>JAYGGG010000084.1:0-625552 GCA_036346245.1 Bonia amplexicaulis | reverse complement strand
CGACACGAACTACGGCCTGTGGGCTATGGAGATGAAGATCATCATGCGCTCTCTCGGAGTATGGGCGGCAATTGAAGGAGATGCACCGGTCGAAGAGGAAAAAGACCAGGGCGCTCTGGCCGCCATATCCCAGGCTGTCCCCGACGAGGTCTTGATGACCATTGCAGAAAAGGAGACTACAAAAGAGGCGTGGGAAGCAATCAAAGAGATGCGCATTGGCGAAGATGGTGTCAAGAAAGCAAGAGCTCAGGTGCTGAAGAGGCAATTTGATCGTTTGATCATGAGAGAAACTGAAGGTGTTGGTGAGTTCTCCCAGAAACTCACAAGCTTGGCTGGAGAGATACGAGCTTGGGCATTGAGCTACCAGACTCAACAGTCATCGAGAGGCTGTTCAGCGCCGTCCCCGACAAGTTCCTCATATCATAAGCACGATCGAGCAATTTGGAGACATGACGAACATGACGCTGACCGAGGCAGTTGGTCATCTACAAGTCTTCGAAGAAAGTCAGAAGGGGCGACGCCAAGGCAAGGAAGAAGGGGAGCAGCTGCTGCTATCCCGAGCCCAGTGGGAGGCATTGACGACACAAGGCAAGGAAGAAGGGGAGCAGTTGCTGCTATCCCAAGCCTAGTGGGAGGCATTGGCTACAAAAGGAAAGAAGCCATACCGGAAGTTTGACAAAACGAAGATCAAATGCTACAATTGCTCTGAATTTGGGCACTTCGCATCCGAGTGCAAGAAACCCAAGAAGGGAAGAGCAAATGCAACCGAGAAGAACGATGACTCATGAGTCCTGTTGATGCTTGAAGCTTGTGAACTGATGGAAGAGAAGGAAGAAGGCTCCACCGAAGAAGTGACACTAGTTGAAGACGAGATGCAACTCCAAGTCGGAGTAAATGAGGAAGATGTCGCGGGCGTCTGGTACCTGGATTCAGGAGCTAGCAATCACATGAGTGAAGGCAGAAGTCAATTTTCAGACATTGACACATCAGTTCGAGGCTCGGTGAGGTTCGGCAATGGATCGGCCGTTAGGATTGAAGGTCGAGGCTCCATTCCAATCAAAGGGCGCACCGGAGAACATCGGATTCTCACGGATGTGTATTACATCCCCGCGCTAACTAGTAATGTAATCAGCTTGGGGCAGCTGGAAGAGCGAGGTTGCAAAGTGGTCATCGAAGAAGGACATTTGGAGGTTTTTGATCGACAAAAACAGCTATTGATACGTGTTAAAAGAGCAAGAAACAGGTTGTACACACTAAATCTGGACCATGCTCAACCAATATATCTTTTGGCTCGTCTAAGCGACGACGATTGGAGATGGCATGCTCGCTTTGGACATCTAAAATTCCAAGCGTTGCAGCAACTAGCACGAGGAGGAATAGTTGAAGAACTACCACTTGTGAACCATGTTGAGCAAATTTGTGACAGTTGTCTTGTTGGGAAGCAAAAACGGACTCTGTTTCCACAAACTTCAAATTTCAGGGCTGCTCAAGTGATGGAACTAGTGCATGGCGATATTTGTGGACCGATTACCCCTCCAACACCAGTTGGTAATCATTTTTTCCTCCTAATTGTTGATGATTACAGCAGGTTCATGTGGATCGTCCTGCAAAAAATCAAACATGAAGCATTGGCGGCTTTCAAAAAGATCAAAACTGCGGCTGAAAACGAAGTTGACAAAAAGCTGAAGGCTTTCTGCATTGATCGGGGAGGTGAATTCAACTCAGATGAATTCAATCTTTTTTGCGAAGATCAAGGCATTAGAAGGTTCTTGACAGCACCCTATTCTCCTCAACAAAACGGTATTGTGGAGCGAAGGAATCAAACCGTGGTGGCGATGGCACGGAGAAGCTAAAAAGTACGAGTATGCCCGGGAAATTTTGGGGAGAAGCCGTGACTGCAGCGATATACATTCTAAATCTATCGCCGACGAAGAGCGTGGTGGGAAGAACTCCTTATGAAGCTTGGTACAATCGAAAGCCGGTCGTCCACCACTTGCGAGTTTTGGTTGCATTGTTCACGTGAAGAAGACAGGAGGTCACCAAAGCAAACTTGCTGACCGGAGCTCAAAGATGGTGTTCATTGGTTATGCCGCTGGCTCAAAAGCCTACCGTATGTTCGAACCATCCACGGGGAAATTATGCATCACAAGAGATGTTATATTCGAAGAAGATCGACTCTGGGACTGGGATGCTACAAAACAGATGACAGGAGTCGCCACCAGCGAAATATTCCACGTCCCGTTTGATCAGGACTCGACAGCGATCACAGAAGAATTTGAAGGGACCGACGGTCAGACCGGAGATGCTTCAGCGGTCAGACCGCCCCCAGCCGGTCAGACCGAGCCTACTACACCGATCAGACCGCTTTGAGAAGCACAAAGCGGAGAATCTTCAGTACATGCCGCATCCAAAGAAGATTCACAGTACGAGAATAGTCTGGATTCCTCTGGGAGAACTCCAGTACGGATGAGGACTCTAGAGGAGCTGTATGAAGCAACGGAGCCCGTGCAAATTGAATATTCAGGGTTATGTCTCCTAGGTGCCAAATAGCCAAGGATTTTTCAGGAAAGAGAAACAGAGGAGAGTTTGAAGATGGCTATGCAGGAGGAGATGAAGTGTATACAAGACAATAATACATGGAATCTTGTAGATCTTCCAGCAAATCATCAAGCAATTGGCCTCAAGTGGGTCTTTAAAGTGAAGAAAGACTCGCAAGGCAATATGGTCAAACATAAAGCTTGCCTAGTTGCAAAAGGTTATGTGCAGCAGCAGGGAGTTGATTTTGAAGAGGTATTCACACCGGTTGCAAGGATAGAGACGGTGAGGTTACTCATCGCTTTGGTGGCACAAGAAGGATGGCGACTTCATCATATGGATGTGAAGTAGGCTTTCTTAAACGTAGACTTGGAAGAAGAGGTATATGTTAGCCAACCACCAGGATTTGTTGAGAAAGGCAAGGAGCACAAGGTCTTGAGATTGCATAAAGCTTTGTACGGCTTAAAACAAGCGTCAAGAGCATGGAATTCAAAACTGGACAAAACCTTAGTGTTTTTCGGTTTTGAGAAGAAGTCCTTTGGAGTATGGTGTATACAAAAGAAAGAAAGATGGAGATTTGTTGCTAGTTGGGGTTTATGTGGATGATTTGGTCATTACAGGAAGTAGTGAGGCTGAAATAGAAGACTTCAAGAAACAAATGGATGAAGCCTTCAAGATGAGTGACTTGGATCACTTGAGTTACTACCTTAGTATTGAAGTTCGTCAAAAACAAGGAAAGACCACACTTTTCCAAGAAGCATATGCAAGGAAAGTACTACAAAATTATCGCATGGAAGATTGCAATCCAACCCAAGTACCTATGGAGGCAAGACTCAAATTAAGCAAGAAAAGTACGGCATCACCGGTAGACAAAACTATGTATAGAAGCATAGTGGGAAGCTTGAGGTATTTGAGCAACACAAGACACGACATAGTTTTTTCAGTTGGTATGGTGAGTCGATTCATGGAATCACCTACAACAGAACATATGAGTGCGGTGAAGCATATCTTGAGATACATCAAAGGAACTCTAAATTGGGGTTGCTATTATGAAGCAAGAGATGATGGTGAAGAAGTTTGCTTGGTTGGTTTCAGTGACAGCGCATGGCGGGAGACATAGATGATCGCAAGAGCACAACGGGAGTGGCGTTCTTCCTAGGCTCAAGTTTGATTAGCTAGTTGTCTCAAAAACAGAAGGTGGTGGCATTGTCTTCATGTGAAGCCGAATATATAGCAGCTGCAACGACAGCATGTCAAGGGGTACGGTTGGGATCACTCCTCAGAGATTTGTTGAGTAGGAATCCATTGAAGGTGGAGCTCAACATTGACAACAAGTCTACGATTGCTCTAAGCAAGAATCCGGTGCATCACGACAGAAGCAAGCATATTGATACCCGACTCCACTATATTCGGGAATGTGTTGATGAAAAGAAGATTGATGTCAAGTACATCCATACAAGAAATCAACTCATGGATATTCTAACGAAGCCGTTGAGTAGGCTCAAGTTTTTCGAGATGAGAGAGGAGATCGGGATGCAAGCTGTGAAGAAAGAAAAATCAGTTTAGGGAGGTGAATGTTTGAATTAAACTGGTTTGAGTCCAGGTCGAAGTCCGTATTGACTCCCGTCTGACCGCCGTTGTAGGAGCGGTCTGACCGCCTTGCAAGAGCGGTCTGACCGCCGTTGCAGGAGCTGTCTGACCGTCGTAGGCTGTCCGGTCAGACCGGAAGCAGTCCATCTCTGTTTCAGTTTCGGTTTCAGAGTTGATTTCCATTTCCGTTTTACTTTTGCTTCCGTGTAAGAATAGAAGTAGGGACTTTGTAATTCTTATATAAAGGAGTAAACCCCGAAAAGGTGTTATGTGATTTGCACCACCAAAACATTGCCTCGAGCTCTTTGTTTGAAGAAGTGAAAGCGATTTCAGTTTTGTCGGGCGAACTGTACCTTATTCAACAAAACTGAGTTCGTTCGTTCATCCGTTCCTCTGCCGTGATCTTGTGGTAAGTCTAACAGTCCAAACTATGATTTTGTCTTTAAGATCATGAGTTTTTTTCTAATTTCAATAAATAAAGGACATGAAATTCTTATGAAACACAGGTTTATTAACTTTTGTCAGACAACCCAATTTTGGACAGTCTAAAATTATCACGTGTCTTAGCCTCTGGACCACACATCTGTAACTCCAACATGCATCATCCATCTTTGATTTTCACACGCCCCAACTCAAGCATGATCGTCTCCTCAAGCATCCTTAACCCTCTGAACTATGACTTTGCACCAATCCATCTCCCGGTCCTCGCCATAGACCAGATCACCTCTGAATTACCCTGCACATGCAATGACTAAAGCAACATCTTTTCTCGGTACAAGTTCTTCCTACCTTGACCGACATGAGTTCACACATGCCACACGCATCAAATAACATCAATAAGCAACATTGTCAATTATTCATCATCACAAATATTCTAGACCTAGCCACATGGTCTAACATGTAATGTTGGTGAATGTCGGATCCCGGAGCAGTAATTCTGAAACCCTCTGTGTTAATCGCACTTGTCCAGATCAGCTAGTGCACACAGTGGATAACAAAAATAAATATCAAGCATAATGACAAACTTTATTTAACTAAATATGGGCCTGATGGCCAAAGTTTACATCCACGACACATAAGCCAAAATTAAATATAAGCAGCGGAGAAAAACCAAAGGGGAAGAAGCCCACTGAGCCTGCCCACAGGTAAACGACAATAAGATGCGGCCTACATGTCCTGATCCTCACCGAAGTCGAAGTTGTTCTCTAGCAACAGAATTAAGCAAGGTGAGCACATAGAATGTACTCTGCAAGTTACACGGGAAAATATACAATAAATGCAAGGCTGACAAGTGAAGGCATATAGGGTTATTTGTGCATAAAATAACATTTAAGAAATACAGTAAATAGATTGAAATTGCTAAATTTAATACTATAGGTAAAAACAACATTGTAATCAAAATACATACCGTTAGTGCAGGTCCATCCCCCACACCAACCTATCCACAGGCATCCCACCCGGACCATCTTTTCCAAAAAGATCTCATATGGATTCTATCCATCCATACATTTTTTTAATCTCACAAGGATTCCATCCATCCATAAGGTTTTCATAAACTATTTTGAAAAACAAAGTCTAATCCGTGAAAAACTGTACTTAGCTTGCCCATGACTGTGGTCACGGCAATTCAGGATAGATTATACACTCTGTAGAGGTTGTACAACTTTACCTACAAGACATGATCATGTCATATATGTTACACAATTAACACATTTCCTTAGATGTGCAGCGGAGAGATCATGACAAGGCATTTACAATGCAAAGCCTTCAACCTGGCTAAGCCAACACTAAGTTTTCACCACAACTTAAATCCTCAAGTTGGAGCCCTCTCTTGAGCCAAGTGAGACTACTCATGGCCTACACCACGCTCACTTTCAACCTACAACGAGAGTCAGATTGGGACCTGCAAATTAGCCAGCCAGGACTATCCCATACCAGCCTTGTGGTAGTACGATAGGGCTTTGTAGCAGTAGCTCACAGACCGGTCCTTAACTTGACATAGGCACCAACCACATACCCCTTGTGTCTGGCAATCAACATTGTGTCATCAAACAACAATGCATGCCAACAAGCACCCACCACCTAACCATTTGCCTAAGTCTAAATCAATTTTTATATTTTGTTTGAAAATAATTTATAACCTTTCTTGACTCACCGAAGTCAAGAATACATTTGAAAAACTTATCATTTTATGTGAAAAAGGTTATCCCAAAATAAAAATATGTCTAAGCAAGTCTAACCATTTGATACAAAAATTTTCTAGTTTATACTAGTGTACTAACCAGAGTTTTATTCTGGGGTGACAAGGTATTCGAGAATCAATATCAAAGGAGGTATTAACAAGCAGGTAATAACTAAATTTAAAACTGGATTGAAATACGTTGAATAAAAATATGCATGCAGAATAATTTAAAATAAAATAATTTTATTTGCAAAAGGGGAGGTGAACCTCGCCAAAGACGAAGAAGAAGATGATGAATCGCTAGTACTTCTCTCCTCATATGTTGAAAATGCGCTAGTCATGGTGACACTGAATGAGGAGAACGTAGTTCTAAAACTATGCACGAAGGAAGGTAGTCGTGATCACACGGATCAGTGGTACTTAGACAATGGAGCAAGTAACCACATGACGGGAGATCGCTCCATGTTTCATAAACTCAACGAGAAGGTTTGGGGCAAAGTCAAGTTTGGCGATGGATCCACGGTGGAGATAAAAGGCAAAGGGACAATAATGCTACAATGCAAGAACGGAGATAAGAAGTTGTTGACAGGGATTTATTATATACTAAGTCTGTGCAACAACATACTTAGTCTTGGGTAGATGACAGAAAGAGGGTGCAGGGTGGTGCTGTAGGATGAGTTCTTGTGTGTGTATCACAAAAACAGATATTTGTTGATGAAGGTGAAAAGATCTCCAAATCGGTTGTACAAAATCTCTTTAAAAACTTGTAAATCGGTTTGTGTGAAGAGTGGTCTAGAGGAGCCAGAAGATGGTGAAATTCACAGACGCACAGTCGGCACAGAGGGAGGCAAAGGCTTTGAGGGTGGTGAACCCCACGCTAACGCAGTAAGCGATGGCTTGGGCGCACAAAGCGGCAAGACCTGAACACGACACGCAATAGTTGATTGTAGGCATGCAAGCTTGCATGGAGAAGGTCCAGGGCGAGGCAGCGTCAGCTCGGGTGGTCGGCATAGGCCATATGCAGGAGGCATAGAGTGCATGCAGCTGGTGCAAGTCGAGCACACGCAACACAAAAGTGGGATTCGCGGGAGCAGTGTCAGTGGGACGTGCGAATTCAAAGATCGGAGGTGGCGTGATCTCAACCAAGATATGTGCAGAAGAAAGATGGGAGGCTTAGATAACGACAAGGTGGCTATAGGAGCAGGTGCTTTAGCTCAGGAAGGCATGCAAGGAAGAAGCGGAAGCAAGAGAGAAGATCGGCATGATCAAGGTAGAAAAACAAGATTAAGGAGGTGATTGTTAAAATTAGTAATCTTGTTTTCAGTCTAGAAGTCAAAGTCGTGTTTGAGTCGGAAGTCGTGGTCGTAACTGAGTCGGAAGTCGAAGTCGTGTTCGAGTCGTCGTGGTCATGCTTGTGGTCGTGTATGAGTACGAGTCAGTCTATCGAGTCCGTGTCGGAGTCGTACGAGTAGTAGTCTAGTCGAGTCCACTCCAAAGTCGTAGAGTAGGATATAAATGCAAAGCCATGTAACAAGAGAAGACAAGCCAAAGCGATCGGTGTGATCAAAAGAGAGGCAAAGGAAAAAGTGAGGAGCGATTGGGGTGATCGTAGTGATCGGTGTGATCGAATGACAGAAAGAAATAAAGAAGAGATGAGCGATTTGGCTCTGGGAAATTATCGAGTATCGAGTTCATTGTGATCGTAGACGTGGTCGTAAACGACTTACGACCACGGCAAGCAGAGGTGTCCGCAGGAGCAGTAGACATGGTCGTAAGTGAGTTATGACCGTGGTCATAGAGTGAGAAGAAGTGGTCGTAAGCAACCTCAGCGGGAAGATGTGGTTATAAAGGAGTTACCACCACGGTTGTGAAGCAGCTAACGTGGTCGTAAGGGTTACGACAACGACATTCGATAGAGCCTTCAACGTGGTCGACATAATCACCGCATAGTCATAATCAAGTTACAACTACGATGATCAACCGTGATCGAAGGAAGTGCAGCGCAGCGGCGGTGAATGTGGTCGTAACTTCAGCTGAAGTTACAATTACACAATCGGAGCTGGGAAGCGTGATTGGAACGGTCACAACATGGTCATAACGACTACTAGGGTGGTCGTAACAATGCAGAAGGTGGTCGTAGCGTCTGCAACGTGGTTGTATGACTTCAGTGAGTGGTCGTAGGACTACAACAGTAATTATATGTACTTATGACTTTTTTCAAATAAACAAATAAATGGTTCATCGAGATAGTCGTTTTGAAATAGTTTATCGGTATTTGATCCATTAGCACACGTGCTCGCGCTAGAGACATACGGCATGAGAGGTAATTGGCTGCTACTATAGGGAGATGATGACAAGGATTGACTGAACAATTGCTAATTAATGAGCATAGCGAACTAGCACAGTTGGTGCAGACGATCTGAACTTCTGCACGATCTCTCGTCATGGATCACAATTTTATGGAAATTTTGGTGAAATTTAACAAATTTTGTCCATTTCGCTACCCCTCGAGAGAAGAATGGTTCGATAAAAGTTTGGTCGAATTTATCTCTATTTGAATTTTATTTAAATTTAGATTAAATTTTATCATGATTTTGATTTTTCGTCTGAATTTTTGAATGATTCATCTTGCTGCCTTTCGAAAGTTTTTTCAAACGGAAACTTTGAACCCTGAATCCCCGTTGCTCTGAATGAGTAAGACCTTCTTTCTTAAGCAAGTGCAACAATTGGTGATCATGACGAGCGATTTACCAAAAGAAATGAAGCTTAATAATGCCATCCGTTCACCGTGCCAAAGTTACAAAGTTTTACTGAGTCCCTGTCAATTAGAAAAGTGTACGAAGGATCCTTTCGACTTCCTAAACCAACAAAAATCGAACAAGTCAGTCAACTTGCTCAATATTCTTTGAGCGCTAACTTAGCTCGATCACTAGATAAGGCCTGTACTAAACGGGTTATTTATTAACGCATATGACTTTTGAAATTGTCGGCCAGTCAACCTCCCCTTGGGATACAGCCAATCCCCATGTTAAAAAAGCTCGCAAACCAGCTCCAAGCCATCTTCACTTGGACAACCACAGCTGCAATCACACTAGCACGCAGACCAGGAATAAGGCAGGCGGGTAGCGAGAGAGAGAGACCAGGAATAAGGCAGGCGGGTAGCGAGAGAGAGAGAGAGAGAGAGAGAGATGGAAGCTGGAGCGAGTATTTCACAGGGTGCTATGAGCTCCCTCCTGAAGAAGCTCACTGATTTGCTCGTCGACGAGTGCGCTCATCTGGAAGGAGTCCGCCGTGAGATCCGCTCTCTCCGGTCCGAACTGAACCACATGAATGCTGCGCTCCAAAAGTGCACCATGATGGAGAACCTCGACATCCAAGTGAAGGCCTGGACAAAAGAGGTGAGGGAGCTCGCCTATGATATCGAGGACTTCATCGATGTGTTCGTGGAGGGAGTTGGCACTGACGAGCATCACGGGCCTGGCGGCGTCAAGGAGTTCTTCCGCAAGAGCGCTAAACGTCTAAAGACGCTGGGCACCAGGCACCACATCGCAAACCAGATCCAAGAACTGAAGGCCCGTGTCATTGAAGTGAGCGAGCAGCGTGTTAGGTACAAGCTTGACGATGCTGCTTCTAGCAACTCCAGCAATTTATCAATAGATCCTCGTTTGTCCGCACTTTTTGTGGAGGAGGCTCGTCTTGTGGGCATTGATGGCCCAAGAGATGACCTAGTGAGCTGGCTTGTGGAGGGTGAGATTGGTTCTGTAAAGCATCGCAAGGTGTTGTCCATCTTTGGATTTGGCGGTTTGGGCAAGACTACTCTTGCCAATGAGGTGTATCGCAAGATTGGAAAGCAATTCCATTATCAAGCTTTTGTATCAGTTTCTCAAAAGCCTGATATGAAGAGAATTCTCTGGGATGTACTCTCTCAGCTGACTAAGCGAGATGACTTTGCCAGACAAAGAGAGACATGGGATGAGAAAAGGCTCATTGAAAAGCTAAGAGAACTACTACAACTTAAGAGGTAATGATCTCAATTTTGAATATATTGTTAAAACGTACTCACTTCATCCAAGTTTATAACATATATTTTTTAGATGGTCTTGTCCACAAATATAGAACGTATTTTGTGTTCCAATATAAAATTAGTGTGATGTTTCCTTTATAATACTAATAAATATGCAACTTTATTTACTATTCTTTTCAAGTATGCATTGAAAAATGCTTAGTGATAATAATTAGGGGTGATTTAGTCATTTTCACCATCTCCTTAGTTTATATATTAAGAGAAAATACGCCTTATAAACTTGGACGGAGAAAATATAAATCCGTTAGTCTAGCAAGATTAGTTTACCATATTGTCTTTCTCTACTCATGAGTCCCACCTACACCTAGGTATTAACCCATTGGAAATATCAGTTACCCTATTATAATCTCGAGTTTTTGGCACTTATAGCGTATTTTGAGTTCGTATTTACAAGAATATCAGTATGCACGTGACAATAGCAAAAATATCCGTTTTGCCACCTGGTCACCGGATGACGACACTGTGGTGATGACACTTGGTTGAAGGAGTCCCACGGCCATGTGGCAGGGACCTATCGCCCGGCCACCGTGTAGCCAAGCTGCTGCCGCCTGGCCACCATGTAGCCAAGGTGATGCCGCACGGCCATGGGTAGCAGGTAATTAGCAGTTGCAATTAATTAGTTTAATTCTATGATTAGAAAATTTATGTATACGCATTGCTTGTAGACTTTTTAAAATATACCAAATCAGCACAAAAACTTATAAAATTTTTTGTGGAGCTTCTGGACGCAGCGTAGTTCATTGTGAAATTTTCTCGTAATTTTTCCCATTCTAAATTTTATTAAAAAATCATTTACGCAAACTATCTGTAGGAATTTTGAAATATAAGAAATGAGCTCAAAATAATTTTTTTAAGGATCCTTACACAGTGGACATGGTGATTTACTTTTTTATTCAATTATGCAAGAAGCACATATAGCAGTACAAAAAATGCATGGCACATGATGTAGCAGTATAAAAAACACATCACACGGGATGCGATATGGCTCACTCATCTAAGACATTACTATCTCCTCACCACGTCTGCCTCCGTATGTGTGGCCTTGTCTTCCATTGAGCATGTCCCACAGGGTACGATAGCCGATCCGGAGCATGCGTGTCAGATCGGAGGAGGTATGGATACCATTTCGTCTATTGAGTGGCCGGTGGTGGACTAGTAGGCTAAGATAGAGCAAACAGTGTCTGGTGGTAACCATCGATGTGCTCCTACTAAGACATGCCGAATTGAGAGCCGTCAGCGATGAAGTCCTGAACAATGGACTCTAGAAATCCCCGTTGTAAGAGGAGCCCTAGCCTTCACCGTACGGTGTGCCAACGACGCTGGAGGAGCTCTGTCCATCGAAGTCTCCAAATTCTACGTACGGTGTGAACAATGAGCTCTACCTTGCATATACTGCAAACCTTGCTGCCATATACCGCTCTCTGGAAGTAGCCGGGAGGCCCGTATCGTCATCGGTAGACTAGCCGTCACCCCCACGTTGAATTGAAGGCCGCAAGATTGAACGATGTTAGTCACAATAAATATTCTGGATGTAGAATGCGAATCTCGTACCTTCCAGATGTGCAGCGAAGATGACCGACAGGGAGCGATAGTCTATGTAGTGTGTGCGAAGGGTCTACAGTGAGAGAACGTCGTGATGTTAGCGGAATGTAAGGCATAAAAGGAAAACAAATCATAGGTTTGTATGTAAGTTGTCTCCTCGTCAATCTGGCCCACGGATAATCAATGGGTAGTGCTACGACCCCGACCAGACTTGGTAGATCATGATGGCCGGCCGGACTCACTAGGTCATTATAACCTAGCGGCGAGTACGGTGCCCCCACTGGGTGCCTGATGCGCATGGCATGGTCCGTCGATCGGCTGTAGCACATGTTGTTTATTATTTTTTGGCTTGCTACATGATGTACTTGAAAGTTTTCTATAGAGCCAGTGGTGTGTCTAGGCTGCTAATGGCGGTTTCAGATGAGCTTGCGATGCACTACACCCACTCCAATTAAAGTGACATACGGAACATGTTCAATAATGACTAGTATGAATTTCATAAATAAAATAATTAGACTTTGCAACTGTCTTACGGTGTCATGGCGCTGCGAAGCGCTGTGGTGATCGAACGAGCGTTGTAGACTATCGTGGTGCATGACCTGCTCCAGGCGATTTGGTGGAGGAAGGGTGAGTCTGCCACATGACTGGGGTATGTACCACTGTAGGTACTTGTACGTACGAACATTATACGGACGCTGCTCCACTACGACATCCAATAGTGCCCTGTTCGTCCATGCCATCATCCACTCCTACTGCAGTGCCTACCAGTCCATAGTATGCCGACCTACCCTCGATTTCCTGCATTTCTGGAATCATCGATATTACAAAATAAGACATAGAAGTGTAAACATTACTTAGATGGAGTTTGAATCACATGTGTACAACTCGCGGTAGGAACTTGCCGTCCGGAGGGGGCACAACTTGGTACAAACCGAACTGTCATATTACATGCTGCGGCGCGTAAGCCTCCACCATGTATAAGAACACCAGATGGTAGGTCATCGCCCATAACCCGGCATCCTGGAGGCATTGCCCAGACAGCCCGTGTAGCATTACACTCAACATGAACTCTGGAGTCCATAGAGCCTAGATGATGTCGCTGCCATTCAACGACTCGAACTCATTGTGTCACAACAAGTAGAATCTCGTCGGTCTGTCCTTGGCCCAATGCAGATGGGCACCAGTCACCGGAAGCCCATAGCGGGCCCATCTATCTAGTCGACGAACTCGCTAAACAGGTGCACTAGTCTCTAGAAGGCCAGACGCCTGACAGGGAAGTGCTTCCAACTCCACAGCTATAGGAGCATGTAGCAAATGGTAAGGTTGGTGGTAGCACCGGTGCCGTGTTGGCAAGTATCACACAACCCCGATATGTGGCACATAGGATGGCTGATCTCCAACTGTACTGAGGCATCACCCCAATCTCTGTGTCAGCCAAAGACTTGGTGATGCGGCTTGGCCGCACGGTGGCTGGGTGATAGGTCCCTGCCACATGGCCACATTGCTATTTCAACCAGGTGTCAGCTCCACGGCATCGCTGCCCAGTGACTAGGTGGCAAAACAGACATTTTTGTTATTGTCGCGTGCATACTAAAATTCTTGTAAATACAGCCTCAAAATGCGCTACAAGTGCCAAAAACTCTGATAATCTTAGCCATCATAACTTCCACCAATCTCAAGATACGTACATGTGAGTACACGTTAGCGAGACTTAACTATGGATGTGTATCCCTAGCTGTCGTAAGTATACATGTGTACTAGGGGCACATTTACGTGCGTGTGCATGGGTTGTATATGCGAATGCACCTTGTAATTAAAAAAGAAAGATGGCGAAGACTCTTAGTCTTGGGAAAGCGTAGAATCAAGTATGGCGAGTCAGAGAGGAGTAAATGACTCTTTCTTTAAATCTTCTCCCAGGTATCAACGCAATGTAGCGCAAGCGCAAATCCTCAATCACTCAAAGCCAAGAGCTTGCGTTTGACCGTTTGCCAAATCAAGTGCACCGGTCTGACCAATTGATGATTGGACCCCCGAGGCACTGGTCAGACCGCTCATTGAGGAACAATGCAATCAGCACTACACTAGATCAAAAAAAGATCCAACTCTCAAACAACTAATCCAAATGCAATGAAACATGGCATAAACACTCTCAAGGATTCAGGAACCTATTCCCATCATGAATCATGAAGATCGTTGCCAAAATTCCGACCTTTATCCAAACCAAGGAGAGTTGCAACAAAACTAGTCAAAAGAGGAAAATCCCGATCTGCTCTTGCTCAAGAGTTCTTGATGATTTAGACAACCTTGGATATGTTCCTACATGTTATAGCAAACTAGATCACAGTACGAATTCAACCCAAATCACTCACAAAAACAAAACCCTAAAATCATCTCTCTCTTGAGAAAAACTGAGCAAACTCAAGAACTTTCTCTAGACCATACCTAGATTGTTGAGATCTTATCTACAGAAGATATCTCCATCTCTTACATATTCTTGACACTAGGAAAGATCAAGAAAAAAGAGGTTCAAATAAGAAAATCAAGAAAATCAAAAGCACAAGGAGGATATATGGCACAACTCATTTGGACAAACTTTGGATGTTTATTTCACTTGAAGATGAATGTTTTACAGCTAGTAAATTAGGATATACAAAAGTTCCAACACAAGAAAATCCTAACCTTAATTTTGGAGTCACCTATGACTTAACTCAACACAAGGCTTATATAGTATGGAGGCTTCTCACCTCTCACTTAACTATAACAAGCAGCCACTCTTTAGTGGTTCACACCACCTATAATTGGGAAAACCCAGCAGACACAAACAAGTTTCCATTACACACTTGAATGATTTTCATATGCGACTTCCTAAATACTCCAATAGCTCGATAAGACATTCCATCCATAAAGATGTGATCTAAATCACTTAGGCCAATGCCATTGTTTTGCAAACCACCACTCCATTCGTTATTGGACAATATCTATAATTGCCGCCCACTAGTCTTCACAAAGATGCGATGCCCAATGATTCGCTGCCAACATTGTACGCCTACGTCGAGACCATCACTACTTGAAACACTTGAATTCAATAACATACCACATTATACCATAGTCCGTGATGCCTAATTGCTTACCGCCAATATCGTACATTTGCTCTGAGAACCGTAACTACTTGAAACGCATAAGTCCAATTGGCAAACCTCATGCACGCATTGCCTACTAACAATTCTTGTCTTCCTTCTATGCTGTCGGCTGAGATGATGCTACACCCAGACTTACATGACACGCCACGTCCATCAAGGCTCGGTCTTGCCGCTACCTACAATCAATCATCAAGCAACTGCACACCAAAGACAAATCAATTGATCGGAGCACAAATGACACATTGGATCTCAATTAGCAAAATATATGTATGGACACACCATAGCTAATACTTGCATAGAAACCCCATACTATCACTGCATAGACTCCTATCGCGACTAACACTACATAAACAACACCAAAACCAACTCCTCTCAGAACCAAGGGCCGATCAGACTGCTCTACAGACGCCGGTCAGATCGCCAGCAATGGCCGGTACATAGCGTTGGTCCAACTACCACCATGGGCTGGTCTAACCGGTGCTACTAGAATAACACATGTCAAAATGCAAATTCACAAAAATCAAAGTTAAACGACAAAAATAAGACACAAGCAATGTTAAATATTCATCACTTTTGTAAGGCTGCCACTACATGGTCTTACAGGAAGCGCCAAGAAATATGCTGCAGTGCTGTCAACCAAATTGGTTTTCATGTTGTCGTTCTGTATCATCTGTTGCGCTCCTGTTCTTCACTTCTTCTCCTACTGGCGGGCGTCGTGTCCTCTACAATGACGGCCAAATAACGATCCCCTCACAACCATTGACGGACCTTCTCCACTCATTATTGTCAAAGACTCTTCGCGCTGTTGCCCAAATCGGTCTATACTCCCTCTGCTGCCATCCGTGCCCACTGGCGTTGCCTCCAGAAACTCCACCTGTGCGCGACATCAAAGCCACCTACACGCTTCCTTTTTCTTTGGCATTTCAAGCTACGAAGTAGAATAATTCCAGATAGCGTCACGGATGATCCATATTAGTTTCCAATCCATGTCCCACTGTCAAGTCAAATTTTATAGGAATTAAAATAACGTAATGACTTATGTAACACAACCTACAAGTTTAAGAGGGCCAGATGCAATTCATCATAATTATAGACCTAAGTGACTCAATATGCAAACTGAAAGACTTGACAAGTTAATTTTCAAAGTGAAGGTCATAAGTGGCACAAGTTTAAGGGCTTTTGATGCAGTTATCTCTAAATTTCCCCCTAAAAAAGTCAAGTTCAAGTCATGAACTCATGATGATATGTATTCTAGTCAGTTTTATTAAACAAATGTTTCTGTATATTTGTTCAATTATTGTCTCGTTTGACGTTATTCAAATTTCTTGTTTAAATTCAAACTATTTAACCTTTTTTCCTTTGGCATATTGTTGAATAGGTATATCATCATAATTGACGATGTATGGTCTATAGCAGCTTGGGAACATCTGAAATGTGCTCTACCAGAGAATAATCATGGTAGCAGAGTAATTACTACAACGCGTATTGAGTCTGTAGCAAAGGCGTGTTGCTCTCATCCTGGTGATCGCTGCTACAAAATTGAACCTCTTAGTGAAATCCACTCAAGAAGTCTATTTTTCAAAAGAATTTTTGGCTGTGAGGATGGATGCCCTGTCCAACTTAAGCATGTTTCTGCTGAAATCCTCAAAAAATGTGGTGGCCTCCCTTTGGCTATAGTTAACATAGCCAGTTTATTGGCTAGCAAGTCGACCATGACAAAGGAACAATGGGAGAAAGTAAGGGCATCCATAGGTTCAGCGCTAGAAAAAATCCTGATCTTGAGGGTATGAAAACTATATTGTCTCTCAGCTATAATGATCTTCCCCACTATCTCAAAACCTGCTTACTCTATTTGAGTATGTTTCCCGAGGATTATGAAATTGAAAGAGTTAGTTTGGTGAGACAATGGATAGCAGAAGGGTTCATCAACGAAGAACGTGGGCAAAGCATGGAGGATGTTGCTGAAAGCTACTTCAACGAGCTCATTAACAGGAGTATGATCCTACCAATGCACATTGACTACGATGGGAAGGCGCATTCTTGTCTGCTGCATGATATGATGCTGGAACTAATTACATCAAAGGCAACTGAGGAGAATTTTGTTACACTATTAGACATGAATCTGATCTCATCAAAACCAGAAGGTGTTGTTCGTCGGCTCTCAGTACAAAATCATGGTCGAGAACATCCGTTGGTACAAGATCAAATGATGTCATTGTCCCATGTTAGATCATTGACAATCTTTGGTGGTCACTACAATGGGAGACTGTTATTTGACGAATTTAGAGTTTTGCGAGTCTTGAGTATTAACTGCGAGTTATCTGGGGAGGCCGATTTGAATATGATCTGCAAACTGTACCAGCTAAAATATTTGAGACTGGACACCGATAAGATCCCTACACAAATTGGCGAGTTGCCAAATCTGGAAACACTAGAATTGAAGACATGGGTTGCAGAGTTGCCCCGTGGGGTTGCTCGGCTACAAAAGCTAAGACATTTAGATGTCCTTGGGTGCGCAACGTTGCCAGAAGGCGTCGGAAGCATGAGATTTCTCCAGACGTTTTCAAAGTTCAGTATTTGCAATAGCCCGATGAGTGCAGTACAGGAGCTTGGCAATTTGACCAATTTGAGGGAGCTTTCTGTTGTGAGATACACATACTGCAGCTCTAGCACTAGAACACATAGAGACACATACGGTTGGAGGACTTACGGTCGCCGATGAACGCCATTGAGCGAAGACCCGTGCCTGCGTGATGCAGGCGTGAGGAAGAGTTGGTGAAGCTCGTCTGGAGAGTCGCCGGCGATGTCCTGTAGCAGCGGCGGCGGCGACGGCGACGGTCTTCCCGTTGCTACCAACAAGCGATGAGATCGGGCCACGTTAGGGATTGTTAGGGACTTTTCTCTCACGGAACAGTCATCGTCGGAGAGGCCGGACCCCTACTAAATATAGCGCTGTTGCAACGGGGGACCGTAACCATGAGTTGGTTAGGCACCCCGATCGTATGCGAAGACCAGGAAACGTGGGTTTCCCCGCCCCTCCTTTTCAGCCACGGCCGTTTTGGCCTTAGATCAATATCCAACATTCTCCCCCTTGATCATAAGGCAAAACATCATAAGCCCTCTCTCAATAAAAGTTCACACCAAAGCAATGCGTCACAACAACAATTAAGTACCGTTGGACATCGGGACTTATAGTGCTCCATTTTATATCGATCGGATAACATAATACTTTATGGGAGTTGGTTACTTTATATGGTCCTCTTATTCCAGGATCACAGGCTCTCCAATAAACCCATGCCGGCAACATGATTACAAAAAATATTGGGTGGTAAGCCTTTTGTGAGCGGATCCGCAAGCATAAATTTAGTTCCAATATGCTCAATCTTAATTGTTTGATCCTGGACTCTATCTTTCACAACATGATACTTTATGTCAATGTGCTTGGCAGCCGCACTCGACTTGTTGTTACTCGAATAGAAAATTGCGGGTTGATTATCGCAGTAATGAGTGGTCTAGAAATGCTGTCTACCACTCTCAATCCCGGGATAAAGTTCTTAAGCCATACAGCCTGCCCGGTAGCCTCATAACATGCCACAAATTCAGCCTGCATTGTCGACGATGCAGTAAGTGTTTGTTTTACACTTTTCCATGAAATTGCTGCTCCTGCGAGGGTGAAAATATAACCTGATGTGGACTTCTTAGTGTCTTTACACCCCGCAAAATCAGCATCAGAATAACCGACAACCTCAAGGTTATCGCTTCCTATATGTGAGCATGTGACCTTTAGTGCCTTGCATATAGCGCAGACTTTCTTAACGGCTTTCCGGTGGTCCGTCCTGGATTTGATTGATATCTGCCAAGCATCCCGGTAACAAAAGCTAAATCAGGGCGTGTACATACTTGAGCATACATAATACTTCCGACAGCAGAAGCGTAAGGTACATCCTTCATCTGATCAGATTCATAGTCATTCTTTGGGCATTGAAATTTCCCAAACTTATCGCCTTAACAATAGGAGCGGTGAGGCGAGCATTTATGCATATTGTATCTCTTTAGTACTGTCAATGTATGCCTTTTGTGATAAACCTAATATTCCTTTGGACCTATCTCGTGAATTTCAATACCAAGAACATAAGATGCTTCACCGAGATCCTTCATGTCAAAATTAGACGAGAGAAATCTTTTAGTTTCCGCAAATGTCCACACCGCCGGCTAATAATATATCGTCCACATAAAGGATTAAGAAGGTGTAATTACTCCCCCTGAACTTAACATATGTGCAATTATCAACATCATTCTCCTTAAATCCAAAATTTCTTATGACTTCATCGAACTTAAGGTACCATTGCCTAGAAGCTTGCTTGTGCCATATATGGATTTCTTTAGTTTGCATCCCAAATGTTTCTCGCCTTCCAAAACAAAACCCTCCGGTTGTGTCATGTAAACGTCCTCATACAAGTCACCATTTAGGAATGCAGTCTTAACGTCCATTTGGTGCAACTCTAAATCAAAATGTGCTATGAGCGCCATTATAATTCTAAATGAATCTTTAGTCGAGACAGGAGAAAAGGTTTCATTATAGTCAATGCCTTCTCTTTGTGTAAATCCTTTTGCTACAAGTCTCGCCTTAAACCTTTCGATATTCCCTTTGGAGTCACGCTTTGTTTTGTAGACCCATTTGCAGCCTACTGTTTTGGCTCCGTTAGGAATTTCTACTAAGTCCCATACATCGTTATCGCTTATAGACTTAATTTCATCTTTCATGGCATCTAGCCACTTAGATGAATCCTTACTTTTCATAGCTTCTTTATAAGAGCTAGGATCATCCTCTTCCCAAGATCATCTTCATTCAAGTAAACCTCATAATCACTTGGGATAGCGATCTCCTCACTCGCTCGATCTCCCGATGGTACATTAGCGTGCTCATTAGGTTGTTCATTAATTGTCACGAGGGTCGTGAAGGCTCATCATTAGGTATGACACTTGTGTTTTCAGAGCCCTCAACAGAAGGAATAGCCACAGAATTAACTGGAGACGCAACAGGAGTTGCAACTACAGGATCAACTGTGGGCACAACCACTTGGGACATAGGAAAATCAATCATCGGATTAGCGGCGAAGCAACATACATCCGCTTCTCCTCAAGATCAATTTTCCTAGGCTCCAAGTCACCACTAATGCCATCATTTTCCAAGAACACAACAGCCTTGTTTCTACAAATTTTGTGGTACGATCGGACAATAGAATCGGTACCCTTTAGATCTGTCGGGATAGCCAATAAAATGGCAACTCACGGTCTTAGGATCTAATTTCCCAATTTGTGGGTTAAATACTTTAGCTTCGGCCGCACAACCTCACACATGGAGGTAGTTCAAACTTGGTTTTCTCCCACCATAATTCATAGGGTGTTTTGGGCATCGATTTCTCGGGAACCCTATTGAGTATGTGTGCGCGGTCTTTAATGCTTCCATCCATAACTTTACAGCAAAGTGGAGTAGCTCAACATACTTGAACCATATCCATAAGAGTACGGTTTCTTCTTTCCGCTACTCCATTTTGTCGAGGATCTCCGGCATTGAGTATTGAGCGACTATACCATTTTCTTGTAAGAATCGCAAAGGACCGTGAATCGTCCATAAGTTGCATGTCGCCCATAATACTCTCCCCACGATCCGAAAGCACTACTTTAATCTTTAGATTATGCTGATTTTCAACTTCACCTTAAATATTTTAAATTTATCAAGTGCTTCCGATCTCTTTAATAGGATAGATATAGCCATAACGTGAGTAATCATCGATGAACGTAATAAAGAATCATAACCATCTACGATGTCACAGGAAAGGACCACATATGTCGGTGTGAATTAATTCCAAAATCCACGTGCTTCGAGTAGCACCTTTCTTTATTTTCTTTACATACTTGCCTTTGATGCAATCAAGGCAATGATCATCCGAATCACTAAAATCTAAAGGGTGGAGAATTTCTTCTTTAATGAGACGTTCAATTCTCCCCTCGAAATGTGGCCCAAACGACAAGCCACAATTTCGACGAAGTCTCATCAATTCTTTTGCGCTTTTTATTCACATCACATACATTCATGGATATAAGAGAATCTTGCAGGATAACATGTAAAGCTTGTCGTGTCGGATGGCACGACCAACATTATCATTATTAAAATAAACCAAACACTTTCCGTGTCCAAAATTACAAGAATATCCATCATTATCCAATAATGAAACGGAAATTAAGTTTCTTCTCATCGAGGAACATAAAGAACATCATTAAGTTTCATTACAAAGCCATTATTCAAAACTAAAGAAACAAATCCAATAGCTTCAATTTTGGCTTCCATCCCATTAGCCACTCTTAGGCTTCTTTCCCCTCTGAGACTTGTCAACATATGGAATCCTCGCAAGGAATTCGTAACATGCACAAAGGGCACCGTAATCAATCCACCAAGAATTTATAGGAAAATCAGCATAAAATGCTTCATCAACAAAAGTAATTTCATAAGTACCTTTCTTGGCGAGCCATTTTAGCCATCCGTGATGCTTATCTTTGAAGTGGTCCTTTGACCGACAAAATGGCACTCATCACTTTTCTTCATCCACTTGAGCTTCCGGGACCAAGCGTTTTAGGCGCTTTAGGGTGCTGTGGATGCTGTGGCTTCTTATAAGGGGAATATGCTTGCTCCTTCTTTCCCTTTCCTTTATAGCCACCTCTATTTCTAGAGGGACCAGTTGTATTTGAGGAGCTGACTTGATTTACAAAATCAGTAGCCCCCTCAGCCTTGAGCCTCTCTTCCTCCTGTGAAACATTAGCGATCAACTCGCTCATGGTCCACTTGTCCTTAATGGTGTTGTAGTTCACCTTGAAAGCTTCAAATTGCTTGGGAAGAGACATCATAATGTAATGAACAACAAAACCATCGAAATAGCCATGTCCATTGTCTTAAGTCTGGCAGCAATATTGATTATTGTCATAATGTGCTCACGAACATTTCCAGTACCATTGTATTTGGTGTTCATGAGCACTGCATCGATGTGGTAGCATAAACTTTAGAGGACCCTTTAAAGTGATCCTCGATGGAGGACAAATAGTCCTTTACCCTTTCCTTTTCAGGGATTGCTCCCCTTATGGCCTCACTGATGGAGTTTTTCATCACAGCAAGTGAAACACGGTTAGACCGCTCCCACTTCTCAAAGATTAATTTTATATTCCTTCATTTTGTCATCATAATTGTCCTCCCTTCAAGGGAGCGACAGCTCATCGAATCTGACGCGTAGTCCGGATCCAAGAGTCGAAAAGTCGTCATAAGCGTAAACTTCCATTTCTGAAAGTTACTACCATTAAGTGGCTCAATTGCATTAACATGAGCGGAAACAGAAGCAGCTGAAAAATTATAAAATTTACATTAGCAAAAGCGCATAATTAATTTGCATGAAAAATTAATCTTACGTTGGTATGATTAACAACATGCTCATAAGAATTTTTCGCATCACCGTTGGGCAGAAACGAAAAATTTAACATATTCATACACATGCAATTACAATTAACGTTGGTCAAAGAGTAATAGCATGGAAAAATTAAACATAACAAACATCATTTATTTCGCATCACCGTTGGGCAGATACGAAAAATTTAACATAATTCATACACATGCAATTACAATTAACGTTGGTCAAAGAGTAATAGCATGGAAAATTTAAACATAACTCTCTAATTAAATTTCTCGTTGGTTTCATTTAATTAGAGAAAGAACATTAGGCAGCGGAAAAATATCATAATAATTTTCAGTGGCTCAAAACATTATTTAATAATATTTTGATGAGAGACATCAATTATACATGAGATAAAACAAAAGTACATAAGAAATACACTGAGAAAAAAATAAGTGTCTTTGTTGGGCGAAACCCAACACCAACAAAACGGCCGCCCGCATAAAATTCCACCGCCCATCGCCCCTTTCCCCAGCATCACAGCCGTCTATTGATCGGACGGCTGAGATCTTATGCCGCCGAAACAAAAGGAACGAAGCCTCCAACCCTAGGGCATTCGGCTCCTCCCGAAAAAAACGGAGGACACAGCTGCGGCAGCTATCGCGCGCGACGCTCGGCGACGGCGCGGCGGCGGCTCACAGACGGAGCGGTCTGCAGCCCGGCGGCTGCGACGGGCGACGGTGGGGCGGTGGCGGCCGAGTGGCTGCAGCCGGGCGACAACTGCGGATGCATGCGGCGGCGCGCAGAGCGCGATCGGCCCTCGGCGGCGCAACGGCAGCCCGGCGCAGGGCCAACGGCGGCGGCAGCTATGGCGCGACGACGGGCATGCGGCAGCAGCAGCAGCGCCCAGACGGCGTGGAGGCAGCAGCGCATGCCCGGAGGCTCGCAGCTGGCGGCTCTCGGCAAGACCCGGCGGAGCGACGGCGCACCGAGGAGGCGGCGCACCGAGAGGCGGCGACGCACCCGAGAGGCGGCGACGCCGGCGACGGCCCCGAAATCCCCAAAAACCGTAAGTATGATCCATCCCGATCCGGAAAAATTGATTTGGGGATTTTAGGGTTCATCAAAATTTTTGGGAAAACTTTAGGATTTGCTTGAATATCCCGATTCACCTCCTTCTACCATGCTAACCGAGCCCAAAGAATAAAACTTCATGGCACAACAGTGATTAGGGTTCTAGGGGAGCTAGCAGATGCTCTGATACCAAATGTGAGATACACATACTGCAGCTCTAGCACTAGAACACATAGAGACACATACGGTTGGAGGACTTACGGTCGCCGATGAACGCCATTGAGCGAAGACCCGTGCCTGCGTGATGCGGCGTGAGGAAGAGTTGGTGAAGCTCGTGCGAGAGTCGCCGCGATGTCCTCAGTAGCAGCGGCGGCGACGGCGACGGTCTTCCGTTGCTACCAAGCAGATGATCGGGCCACGTTAGGGATTGTTAGGGGACTTTTCTCTCACGGGAACAGTCATCGTCGGGAGAGGCCGGACCCCTACTAAATATAGCGCTGTTGCAACGGGGGACCGTAACCATGAGTTGGTTAGGCACCCCCGATCAGGGCGCTGAAGACCAGGGAAACGTGGGTTTCCCCACGTCCCCTCCTTTTCAGCCACGGCCGTTTTGGTCTTAGATCAATATCCAACATCTGTATCGTGGGACCCGGCTGAGCCAAGTGACGCAAGATACAAGGAGTACTTTACAGATTCTCTTAGCAAATTGAGCAGCCAGAACCTCCGATCGCTACATATTGATAGCCCATCAGTTATTCCAGTTGATTTTCTCGCATCTTTATCTCCCCCACCTCTCCTCCTTCAAAGATTCTGGATGTGGATCTCCTATTTTCAGAGATGTCCCAAGTGGATCGCGCCGCTAAATAACCTCGCGGAGTTGAAACTTGATGTTTGGGCGCTGGAGGAAAATGATGTACATTTGCTTGGAGAGTTACCGGCGCTGCTCCATTTTCAGCTGTGGGTTGTAGCACTTCGCAAAGAGAAGATTGTCATTCCAGGAACAGGTTTCCAGAGCCTTAAGGCATTCGGCCTGTGGTCCGGGTTGCCATGCTTGACATTTGAAGAAAGGTCCATGCCAAAACTCGAAACCCTTGTGTTGGGGTTCAGTGCATGTGGCTCAAAGTCATATGGCAGCACACACTCCGGCATTGAGCACCTCACGAGTCTCAAGCATGTCCATGTTGAAATCTTCAAGGCAGATGATGAGGAGACCAACAAGGCTGCAGTAAATGCAATCAAGAACTCTATCGCTACGCATCCCAACAACCCTGCGATGAATATTAGATATAATTTCGGTTACGAGGACTATGGTGAGGTGATGGAAGAATGCACCCATTAACTGATGACTACCCTCAATTGCATTCCTATGTGGTAAGATACTAGAGATCTTACTAATACCTAAAATGGCTTGTATTTTTAAGTGGGGTGAGTTTTCAATTATATTGCTTCTTTTGATATTATCTATTTAAGCAATGGGAGTATGTGACTGAGCAAATTGCCCCAACTACTTACTAGCAGGTGTCAGGTGGTGCGGCAGGTTCTCGGAAGGAATAAACTGCTGCAAAGCAAACTCCACAGCACCCTGAGTTATCCCGTGTGTAGCAACTGCTGCAGTTCATTCTTGACAAAACCATATTTAAGGTCTCTCAACTTACGCAAATTTTTATTCATGTACCTGAACATTGATTTGGAGTGGTTACGTCTCTGATGTTTTGTTTGAATATTTTAAAAACTTGAACTCTTAATAGTTAAAAGATTGATCCTTTTAATCAGTTTACCGTAAGTTGGTTGCACTTGTAATTGGTCATGTTATTTTGAATTGTAACTAATGGTTTATTACTGTAGCTAGTTAGTCTGATAAATAGTAATTACTAAAAGAAGTCAAAACTAAAAATCGGCTGAAAAACCAAAAAAAAACCATTTCTTTCCCAACATCCACTTTGTTCTACTACCTTTTGTCCTCGATGCGGCCTCCACCACTCTCCCCCAACTGCGTCAGAATTAGCCAAGTCATGCATCCAATAGGTACCTTTCTAGTTAGGTTCTTCATATGGGTGGATTATAGGCAGTACTGGATCTAGAATTTCTAGCATGGATGTTTAGAGTTAATAAGATATTATTTTAATGAAGAAAGTATGGATCAATCTATAGTAGCAAAAATCAAAGTATAATTTGTTTGTATTAGAGCAACATCTTATATAATTTAGAAAAATTACAAAATAATTAAGAAAATTTATTGAATTGGGAATATGGGATTTGAGATTTGGGAACTAGGGATGTACTTGTCTTGTCAATGTGAGCTGCTTGTCTTGCTGTACCTGGTGGCTCAGCCATCCCCGTTGCATGCTCCCTCTCGGGACCTTGGCTCCTAGGCGGTTTGGCTAGACTTCGCTTGGCGCTGGCCACTGCTTGCATACTATTTTGTATTTAAATTTTACATAAAACTCAGTTTTGACAAAAAAAAATCATCTATTTACCCCTCTAGTCGGTTGGCAAAAGTGTTTGTTTGTATTCAAATCAAAATTATTGCGATTACAGTTGTTAATGCGTTCAAAATTGAAATGAGTCGCTTTCAGTAGAAAAAAGATTAATGAGGCTCGACTCGATAGCGGCTCAAACACATGAACTCGGCTGTTAAGCTCAACCCAGCTGCACCCTGTATCTTTGCTAACTCCTCGGAGTCTCATCAACTGTCTCAAGCTCAACGTCATTCCATTTTCTCTGGGAAGCACAGATGTTTGACCACAATATATATGCTGAGGAGTCCCCACTACCCAATTCCATCAGCCGTTCGCCTGCATATGCTCCAACATCAAAATCCCGTAAACTGCGGCATGCTCCTAGTACTATACGCCACAAGCATGTTCCATGGTCAATAGTAATTGACTCTGTAAAGTCCTTCGCTTCCTTCAGTATCCCTAGCTCGGCTAAGAATATCAACCATGCAAGCATAGTGAAGGACCGAAATGGCAACAGAGGGGGTGAATGATGCCTTTTTAGAAATTAAAAGACCTCCCCACAAGTACACACACAGCAGAAAAGAACTCACTAGAAGTCACAGAGCAAGTAAAGAAATCAAATCCAGAGAGTAAGAAAAAATCCGGACTGTTCTGCCGGCGAGCGGTAGTACCGCTGGTATGAGCGGTAGTACCGCTGAGCGGAAGTACCGCTGTTGAAAATGCGGTAGTACCTTTGAGCGGTAGTACCTCTCGAGGAGCGGTAGTACCGCACCAAGAACAGCACGCGCAGAAAATGAGAAAACTGAGAAATTCACGAGATTCTTGGATTCTTAGCTTTGGAAACTTTTAGGAAAACAAGGAAACACTTCCAGATGACTAAACCAAGAACCAATTTCAAGATTTCTTGAGAGAATCAAGAAATCAAGAGAGAATCGGATTTCTTGAAAAGTTTTGGCAGGAGGGACCAAAAATCAAATTACTCCCCAATCTTTGATCCTTTGGCTATGAAACTTTAAGGGTAGCTAATAGATAGCCTCTAGACTCTAGATACCAAGTTTCATGCCATCTCACAAAGGGAATAAAAAACGACCTCAAAACCTAGACGAGAAAAACAAGAACAAAGAGGTACAGGATATGAAAACTTCAGATCTCATTCATAAAAACAGAGAGATACAAAGAACTACGTCCCCACACGCATGGACATTAGAACAAGGGATGGTTACAAGATTTCTCAACTCAACTCCACCCTCTCCCTCTCTCAAATCCTCAAGAACACCAAGAACACCTCATGTTTCTTGGGAGGAACACACACAAGGGGTGGAGGCAGCCTTACTGCACACAACCTCTCTCACCCACTAAAGCCTAAAGCAAAACAATCTCTCCAAAGGCTCTTTTGACTAAAGCAAACTCTAAATCCTTTCCATGTGTTCAAGGAGGCATGCAGCCCTTCACCTCTATTTATAGCCCTTGGCTAACGGGTCTCCAACCCGTTACGCCAGCTAAACCCGAACGGAGCCCGCTCCCACTTGTGCATCCTCGCGAAATGACCATTTCGCCCCTCCTGCACTTTCCGGGAAGCTTCCGTGCTCCTTGTCGTCCAAGCCTCGCAACCACCTCGAGTCTCCGCAGTCCTCGACACATCCCGGCCGTTCTGACCTCAGCACCACCTGCGCCTAGTCCGGTCACCTCGTGTCTCGCCACGACTCCGCCTCGGCGTCCCGCGGCCAACACGCATAAGAAACACATCACATAGCACCGCCGATAACATGAATTAACCACATGCCCTAAATACCAAACCACCCAAACCAAACTCAAATTTTATGCCCTCACTGCTCGTTCATGCCACCGGTAGTACCGCTCTCCAGGCCGGAAGTACCGCCGGCCAAGAGTATACTGTCTGTCTGGAAGTACCGCCGGCCGGTAGTACAGCTGAACACACTGCGGTAGTTCCGAAAAATCTGGGAGCAGCACAACTGAACCCATTTCGCAAATTTTCAGCACACGAGTCAATTACTCATCACAAACAAGGGAGCACCTCTCACATGGTCTCTCAATCTCCCACTTGATGAGTATATTGACAAACACGAAAAAGGATAAAAGTTTGGTTTGAAGAATCCAACATGGTCCAAATAATGGAATGAAGCAAATGACCATGTCGACAGAAGAATCACTAGAGCAACTCAAGAAAGAGTAAATTGTTCTCCAAAGCTCTAGAAAGATTCCAAAAATACTTTTTCTCCAATATTCTCCCCCTTTTGGCAATAAACACATCAAGATGCAAAAGAGAGAATATGACATTAAATTGGATGAAATGGCTGAAGTTTGTTTATTCTAAGCATTTAGAGCCATGAGAATTATCCAAAATGACCATAATGTATTACACCAAGCCATAACTCAATGAAAGGCTATCTAGATTAGGACAGGATATGTATAAGCCAGCTAGAAGCAAATAGATGATAATCTGAAATTTAGTGCATTTTATGGGCATGTCAAGTCATCAATAAGCAAAGTCTAGCTAGAGACATCCAAGGATAATGCAAGCCATGTCAATCAAGCTAAGCGGAACCAAGAATCTAATATTGAGTCCAAGTAGAGTGCTATATGCTCAAGAGTGAAACATTTGTTCAAGTACTTGGTTCTTTTAGTAGCTTAAGTAAATTGAGCACAAATGACATATTTTCTTTTGAAACTTATGGTCGTTTCCAACCAATATTTTTATCATGTGCTAGATCTCAAGCCTTATGCGACTACTCCAAGCAAGAAGCTTAAGAAGATAGTCTAGGTCATCCAAAACTCCCCCTGAGTTCATGCCTAGTGGCAAGCCGTCTCATGAGAAAGAATTGGTGAAATCAGTTTTTCGCACAAAAGAGATCTTTTTGCTTTTTAACAGATTGTACTAGCTTATGCATCATCAAGAGACTTAAAACAGCTCAAACTGAGGCTCAATAGAGATTCAACGCTCAACTCAGCCTACTAGACATGGCATGGATCATAAAAGGATAGCTCAAGAAAGACTAATGACAAGTTTTAGTTCAAATTAAGCAAGTTTAATTAACTTATCATGGCACAAGCTAGTTTACACATATGAAGTCATGATAAATATAGCAAATAAACATAAGTCATGGCAAGGTGTAAAACATTGTAAGCATGTCATAACCGGATAATAATCAAGGCTCAATGTGGTTATATTACAATGTAGCATGTAATGCATAAAATCCAACTCCCCCTCAACATGTGATGCAGCTTTTAGTTCAAGTTGAGTTATGTCAATATTAAGCTCCAGAAGCTCCCAAATGAACTCCCCCTGAACCAAAGCAATAAGATCGAGAAGCTGGCAAAGAAACCAAAGAAGGCAGTCCTTAAAGTCCAACATCAAAATCCGTAAACTGCGGCATGCTCCTAGTACTATACGCCACAAGCATGTTCCATGGTCAATAGTAATTGACTCTGTAAAGTCCTTCGCTTCCTTCAGTATCCCTAGCTCGGCTAAGAATATCAACCATGCAAGCATAGTGAAGGACCGAAATGGCAACAGAGGGGGGTGAATGATGCCTTTTAGAAATTAAAGACCTCCCCACAAGTACACACACAGCAGAAAAGAACTCACTAGAAGTCACAGAGCAAGTAAAGAAATCAAATCCAGAGTAAGAAAAATCCGGATGATTGCGTGGCGGGTAGTACCGCTGGTATGAGCGGTAGTACCGCTGAGCGAAGTACCGCTGTTGAAAATGCGGTAGTACCTTTGGTGGTAGTACCTCTCGAGGAGCGGTAGTACCGCACCAAGAACAACAGCTGAAAAATGAGAAAACGAGAAATTCACGAGATTCTTGGATTCTTAGCTTTGGAAACTTTTAGGAAAACAAGGAAACACTTCGGATGACTAAACCAAGAACCAATTTCAAGATTTCTTGAGAGAATCAAGAAATCAAGAGAGAATCGGATTTCTTGAAAAGTTTTGGCAGGAGGGACCAAAAATCAAATTACTCCCCAATCTTTGATCCTTTGGCTATGAAACTTTAAGGGTAGCTAATAGATAGCCTCTAGACTCTAGATACCAAGTTTCATGCCATCTCACAAAGGGAATCAAAAACGACCTCAAAACCTAGACGAGAAAAACAAGAACAAAGAGGTACATGATATGAAAACTTCAGATCTCATTCATAAAAACAGAGAGATACAAAGAACTACGTCCCCACACGCATGGACATTAGAACAAGGGATGGTTACAAGATTTCTCAACTCAACTCCACCCTCTCCCTCTCTCAAATCCTCAAGAACACCAAGAACACCTCATGTTTCTTGGGAGGAACACACACAAGGGGTGGAGGCAGCCTTACTGCACACAACCACTCTCACCCACTAAAGCCTAAAGCAAAACAATCTCTCCAAAGGCTCTTTTGACTAAAGCAAACTCTAAATCCTTTCCATGTGTTCAAGGAGGCATGCAGCCCTTCACCTCTATTTATAGCCCTTGGCTAACGGGTCTCCAACCCGTTACGCCAGCTAAACCCGAACGGAGCCCGCTCCCACTTGTGCATCCTCGCGAAATGACCATTTCGCCCCTCCTGCACTTTCCGGGAAGCTTCCGTGCTCCTTGTCGTCCAAGCCTCGCAACCACCTCGAGTCTCCGCAGTCCTCGACACATCCCGGCCGTTCTGACCTCAGCACCACCTGCGCCTAGTCCGGTCACCTCGTGTCTCGCCACGACTCCGCCTCGACGTCCTGCAGCCAACACAGACAAGAAACACATCACATAGCACCGCTCGATAACATGAATTAACCACATGCCCTAAATACCAAACCACCCAAACCAAACTCAAATTTTATGCCCTCACTGCTACATCTGCGCCATAGGTAGTACCGCTCTCGGTAGAAGTACACGACCAGTGAGTACCGCTGTCGAGGCGGGAGTACCGCCGGCCGGTAGTACAGCTGAACACACTGCGGTAGTTCGAAAAATCGGGAGCAGACAACTCGAACCCATTTCGCAAATTTTCGGCACACGAGTCAATTACTCATCACAAACAAGGGAGCACCTCTCACATGGTCTCTCAATCTCCCACTTGATGAGTATATTGAAAAACACGAAAAAGGATAAAAGTTTGGTTTGAAGAATCCAACATGGTCCAAATAATGGAATGAAGCAAATGACCATGTCGACAGAAGAATCACTAGAGCAACTCAAGAAAGAGTAAATTGTTCTCCAAAGCTCTAGAAAGATTCCAAAAATACTTTTCTCCAATATTCTCCCCCTTTTGGCAATAAACACATCAAGATGCAAAAGAGAGAATATGACATTAAATTGGATGAAATGGCTGAAGTTTGTTTATTCTAAGCATTTAGAGCCATGAGAATTATCCAAAATGACCATAATGTATTACACCAAGCCATAACTCAATGAAAGGCTATCTAGATTAGGACAGGATATGTATAAGCCAGCTAGAAGCAAATAGATGATAATCTGAAATTTAGTGCATTTTATGGGCATGTCAAGTCATCAATAAGCAAAGTCTAGCTAGAAACATCCAAGGATAATGCAAGCCATGTCAATCAAGCTAAGCGGAACCAAGAATCTAATATTGAGTCCAAGTAGAGTGCTATATGCTCAAGAGTGAAACATTTGTTCAAGTACTTGGTTCTTTTAGTAGCTTAAGTAAATTGAGCACAAATGACATATTTTCTTTTGAAACTTATGGTCGTTTCCAACCAATATTTTTATCATGTGCTAGATCTCAAGCCTTATGCGACTACTCCAAGCAAGAAGCTTAAGAAGATAGTCTAGGTCATCCAAAACTCCCCCTGAGTTCATGCCTAGTGGCAAGCCGTCTCATGAGAAAGAATTGGTGAAATCAGTTTTTCGCACAAAAGAGATCTTTTGCTTTTAACAGATTGTACTAGCTTATGCATCATCAAGAGACTTAAAACAGCTCAAACTGAGGCTCAATAGAGATTCAACGCTCAACTCAGCCTACTAGACATGGCATGGATCATAAAAGGATAGCTCAAGAAAGACTAATGACAAGTTTTAGTTCAAATTGAGCAAGTTTAATTAACTTATCATGGCACAAGCTAGTTTACACATATGAAGTCATGATAAATATAGCAAATAAACATAAGTCATGGCAAGGTGTAAAACATTGTAAGCATGTCATAACCGGATAATAATCAAGGCTCAATGTGGTTATATTACAATGTAGCATGTAATGCATAAAATCCAACTCCCCCTCAACATGTGATGCAGCTTTTAGTTCAAGTTGAGTTATGTCAATATTAAGCTCCAGAAGCTCCCAAATGAACTCCCCCTGAACCAAAGCAATAAGATCGAGAAGCTGGCAAAGAAACCAAAGAAGGCAGTCCTTAAAGCATAGACAAGATATAGAGATAATTATGGTTTAGACTGACTCTCATCTACCCCAAATGACTCTAGGACTATTAGTCCAGTAATCTACCTCACTAGGGAGCAAACACGTACCCTGTCTACCCAAGGGTGGCCTGACCCCTGTTAGAACCTAAAAGCAGTGAGTGGGCTCAACCTAGTGAGAGAAGAGAAGCGGCTAATAGAGCAAGACCCTAGAATCACAAGATGAGAGTAAGAAATCTAAGCAACTCAGCAAGAGAACCACTCTAACCTATGCTGGAAGGACTAAACCCAATGCACCCACAAATGCAGTGCAATAGTAAGGAGACAGAAGCATAAATAATATGATAAAGCAGTAAAGCCCAACGCTCCCCCTCACAACAGTCCATAAGGACAAACCACCCCAACTCTCCCCGCAGAGCTGAAAACCTCGTGCTATCCAAAGGCTTGGTGAAGATATCAGCCAACTGGTGGTCACTCTGCACAAACTGGAGCACGATGTCACCCTTCTCTACATGGTCTCGAAGAAAATGATATCTGATATCAATATGCTTGGTCCGATAATGCTGCACTGGGTTCTTGGCAATGCTAATCGCAGAAGTGTTATCGCAAAAGAGCGGAACACGGTCGATAGCTAACCCAAAGTCCCGCAGAGTCGAGACCATCCAAAGCACACAGCTACGACAACTAGGCTGCGACAACGTGCTCGGCCTCTGCGGTGGGCTGTGCAACACCGGACCCTCGAAGACCAGGAAATGAGAGAAGTGCCAATGAATTGGCAGGTGCCCGAAGTGCTCTTCCTATATATCCTACACCGCAAAGTGCGCATCCGAATAGGCTCTAAGGGATGAGCAGGAGGAGGAAGAGTACCGAATACCATAGTCAATGGTAGCTCGAAGGTACCGAAAGATGCGCTTCACCGCCTGGCGGTGAGACACGCGAGGAGAAGCCTGAAACCGAGCACATAGACACACGGAAAAGTGTATGTCCGGTCTCGAGGCAGTGAGGTACAAGAGAGAGCCAATCATACTCCTGAACTCCTTTTGATCAACTAGCTCGCCGTCCTCATCTGGGTCAAGTGCGGCTGTAGAAGCCATCGGAGTTGACACCGGCTTTCCATCACTCATGTCGAAACGTCTCAGGAGATCACGGGTGTACTTGCCTTGATGCAAGAAGGTACCCTCCCGAGTCTGCTTGATCTGGAAGCCAAGGAAGAAAGTCAACTCACCCATCATGCTCATCTCAAACTCGGTGCTCATAATGTCCGAGAACTGTGAAACTAGAGCATGAGAAGAGCCGCCAAAGATAATGTCATCGACATAAATTTGGGCGAGCAGAAGGTCATTGCCAAGCCGGCGAATGAACAAGGTCTTGTCAACTTTACCCATCTCGAAATCATGTCTCAATAGGTATGACTTAAGCCTCTCATACCAAGCTCTAGGGGCCTGCTTAAGTCCATACAACGCTTTGGAAAGCTTGTAGATATGATTAGGGTATTTGGGGTTCTCGAAACACGGAGGTCATCTCACATAGACTTCTTCCTCAATAAAGCCATTGAGAAAGGCACTCTTGACATCCATCTGGTAGAACTTGAAACCCTTAGAAGCTGTAAAGGCAAGCAGAATTCTAATGGCCTCAAGTCTGGCTACAGGGGCAAAGGTATCCTCGAAGTCTAGACCCTCAACCTGGGAGTACCCCTGAGCAACCAGTCTAGCCTTATTTCGAATGACTACCCCATCCTCACTTTGCTTGTTTTTGAACACCCACTTGGTCCCAATGATATTGTGACCTCGAGGGGCTCAACAAGCATCCAGACCTTGTTTCTCTCGAAACTCTCTAGCTCCTCATGCATGGCATTGACCCAAGACTCGTCAGATAGAGCATGACAAACATCCTTGGGCTCGAAGGAGGCAACAAAGGCAGAATGGAGACAAAATAGTGACATGCCAGTTTTTGAGCGAGTAACTCGCTCAAAAAGGTCTCCAATGATCTGCTCTGAAGGATGAGATTTTTGGATATGTCTGGGAGGTCCGGGATGAGATGAAGAAGTGGCCTCTACCTCGTGAGCTGATGAGGTAGGAACAGAGCCACTAGCTCCAGAAGAAGCAGAAGGCATGGGCTGATCGCCTTGAGGTGCGGTGGAAGACGGCATCTCAAGGGGTGGATGAGGGACTGGATCGGGTAGACAACCCTCATCTCCATCATCCTCATCATCCACAAAGATGGTCTCGGATGCTCAAGAACACGAGATATCGGGCCTAGTCCCCGGACTGGCCTCATCGAAAGTCACCTCACAGGTCTCTACCATTTTACTAGACTCGCAGTTCCAGACCCTATAGGCCCGCGAAGAAGTCGAGTAGCCTAGAAAGAGTCCATCACAAGAACGTGACTCGAACTTATCTAGGTTCCCGGACTTCTGAATAAAGCACTTGCAACCAAACACATGAAAATGAGAAACACTGGGCTTTCGCCCATATCTCAACTCGTAAGAAGTGCGGTGCAAGTGTGCCCTGAGAAAAACTCTGTTCGAAACATGGCACGCGGTGGCTATAGCCTCAGCCCAAAACTTCCGCGGTGTAGAGTATTCATCGAGCATCGTCCTGGCCATCTCGACCAAGGTACGGTTCTTCCTCTCCACGACGCCATTCTGCTGTGGGACGTGCGGAGAAGAGAACTGGTGCTCTACACCTGTCTCATCACAGAACCTCTCAAAGTAGGAGTTCTTGAACTCCGTGCCATTGTCACTGCGGATCGCTCGCAAGGCACCTGGAAGCTCAACAGAAATCCTACTGAAAAGACCTCGAAAATGTGAAAACGTCTCATCCTTCGAGGCTAAGAAAAACACCCAAGAGTACCTCGAATAGTCATCGACCACGACGAGAACATACCACTTCCCTCCTGCTGACTGCACTCGAGCTGGTCCAATTGTGTCCATGTGGAGCAGCTGTCCTGGTGCATCGGTCATAGTAACTATGACCGGAGGATGAGAAGCGGCAACCATCTTGCCATGCCGGCATGGAGCGCAAACAAGATCTTTGACCATCTTGAGTTTCGGCAGACCACGAATGAGATCGTGGCTGCTAACTCGGGTCAAATGGTCAAATCCAATATGACCAAGTCTCCTATGCTAGAAAGAGAGGTCGCGGGACTCAGAAGCAAGCAAACAACGGAGAGGATCACTAGAAGACTCAGAAAAATCAGCACGAAAGATCCTCCCAAAACGAGAAATCCCGCAAACCAGACTACCCGAAGAATCAAGAATTTTGCAGTTATTTTTCTTAAAGCTCGCCTCGAAATCATCATCGGTAAGCTGAGAGACTGAAAGCAAATTGTACTGCAGCTTACTTACCAAGGCAACATCTTTTAAAATAAATGAATCATTAATGCGCACTGTACCTTTGGCGATGACGTGCCCAGATGAAGCATCTCCGAAGGTGATCATCTCATCACCTGGAGCACGGGCAAGGGAAGAGAACCAACGGGAATCTCCGGTCATGTGTCGTGAACACCCGGAGTCTACAAACCAAACCTTTCCCTTCCCTGCCCGACGAACCTGAGTCAACCAGAGAGTAAAGTCTCAGTACTGGGATAAATCAAGAGTGATTTTGGCACCCAATACTGAGTAACACGTTGAGCAGATGAAGTAGTCAAGCACGACTGACCTCTATCTACCCTACGCTCTCTGTCACTCAAAGAAGCGTAGGTGCGTGTGCAGACTGAAGGCATTCTTGGGTCCGGCCCTACTACGAAAGAGCGAGTCGAGCACCTGGCAACATCTTGATCACGCCATGGTAGGCATCTCGATGGGGAAAGCGAGATCTACCTTCAGAACGGCGAAAGTCACGACTAGAGGGAGCATGAGGACGAAAAATAGAAAACTCGGAAGAACCAAGTCCTCGATGCTGCCCAAAGCTACCAACAAGAGTAAGCCTAGACCTCGTGTTGGTCTTAGGTGCACTCAAGGTGCAGGGTTGACCACGAATACGCCTAAGAGACTCAACACGGTCTCTTGGCGCGATCTTGGCGCTTGAAGCAATGGTCAATCAAATGTCCATCCTTCGACGGAAGGTGCAATGATACCGCCTACGAGAGGCGGTAGCATGAGATAACCGCCCGACGAGAGGCCAAGTTGCGGTGAAGTCACCTTCTTGTCGAAATTCTTTGGACAAACCCGCGATTTAAATTGAACATTCTTGTTCTTGGGCTTGACCTCAATCACACTGCGGCTACGGTGCGAGCACGACGGTGGATGCTTCCTCACATCCTCACGAAATCATATCCTAGACCACGATTGAACTTGCAAATCTTTGATTGGTCTAGAATAAGATTGAGCTTCTTCTTGCCTCCTACAAATTTATCAAGAGTGTTCATAAGGTGCGACACTCCCGAAAAAGAGAAGTGCAAGAAGAGCAAGGAGGAGAAGAGGCAAGAAAGGTAAGGGAGCGAAGAACAACTAACGAGAGGGAAGGCGGCTTGTGCACGCACGTAGACTCGAAATGAACAATCCTCACGCTAGCAGGTTGGTTTGCGTCGCTAGGCGTCTCTACCTTACCCGGGGGCTTCTCCCCCTTCTCCACAATCACACTACAAGCACAAGGTGGCTTCTCTAGAAGGTCCTTAGTTAGCTTCACACTTCTCATCCAATGCAATCAAGTTAGATTTTAGTTTGTTACAATTAATGCATGGTGAGCTAACAGGGTCCTTAGAAGCAAACTGAGCCAACTTCCTATCATGATCAATCATATCTTGAAACTGTTTGGAGCGACTTCAAGTTCGTGATTAACTTTGGACAGTTCAAGCATGAATCAATTGGCTCAAGTAAAGAGGCTTGTAGTTCAGCAATTTTATGATCTGCCCGTTTTAGGTTCATCTTCAAATTGTTACAACTTTCACAAGTCTCGGGCAGATCAAGAAGCAATGTATAAAGACCTCTAAAAGCATTGTCCTTATCCTCACATGAGGTGCAAGAAATAGTCTCAATAGTAGAAGATGAAACAGGAAGTACCCTACTCATCTCAAGCTCAGCAAGAAGACTAATGTTCTCCACCTTAATCAAATCAAGCTCAGAAGACAGACTAGCATGAGAGGTCCTTAATTTCTCCATATCATCAATCAAGGCACAGCATGTATCACAGTCATCACGGGAGGGAGCAGATGTAAGCGAAGTAAGCTCCTGTGATAGTCTAGCTACTTCCTTCTCCAACTCAGCATACCTAGCCCTAGACTTGGCATGAAATCTACCTAGCTTAAGGAAAGCATCATTAAGCTGGTCATAAGTAGGGCTCACCTCGTCGGAGTCGAAGTACAGCTCGCTGTCGCTCAGTTCGCCCTCGAGGGCCATGAAGCACATGCCGGAGAAGTCGTCGCCGCCTTTGGGGTCTTGGTCACCCGTCCCGTCGTCGTCGCTCCATCCCTCCACCTCGTTGAGGTCGAGGTCGTCGAACGCAGAGAGGACGTGGTGGAAGAGCTTCTTAGCCTTCCCAAGGTCGCGGAACGTCTTCTTGCCTTGCGTTTGAGCTGGGGGCTTCTTGTTGCGGTTCTTGTCGGGGTAGTCGTTCTTACTCGAACCGTCATAGTCTCCTTTGCCCTTCCCGGCTTAGGGCGGTTTGCGAATGTGGTTGGGGCCACCACACTCGAAGCAAATAAGCGGTCCGCCTCTCTTCTGTCCTCCTCCTCTTGTAAGCATGGGAAAACTTCCGAGCTAGGAGGGCGGTTGTTCATCCTCTAGCTGCTCTAGCGATCATCGATTCGTCACGAGAGCAGCTAGGAGAACCCGCAAAGAGAATCGGCGGAAGAACCGAAGCGAAGTGGGATCGGTGACTAGTGCCATCGATGAGACTTGACCGACGAGACTATGTCAATCTTGTGAGTCTTGAGGCGAGTAAAGCGCGTCAAGAGTCGAGTCGAGAGGTCCGTGGTGTCCTTGATGGTAGTCACCTTCATCTCCCAAACCCAAGATCGAGTGCGAAAAAGAATTTGTCGGCGTTATCCGAGTCGGAGTATGTGAGACCGACGGCTCGAAGGTTGCTCAAAATCTTGTGAAAGCGAGAAAAGCACTCGTCAAGGACTCACCGACAAGCATCTCGAATTTCTGTATTCGTGCTTGAACTGGTCTTGTCGCACCGTCTTTATTTGGATGGTGCCCTCATGGTAAGCATTGAGGTCACCCAAATATCGAAGGCCGACGTCGGTGAGAGATGCGATCAAATTCGCTCGCTCAATCCACGAATGATGATGTTCCTCGCCCTTGCGTTTGCCTCAACATCGACCATATTCCGGCATTGATGTTCTCATCGGCGGGAACAACAAAGCGGACCTTGACCTTTCGCCAGATGGCGTAGCCCTGAGCCTGGATGTAGGTCTCCATCCGACTCTTCCAGAATGGAAAATCCATCCCATCAAAGATCGGGGGCTTGGTCGAGTACTTGTCCGTCGCCATGGCTCTTGAGACCGGTTAAAGATCTATCAAGAAGAGCTAACCGGCTCTGATACCAATTGAAGGACCGAAATGGCAACAGAGGGGGGTGAATGGTGCCTTTTTAGAAATTAAAAGACCTCCCCACAAGTACACACACAACAGAAAAGAACTCACTGGAAGTCACAGAGCAAGTAAAGAAATCAAATCCAGAGAGTAAGAAAAATCCGGTCGCATTACGCCGTGAGCGGTAGTCTGCTGGTATGAGCGATAGTATCACCGGCGGAAGTACCGCTGTTAAAAATGCGGTAGTACCTTTGAGCGGTAGTACCTCTCGAGGAGCGGTAGTACCGCACCAAGAACAGCACGCCAAGAAAATGAGAAAACTGAGAAATTCACAAGATTCTTGGATTCTTAGCTTTGGAAACTTTTAGGAAAACAAGTAAACACTTCCAGATGACTAAACCAAGAACCAATTTCAAGATTTCTTGAGAGAATCAAGAAATCAAGAGAGAATCAGATTTCTTGAAAAGTTTTGGCAGGAGAGACCAAAAATCAAATTACTCCCCAATCTTTGATCCTTTGGCTATGAAACTTTAAGTGTAGCTAATAGATAGCCTCTGGACTCTAGATACCAAGTTTCATGCCATCTCACAAAGGGAATCAAAAACGACCTCAAAACCTAGACGAGAAAAACAAGAACAAAGTGGTACAGGATATGAAAAACTTCAGATCTCATTCATAAAAACAGAGAGATACAAAGAACTACGTCCCCACACGCATGGACATTAGAACAAGGGATGGTTACAAGATTTCTCAACTCAACTCCACCCTCTCCCTCTCTCAAATCCTCAAGAACACCAAGAACACCTCATGTTTCTTGGGAGGAACACACACAAGGGGTGGAGGCAGCCTTGCTGCACACAACCACTCTCACCCACTAAAGCCTAAAGCAAAACAACCTCTCCAAAGGCTCTTTTGACTAAAGTAAACCCTAAATCCTTTTCATGTGTTCAAGGAGGCATGCAGCCCTTCACCTCTATTTATAGCCCTTGGCTAACGGGTCTCCAACCCGTTCGCCAGCCTAAACCGAACGGAGCCCGCTCCCACTTGTGCATCCTCGCGAAATGACCATTTCGCCTCTCCTACTTTCCGGAAGCTTGGTGCTCCTTGTCGTCCAAGCCTCGCAACCACCTCGAGTCTCATGAGTCCTCGACACATCCCGACCATTCTGACCTCAGCACCACCTGCGCCTAGTCCGGTCACCTCGTGTCTCGCCACGACTCCGCCTCGACGTCCTGCGACCAACACGGACAGAAACACATCACATAGCACCGCTCGATAACATGAATTAACCACATGCCCTAAATACCAAACCACCCAAACCAAACTCAAATTTTATGCCCTCACTGTTCTGTCTGCGCCCAGCCGGTAGTACCGCTCTCCAGGCCGGAAGTACCGCCGGCGGTAGTACCGCTGTCCAGACCGGAAGTACCGCCGGCCGGTAGTACCGCTGAACACACTGCGGTAGTTCCGAAAAATCTGGGAGCAGCACAACTGAACCCATTTCGCAAATTTTCAGCACACGAGTCAATTACTCATCACAAATAAGAGAGCACCTCTCACATGGTCTCTTACATAGTGATCCAGCTTAGGGGCTGAACCGTAGTCATTGGTCATTGACCTAAAATAAATCCATCCTCTGTCAACTAGGCCCATGTGACTACAAGCACACAGTACATTAATGAATGTTATATGGTCAGGTGCAGTGCCCTCTAGCTTCATCTCCTCAAATAGGTCCAGCGCGCCACTGGCATGTCCATTTTGTGAAAAACCAGAAACGATCGAGTTCCATGCAATAACATCCCTATAGGCATCCTTCTAAAGACAATCGTTACGTTCCATCTTCAAGGTTCCCGCATTTTGAATACATTGTACATAAGGCACTTCCAACAGGAGCCCCCAGACCAAACCCATACTTCAAGATTTGTGCATGTGCAATTGCTTCCCTATCTCCAATCCTGCTAGGCCAGCACATGCTCTAAGGACGCTAGCTATACTATGGTCCTGTTCTTTTCAGCTTCTAAAAACTGTTTTTCAGTTTTTCTACAGTAACTAGCTTTTAAACGGAGTATTTTTTCAAGATAGGGTCTACTAGTTAATTGTAGTACATACTTTACTGACTTCATTTATATCGGCAAAAACCGCATGTGAGTTTCTGTTACTCTATAATCTCTCATACAAATAGCTCAAAAGTTACAAACCGTAGTCAAAAGCCACAAGCCGTAGCCAAAAAGAACAGATGCATAGTCAAGTTACTGGGTATGATGCCCTCCTTATCCATCCTGGCCTGCATACAACATTAGGGCTTCCTCGTGCTCCCCATTCTGCAAACCCTTCCTTCGCTTCACCAATGCAGCCACATTTGGCATACATGTACGTCCACCATTGCACTCTTCACAAACGCCGGCACCTCAAACGCAGGCTTCACCATAAAACCATGAGCTTGCTTCCCTACCGCCAATGCTCCCACATCACTACACGCGCTGAGTACCCCAACAAAGGTGAACTCCGTTGGTAAGAACCCTGCAGAATGCATGTGCGAGAACATCCTAACTGCACTCTCTGCCTCCCATTTCTGTGCAGACCTGGTGATCGTCGCTGACCAAGTGATCGAATTCCTCTCCTTCGACGACTCAAAAGACATGCAATGCTGCATCCATACACAGCCTGTTGGACCGGATGGCAATAGGGGGCGAAGGGTGCCAACTCATATTTCTCCCCAAATATTTAAGATTATGTTCTCACACAACTATAGAGTTGTAAAAAATAGAATTTTCATCCAAAAACTTAAAACAAATGGCTGAAGAACACAAAACCTTAAAACAATCACTTCTCGGCGGTCTGATCGGTCCTGGCTATTTGACCGCTACTTTAATGGTGGTCTGACTGCTTCTAAAGTGAAATCAGCTTAATAAATAGAGTTTTCAGCACAATTTTAAAAACGAAAATTGAGAGAACTTTTGATCCGTATATCCAATGATATGAAATTTTGCAGGAATCTACTCTAGGATATCAAGAACCTATTCCAATAAATGATTATAAAAATCATGGCTAAAGTTGAGACTTTTTAGTTTAAAGGAAATGTGCACCGAAACTGAGCCAAAACCAAAATCGATGAATACAACTTGCTCGTGGGTGAACGATGGCCAAAATGGATTTAGATATGTTCCCATATGTCCCGGCAAGTAAGAACACGAAAGAAATCATGTCAAAAACCCTCGAATCAACAAATCACACTTTAATGTCAAATCAAACAAAAATGAGTTTTCTTGATAAACTTGCTATCAAAGTATCTAGATGAGTGGAGATAGATTCTCAGATATTGTCTCCATCTCTTACACGTTCTTCGCATAGCAAGATCAAAAAAAGGAAGGAGAAGAGATCAAAACCAAACCAAACAAGAGCAAATCAATAAAAAATAAGAGATAGACATGGAGAGTAATAAAGATTGATATATTGCCACTTTAGAAGGTAGGTTTTACAGCCACCCCACCTTAGAGGACAAAGAGCACATCAAGTGCTCCACACTCAAACACTAACCCTAAACAAGAGAGCACATCAAGTGCTCCACTCTGAAATTAAATAGATTTTTAGCATATCAAATTGCTTAAGATAATAGTTTAGTTAAATATATTCAAAAATGAGTTAAGTCAAATCAATATACTAAATGGAACCAAGAATCTATTGCTGACTCAATTTAGAGTACTACAAGTTCAAAATTAAAAAATTTTATTCAAACACTTGATATTACTTGTAATTGAGCAAATTTAGAACATTTGGCAATTTTTTAATTGATTTTTGATTTTAGCTGAGTTTCAAACTTTTTTTACAAACTTTAGTTTCTGTAGCCATGTGCTAGATCTCAGACCTTATGTGATCATTCTAAACAAGAAACTTCTAGAAGTAATCTTGGTCAACCAAAACTTCCCCTGAGTTCATACCTAGTATAATGGTAACCCGTCTCATGAGAAAAGATTAGTGAGATCAGTTTTATACAAAAGAGATATTTCTGCATTTTCTTAACTTAGTTTTAAAACAAAGAGTTAATACAAACTCATACTTCACTAATGAACTAGTATAGCTCAATCTAAACCTCAATACAGATTCAAGACTCAACTTAGCTAATTTAACATGACATTAATCATAAGAGGATTCAACAATGTAAGACATGGTTTAATTTAAGTTTTTCACATCTAAAGAAGCTAGCATGGTAAGTGCTAAACTACACATAGAAGAGCATGATAAATATAGCAGGCTTAGCACAAGATATGGTAAGATGTAAAGCGGTTTATCATGTCATATAAAGATAATAGTCAAGGCTCCATGTAATTATATTACAATGCACATTACTGAAATTAAATGCAATATGACATAATAATGATCTCAGCTTGCCCTTAGCAAGTGAGTCAATTTTAAAAGAAACTTGGTTCACTTTGAGTTATGTCAACATTAAGCTCAAGAAAATCTTAAATGAAGTACCCTGAACCAAAGCAACAAGTAAGAGAGAAGAAACTTGGGGAAAACAAAGAAATGATAGTCCTTAAAGCATAGATAAGATAGAAGGATTACAATGACTCCAACTCGCTCTCATCTACCCCATATGACTCTAAGATTATTAGCTGGTAATATAAAACACAAGAGAGTAAACACATTCCTTATCTACCCAAGGGGGCCCAACCCTTGTTAGATTTAAAAGAAGTAGGTGAACTTAACCTAGTGAGAAAGAAGCAACTAATAAGCAGCATCCTAGAATCACAAGATGAGAGGAAGAAGTCAGAACAGATGAGAATGATAATCACTTTGATCTATGATAGAGAGACTAACCCAAATGCACCCATCAATAAAGTGCAACAGAAAGTAAATATACATATAATATAGAAAGTACATGATGCCCCCCCTCAAATTAGGCCATAAGAACAAACCACCCCAAGCTCTTCCTATAAGGGCGTGAACCTCGAACTATCTAAAGGCTTGGTGAAAATGTCAGCCGATTGGTGGTCACTTTCCACGAACTGAAGCACTATGTCACCCTTCTCCACATGGTTTCTAAGGAAATGATATCTGATATCTACATGCTTAGTTCTAGAGTGTTGCACTGAGTTCTTGGTAATGTTAATGGCAGAAGTGTTTTCACAGAAAAGTGGAACACTATCTAAAGCTAACTCAAAATCACGCAAGGTCAAAACCATCCAAAGCACCTGACTACAGCAACTAGCGGCTGCAACATACTCAGCCTCTGTGGTGGACTGTGTAACACTGGACTACTTCCTTAAAGACCAAGAAACAAAAGAAATGCCAATGAATTAGCAATTACCAGAAATGCTCTTCCTATCTATTCTATAGCCAGCAAAGCCAGCGTCAGAATAGGATCTAAGGGAAAGATAAGAAGAAGAAGAATACTAGATACCATAGTCTAGAGTAACTCGAATGTACCTGAAGATGCGGGCGAGGAGAGGCCTAAAAATGAGCACACAGACACACAATGAAGTGTATGTCTAGCCTCAAAGAAGTGAGGTACATAAGGGAGTTAATCATGTTGTGGTACTCCATCTGATCTATAGGCTCGCACCCTTGTTTGGATCAAGTGCAATCGATGTTGCCATCAAAGTCGACACAGGCTTGGATTGTTCATATCGAAGCGTCTCAGGAGATCTCAAGTGTGCTTGCCTTGATGCAAGAAGGTGCCCTCCTGAGTCTGCTTGATCTGGAAGCTGAGAAAGAAGCTCAACTCATCCATCATGCTCATCTCAAACTCTATGTCCATGACATCAAAAAACTGGGAAACATGAGCATGAGAGGAGCCACTAAAGATATTATCATCCAAATAAATCTGAACGAGTAGAAAGTCATTGTCATACCTACAAATGGACAAGGACGTATCTCGCTTATTCATCTCAAACCTATGACTCAATAGATAGGGTTTAAGTCTCTCATACCAAACTTTAGGGGCTTATTTAAATCCACACAGGACTTTGAAAAGTTTAAAAATATGGTTTGGGTATTTGAAGTTCTCGAAACTTGGAGGCTGTCTAACATAAAGCTCTTCCTCGATATACCCATTGAGGAAGCACTCTTAACATCCATCTGGTACAGCTTAAAGCCCTTAGATGCTGTGAATGCAAGCAAAATATTGATGGCCTCTAGCCTAACTACAGAGGCGAAGGTCTGCTCAAAATCTAAACCCTCAACCTGGGAGAAACACTAAGCTACCAGTCTAGCCTTATTTCAAATGACTACCCCATCCCCACATTTCTTGTTCTTAAAGACCCACTTGGTTCCTATGATATTATGACCACTGAGGGCTCAACAAGTGACCAGACTTTATTTCTCTCAAAATTTCCTAACTCCTTATGCATGGTATTGACCCAAGACTCATCAAAAAAGTGCATGGCAAATATCTTTAGGCTTGAATGTGGTGACATAGGCAGAGTATAAATAGAAGTGAGATAAGCTAGATTTTGACCATATGGCACACTCGAGAAGATCACCAATGATCTACTCAAGAGGATGTCGACGTTGAATGTGTCTAGGAGGTCCTGGATGAGAAGAAGAAGCAGTCTCTACCTCATGAGTTGTGGAGGTAGGAGCAGAACCACAAGCTCCAGAAGAGTTAGAAGGTAAGGTCTGATCTCCCTGAGGCGCAGTGGTAGAAGCAGGCACCTCAAGGGAAGAAGGGACCGGATCGAGTAAAGAACCTTCATCTCCATCCTCCTCATCATCTATAAAGATGGATTCAGACTACACAACTGGATCTAAGATGTCAGGCCTAGTGTCAGGACTAGCCTTATCGAAGGTCACCTCACAAGTCTCTATGATCCTACTATTTCTCGGTTCTAGACCCTATAACTCCGCAAAGAAGTCAAGTAACCCAGAAAGATACCGTCAGAAGAACAGGACTCGAACTTATCTAGGTTTCCAGACTTTAGAATAAAACACTTTCAACTGAAAACACGAAAGTGTGAGACATTGAGCTTTCGCCTATATCTAAACTCATAATAAGTGTGATGCAAGTGTGCCATTAGAAAGACTCTGTTCGAAACATGGTATGCAGTGACTATAGCCTAGCCTAAAACTTTCTAGGTGTAGTATACTCGTCTAGCATCATCCTGGCCATCTCGATCAAGGTACGGTTTTTTCTCTCCACAACACCATTTTGCTGAGGTACGTGTGGAGAAGAGAATTGATGTCCTACACATGTCTCATCACAGAAGCTCTTAAAGGAGTTCTTGAACTCTGTGCCATTTCACTGTGAATCGCTCGTAAGGCACCAGAGAGCTCAACAGACAACCTACCGAACAAACCACGAAAATGACTAAAGGTCCAATCCTTCGAGGCTAAGAAAAACATCCAAGAAAACCTCAAGAAGTCATCGACCACAATAAGAACATACCACTTCCTGCCCACCGACTGCACTCTAGTTGGGCCAATAGTATCCATATGAAGAAGCTATCCTGGTGCATCGGTCATAGTCACAGTGACTAGGGAATGAGAAGCAGCAACTATCTTGTCATACCGGCGAGGAGCACAAACTAAGTCTTTGATAATCTTTAGACTTCCTGAAGAATCAAGAATTTTACAAGAATTTTTTAAAGCTTACCTCAAAATCGTCATCGGTAAGCTGAGAAATAGATAGCAAATTATAACACAGCTTACTCACTAAGGCAACATCCTTAAGAATAACAGAATCATTAATGCACGCAGTACCTTTAGCGATGAATCGACCTAAAGAAGCGTCTCCAAAGGTGATCGTCTCATCACCTAGAGCTTGGACCAGGGAAGAGAACCAACAGGAGTTTCCAGTCATGTGGTGAGAACAGCCAAAGTCCACAAGCCAAACCTCTCCCTTCCTAGCCCAGTGAACCTGAGTTAGTGAGAAGACAACATTGGTGGCTCAGTACTAGGGTAAATAAGAGCAGATCTAGGAACCTAATACTGAGTTACACGACGAGCAGAGTATCCAGTGCCAAAAGCAAAAGACTAAACTCTAGCAACACTACACACATCATCTCTCATGGGAACAATAGGTCTAGGAGCAAACCACAACCTCTGCTAGGTCTGACCGCTATTGAGGAGTAGGTCTGACCTCCAGCAGTATGCTAATCATACCACGGATAGCTACCTCAACAGGAAAAATGAGGTCTATCCTTAGGACGGCAGACACCCTAACTAGAAGCAACTCACAACCAAATCCAAAAGGACCCTGAAAGCCAAGTCCTTGACGTTGCCTAGCACCAAACAACTCAGAAGAGCTACCTACGACTCTAGACCTCATGTTGATCTTAAAAGCACTCCGAGTCTGGGGATGACCCTGAATACCCCTAGGAGCATGAATACGGTCTCTACGCATAATCTTGGTGTGCCTGAAGTAGAACTTAATCACATATTTATCCTTTTGATAGAAGGTACAATGAACTTTGCCTTTTGAGGGATCAAAGCAGCAGGATGATGCTTCACCTTCTGAGAGGTTAAAGCAATAGGTGAAACAATCTTATTGTCAGAAATCCCCTAGACAAAACCCACAGACTTAAACACTATCTCTTTAGCCTTGGGCGTGACCTCGATCACGCCTCCAACTACAACTCTAATTACTACAGGTGGATGGTTCCTCATATCCTCTAAAAAATCATATTTTAGACCTTGATTAAACTTGTAAATTTTGAATTTGTCCAGGATAAGATTAAGCCTTTTCTTGCCTCCAATAAATTTTTCAAGAGTGTTAATGAGGTACTCACATTCCCGAAAAAGAAAGACACATGAAGCACAAGGAGAAGCAAAGGGTGGGGAATCAGAAGGAGAGGATGAAGAACCAAAAGGAGAAGATTGAATAGCATGTGCGTATCTCTTCTTATGCATGGCTGCCTCAACTTTGAGAGCTTTGGAAGACATACAAGGGGCAGTTCTAATCCTACCTATCTGGGCCTCGTAATTCTTCCTAAAAGTCTCTTGCATATCCTCCAACTTCACCTCAACTTCAGCATAGAACAAGCAATCAGATTGTGGTTTCTCTAGTAGATCATAGCTAACGGAACTTGGAAAATTACTGATCTCTCGCCTGGTTGTAAGCCAGTAGGCTGCAAATGGATCTTTAAAAGGAAGCGGAAACCTGATGGTACTATAGAAAATTATAAGGCCCGTTTAGTGGCTGAAGGCTTCACGCAGAAAGAAGGAGAAGATTACTTTGATACAAACTCTCCTGTGGCTCGTTTTCCCACAATTCAAGTGCTTTTAGCACTAGCTGCTGCATACAAACTCCAAGTACATCAAATGGATGTAAAGACCACTTTCCTAAATGGAGAGTTAGATGAGGAGATCTATATGCAATAGCTTGAAGGTTTTATGGTTGAAGGGCAAGAAAAGAAAGTATGTCGATTGATTAAATCTTTGTACAGTCTAAAGGAAGCTCCTAAGCAATGGCATGAGAAATTCGATAGTACAATGACTTTGGTCGGCTTTTGTGTAAATGAAACCGATAAATGTGTCTACTATCAGTTTAGCGGGGACGAATGTGTCATTCTATGCCTTTACGTAGATAACATATTGCTTTTTGGGACCAACATGGATGTGATCAATAGAACAAAGTCTTTCCATCCCAGAATTTTGATATGAAAGATCTGGGTGAGGCTGATGTTATCTTAAATATCAAGCTTATAAAGGGTGAGAATGAGATTACTCTTTCACAATCCTATTATATGGATAAGGTCCTAACCAGATTTGGATTTATGGATTGCAAGCCAGTAGCCACACCCTATGATCTAAATGCAAAGCTACATAAAAACACTAGGCATGGGAAGTACCAGCTCAAATATTCTCAAATAATAGGATCTCTGATGTACCTAACTAGTGGAACGAGGCCTGACATCTCATATGTTGTAAGCAGATTGAGTCGTTATACATCCAATCCAGGAGATGATCATTGGATAGCACTAGAAAGAGTACTAAGATATTTGAAGGGAACCTCTAATTTGGGAATACATTATTCTGGCCATTCGGCAGTCTTGGAAGGATTCAGTGATTCTAAATAGATCAGTGACTCGGATGACATGAAGGCTACGAGTGGTTATGTATTCACTCTAGCAGGTGGGGCCATTTCGTGGAAGTCTTCTAAACAGACTATCCTTACACGGTTCACCATGGAAGCTGAATTAGTAGCACTTGATTCAGCGGCTGTAGAGGCATAATGGATTAGAGAACTCCTTTCTGTTCTGGCTATGCTAGAAAGGGCTATTCCAGCCATATTGACCTACTACGATAACCAAACTGTTCTGGTTAAGGTGAAGAGTAGGAAGGACAATATGAAGTTCTCAAAACACATAAAGAAGTGACTTAAGTTGATAAGGCATGCCAGAGTGACATGTGTTATTTCTATAGAATATATCCAGTCTGAAAGGAACTTGACAGATCCTTTTACTAAAGGATTGGCGCGAAAGGCCATCCTTGCAGCATCTCAGGGAATGGGGCTCATACCCGTATAAAGACTCACATTGGTGGTAACCTATCCTAGAAGATTGGAGATCCCGTGAACTAGGCTCTAGGACAACAAACTGTGTGAGATTAAAGAGCACACCTAACGGGTCTCATTAGCTGCAGTGCTCTTTCTATATGGAAGGTTGAGCATTAGCTCTTAATGAATTTGATGTCTATATGACTTCGGGAATCGTCCTACAAGATTCCTAGAAGAACTCACCTACATGAGTGTGATTGTGAGGTCGCAATCAAAGAAAGATAAGGGTATATTTTCTTGAGCACTCATGAGCTAGATACGAGGACATGACCATAACGTCCCAACCCGAGAGGGAAAGGGCAAGCCGCCTAGTACAAAATGTGACTTGGGCGAAAATTCTCACACCAAGGCATTGGATCAAGGCGAAGTCCTCCTTTGTCTGTGCAGAATTGTAGTCCTTATCGCTAGGCTTTGGGTTCAAACCCGCAAGGTACCCATCGTCGAACAGCTGTATATCAAACAAGACTTTTGAACACCTTTTCATTGGTAAATTGGTGGGACTGTTGTAACTGTGAGGGCATTTCGGTAATTTCCCAATGGAAAAAAGGGAAAGGAAGAGAGAGAATGATAGGTGGGGCCCACCTGTTAGTGGGCCACCCGTGTCGATAAGGGGAGGAGACTTCGTCTCCTCCCGGGGCTGGCTCGCGTGACGGTTAGTGTTCGTGTTCGCTTCGTCTCCTCACGTGCGATGCGGGTCGATCGCGTCTCCCGGGCGACGGAGTCGGCGACGGCGGCGACGAAGAAGGCACCACCGGCTCGGGCGCTTGGCGCCCGGTAGTGGCAGCCTGTCGGCGTCCGCTCTGCTTCCCTATTTATGCCGCCTCTCCTCTCTTTGGTGACCGAATGCAAGAGTAAGCTATCCCCTCTCCGATCTCAAATCTCTCCCTGTGGTTCTTCGTGCTTGAGCCTTGAGAACCGCCGACTGGGTTATCTCTTGTCGCCGTCGGCTGTGGAGCGCAAATCACCGATTCTAGGGTTTCCCTTTCAGTTTCTTTGAGCCTCTTCTTCGATTTGGTCGAGAGGAAAAGTTTGGGATAATCCCTAGAGGTTGATTTGGCTCAGGCTTGTGCTGTGTTTGTGTGAGATTTGTGATTTGTTTTTGTTGTTCACAAGCGCTCTCAGCTGGAGTTCTCGGTGTTCTTGTGCGGCATCAACTCTAACCCTCGACTCTGGCGTCGGCTTCGTGAGGTTGGAGTGGGCATTGTATCTCCGTCTACCACACTCTTCTTCTGCGACAGCACTGAAGGGTGCTAGGTTTTCTGGGACAGCGCTTTGAGCGTGCCTTGCCTCTTCCGGTTTCTTCACGGTGATTTTGAATATCACTGCTGTCGTGAGTAGTTTGGCTACTAGTTCTTTGCAATTTCGATGTCTATTTCACTGGCTTGGAAATTGCAAAGATTTGTCTGTGAACTGCTTGCTCTATGATGAAATGACCTTGAGCTTTCTATTAAATTAGCTATTGTTCGTTTTCTGGTCATTGATCTTGTTGTCCACTTTGCTGATCTCTATTAGGTCTGTGTAGTGGTTAATCTTTAATCTTGTCTGGTCTGTGCCGAACCCTTTTAACCTGTTGAATCAATAGCATTTACTGTGCATGTTTGGAAGATTGATTTTTAGGTTTAGATCTGCTCTATCCAGCAAGCTGTTTGAGTGATCTGTTAATACTTTGGCAATAGAAACGTTTAATTTAAGCTCAAGATCTAATCTATAACTGTCATATATAATCAAGATTAAAGTTTATCATGGTGGAGATGGCCAAAATTAAATCTTGTGCAACTAACCTTCTGAGAGCACAAAAGAAAATTCAATTTGTTGATCATATGCTAAATCTAGTCATATATGTTAAATTTTGTTTGAGACTAGTGTTTCTATACACTTGTGTATATGAGGTTATGCTAGTCTTGTACTCTTATATGACATTTATATTGAGCATATGTTTCTTTTGCAATGACTTAAATAATTCATATAAAAATATGTTGATTAAGTCATTATTATGTCATGTTAATCATACATGGATACTTATTATTATTATTGCTGGAATTAAATTCAAAAAGGTGCTCATACCGTATATTTTACAACAACTATAACCTATGTATGAAGATAAATTTTCAGAAAACAGCTAAAAGCTAGTAGGAACAGACACAAATCTAGAAACCTACAAAAACTAAGGATTTCACAAGCACAAAACTAAATAAATTTTCCAACCATCTGTGTTATCACTACCGTGTCACTAATCTACCATCGCTCTGTCACACATGCGGAAAATATTCGTTCTAAATACTTGTGTTTTTCAGCACTTAAGCTCCACGGCACATCGATGCATGGGAGCTTCAGACAAGCAGGAAAGCAAGTAGATTTTAGTAACAATGTGTCTTGAATCAGATGCACAAGATTTGTTGGTCGAGAATTATGTGAGACCAGAAGTAATTGATAGAACTAGAACCTACCTCGGTCTGATTTGGAATGTGAGGCAGGCTCTAGGAATTTAGTATCGAAGTCGAGCTGCAAATGGTGAGTTGAAAAGTCACAGTAGTGTCAAATCAGTACTGATTTATCTGAAGCCGTGCTGTAAGTGCGTCAGTGCGTGCATGATTGATGCTCATTGCACTTAACATGGCAGATCTGATTATCAGTATCATGAATAATCTCACAATTCCTGAAATAAGTGAACCTTATGGATGGGACTGTCCTTCGAGATGGAAGGCACAATCTCATTGTAGCATCCCAAACATCTGCACGAAGAAACAGGAGCTTTTTTAAATAATAAATTTTTATTCTAAATTATAGTATTATATATATATTTTATTTTTTACAGTTTTGACCATATGTCGCTATATGGTTAGATAACTTGAACTAGTTGCCTAACTGTTGAGTGACACGTCGCCAAGTCGTCCAACTATTGGGCGACAAGCCCTAGTCGCTTAACCGTTGGGTGACTAAGGGGTATACCCCACGTCACGTGTGGCTGGCCGAGACATGCTCATTTCGCTTTGGCCGAGAGAAAAGAGAAAGGGAAAAGAGAAAGAGAGGAGAGGAGGAAAGAAAAGGAGAAGGAGAAGAGATGAGAGGAGGAAGAGGAGAGGGAAAAGAAGAAAGGAGGAGAGGTCTGTGCATCGACGATGATAAGTCTCTAGTATTTTTTTGTAGATTTACTTTTGAAACATAGTAGGATAGTAATTAAAATCATTAAATGTATAGTTTTGAAATAAAGGTAGGTTAGTAATTAAAATTATTAGATGTGTAATTGTATTTGGTACATCGCATATTGTTAATAGTGTAGTTGTAGAACTAACGTCAATTTAGTTGTTAATAGTTGTATTTTCAAAATAATAGTAGATTAGCAACTAAAATCATTATACGTGTTGTTGTGTCGGGTACGTTGCATATTGTTAATAGTTGTAAGTAATGCAGTTATATCAGGTACGTCGCATATTGTTAATAGTTGTAAATAGTTGCAGAAACCATAAACATGGAAATCCCCAAAATATAAACCCTAAAACCCTAGTACCCTAAAACTTAAAATTGATTTGATTTGCAAGTATGGCTCGCCTCTTAGTGGTTCGGATTGGCCTTTTGGCCTCATCGGATCGACACGTCGACGCAGCGACCTGCGTGAGCCATCGTGTCCCGCATCCTGAGGGCAGGGATGAGGTGACCCAGTTAGCGATGGTCCATACACGGACACCCCGATGGGCTTGGAGACTAAACCCATGCTGGAGAGACAGATTTGTGCACAAACTATGTCACATCTTTTTACGACATTTCCGCTATGTACTTACTTCTTCGTGCTTTGCAGGCTGAGTGATGCTGGCCTTCTACCTCTCGTGCAAATGGTGGAGGCCACCAACAAGGACAACACTCCAATCGAGGAGGCTGGGGAGGTCTAGGTTAGCCCGGAGTGGTCACGACAATTCTCGTTCGATCAATCATTGCTGACAGCTCTGCTGGACCAGTAGTGGCCCGAGACGCACACCTTCCACCTCCCATTTAGGGAGATGGTCCCCACTTTGCAAGACATCGTGATGCTGCTCGACCTGCCTATCGTGGGAGGGGCTGCCTCCCCGCAGGATGCGCCTGCCAACTAGTGCGACGACCTGCCGGGTAGGTTTGATAGGGTTCGCACCAATGTACCACGTCTTCCTGGTGCGACAGAAGCATGGCCTACCCATACGGTGGCTTTCGCAGTTCTGGGTACATATGCTATCTATTTTTCTTGTTTAGCGATGCACTATCCTTGCCATATGATGGCCTTACTATTTTTTTGTTTGTGCACAGGTCGAGCGGATGGACCTGGATGTCAATGAGTACCAGGTGTCACGCCACCTCGAGGCGTACTTGCTATGGTTGTTCGGTAGAGTACTGTTTACCAGCAGCCACGGTGACTCTGTCGACGCCCACCTTGTGCGGTATGCAAGGGCCATCACCGACGAGGAGGATGTGCACATCAGCCAGGGATCAGTCGTACTTGACATGACGTACCACAGAATATGTGACACTTGCCACAGGACAAGGATGACCTCTGTCCTCACAGTCTGTCCCCTCCTACTGCAGCTGTGGTCATTCGAGCGCTTCCCCCTCAAACTGTCAATGTTGCTCGATAGCGGTCCATACCGTGTGGACATGTACCATGGGGGCTCCATGGACCGGCCGACCGCAGGGCCCCTTTGGTGCTATAGACGGGTACATACTCTCCCGAATCTTTACTATACGTGTATTATGGGTTATCCTTTGTACTATCCTGAATCGTAGGCACAGTTTGCACACCTGCAGGTCATCCATATGTACGACAACTTTGTTGAGCACCTCGACCGGCTCATTGTTGATGACGTGTGCTAGCAGCAATACTTTGGTCAGGAGATGGCAGACTGCACCCCAGCTAGGCTCTCATCACTATGCTTGTGTGACCAGGCGTATTGGTTCACGCGGAAGAAACTTGTCTCCGGCATGTTCATCGAGAAATACGCGGTGCACAGGGAGATGCACCAGTTCGACCTCCGCCAGGTTGTTCCTATCCCCGCCGTGTGTCGAGTGCCTGACTTGGTTCACGTGTGAGTTACACACAACACATGTCCTTATATTTTTTTGTAGTTCTGTTACGATGCCTTCTAATTGCAGTTATATGTTTCGCAGGCACAATAGGAAGGGTGGTAGCGGGACGAGCTGGGCTGTGAAGATGGTGTTGTGGGTGGTGGAGTGGGTAGAGGCACTCGAGGACTTCGTGCAGGTGGGCACCACATATGACTCCAATGCGTACGATGAGTACCTATGCTGGTATGTTTTGTAGACACGCATAAGGCTGGTGCGTGTCGTTGACCCTTCCCCCGCTCACGTACCAGCACCGATCGATGTGTACCTCATGTACCTAGCGTGGAACTTTGCCCTCGCAGTAGGTACCCTTGTGTTTTGAAGTTTCTGGGTATAGTTACCACAATTACTAGTTTGATGCTTTCATGTACTTCTTGAAGACGGATATCACCGCCGAGATTGCGAGGGACACCGGGTCGATCGTGGATAGGGTCACCCATGGTTTGGAGGTGACACATGATGAGCTGCTGCACATTGTCCATTGGGTCTACGCTGCGTTGAGGTGTGCCCTCGCCCCCTCATCGTGTAGGACGCTCCCGGAGGTGGCCATGTCGATCGTACGCCAAGGCCACCACGTCTGCAGCTCAGGTAGGAGGCTCCAAAGGGCCACGTGCACAGCCTCGCTAGCTTCTGTCTAGGCCAGAGGGTCAGCATGGGCACATGCCTACCCCCGGCCATTGCCACCGCCACCGCCAAGCTAGGCCGGACAGTCAGAGTGGTCGAGGTTCTTCCCAGATCGCAGCTCAGCGGTGCCCCAGTACCCATGCAGCCACAGGTAGAGTCGACCCCCGATGCATTGGAAGCATGGGTCAGCGGGGCTCCTGACTGCCTTACCCTGTCAGAACACCAACACCCCGCGCTGAGGAAGGCCAAGCGGGGTCGTACGGGCTAGCACCGACCGGGGGTGAGACGTGGCGATGATAGAGGAAGTGCTGCGGGTGGTGTAGCTGGTGACGAGTAATGGTTATTTCTTCTCCTCCATATATGAATTCCCTAATATAACTTACCTTCCTACTTATGAGTCGCTACTAGCTCAATTGTTCTCACAAAATTGTTCAGAAATTTATCGCACTGCAACAACATACGACGATCATATATTATTATTGCGAGTCTAACAAATTTCGTACCCTTTAGAATCTACAAAAATCAGAAATGGATCAACTGATATTATATGCTCTTTTATTTCAAATAAAAAACAACATACAAACAAGATTTGTTAAATATAATACGTACAAAAATCGTCATTTACTTTCCCATAATTATTTTCATCAAATTAATAAAATAATTATATTATTATTTTAAATCACTCAACTGTTGGACTACTTGAACTGGTCGCTCAACTAGATTGGACGACTAGGGTCTTGTTACCTAACCGTTGGGCGACAAGGACTAGTCATCCAACGGTTGGACGATTTGGCTGCGTGTCACCCAATAGTTAGGCGACTAGCCCAAGTTTAAGTCGTTCAACTGTACGACGACATATGTTCAAAACTGCAAAAAAAAAACACAAATATAGTACTGTAAGTCAGAATAAAAATTCATTATTTAAAAAAATCGAAGGAACTGAAGTGGGAAAAAGAATTAGAACCAGTACCGAAATCGAGCCTCACAACCAAATTTAAAAATACAAATTCAACAAAGGATGACATGGACCTATAACAATTAAGGGAGCAACCTATATGACATAGATAAATAACTTCCTTTAAGTTGGTCGCCATATTTCAATTAGAGAATCCATATTTATGCAATCAAGCTCCAATGCCACAACAAATTATTAGCTCATTAAGGAATGAAGTTCCTAACTAAGGACATCCACAAAGAAGCTACTATATTAGCCAAGAAGAAGTCCATATAATACTCTGAACTTTGCTCAAAAGCTCATTCAGTATCCTAAACTATAAAACCAGATATTTGATCATACGAACTTTGTAATCTAGTTCAAATAACATATTAACCTGATTTCACAGGGTAGTATTGCTTATATGACACGATGAGTAGACAATTGCTATGTAGGATGATAATCTAGCCAAGTTTAGATAAATGACCGGTAGAGCTTACATGAGCTTCTCCCTCAAACAAAATAGAGAGGAAGGAAGCACCAAGAGGTAGTGGTCATAGAACTGTATAGGAGCTTGGTAAGTGAGAAGACCCCGTGACTCTATTTATCATTTACTTAAATTTGATTGACATATCATCTTAGTGGTAAGACTATCTATTTATCGTGCCGTGCCACACGGATACTACTACTATACAAAATCAGATTTAGGTGTTATTTAAATTAGATTGTAAAGTTTAAAAGATCAAATATTTGATTTTAAAGTATAGAACATACTTCCAAACAACGTTCAGAACGTTATATCGACTTTTCCGTATCAGCTATTTCCTATCTATATCAACTAATTCCAGTCCCCAACACAACACCCACAGATCGGCTCGGGCGAGAGACGATGGATCTGGAGGCTCGTTTTTTTTTTGTTGGGCTAGCGAAGCCCTCCACCCACTAGATCCGGCCACCCGATCTGCATCCAACGGACGAAAAGAATTTCACTGACGTGTCCAGCCCCTTCATCCGCCCAGCCCGGCCCCTTTTTGTATAAGGGCTATTGTCTCGAAATACTTATTCTCGTATTATCTAAGGAGTCCAATGGTAATCCCTAACAATCTGCAATTCTCTTTTCATTACAAGCATTCAGGAAGAAAGCAAAAGTAAGCATACGTCGTCTATCTAGCCAACACCAACATGCAAGTACTCATATGGTCCTGAAACACCAACTTAAGGAGTAGCATATCCTCAAAAACCACTAAAACAACCTTCATAGAAATTTCATAGTAAGACTGGTATAGGGACTAATAAAACCTCCGACCATCACATGATGAAACTTTAATTCTAACCCAGACACCAGAAGACCACGTGAGTGCACCAGCAAGCATATACAGCTTGGCAGTGCAGGAAACCTAAACACAAACCAGAAGTATCCATGCAAAAGACTGTCTACCAAATGCATTGACACAAATATCACAACACAAAAGGAACCTATATTGCAAGCATCAGGTCCTTACAGCTTCAGCAGGTCCACAACACAAATGGCAAAAAATGATAGGCGCTAGAATTACAGTAGAGCATTTGAGACTTGAGATGATCATGAAGCTCATAACAACTTTGCTGCAGACAACACTTCCAAAGATATTGATGACCGGATCACAAGCATTGCATACCAAATACCAATGCGACATGCCTCAGCACAAAATGAAGAGTACCGAGGCCTCTGCATTAGAAAAGACAGCACGGTTTGTTCGCACTGCTGGCGTACGAACACACTAGAAGAGCATCCAACCAGATCCTTACTTAATCTAATGGGGAGTATTTTAGTTTTTACTATCTTCAGAACAGTCAACTTCGATGTCTGCGAGTCAGTGGGTGCCCCAGAACAGGAAAGAATCAGGAACAGAAGCTGGATCCAGCTCATAGAAGCCACGAAGTTTGCCACCTTTTTCTTTTGTCAGACGGAAAGAAGGTATCTGGTGAGAAAACCTTAAATTTTCATTTGTAGGTATATCCAGAATACCCCTTTCATTGTCAGGCCTGAACACAACTCTGTAACCATCTACTTGAGTCAGAAACAAGACTTTTGTGCTAGCTTCAGTGCGCTCAGTGATCTCAACAATGGCGTATTCAGAGGCAGAAGGAACCCAGCTAGGTGCCCAGTTATTGTAGATGGCCCAAATTTCCCCTACTCGTGGGTGAATTTCAAAGTACCGTTTCCAACCAACCTGGCAAGTTTCTACTAAATGAGAGAATGCATCATTAGTGTCATACTTGATCCTCCAGTTACGGATTTTAAATGTCCCACAGCTCACAGGTACATCCTGCTCTAACCACATCTTCTCCTGCTCCAGTTGAGGGCAAACTTCGAGCCAAGTCAAATACACTCTGAACGGTTCCATATCAACTTTGGTCACCCAACCGTAGTACTTGGGGAATTTATCAAGATCACTGTAAAGCGCCCATATCTGGCCACGTTCAAACTTATTATATGATCGGCCATCTTCAAAGTTAAAAAATTCCGAGTCTGGATATGTAAAAGTACTGGGGGAGGAGCAAAATTGCTGAGAGGAATAACCAGACTCACTCACACTACGGGCACTGTGTTGCTGAGTTGGAGTTTGTTCAAGAGAATGATCTTTCTGTTTTCCTCCAGGACCCGGTGTACTAATACCAGTGATATCAACGAACCCACTGTTTATTGTCTTGTCGATAGGCGTGTAAGAATCAAGAGTAACTGGTGGAAATGCTACATCCAGGTCACTAGGAAGTGATGCGGTGTCCAGTTCAAGAAATCCACCCGCAACACCTACCTTCTCATTTCCCTTTGTTCTAAAAAAAGGGATACTGTGTGAGAACCGAAGTAGCTCACTTGATGGTATAACAAATGATGATTTGTCCTTTACTTTTGCAAACAGACTCACATGACCTTTAATCTTGACCAAGGGGACAACGGCAACACCGGCTTCCATTGTGAAATCTGACAGGACCTCCACAACTTCATACTCGTAGGTTCTATGGTTATCTGCATCTGAGCTCCATTGGATACTCCAACCCTTATAAAGTGCCCATACCTCACCCTTCCTGGGATATATTTCATATGAGCCCCTTTTTCGGCCTTTCACACATGAAACCATGTGAGAGAACATGAGGGCATCTTGTGACACCTCTGTTTTTCCTAAGAAAAATTTCCCACAAGCCACAGGCAGCTCTTCATCAGTCCATTTGTCCTCTTCCTCATTCATTGCATCGTGCTCCAGCCAAGTGAACTGAACTCTGAAGTTGGTAGCATCTAAACGTCTAATTCGAGCATAATATCGTGGCATGCCATCACAATCATCATAAAGTGCCCAGATCTGATCAACTGCAAACAGACTGACATCCCTGCACCTATCAAAGTCAAAAAATTCTGGGTCAGGGTAGGAAAAGTTCCCAGAATTGCAAGGCTTCTTCTCAGCAGCTGTATCGCAAGTAACTTCTTTCTTCTTGTTTTCCTGATTGCCTCCGTCGGTAGCACTTCCTTTCTCTTGGTTGTTTGCTTTGCTAGAGACATGAGGTTCACCAGTTTGTCCGCCAGCATGAGCAACATTATCATAAAACATTTGCCTACAACTCGAGTCGGCATTTGACAGCCAATCTTTTATTGTTCGCCTCTTTTCCTAGGGAATTCAGGATGTTGTTGGCATCAGCGTTTGCCTTTCTCCTATCTGATCTCCGTGGACTAGGGATCCCTGTGGCACCTGGCTCTGCTGATTTATCTACGCTACTACCTGGGTTTTGCCTATCAGCAACATCTGGATCAGCAGGGTCAGATGCCATCCTTCCACCTGCCTTATCATCTGCATTTGGTGCAGAAGATTTAGACAGATTCCGTGTTGAAAATTCAACCCCCCCTTTGCCACCTGTCTTTGCGTGGTTAACCATACCCTCACCACCCGCACTGGCACTCCTCTTCATTTGTTCATCATGTTGTGCTCCATTCACCCAGGGCTTCGCATCTCTGTTCCCCCCAGAAGAAAACTTCATAGAACAGTCTTGTTGACTAGGAACACCATTCCGTTGTCTGGCACCATTGGCTGCATTTGATGAGAATACAGAAGGCACATCCTGTTCATTTAGCTTAAATGCAACAAACTCTTTACTGCAGTTCTGACAGCGGATGCGAAGATTTAGTATGTCACAGTAGTACTGATATTTTGTTTTACAATTCAAGCATATGGTCCAGAATGCCTGTCCAGCACTGGGTGGTGGAACTGATGGTCCACATGCTGCCACACCACTTCTATTTGCATCAGTTTCCTGCATTGATTGTGTAGCCTGTTTTGCTGTAGACTTCATTGATTGTGTAGCCTGTTTTGGTTCTGTAGCCCTCTTTGGTAATGTAGCCCGCTTTGGTACTGTAGGCTGCTTTGGTTGTGTAGCCTGCATTGGCTGTGTAGCCTGCTTTGGTTGTGTAGCCTTTTTTGGTGCAATTCTAGAAGCGACCCTCCATTTGATGTCATATGCGCATCGTTTTGTTCGATCAGACAATGTTGAGTTAGCTTCTGCAACTAATTTGAAAGCAGCTTCTGCGCCAGCAAAACTGTTCTTATCAGGGTGAAGTGAAAAGGCAAGCTTGCGGTATTGCCTTTTTATGGTTGTCTCATCCGCCGTTACTTCCACTTGGAGAATCCCGTAAAAGTCCAATAATCCATTTATCTTTGCTTCTGCTGCACAATGTACTTCACAGACAGTTAACAGCTGGGATATGTTCTCAAGCTCTGGAAAAATCCTTTGAGCTTTAAGCGCAATCCTTTGGCACCATCAAAGTCTTTGTTTTCCAACTTCTTTAAAGCAATCTCCTGGCCTTGAAGGCCTCTTCTCTGTTACACTCCATCAAACTGCTTACCAAATTGGTTCCAAAAAGCACAAGCCTTCAAATAAAATGCTACGAACTGAAGAAGGCTATATGTAACCTAAATTTTTTTTCAGGCCCTTTTCCAAACAATCTCAAAAGTATATGAACACCATGGATCAGCAGCTCTCTCAGATGCAAACAGAGCCTCTGGCATGCCAGGTCCTGCAAATATGCGAAATAATAAATAACAAAAACATATATTATATATAACAAAATATACACTCATGGAATCCATGATGAAAATGCTATTTCCTGAAGTAATAACAGACCATACAGATCAGATGAACAAAGCTATGCAAGAAATACCTTTTCTCAACAGAGTGTATTGCTGATTTACTGCGTTTCAGTTTTATTCCCATTCTCACATAATTAGCAAGACATAACAAACTGAATGATAAAATATGATCAGCAATCCAAGACCATCTATTGTTTCTTTGTAACTAAGTACCACTGATACTTTATAGAATCATACTTCCCATCCGGATCAAAACTATTTGTTCATAGGAGCAGTAACAGCACTGTTCTAAATAGCGGAATGATAAATTACATCCAAGATCATCTATTGTTTCTTTGTAACAAACTACATTTATAGAATTATATTTCACAATTCACATCGTGATCAAAATATTTGTTTCATAGGAGCAGTAACAGCCACTGTTCTAAATAGCAGCTGTATATGCGGTAGCGGCAGGTATGCTGCAATGCTATATGCTTAGCAATTGAATTTGGTGGCTAAGCAGGTCGATAAAGTGGTTAAGCTGGACTGTCATGAACAATACCATGCGGTTCAGAAACACATATGCAGTTCCTGAATAAATGTTTACATTTTTGAGTTGTGTGCCTTTCTTTGACATTTATATGAAAGCAACATATCATATATTTGGAACTCAATTGTTGAGATGTGTGCTTTTCTTTGATAATTTATTTTGCACATACACATATCGATGTTTTTTAATTGTCAAACTGCTTACATTATGTGCAAAAGTAAGATAGGGACAGATAGAGAGATTGCTCTTTTTTACATGATGTTTTTTTTACTTTCATGGTATCTGAGATGCGATTTTGACTGTTGCTTTTTATATTTTCACATTAGGGTACATAAATAAAATTATAATATTATGCAAGTATTTTTTAGCAATAAATCTAATGATATAATTTTCATATAGCCAATCTAGATAGTTTCAAACATATTGGCGGTCAAATTTTAGAATGTTTGATGACATGGATTCTAAGACGACAAGTAAAAAAGAACAGAGGAAGTATACTGCAGGTCCCTAAACTTGCATAGGTAGTTCAAGTACGTCCATGAACTTGAGGGATGCATATTTACTCCAGTTTATGGAGCTACTTGAACCAACTGTGCAAGTTTACAGATCTACAGTGCAATTTGCTCAAAAAAAATATTTCCCTATTATATAGATAATGGCTTAGCCTACCCTAACTTGTTTGGGACAAAAAGTTTTGTTGTTATTGTAAATAGATAATGGCTTGACAAACTACGTAATTTTATGTCATAACATGCAACGTGTATACTTCATATGTATTACATCAACTATTACGCATTGTTACAGCCATAGAAGTTTTTAGCCTACTGCATGACAGCCCCCCTCCCCACCCCCACAACCACCACCAAATCTCACTCCCATTGTAATCTCCATAAGAGAGGTTGCCGAGGGAAGGTAGTGAACTACAAATAGTGAAGGGACACCCCCAAGAGGAGCATGTTGTGCACACCCCAAAATCTACATGAGGATGTGTTCTTGAAGCTGGCCTCTATTTACTCTTTGCCCTTTCTACATCTTTGTATGGCTGATAGGTTTAAAGGAAAACTAGGCCTTGAGAGTTTTGAGAGTTAAGACCAACCCACTTGGTTATTGGCTATAGTTTGACCCCTAAACCTCTTGGTTTTTGTTTCATGCCCCTATTTTCCTCTTACCAACACCATGGTTATTGAGGCGTTGCTATATCGGCGATATATCGTTGTCATATCGCTGTGGCGGATTGGAGGGCCATGCCGGTCGGACGGCATGGAGCTGTGACGTATGTCGTTCGCCATGGCGGTGATATGGCAATAAGGCGTCCTTGTGGCGGCGTTATGGCGGTAAGGCATCGTCGGTGGACTCCATAGGGGGGTTAAAAGTCGAGTACTCGAGTCAGAGACTCCAGACACATACCTCACAGGGTTTTGGAAGCTAAGGAGAAGTCTCCGCCGCCGTCCGAAAAGGCGAGGAGAGAGTCGCCACCGCTGCCAGATCCGTTGTCGCCGTCGCTGGGTCCGTCGTCCCTGCTGTCGGATCCACCGTCGACTCTAGTCTCCTCGGCCAGATCGGGCCTCTTGCTTCACCGGGCGGCGAGTTCTCCGTTGGCTCCAGTCTCCACCGCAGTGCCTCCTCCACTCCTCCACTCCGTCGCCGCCTCCTGCCGTCGTGGCTCTCGCCGCCTCCTCCGGCTCGCCACCGCCGCCGCCTCCGTCTCCTCCGCGCCGAGGCCCTGTCTAGATTTATGTTATTGTTGTGGACTTATGACTCTATGCTTGTGGATTGTGGATTTATGTTGGTTATCTTTTGCTTGTCATGTTGCTCATTGTTCATGTAATTGCATATTTTAATTCTTAGTTATTCGCTTCATATTGACCTATTTTCATGTAGCTTGTGGGTTACAAGAAGATTGGCATATTATCAAGTATGAACAAAGTATGTCATTCAATCCATATTTACTCAATTAAATATAATATCAAATATGCATTACTGTAATGTATTGTAATAAACTACATATTGCAATTTGCAAGTTACAAAGGGATAGGTGCTATATGGGAGAAGGTACATTGGTAGATGATGGTGCTATATGGGCTTAAGAATAGAAAAAAATCAAGATATGCATGTTCTACTACATTGTCGATTTAATTTGCTACCAAATTAGGTTAAGATGTGTGTATAGCATCACCATACCGCACGTCATATGGCATTGCCACGCCGCACGCCATAAGCGATATTGTGGTGTGAAGGTGGTTAGTCGCCGCACCTCACCGCATCGCTTTAATAACCATGATCAACACACAATGAGACCAAGTGCATGCCCTGGCGCCTTGCACCTTGGACAGCAAAGCATGCGCCACAGCAAAGGCGCTCCACCCGAGTAGATTGAGGCGTTTTGATGTGCCTTGCTTCACCAAAGTAAATAGGCATGCGCCTTTTGCACCCTCGATCGCACTCAGCTATGACTAGTGTCAGGTTGCACATTGGGTTTGGTTTTATTTTTTCACTGGTTCCTCGGAGCCTGGACATTAATGGGCCTAATGGCCATGTGAGTCCCAATGCAACATGCACAGCTAAGGCCTTCTACATGACCGAACTGCTTATTGCCACATCAACAATTTATCACTTGTAGCCTAGGGGGAGCACAGACCCATGTTGCATGCACCCTGCTGCCCTGAGAACACCTTCTCATAAAACTAACCAAAAAATCAACATGTATGAATCCATTCAGAATGAGCTAGTTCATCAAGCATCCACCAACGTAGGATGAGTTGTTTTTGGCAAACAAACAACCCTAAACTTTTATCATGTGTTATTCTAAGCTACCACTTCAAACAAAAGGATAGGTATCTTATCGTGAAGAGAAAATCAAATCTCCATACACACAAACATGCAAATATTGGAACTTCGCAAGACCTAGAATTTGGCACTTTACGTGAAGAAATATATTAAAGTACTAATGACTACATGCTTGAAATGCAGTATATCCATGGTTGTCACAGCGAACATGGCGACCAAGGCGAGTGCTCGGCGCCAGGACGCCATGGCGTCCAGGTGGGCTACGGTGACCAAAAGGCAGTGAAGGCAGCAGACGTAACACATCAAAAGTATTAGGGGATGGCTACCAAATTTTAGCCGGGCGTTGTCCACCAGGGCGAATCAGCTACTTGGTGTGTCGCAGCAGCAGGGGAGGCCAGGCGGGGCGGTGGCAAGGTCGACGCGCTGGACACTGCAAGGTAGCCAGTGGGAGAACTCGGAGGAAGGAGAAGCTTGCCATGGTGGAAGGAAGCAGAGGCAAATCTCTGGGGATCGAGAAGCGCGGGGAAGACAGCGACGTTAGCAGCGGCGCAGTGTTACGGGGGGAGAGAAGCCTAGGGCTTTTGTAACGCTCCGTCATGGGCTTTATGGGCCTGTAAGTAGGCCCAACCAAGACGAGTCCACGGCCCGACTCGAAAGAGCCATATAAACCCCTTCTCCCGCCCGCCTCCTCCATTCCACTCCTCGCGAAAACCCCAACGCCGCCACTCTCCAACCCTCCTGAAGGTGGCGGCGCTATCCTTACCCTTCTTCTTCCCTCCCCGTCTCCCGCTCGCGGTTGGCTCGGTCCTCAGAGCACAGGAGATGGCGTAAGTTCCCCCACCGAATTCTTGGCCCTGGTCTTTTCTTGGATCTTGATTGGCTAATGGTGCGGGGGGCCTGTTCGGGCAGCCGAGCGACAAAGTCGAGTGGTCGAGCAGCAAAGTCGAGCAGCCAAGGCGCGGCGAACCTCCATGGCGTCCTTCCTTCACCGTCGCGACGCCAAGTCGACGTCGTAACATCCATGGGTATATCTCTGTTTTGAGCAATCGAATAATAGTTTTGATCAGATTCAAAATGCAGGCATATCCCCACATTGAAGAATCTCAATCAGACCCATTTACCCAAAAATATCCTACACGACCATTCAACACACGGCAGCATGATCAGCACAATGATTCTATTATTACATATTTAAAAATTCCCTTGCCATATCAACATGAGTTTACAAGTCGAATTCATTTGATTGTAACCCATGTAGGACTTGGCAGGAAACAGAGTTAACAACCAGATTCTTACATTACACAACAACCAACCACATGAGATTTGTACATAGATGTAATGACATGTTGTTTGCTGCATATTTTTACAAAGACCAAATGCACTCAACAAAAATACCCACCAAAAAGGTAATATTATAAATTAGGATCACAAGATATTAGGAAACATGCATAACCGTTACCACAATAGGGAACATGAATAACATTGAAAAAAGGTGTTCAATGCTGGTGTGGAAACCACTCACAGAAGCAATGTGGATCACGTGCCTGGTGCAGACCTCTGAGTGCAGCAATTCTTCTTGTGGAAGCAACCTGAGTAGCAAGACAATTAGGGGACAACGGGAGAAATGGGACATATTGTAATTCAACAATGTATACACAGCCTGCCTGGTTTTCTTCCACACACACCACAAAAAAAAACACCAATGAAGACAACATGAAACTGGTAATAAGTGGTGGAGCCAAAAAGGCAGAAAAGAAGGATGACCATGGCTGACATATGACCAACTAAAACTAGTGTCAAGCTGCAATCGAATTAAACCATAGCAAAAGTATTCACTAACTGATATTAACACTTGAGCGCAATGCTAACCCAAATTGCAAAATAGACAAACAAAAAGGTTGTGTTTGCAAGGAAGACCGTGGCCAATTGGTTTACACGGAAACCTCAACAAAAATTCTCTCCAGGTATCATCTCAAATATCGACACCAAACTCCTCAACTGGCTTCCGAAGCTCCAGGTCACAACAGTATCATCTAGATTAATATCATTACACGATTGTTTATGTAAGTTTGCAACTATCTTGAGTTGGTGAACTCTTTCGAACCACATCACCTTTCGCAATAGGCATAAAATATCTCTCCATTTGACAAAAATCCTAACAATTGACAATTGTAGTAAAATATTTAGCAGTTAGCATTACAATGGACAAGCTTAAAATTCAGATGTTTGAAGAAGGATTTACAGACCTAGCTTCAAAGCGCCGAGCGGGGGAGGACCAAGGGGCGTGCCATTGTCAGCTCCGGAAGGTGAAGGACGGACGCAGGGCCGACGGGAGACCGTGTGGGCCCCGCACCGGTGGGCCGCCGCAGGACGCGAAGGGAGACCGTGTGGACCGCGTGGAGGCGAACCGGGGCACGGGGAGACGGTAGCGCCGGCCCGACGCGGCGACGCCCGCGGGAGACAATGGAGTCCCTCTCCGCGTCCCTCCTTTGTGGAGTCGAAGAAGAAACGGGGTTACGATGATGGCGGCGTGCGATCCCCGATCGCTCGGCGAGGCCGTACCCTAGCTGCGGCGGCGACGGAGCGTTCGGTGGCGGAGGCGACGAAGAGGGAGAGCGCAGGGACCCCACAAGTAAGGGAGGCGGTGGAGGGGGTTTCGGCCTTTAGGGTGAGCTCGCGGCAAAATTTGCCACGTGAAGATTTGAAAATTTTCAACTTTGCCATAACATTTGCCACTGGAGTTTGCTCTATTTACAGATATTGCCACTACGATTGCCCTTGGTGAGTAGACTAATTACATAACTGCCACTAGATCTAGGGTTTAAGTGCTTAGAGAGTGAAAACAACCCATTTGCCCATCACCAAAGGGTATGTGCAATTCTATTTTGTTGTTGTGTTTTAAAAAGACCTATTCTTGTGTAATATTAGTCATCACAACCCCACATCTTTTATGTCTTGTCTCCCAAAAGTTCTCAAAAAGTTAAACCGAATCATACTTATTAATTATATTCTATTCCATTCAGAATGTTCCATTGTATGACTAAACCAGAGCAAAAAGCCATGTATTCCATTCCACCAATGGTTTGATGTGCTTCACTCATCGATTTTCTGGAAAACGGTAACATATGCTCGATAGACTGTCCCATCTTATAACTTACTAGTAAATGCTCGATAGACTGTCCCATCTTATAACTTACTAGTAAGGTACTCGTGCATTGCAATAGTCTCAAAAGAGAATGATGCATATAATCAAACGTGATACTAAACCGTACAATGAATATCTAGATTCTCTTACACACATCAAGTGAATTATATATATTCATACAAACGAATAAAGAAATTGAATCGAAAACAAATGTCCAAGCTTAGTAGTTGAAACAAACAAAATACATAAGACACCTAGAACGTAGAAGCATAAATAATTAGTTGTTGTATAAATAATAGTGGGATCTCCACACAGTATTCGATTGAACAAATTAGGACCCCACGTTCCAAGCAAATGCTATTAACGGCAAATTAGTTAGCAACACTTCAGAAGTCCTCCACAGCCTGCACATGCTACAGAATACATAGAACCCTTGATTTCACATTTCCTTCTGTGTAATCAAGGAAAGCTATTAGACTTAACCGTAATATGGCGAATGACATAGAAACTCTGGATGTTAAGGAAACTTAAGGAAAATTGTCATTTGGAAGCATAATTATATAGAACAACATATCTTATGACATGTATTATGAATATATGATATAATATAAGTACCTCACCAGAAATTAAATTAATAATGATCCAAGCCCTCTTAAATTCCTTGGTCCCTTTGCAATCTAGGATTAATTTTATTTGTAAGGCGTGGTAAAATAAATCTCACTATCATGTGTTCTACATGAATAAGGTAGGATGGTTCATAGTCCATACACATCTGAGGCCACTAAACTTGCCATTGTTCTTCTGTTCTTGAAAACCCATTTTATGACTATGTACTCCATCATCTCAAATAGATAAGATGGGGAAAATTTAGTGCAAATCTGATTTTCCTTTTAGAAACATCATGCAACTCCAATAGTCCAGTGACATGAATGACTATTGTGGAAGGTCACTACTACAACGAAGAATATCTGCATATCCTAAGTAATTAACATAAAAAAGTCCAGTAAGGACATGAAGATCAATAGAAGAATACATTTTTTTACTTTTGCCTATCATTGATGACCAACACCAGTGGCTCACCAATGGATTTGTCTATGCCTGATTGTTGTAGTTTTAGGGCAACACCCCTGTAATCTGTTTCTATGACCGGCTTCCAAATGCCCTCCTGCAAGATCAACAACGTGCTGACATGTAAGAACTTTTGTTACCCCTGAGTCACCCACATTGTGAGTACACTATGCTGACCCAGGCCATGATGATCTCGCATAACAACAACTTGTGTTAAATTTGCAACCAACACCTACAAGCTATATGTTAAGAACAGAGTCTACTATGATTAATCATGCAAAAGTTTGCAATTAGTGTTGGGGCTTGAATACATATTCTGAAACACAAAAATAGTTATGAACTAAATATATATGTAGCTCAAATTGCAATTCAAGAATTTGATTGAATTCCAATGCAAAACAATGCAATGTTCATATTTCAAGAATTTGACTAAACACTAATGCAGTGTTCATATTAAGTCCTAATTCATAACCAATCTGCTGCCATTCTTGTCCTTGCCTTTCTTCTATGTTTTTCTTGGATACTTTGTGGATGTGGCAATCCTCCTGGTTCTCATGATCACTCTGCGCATCATCCTCTCCAACTAGACAACGAAAATTACTCAAAATCGATCTAGGATTAAAACAAAATGAAGCGTTAGAGCAGGTGATGGAGGAGGGAGTTAGGGAGAGCATTAGGGGAGGCTAGGGTAGAGGGTTGCTTTGATCGGTTAACCGGTTGGGATGTGGATTGGAGTGGGGTAAGCAGTTGAGGGAATGCCTAAGGGTGCGGTGTGGTGGTGCTGTCGTGGTGTAGGGGCTGAGAGAGGAGTAGATGGGGAGCGGGGAGTCCGGTCATCACCAGATCCGGAGGAGGGCAGAGCTACTGATGTGGGTGGTGGAGGGAGCTGTGGAGAGGCTAGGCGAGGTGACAGTGTGGAGCAGGGGATATGGATACGGAGCTAGGAGTCCAGCGTACACCAAATCTTGTGGAGGAGGGAGAGCTGCCGATGCAGGCAGGGGAGCGAGTTGTAGAGGGGCTAGGTGAGGCGACATTGTGGAGGGGGCACGACGGGGCACAAGCCGAGCGGGCTAGCCAGTCGACACCGGATCTAGAGGGGAGGGACGGGACAGGAGGGCATTTGGGGTGGAGGGCAGTCACATGGTTTCAATGGAGCACCGGTGAGGTGGCAGGGGGAGGGGGCCAAGAGTGGAGTGGATGCAAAGCAGGGAGTCCAACTGGCGCCGAATCTGGGTGAGGGGAGCATTGCTGATACGGGCGATGGAGGGAGCTGCGGAGGGGTCAGGTGAGGCGACAATGTGTAGCAGGGGTGCAACTGGAGCATAGGCTGAGGGGGCTAGCCAACCGACGCCGAATCTAAAGGGAGGGATAGGATGGGGGAGCGCTTGGGGAGGAGGGAGAAAGACAGGGTCGACCACATGGTATCGATGGAGGTGGGAGCGTGATGTATGAGAGGAGGTGTTGTGCTTGTAGGAGGGCTGCACAATGACACGCGGGTCTGAGCGTTAGGAGGGCCACCTATCAAGCAAAGTCCGCACATGGGGAGGGAGGTGGTAGGAGGAGAGGGCTATGCGTGTGGAAAGGGATGTGAACGGACAAACTCATATGTTATATTAGTAGAGATATAGCATGAAAAATAAATAGGACCCATAGAACCATGTTCTATTCTTATCATATCTCTTATGCATGCCTAGAGAGCACCATCACATGTTTCACATACCACTTTTGCAAAAGAAAAACACTCGATATTTATTTCCTATCACATAAAACAATGTATAATTCATAAAAAATCATTTTTGTTAGTACTTATTCATTTTTATACATAATAAAGATGGTTTTCAACTCTCAGGAGTAAATGTGAAGATGTGAGTCAAGTTTGGGTGAAACTGTACAAACAATGGGTGCTAAAAACACTATCTAGAACTTTGGATGAACTTTTCAGCATCTATATGTATCCAAATCAAAAACATCATTTCTACAAGTTGTGGGTATCATCGAGGGATACAAAATGGACTACTCATGTGTCTAAATTGGACTTTGCACAAGAAAGTTATGACCTTTGAAAAGACAACGAGCTTGTTTCAAAGGGATTCAAAAATGGTGAGTTGGAAAGATTTTTAGGTACTTTTCGAAGAATTTTTGAGAGAAAATTAGGTATAGGCCATCGAATGAAATCTACCACCGTAAAATTTCTGTTCACTTTAATACCACCCTAATTTCAACAATATACCACCACCCCATGCTCCTCCCACTGTCCTTTCTTGGAGGAGAATCCTTTAGCTACCCCTTCTCAATTTCATCATAAGGGATAGGAGATTTCAATGCAAAGGCAAGGCTGGCCCTAGGTGAAAATTTTAGGAGGTGTTGAAGCCTAATGTTTGTTGTGATGCTTTGTGTGTTTGTAGGCATGTTAGCTGCCATTAGCAAATAAGTTGTAATGTATGTACTACTGTAATGTTATTTGCAATCTAGATGAATGAACAATGTCAGGTCCTCCTCTAATTTTGTTTTTGTGCAATCTCCAACTTATCGATGGGTGTGGAATGGATGGAACAATGCCAAGTTGTGCAATCTCCAAAATTTTGTTTGTTTTGTGCAGGTTGTGCATGTACCAACTCTAAAAACTAATTCCATTACAATAGCGCCATAATGATGGAATGTTATGTACCAAGATAGCACCATAATTTTGGTAATATTTCTAGAATAACACCACAATGGTTTAACAGATGCATCACATAGATGTCCAACATAAGCATCACATATATGTCCATACATCACATAGGTTCATACATCTTGCAGGTGCATAAGTTGCAGTAGAAAACATAAAGTTGGGGAATGAAAGCAGCTACACATGATCCCGGATCTCTTTATGCTACCAGGTGTCTTTGTGAGTGTTTCTGCTGCCCTTCTCCTTGTCACAACACCTAGGCTACATTGAGATGGTGATGGAGTATGTGTTACCCTCCTTGTTGGAGTGACCCTGGGTGGTATCTGGGCTGCTCCTTGGATTACTTTTTAGTAGTTTTTTCCTTCCTACAAATAAATCATATGTAACACCACCAAGTTATGATTTGTGAAATGGAAGCATCTATGACAACAAATTTGAGCTATGTACCTCTTGGTGCTCTTTGATGCTTGTGGATCTTCATATGTGGCTTGATTGGCAGTTGATCTCTTCCTGCCAACATGAAATATCCAAATAGATAAGAGTGTTCAATTCAACACATTGTAGGAAATCAAAAGCATACTTTTTTGCTATTTTTGGTGCACGTAGTGGTTCATCGCCTTCTTCATCCTATGGTGTTAGCAGCAGACTACATCCTTTCGCAGTGTGACCAAATTGGAAGCATCTTTTGCATTGGTATGGTCCCCTTGCCCCCCTACCTTCACCAGCAAGCTTGATTCTCTTCTTTCTTGGTCTTCCTGCAGTCTTAACCAGTAGGTGGTAGCATATGAAAGTTCGCCTCGATAGGTGGCCATTGTGACTTGTCACCTATTGGTGGGATCCCAAATTGATAAGCCTTTTTTAACTTGGCAACTATGTAGTAGTCATGTATGTAGTCCTCCAATTTGACTTGCCTAAAGTGCAAATGAAAGCTATGGCATGAGTGCATGATTTCCCAAATACTTGCTACATCCCACATGAACACTCCCATTTGTCTAGGTCTACCACATACCTCCACTCTTCCCTGTCTAAGTCTGGCCCTGAAACTTTAGCCTTAAACAACCACTTTTTATGGTATAGTTCAAGCCCCTTCTCTTGTGGTTCAACTCCATAACCACACTAGGCAAGATATTCCCTTGAATTTTTTAGCTATCTTGCTCCTTGTGTATAGTTTTTCCATTACCATCTCTCTCAATTTGTCATGAGATCAACAAAGGGAATGTCTTTTATGTCTTTGATCCAATTATTAAAGCACTCATCAATGTTGTTGTTGACATAGTCTATCTTACATAATATGGAGAATCTTGCTCTTGTCCAAAGGTGTGGGTGGTATTTGTCGAGATGGATCAATGCTTATGGACAAAATTCATGAATCTTCTCCATGATTTGCTGTTGTTTCCTTTGTGAGGTAGTCCAAGAAGCTGGCCACATGTACTTAAGTACCTTACCCCTGAACTTCTTTCTGAAGTTGCCCATAAAATGTCTCATATACTCTCTGTGGTTTACACCATTGTTGAGAACTTTGAGAAAGAGTAGATTCCAACCCCTTGTAGCCATCTATGTGGATAGTCAAACCAGGAGGAATCCCAATAGCCCTTTTAAGGTTTGTCATGAACCACTCCCAGTTACCATTTGTTTCTTTATCAAACACACCCCAGGCAATAGGGAACATCCAGTTGTGCCCATCAATTCCTGTGGCTGTTGCTAGTTGTCTGTTCCACTTTCCTATTAGGTGGGTTGAGTCAACTCCTAGATATGGTCTGCAACCTAGCAGAAACCCATCCATACAACGTCTCGATGCCACAAACATCTTAGTAAAATGAACCCCACCCTTAATCTCTGCCTTGAACCACCACACTGCACTTGCCTGGTTGCCCTTGATCTTGCTAGTTGTAGGACACTAATGCTTCATCCTACCTTTCTAACGTATAATTTTTTCAAATGTCAGACAATACTCATCTATAGAACAATAATTAACATAGAAAACTTAACATCCTAGGGGCATATACCATGAATGTTGGGCTGCCACAAATTTTTTTGGCATATATTTTCCAACTGCAACCTTTGTAGGCACACTTCGCTCTGTATCTCTCCTTGTCACTATGAGTCAAGGCTGTGTCAAACTCTCTCTTTATTGTGTACTGACTCAAGGCTAGTAGAAAAGCACTCTTATAAACAAATGTTGCATCAACATGCATGGAAGGGCTATCTCTATCATGCACAGTAAGGGTTACATATGTACTATCAACCAATTCTTCATCGTTTGGTATAGAGTGTGGGTCATAATCTGGCACAACCTTCTCCTGTTGGCCAGCATTCTTCTCTTGGGAAGTATCATGTTATTGCCTAACATCCTACTGCGGGTGTGCTTGAGGAGGTCGGGTGGGGGATTGAGAGACCCATGTGGAGGTGCTCCCATGTTTGTGATGAGTAATTGACACGTGTTCTGAAAGTCGAGTTTGGTTTGGACCATGTCGTTGCGCGGTGCAAACGGATTCGGTCGGACTAGGTCAGACTTGGCCGAAGTGCTTAGGATGCCTATTCTTTCGATTTGACAGGGTTTGGTTTTTTCATGTTTAAGATTTCTCTTAATGCTACTGTTGATTACGTTATCTCGAGCGGTGCTATGTGATGTGTTTCTTGTCTGTGATGGCTGCAGGATATCGAGACGGAGTCGTGGCGAGGCACGGGATGACCGGACTAGGCGTAGGTGGTGCTAAGGTCGGAGCGGTCGGGATATGCCGAAAACGGCGAGACTCGAAGTGGTTGCGAGGTTTGGACGGCAAGAAACGAGGAAGCTTCCCGGAATGTGCAGAAGGGGCATTCTGGTAAATGCGCAAGGCTGCAAAAGCGGAAGCGGATTCGATTCGACCTAAATGGGTAAAGCACTGAGGATTAGCAGGCAAAGCAAATTGTAAACCCGATATGGAAGGCTATAAATAGAAGGGGTGTCTCCTGGTAGTTGGGATGGATTTTTAGGGTTTTGCTTTTGCTTTGGGCTCTCTTTTCTCTTTTGGGTTGAGAAGTTGGTAGAGGGGCATAGCAGTTTCTTTTGCCTCCTCTCCCTATCCGCGTGTGTGGTGTGAGCATAGGCAGATGTAGTACTCTTCTAGCATGTGTTCTTCTTAGTTTGGGAGAAGGGGTTGAGATGATTGTAGTAAACTCTGCTATACAATCTTTCATGTCTCTGAATCAATTTGGAATGCCTCTTTGTTTGAGATGGTCTGATTTATTATCATTTCTCTGTGATTGACCTCTGGTTCTTTTTGTTGTTCTCTGTTCTTCTTTGCCCTTTTTGATTTGGAGATGAATCTTTGTTCAAGTCGCAGCAAAACGATTTTGCTTTGAACTAGGAATGTTCTCAAAGCTTCTTTGACTGCTATATTCCTGAGAGCAATCCTTTTATTAGCCAGACTCTTCCCAAGAGTTAGTTCAATGTTTTTCCTCTGTTTGCAAAATCTAGGGTTTTGGAGGCAGAGCATTTTTGCCTTCTTGATATTTTAGCAATTTGTTGGCTCAAGCTTGTGTTTTCCCTTCTAAGGATGCTTCTCAGCTGTAATCCAAAGTTTCATGAGCAAAGGATTGCTGAATCACGAGAAATATGAATTTTGTCCCTTCCGGTTAAATTTATTTGGCAAAAACAGCATTCTTCATTTTCAAGTGGTCTGAGTCTGGATCTTCTTCTCCCTGAGGTGGACTTGCTGTTTAGTTTGTAGTCCAAATAGTTTGTCCTGAAATGAGCAGCGAGAATCCAAGAATTTCTCTGTTTTCGGCAGTCTGTGGTATTTACTGTGCCGATATGCTTCATCGCTTTTCGGTTCGATTTGCGATGGCGCATGTTTTCTTTTCGCTTCTTCTTTTCTTCAGCCGAGTTGCTCTTTAAATCTGTCTGTTCATGTCCTAAGATGGGTCAGCTATTCAGTTTGAAACACTGATTTCTTTGGCCATAACACAGCAGGCTGCCGAGACTACTTTCGATATAATTCTTTGAGATCAGTAGCTTTCGGCCATAACACGTGATAATTCCGGCTAAAACACGTGACTTATCCGGCCAAATCACGTGATGCGTGTTTTCAAGATTTTAGGTTTCTACTGTAGCTTCTTCTTTATTTCAGCAGCAGACCTTTCTTCGCCACTTTGTCTTTTGTGTCTTCAGTCTACTTCTTTGTCTCAGGTTTTTAGTCTGTGCAGTGCAGTCAGTTTTCGGCTGGTTGCACTCGGTTTGCCTGCTGTACGTTTGGTTCTCTAGCTCTCAAATCTGCTTTCGGTTAGGCCTGAGGTGTGTGTGTTAAGTTTAGACAGATTGTTAGTTTGAGTTACTATTTTTTTTCTGTTGCCATTTTCGATCCTATAGGGATTGAGGAGGTCGTTGTGGGCTGCATGGGGAAGAAGAGAGAGAAGGAAGGAGGAGTCCCAGGCGGAATGGCGGTGGCGGTTGTGGCGCAAAGAGGAAGAAGAGGCACGGGAAGAAGGCATGACAGGCGGGGCCCATCTGTCGGTGAGAGCGATGAGAGAGGGTGAGAAACGGACGGTCAGATGGATGCCAAGTAGCCAAAGAAGGGATCTCGACCGTCAGTGCGGTTAAATGAAGATGGATGGTCGAGATTAGATCGGGCGGCGGTGGATCAAATCCAGGTCGTTGGCTAAGGAACGAAGGGGTGAGTGGCAATAGACGACCAAGATTAAATCGGCTGGGACAGATTTGATTTGGGCTTGACACGTGTCATCCTGAGGAGAGTTTGAGTTTTAAATTTTGTTTTAGATTTTCAAAAAACTAGGGAGCTTCAAAAACACTTTGAAAATAGCAAATAAAGTCTAAAAATTCCAGAAGAATTCACAGAAATTCCTGAAGATGTTCTAGACTTAGAAATAATATTTACAACTCAATTTGGTATTACTTTTTATACTTAAAATTCTTTTTTATTTTGAAAATAGATTTTAAACTCCAGAAAAACCAGATAAAAAATAAATCCAAATAATTAATTTGAAATTGTATTTTTATAGAAAATCAAAATATCCTTTTATTTAATAATATTTTTAGGTTTTTACTTAAATTACTTTTCAAGTCCAGCATTTTTAAAAGCAGAAAATCAGGGCAAAACAAAATTAAAACTCAGGCAACCAAAACACTTATTTTTATTTCAAATTATTTTTTTACTATTATTTTTTAAAAAAAACCGGGTTGTTACAATGTGTATGCCTCTGAAAGGGTTGTAGTTCATTATCCACGACATAGGTGACATAGTCATCGCCAAGTGACTTTTCAGTCCTATGCCTCTTACTCCTCCTCAACTCCAACTCTAGAGCGGTGTTATCCACACTAGAAATAATAGAGTTTTTATCTGAAGCAATATGGCTAATGACTTTATTTAGTCTCATAGGAAACACATGCTCAAAGAATGTCGTATCACGAGACTCTATCACTATATTTATATCGTTGTCACTCACCTCGGATTTGACCACTAGAAATCTATAAGCCGTGCTATTTATAGCGTATCCTAGAAAGACACAATCAACAATCTTCGGACCAAACTTCCTTTTCTTTGGTAATGGCACATGCACTTTTGAAAGGCATCCCCACATCCAAAGAAATGATAAGTTAGCTTTTCTCCTCTTCCATCCTTCATAAGGTGTTTCCTCCTGATTGCGAGGTGGAACCCTATTTAGGACATAATTGGCTGTGAGAACTGCTTCACTCTACTAATAGTCCGGCATACCTGAACTCTGGAGCATGCAGAGTTCGGTTCTTTCTTTTGGCTATTCTATTAGATTGGTGTGAGTATGGTGGAGTAATGCCATTAACCTAGCTTGAACTTGGCGCAACCGGTGGCGAGCCCGTAGATGCCGCCACACGATCTTAAAGAGAGGAAGCTCCCCGATGCACACCCTCCCTGTTAAGTACCATCATGGTGGCAACCATAAGCCTTCCCAAGACCGGGCGTGCATAAGAGTAGAGCAAGATAAAAAGTAGGAGCTAAAGCAAAATACACGAAATAAAGGAGAACATTATCAGACTATCTTGGGTAAGCAAGGACAGCAAACTAGAGTCATAACCGAGTAACATATTTTTCTATTTTAAATTCAATTACGCTAAATAAGACACCATTAACTATAGTGTAATTTTAGCTAGCTACAGTATAATTTTAGTCATAAACCAATTTATTTCAGTCGAACTAGCCTTACTTGCGTGTTTGCTTAAGTTACTATAATAGTGGCTGAGAGAGATATATTGACCATTAGAATAATGTAATGTGTCTGAGAGACCATGTGGAGGTGCTCCCATATTTGTGATGAGTAATTGACGCGTGTTCTAAAAGTTTGAGTTTGATTTGAGTGGTTGTGCGTGAGTGTTTCGACTAATGCATATGTTGATTCCATTATCTCGAGCGGTGCTATGTGATGTGTTTTCTTGTCTGTGATGGCTGCAGGACTTTGAGGCGGAGTCGTGGCGAGGCACGGGATGACTGGACTAGGCACAGGCGGTGCTGAGGTCGGAGCGGTCAGGATGTGCTGAAGACGACGAAAACTCGAGGTGGTTACGAGACTTGGACGACAAGAAACGAGAAAACTTCCCTGAAGGTGCAGCAGGGGCGTTTTGGGAACTACGCAAGACTGCAAAAGCGGAAGCGGATTCGTTTCGAGTTAATGGGTAAAACAATAGAGTTGTTGGAACTAATGGGTAAATTGTGTTTGTAAACCCATTAGTGGAGACTATAAAAAGAAAGGGATATGCATGAGAGCATGTGGGAGGTAGGGTTTCTTTTTTCTCCATGTGTTGTGTGAGTCTTTCTCTTTTTCTTTTGGGAAGTTGGTGAGAAGAGCAGAGGTTGTTCTGCCCTTTGTCCCATGGTGTTGAGTTCTTGATTTCCTACATGCATATGGGGCCGTAGATTGGGATGAACTGGTTGTAGCAACTCTTGTAATCATTCATCTCTCTTAATCAATCTGAGAAATCATGTTTTTGAGATGTTTTGATTGTTCAGTTCGTTCTCTGTTCTTCATTACCCTCTCCCTTTTTCTCCCTTTTTGTTGATTTCTTGATTCTCTAGCTGCTAAATCTTTGTGCTTTGAACTAGGAATTTCCTCGAGGTCACTTGAGAATTTTATTTTCGATAACAGAAAGAAGAATCAAGAGGTTTCCTTTGTTCCCAAATTTGGCGCAGCTTCTTCTCTGTTCTTGGGTTTCTAGGGTTAGGAGGCAGAGCACTTGTGTGCTCCTGATTTTCTAAGAGGAAACTTGAATTTGGAGTTTGGCTAATTCTTCTGAGATTATTTCCTTGCTACCTTCAAAGTTTCCTAAGCCAAGAATCCAAGAATATTGCGAATTTTGGATTTTGACATTATCTGTTGTATCCTTCAACAAAATCCGAATTTTCTTTGTTTATTTGATCTTTGTCTGCAATTTCTTCTCAATAAGGTCAATATGCTATTTTGGATGATGTCCTGTTCAATTGACCTGAGAAGAGCAGCGTGAAATTGATCAATTCTCAGTTTTTGGATCTGCTGTCGCCGAATTTCTTCGTGCGGTACTACTGCTTTTTCAACGTCAGTACTACCGCTCAGCAACTGAGCTCATCGGTGGTACTACCGCTTGGCTCGACGGTACTACCGCTCAGCGGTACTACCGCTTGGCTCGACGGTACTACCGCATGCTGTCAGGTCAGCCCCGAATCAGTTTTCTGCACCGTTTCTCTCTGGTCGTGTTTGCTGATCTTGTTTACAGTTTCCAGTGAGCGTTTACCTTTTGTCTTCATAGCTTCTATATCTATTGGAGAAGAAGGGTTTGTGGATACTTGAGGGGATTTTTATTTGAAGGCACTATTCACCCCCCTCTGTTGCCATTTTGGTCCTACAGTGTCACTTTTTGAATGTATGATGCTTGAGATATTTTATGTATAGATGGTTCTTGTTGCACCTGTACAAGGGAAAGCGCTTCTTGGCATGCAATTATTCTTAGTTCCATACCATATATAGCATGTGAATAAAAACATGTAAAACTAGGTATATACATTACCATGACAGTTTTTTTAGTCCTAGATGCACGCACCGACCAAGAGAAGTCATTGTCGCATCAGCATGCAAATTTTCTTGGTTCATATATGTAACAACAACAACAACAAAGTCTTTTGTCCTAAACAAGTTGGGGTATGCTAGAAATGAAACCTTCTCATGATCAAAGAGATATGAGCCTTGAAATAAAATCTACAGTACTAAAATCCTAAGTTGTACAACCTGCTATCTGAGCCAAGAGCCTAAAACATTGTCCCTAACTTTCTTATGGTGCTGGTATGTGGATCGCTAACTTCAATGCACTCCTATCCAAAGCTAATTCTTTAGATATATTCCAATCCCTCAAGTCTCTTTTAACTGCTTCCTCCTATGTCAGTTTTGGTCGGCCTCTGCATCTTCTTACATTTTCAGTACGTCTTAAAATTCCACTACATACCGGTGCCTCAGGAGGCCGTCGTTGGAGATGTCCGAACCATCTAAAGCGATGTTGGACAAGCTTCTCTTCAATTGGTGCTACCTCCACCTTATCACGTATATCATCATTGCGAATGTGATCCCGCCTTGTATGACCACAGATCCACCACAGCATCCTCATCTTCGCTACACTCATTTTCTGTATATAGTCTTTTATTCGCCCAACATTCTGCTCCATATAGCATTGCGAGTCTGTTCACCATCCTATAGAACTTACCCTTTAACTTTTGATGGACTTTTTTGTCATATAGGACAATAAATGCTTGGCGCCATTTCACCCACCCCGCCCTTATCGTGTGGCTCACGTCTTCATCAATATCACCGTCCCACCGTAACATCGATCCCAAATAACGAAACATGTCCTTCTTAGGCACTACTTGTCCATCCAATCTAACATCTCCATCATCTACCCTAGCACCACTGAAATCACACCTCATATGCTCAGTGTGATTTCATATATGTAACATTTGCTCAAATTCCCTCAATGCCTAGTCCATCTATAAGTGGACCCGTACACACATAACACTCTACTTATACTTTCGCCTTGTTTTATGTAAAATAGTTAACCCGAAGGTCTAATCCCTCCACCATACCTCCACATGCACCATATATGCTGCCACACTATCAGGCCATGTATTACAACTAGCAACATAAGGCGGTGCTACGCCACGCTAGCTACCGTGTGGACCGAAGTAAAAGAGATGGCAATTCACGAGGAAATTTTCTTAAAAAAATCGAGAACAAGTGCGTAAATTCGAGAAAACCGAAGGCCTTTTCGTAAAAAATCAAGGACCTGTAAGGAGCTATATGTAAGTAAACAAGGACCCATACGTAATTTTAGAAAACCGCGGGGTGCTATCCTATAAAGGATAAGCAATTTTGGTGAAGTGGAGGGGGTTTTCGGAAAAAACCTGACAGGGGTCTTTTTGCAAGAACCGATGACCTCTACGTGATTTCGGAAAACTTAGGAGGTTTTTCACATAAAACATGACGTGGCACGGCCAACGGCCAGGAACTCCCCCGTATGTAATATAGTGATGATATATATTTAAATACTGTTCCTAAGCTTGTTTTAAAGATTAGCAAGTAGCCTAACATGAATACGAATGAAAAGAGATGCGGAAAGATGGCACCCTTATTGATAGGATTCTCTACTCTCTCTCTCTCTCTCTCTAAAAAAAAGATAGATTACCTAGGCCATGGACTCAAAGATCGTTCTGGATACTCATATCCTCGGTGTTTGTTGTCTCATACGTTCAGGGGTGCAAACGGTTGTATTCGAATTGGATAGAGTCAAAAGACCCACATTTTATATATCCACCTGCATGAAAACCTTACCTCAACAAGGATCTAGTACCACAATTCTACCAAATTAAAAATGCCCAAGTAAGTGCCTGTTCTTTTAAATTTGCGACTTGTGGCTTTTGGTCATGACTTGTGACTTTTGGGCTGTTTATACGAGAGATTACAGACTAACAGAAATTCACGTGCGATTTTTGCCGATATAAATGAAGTCAGTAAAGTATGTACTACAATTAACTAGTAGGCCTTATCTTGAAAAAAAATACTCTATTTAGAAGCTAGTTATGTTGGGTTGATCTCAGGCTAACTGCCTGAGATTTTTCAGGGGGTCGTGTCCCCACTCGCGCCTTGATCGGAGGCGCCAACCAACTGCTATTTGGTTCGGTCCCGATCACCCAGCACTATATAAAAAACAGGGGATTCGGCAGGGGCAATGCTGCTAGTTGGTTTTTCCCTCCTACAATCCCGGACACGCCCGATCTAATGCTAGCGCTGTGGTGAACGAAGGCCGAAGCCATCGACGTTCCCGTCGGCCACCTCTACAACCGTCGTCTCCGTCACCGTCGGCTCCCTCTTCTTCACCACCTCCGACCGACACCTCACCGTCTCTCATGGCTTCTCCCGGATCTGGTATGTGCTTTTGTTACTTCCGCATTATGTTTACATTTGTGTTCATGTTTTGATTCTAGGGTTAAGATTAATGTTTATACTTAAGACTTAGTTAATTTCAACAATGGTATCAGAGCACCTAGACTCAATCTTGAACCCGATTAGCATCTACCGAACCCGGATCTATTTTGGGAGACGGATCTAAAATTTTGACTCGGTTTTAGAATTTTAGAAGGAGGATACATGAAACTCTATCAAAACCCCATTGAAAATCACGAGAAAACCCAATCGGCGGCAAACACAAAAAAAGGGGATCGGCGGGCTTACCGACCATCGGACGCCGCCCTCGGCCGTGGTGCCATTGCCACATGCCGCCGATGCCCGTGCTGGCCGCCGCCGCGTGCGGCCGTGGCCGTCTTCTTGCCGCCGGGCAGCCGCCGCCGCCTGCTGCGCTTCGGGCGGCCGCTCCGCGCAGCGCCGACGGATGCCGGCCATGCGGTTCTCCCGCCGGGCGTCGCCGCGGTGCGGCGCCGCGCCGCGCGCGCTTGCGCGCCGCTCCTGGGGACGCAGCCTCCTGCTCCGTCCGGCGGCGCTTGGCGCCGCCATCCGCTCGGGCGGCGTCTTCGCCGCCGCCTCCGGGCGAGCCTGTCGCCGCCGCCTCATCTGCGCCGCCAGCATCGCTCCCTCCGTCGCCCGCTTTTTCGGTGGAGACGGCGCAAATGACTTAGGGTTAGGGTTTTCGGGTCTTATCCGTGCGGCGTGCGTCCTCGGCCGTCCGATCAAATCGGACGACCATCCTTTTGTGGGCTTGCTGCTTGGATGGGCGGCGCATTTCGGCCCGATGTCGATCCAACGGCCGCCGCCATCGATGCTGAGCTGGGCACTGTGATGGACCCGTCGCGAATTTTGGGCGCGATGGCCGGTATGCCAGCAGCGTTTGGTGGGCCGCATCTTTGTTTTAGGCCCAATTTTCCTTTTAACCGAATTTCGGCTGAATTTTATTTGGGGTCGAATTTTCACCAAAATCCTTTTGGGGCTGAATTTTAGACTAAAATTTCTTTTGAGGCCCAAATTTTCGTGAGAAAATTTATATTGTCCTATTCGGTGCATTTTCTTTCGTTTTCCTTTTATGCACTGTTATAATTTTAATTTTTAGTGCATTTATTTTTGTTTTCGGTATATTTTTATGCCCAAATTATGATGAATAATTACGTTATTGTTATGAATAATCTCAAATTTTAAATTGAGCCAACGAAAGATATTTAATTTTGAGAATTTATGCTTAGTTTGTTTGGCATTATGTATACATATGGTTATATTCTGACCAACGTCGTTTATAATCATATGTCGCCAACAAGATATTTTAAATTTGAGATTTTATGATTAATTTTGGCATTATGTATTTATATGATTATATTCTGACCAACGTTGTTTATAATCATATGTCGCCAATTAGATATTTTAACTTAAAGTTTTCATGATTAAATTTTGGCATTATGTATACATATGGTTATATTCGGACCAACGTCGGTTATAATCATATGTCGCCAACGAGATATTTTAAATTTGAGCTTTATGACTAATTTTGGCATTATGTATTCATATGATTATATTCTGACCAACGTTGTTTATAATCGTATGTCGCCATAGTTATTCAGTTCTTTTCATTTTCTGCCCAACGGTGATATGAATTAGAACTGTAATTTTAATGCATGTTATTGATCAGACCAACGTAGGGTTAATTACATGCAATAAATATATACATTTACGATGATTCTAATTTTGCCCTGTATTTTTTTTAATTCAGTACTTAATGCTTCGAACGTTGCTGCCACTATTGATAATATTGAGCAGCTCACGGGGAGCAATTTTACCTCGTGGAGAGAGCGAATTTATGTTGTCCTTGGAGTTTTGGACCTTGATTATGCCCTAAGAGTAGACGTTCCCGTTCCCCTCACCGAGGGTGAGGAGAACTTTGCTGAGAAGAAGAAGATTTATGATGAAAATACTGAGAAATGAGAACGATCTAACCGCTTGTCACTTATGATTATGAAAACCTCAATTTCAGTCATGATTAGGGGAGCAATTCCCAATTCAGAAAAAGCTAAAGATACATGGCTTCAATTGAGGAGAAATTCAAAGGTTCAACTAAAGTTTATGCCAGTACCTTAATTCAGAGGCTCTTAACCTCTAAATATGATGGGTCTGGCAGTATAAGGGAACATATCATGATGATGACTGATATGACAGAAAAACTCAAGGGCATGGATATGGCAATTTTTGACGGTTTTCTGGTTCATTTCATTATGATATCACTTCCTTCTGAGTACACCGCTTTTAAAATTAATTACAACACTCAGAAAGAGAAGTGGAGCATGAGCGATTTGATCACCATGTGTGTCCAGGAGGAAGAGAGAATAAGAACAGAAAAGAAAGATTTTGCCTTTAATGTTGGTGGCTCTCATAAACGGAAGTTCAAGGGACTTCAAATCTAAGAAGAAGTCGCATTTTCCCCAACTCAGATAAATCGGGCCTAGAGTACACAATGCAATCAAGCCTCATGTTGCTTCCGTGCGACATCTAAAGGGGAATGCCATACAAGAACAACCAGGCATTTTCGTAAAGACGTGCGGCTTTCTAAAATGGCTTGCCAATGGGTAATGATACAATTACTTTTATTGATGAAACTCTTTATCTTGATTTCTCCCTTAATGCTTGGTGGATTGACTCGGTGCAACGCACGTTACCAATTCTTCTGAGGATTCCTTACCGCGACAACACTAAGAAAGGGGAGCGAAGTCTTAGAGTCGCGGATGGAAAGGAAGCCAAGTGAAATCGATCGGATCTGTTTCATTAACTTTAGACAACGGCTTCTGCTTCGTCGAATAATGTAGTTTATGTTCCTTCCATCGAAGGAATTTAATTTCGATTTCTTTATTAGACGATGAAGGTTTTAAATGTATTTTGGAGACAATAAATGTATCCTTAAATATAATTCCAATAATGTTGGTCTTGCTTTTCGACAAGACAAGCTCTATATCTTTCCTTAATGAATCTTCGTATTAAATGTGAATGATGTTAAACGCAAAATTAATGATGAGACTTCTTCGAAACTATGGCACTGTCGTTTGGGCCACATTTCGAGGGGAAGAATGGAACGTCTCATCAAAGAAGACATTCTCTACCCTTTAGTTTTCTCTGACTCAGACCACTGCATTGATTGCATTAAAGGAAAATATGTAAAACAAATAAAGAAGGAGCTACTCGCGAGACATGACTTTTAGAATTAATTTATACCGATATTTGCGGTCCTTTTCCTGTGACATCAGTGGATGGTTTTGATTCGTTCATCACATTCATCGATGATTTCTCCGTTACGGCTATATTTTTCCGTTAAAGATCTAAAGTCTATGAGCACTAATGATGTATGAGACTTAGTAGAAATTTACGTGAGTCAAAACAAGAGGTCGTAATGGGTCTACAAAACAAAACAGGACTCTAAGGGAAATATCGAAAGGTTCAAAGCAAGACTTGTAGCAAAAGGATTCTCACAAAGAGAGGAAAATAACTATAATGACATTCTTTCTTGTCTCAACTAAAGATACATTCGAATTGTTATGGCAGCTGTAGCTCATTATGTTTAAGAGCTGCATTTAAGACGCCATTTCTTAAATGACGACTTGCAAGAGAATGTTTACATGGCTCAACCGGAAGGTTTTGTCGTGGAAGGCAAGGAGCATATGGGATGTCGACTTAAGAAATCCATTTATGGCTTAAAACAAGCATCGAGGCGGTGGTACCTCAAATTTGATAAGATCATAAAGTTTCGACTTCAAAGAAAATGAAGTCGACAACTGTATATATATTAAGTTCAAGGGAAGTAAATTCACCATCTTAGTACTTTATGTGGATGATATCTTATTGGCCAGCAGCAATAAGGATATGCTGTTTGAGACCAAAGATTTCTTTCATCTAATTTTGATCTCGGTGATGCCTCTTATGTTCTTGGCATTGAAATTCACCGAGATAGGTCTAAAGGAATATTAGTTTTATCTCGAAATGCATACGTTGACAGTGCTAAAGAAATACAATATGAATAAGTGCTCGGCTCTTTGCTCCTATTGTTAAGGCGATAAGTTTGGGACATTTTAATGTCCAAGGAACTAATATGAAATCGATCGATGAAGTCGGTTCCTTATGCTTGGTTGTCGGAAGCATTATGTATGCTTAAGTATGTACATGCCCGATTTAATTTTTGTAACCGGGATACTTGGCAGATATTAGTCAAATCCGAACTAGACCACTTTGGAAAGCCGTTGAGAAAGCTTTGCGTTATATGCAAGCTACTAAGTATTTCATGCTCACATATAAGTTTTCTGATAGCTTTGATGTTATTGGTTATTTAGATTCAGACTTTGCGGGATGTGTTGATACTAAGAAATCCACGTCAGGTTACATCTTCACACTCGCTGGAGGAGCTTTTTCGTGGAAAAGCTCCAAACAAACCTTACTGCATCTTCAACGATGCAAGCCGAGTTTTGTGGCATGTTATGAGGCTACCGAAGCGGTCAGTATGGCTTAAGAATTTTATCCGGGACTTAGAGTGGTGAGAAGATCTCTAAACCACTCACTTTATCTTGCGATAATGAACCCGATCTTTTATGCAAATAACAACAAGTCAAGTGGTGCTGCCAAACACATTGACATTAAGTATCATGTTGTGAAAGATAGAATCCAGGATCAAACCATAAGTATCAAGCATATTAGTACTAAGTTAATGCTTGCGGATCCGCTTACTAAAGGCTTACCATCCAGTACTTTTCGTGATCATGTTGCCGGCATGGGTTTACTGGAAAGCCTCTGATTCTGGATAAAAGGACCTAAAACAAACCAACTCCCATTAAGAATAATGAATAACTATTCTAAGATATAAATAGTACACTATAGGTACTGAGGTTGTATGATACTTTATTGACTATGCAACACATTGCCTTGGTGTGCTGTTTTATCAAAGGATGGACTTATGATGTTAGCCTTACGATCAAAGGGGACAATGTTGGGTTGATCTCAGGCTAACTGCCTGAGATTTTTCAGGGGATCGTGTCCCCACTCGCGCCTTGATCGGAGGCGCCAACCAACTGCTATTTGGTTCGGTCCCGATCACCCAGCACTATATAAAAAACAGGGGATTCGGCAGGGGCAATGCTGCTAGTTGGTTTTTCCCTCCTACAATCCCGGACACACCCGATCTAATGCTAGCGCTGTGGTGAACGAAGGCCAAAGCCATCGACGTTCCCGTCGGCCACCTCTACAACCGTCGTCTCCGTCACCGTCGGCTCCCTCTTCTTCACCACCTCCGACCGACACCTCACCGTCTCTCATGGCTTCTCCCGGATCTGGTATGTGCTTTTGTTACTTCCGCATTATGTTTACATTTGTGTTCATGTTTTGATTCTAGGGTTAAGATTAATGTTTATACTTAAGACTTAGTTAATTTCAACAAGTTACTGTAGAAAAGTCGAAAAGCAGCTTTTAGAAGCTGAAAAGAACAGGGCCTAAGATTGGGCGCTTACCTCTGTTTGGAAGGTTTGTACATTTGCACAACTAGAGTTCCAACTCACGCTTGTCTCACTTTGTATGGCACAGCTGTGTAAGACATGACTTCACATAGGAGACTTGGCATATAAGGAGGTGGAGGAAGGTGGCGAGATTTGGAGGGGTTTGGTTTGGGCCGTGGTTTGTTAAGTTTGCAACGTAATAGTTCACTAGACGTGATAATTCGTATGATTGGTGTGTTTGCAGTGGCAATTTTCTACACCAGACCTTCGCCGTGAGAAAAAAAGAGAGAAAATTGGATCAGTGTCATCGCAAACGTTGATATTTAGGAAAATACTATTGTAAATGTAGTGGACTATCCAATACCATCATTAAGCCCCAAAATTGTGGAAAATGCCACTGTCATCAGGGATCCATCAGTTATTTCGGCATTAAGGTGAGATAAATTCTCAAAAATGCTAAATTTGCCTCTAGACCTTCTTCTCTCCCTCACCGATTTCTCCCTAGCCGCCGCCACCTCCAGCTGCTACTACTTGTACAAGGTTAGTTTTGGTCTTTATCAGTCTTGGGTAAGGAAGGGATTGATGGAGAAGAAGGATAAGATAGTCATTTTGCACCGCTAACGGATGAAAACTTAACCATGGAATTTTTCATAAGGAAATTGATACTGTACATACGTACGTAAGCAAGATTTTTATCGGACAACACACCCCGACTCATTCTCTCCTCATTCGCTCTGTTTGCTTACTCTCTTCATTCTCTCCGTTCGCTCATTGTCTTCCTCTCTCTGCGCGACGCCCAACTCCATGCATGCCACAACCACCTAGTTCCTGGCGTTGGCGCCGCCGGATCGGGCCGCCGCCTCTGTCAACTTCCTCTTCGACTGCCCTTGGGCTCAGCCAGATCCAGTCGCCACCATTAACTTCCACTCTGGCGCGGCGCCGCCAAATCCGACCGCTGCCGCAGCCGTCGACTTTCTCTCCGAGCGAAGCGCCACCATATCCAGTCATCCTCGAGCATAATGCCACTAGATCCGGTCGCCGTCGTCGATTTTCTCTTTAGGTAGGATGCCATCGGATCTGCAAAGATGGTGGCCCGATCTCCACATCCAAACTAATTTTCTTAAGAGAAAAAACCTGGAAATCTCGACCGATGACCCGCTGCGTCCCTCCTGTAGCGGCAAAATTCAACTTTTCCAGCGACCATTCCACCACCAAACCTCCAAGGTACACCGTATACCCCACCCCACCCACCAACCCGCCACCCTCCCCTCCTCTTCACACCGCCACCCACGCCGCCTCCCACTTGCGCCCACGACCAGACCAACCCCGCCGGCTCCATTGCCGATCGCCCGCATCCGCATCGTGAGCGCGACTGCCGAGAGGAGGAGGGGACGGAGATGACGCTGCTGTGCGTGCCGCTGGTGGGGCGGACGGTGGAGGAGATGGAGGCCGACGCCGCGGCGGCGGCGGCCGCCGGCGGCGACCTCGTCGAGATCCGGCTCGATTTCATCGAGGGGTTCCGCCCGCGCGAGCACCTCCCTCGCCTGCTCCGCGGCTGCCCGCTCCCCGCCCTCGTCACCTACCGGTTCGATCCCCTCGCCCTCTTCCCGAGCTCCAGTTTAGTTCTTTGGACAGATAGATTCTGCATCCACTTTGGGATATCCCGAACGCGTGCCCAGTTGTTTGTGCGGGATCCATCTGGGTGTGCTTGTGCTTGCAAGATTCGAGCTTTTCAGCGTGGCGTGGCATGATTCCTGGTTTGCTTTCTTCGTCGTCGCCTTTCTGTCGTTTTGGGTTGCATTTTGGGTCATCATCTAGTAAGTCATTAGCCATTATCATTTCGTTTGTTCCCTAGGATTAGCTTGTTCTGGACGCTGTTAGGCCGCCGGATCAAATGGGACGGTGGGATAGAATACATACAGATACATCCGTGGAAGGTATGAAACGGCAGAAATGCCCCCTGCTCAGGTGGATATTTGCAAATTGGCCCCCTTGAGACTTAATATTTGAAAATATATCCCTGAGGGCATTAACATTTGTTGACCCCAGTTAGCCGCTTATTTGCAATTTTGGCCCTGTTGGGGTGCTTGCTGCCTTGCCGGTTGTGTCACCACTGCAGCATCCTAGAAGCACTTCATTTCCTGTACAGCTTAAAAAAGGGTACATAAAGACTTGACCTTCGCAATTGTAAGGGGAACAGCTATTCCCACCCATTCTCTGCAATATTATGAAGAGTAAAATGCACCCAACAATGGGTGTTTTCAATTTCCCCCCCTTTTTGGAAATCCTCATGTGTACTTTAAGAAGTGCCAACGGAAGTTACTTTTTTACTTGACTTCTTAGAATCCATGTTGTCAACCTTTTTAAAGTTTGACCACCAATAGGGCCTGTTCTTTTCGATCGAAGCTAGCGACTTTTGGCTTTTGCTACAGTACCTAACTTTCAAACGGGTTATTTTCTCAGGACGGGGTCTACAAGTTAATTGTAGTACATGTTAAAAGCCTAACATCTGTATCAACTAAAATCGCAATGAGTATCTCTCTTTCCATAATCTATGTCAAAACAAACTAAAATTCAAAATTTCACCATAAGCCGTACTAGTGCCAAACAGCCCATAAACTCAAAACTATCTAGATTGGTTATCTGAAATTATATCATTAGATTTGTCATTAAAATACTTTAATAATATTATAATTTTATTAGTATATTTTAGTGTAAAGTTATAAAAAGTAGCGATCAAAGTCGTATCTTGGAGACCGTGAAAAGTAAAAAACGTCAAGTAAAAAGGAACGGAGGGAGTACTTTCAATTTCTTGCACATGGATCAATATTCACCACAATGTATACTTACCATGTCAAAGTTTAAAAGTACAAGAGGTAAATTTGACACTTTCAAAGTAATGTTGGGAATCCACAAAATTTTTGTTGAAGAGGTGGCCCCCATGGTTTCATAAATTTTAAATATTTTTTATATTCGTTCTTCCAAACAAAAGGTGTTGTAGGCATTGTTTTCAAGTTCCCAGAGTTTTATTTTCCCAAATAGGTTCACATGGTCTTCACCTATATATCTGAAGCCTAGAACCCCAAGTGAGGCCCAGGTACATATATTAAATAAAAGTCAATGCTTATATTAAATAAAAGACAATACTTAGTCCTGTGTTGTCATAAAAAAAAGGAAAAGGCCGCCTTTGCTATTTGGGTCTGGGCGTCTGGCCCATTATCATTTCCCATAACTACGATTTCAAACTCATTCACATACAATTGGAGGTGCTGATTTCATGTCTCCTCATAGCTAGGTCATTTCTATTTATCAATCTTTTGCTACTGTGGTTCGTATTTAGTTTGATTTAGCCATTCATGTCTTTTGTGCTGATTCTGCTGGTGAGTACTTATCTACTACTTTTCGTCAGTTTCTTTCTGCGTGGGGCACTCTTCTTCAATACTCCTGTCCAGGTGCTTACACTCAGAATGGTGTTTCTAAGTGCAAGCATTGGCATCTTCTTGAGACTGTCTACGCTCTGATGTTGGCCTCTTCTGTTCCACCTCACTTCTGGGCTGAGATTGTTTTTACCACTCTTACCTTGTCAACCTACAACCTTCCACTGCTTTACAGGGTTTTACTCTGGTTGAGCGTCTCTACTGTAAGTCTTCTCAGTATAGTCATCTCTGCGCTTTTGGTTGCGTCTGCTTTGTTCTTCTTGCACTCCGTGAGCGCACAAAGCTGACTGCTCAGTTAGTTGAGTGTGTTTTCCTTGGCCACAACGTTGAGCACAACGGTTATCGCTTTCGGCCTCACTGGAGGATTGCACTAGCTCTTTTTTTGAGGTCTACCCCTTTCATTCCACTACACTCGTTGTCCTCATTCTGATCCTTCTTCGTCAGCTCTATCACCCTCTACCTCTACTCTTCTGGCCTTCTTGGGTCCTATTCCAGTGCCCTCTTCTCCTACCTTGTTGGGTCCTGCTCCAGCATCTTCGAGGTACGCTCTGTGATTGGAGTGCGATTCCGTGTCCTGATCGCTATGGCTTTGCAACGTCTGCTACTTCTCTTACTGAGCCTACCTCTTATCGTGATGCTGCATCTCATCCTGAGTGGCAGCTCGCTATGGCTAACGAAATTGTTGCTTTGGAACATACTAGCACTTGGGACCTTGTTCCCTTCCTGCTTTTGTCATTCCTATCATGTGTAAGTGGGTCTATAAGATTAATACTTGTTCTGATGGTACCATTGAGCACTACAAGGTGCATCTCGTTGCACGTGGTTTTCAACAGGAGTATAGGTGTGACTATGATGAGATTTTTGCCTTGTTACTCATATGACCACTATTCGCATTCTTGTTATTGTTACCTCTATTCGGCACTGGACTACCTCATAGCTTGATGTTACGAATGCCTTTCTCAATGGTGAGCTGCGAGAGGTCTACATGCTCCTGCCTCCTAGGTATTTTGTCCCTAACGGTCAGGTTTGTTTCCTGCGTCGTTCTCTCCATGGGTGTAAACATGCCCCTCGTGCTTCGTTTGAGTGTTTTACCTCTGTTGTCACTGTTGCTGGCTTCTCCACCAGTGATCATGACCCTGCTCTCTTTGTTCACACCTCCTCTCGTGGTCAGAAGCTTCTCCTTCTCCATGTGAATGACATGCTCATTACTGGAGATGACCCTTAGTATATTGACTTTGTGAAGACACGTCTCAGTGAGCAGTTCCAGATGTATGATTTAGGTCCTCTTCGCTACTTGGGATTGAGGTCACATCTACACTTGATGGCTACTACCTCTCAGCGGAAGTACATCTAGGATCTTTTTGATCACGCTCGTCTCACCGATCAGCGCATGGTGGACACTCGTATGGAGCTTCACGCCTTCACCTTCAGCTTTGTCCTATTGACGGTACCCCTCTCGAGGATCCCACTTGCTATCGCCACCTTGTTGGAAGCTTGATTTACCTTGGTCTCACTCGTCCTGATATCTCTCATGCTGTTCACATTCCGAGTTAGTTTGTTTCATCTCCTACTCAGCTCCACTACAATAACCTCCTTCGTATTCTGCGATATCTTCGTGGGACCATCCTGTTGTGCCTTTTCTCCCCTCGCTCCAGCTCCTTACAATGTCAAGCATACTTTGATGCGACTTGGGCTAGTGATCCTTTTGACCGTCTCTCTCTGCTTTTTGTGTCTTCTTAGGTTCTTCCTTGATTGCTTGGAAGACTAAGAAGCAGACTGTAGTTTCTTACTCGAGTGCTATGCCTGAGTTGAGGGCTTTGGCGGTTGAGATCACCTAGCTATGGTGGATCCTTGAGGACTTTGGTGTTTTGATTTTTGCACCGACTACATTATTGCTAGATAGCACTAGTGCAATCAGCATTGCTCGAGATCCGGTGAAGCATGAGCTCACAAAGCACATTGGGGTTGATACTTCCTACATGCGGTCGCAGGTGCAACAATAGGTTATCGCTCTTTAGGATGTGCCTTTGGAGCTTCAGCTAGTTGATTTCTTCACGAAAGCACATACTAAGGCTCAACATAGCTTCTATCTATCCAAAGTCAGTGTTGTTCATCTATCATGAGTTTTGAGGGGGGTGTTAGAAGTATATGTATTTAGTACTTTGAATAGGGGTTTTACGCATTGTGTATATGCCTACATTGGCCGATTCGGCCCATTCAATCGCAAGGTGCTCGTTCTAAACACCTTTCAGCTAGGGTATATCCGATTGTTCCCATTTTCGATGTGGTCCACTTCTAGATGTCTTTCCTATGGCTGATCTAGAACAAAAATGACGCGGTGGCCTCATGCTCCATGCGTATACTTATCAACGCATCCATCAATATTGTAATAGAGAGTAATGTGTTCTAAATTTTATATCTTGGACTCGCTATACTCAAGCCAACTGCCATACTGATCAAACCATGCATGGTTAAATCTTCTCTTTTTCTTTCCAAACACTGTATATGGAAAATCATATGTGCGAGTTTGGCATGCCCCATTATCCAAGTACTTTCTTCTTACCGCATCTTTCTAATTGAGTGGATAGTCATCTATTCTTTTACTTTTCCCTGGATCAAACTGAATCTCCTTTTCCCAATTGATTTTTGGACTTTCTGTATTCGTAGCATTTGCACTTGAACCAAGTGCCTTTCTTTTTAGAAATCGCTCTGTGACTACGGACTACCTGCTATGGAGATATGACAGTTATTAAAAGTTAGAACACACTGAATTAGATATTAAAACAGATTGAAAATTTCCTAATTCAATTGTTGCAAATATTGAAATAGGGAATTCTAAGATTAAATCCGACCAACAAATATTTTAAAAATCATTGAATTAAAATCCTAAAATCTAATCACAAAATTAAGTACCTATTTTGGTCGGTTGATTGTTACTTCGTTAGCTTGAAGTTCATTGAACATGTGGACTTTGAAAGCAATGAGCTAGGACGAGACGACGAGTGGACTGTTAGTAATCTTGTGCATATATTCATGAAGCCCAAAGGGCAATATATATAGAGAGTACATGGGGGATATACAGGGGAATATGCCATGTACAGATATGGAATGTGAGGCATATAAGGAAACAAAATAATCTATTTCCTATTCTATCCTTAACACCCCCCCTCAAACTCATGGTGGATCACACACTGAGTTTGGAGAGAAAATACAAATGTTGTGCCCTAGTCTGTGGCTTCGTGAAGAAGTCGACAATCGTAACTCGAGGACACAAACTGAAGAGCAAGTACACCCTCCTGCACATGGGAGTGAGTGTATGAAGCATCCACACCAATGTGCTTGGTGAGCTCATGCTTCACTGGATCACGGCCTCCTGTGAAGGAAGGGCCTCCCTACCCCCTGGTCGTCCACCCCACGTGCCTTATTCCGTTTTTTCGCGCGCACAACTCGTAGTCATGCCGAAGTTCTTGCAGAGTTGCATTGAACTCCGGTTGGTGCAAAAGCGGGCGGAAGCAGCACTGGGAAGGAACCGTAGTCGTGCGAGAACCGCGGTGTAGTCGAAGGAGCGGCAAGTACAATTGGAGCAGATCTTGCGCTAACCCAAGACGAAGCTCCTCGGCCAAGTCTCGAAGAGCCTCGGTGACGATCGGTCGTGGCTAGCGACTCGGCGGTTGAGCTCGACGGGCTCAAACTACGGGCGAAGACGACGAGCGAAATCATAAAGACGAAGACGATCATGATCCGCCTTTTGAACTCGTGGCAATCTGGCGAGTGGAGAAGCCGGCTCGTCTAGCTGCCGCGAGACGGCGAGCTTCTAAAAGTCGTCGACGGAAGAATCTTCTGGCGGCATCTCCAACTCACGCCGAAGCGAAAAGAACGAGCATCATCGCTCTGCCGGTATCGCTCACGCAAGTAGTCCCATATCTGCCGAGTGGACCGCGGACCAATGATATCTGGTCGGCCGGCGGCGGCGGCCGGCCGGCGACGGCGGCGGCGGCGGCGGCGGCTTCGGCCGGCGGCGGCGGCGGCGGCGGCGGCGGCGGGCGGCGACAACAAAGAATCGACGGGCGGGCGCGGCGGCGGCGTGGCGACCTCCGTCGGCGGCCCGATCTGGCGCGGCGCGGCGTGGCGACCTCCGTCGGCGGCCGATCTAGCGCAATGGCGTCGGTCCTGGCGGATCGGCGTCGGTTTACGCGCGACGGGTAGCGGCGGCGGCGACAAAGAACGGCAACGTCGGTCCGCAGCGAATCGGCGTCGGATCGGGCGCGGCGGCCGGGTAGCGGCGGCGACAAAGAATCGGCGGCTGCGGCGTGGCGGCCTCCGTCGGTGGCGCAGCAATGGCAGGTGGCGGCGTCTGCCGTGTAACTGGCGACACCGCGGCGGCTCGGCACGGTGGATCTGGCGGCGGTTGCTCGACTAGCAGCGGCGGCGGCAATAGGTGGCAGCGGAAGAAACAAGGTCAGAGCCTTGCTCTGATACCATGTTAGTAATCTTGTGCATATATTCATGAAGCCCAAAGGGCAATATATATAGAGAGTACAGGGGGGATATACAGGGGAATATGCCATGTACAGATATGGAATGTGAGGCATATAAGGAAACAAAATAATCTATTTCCTATTCTATCCTTAACATGGACGACCTCACCTATTGCCGTGACCGTCGGCCATACTACATGCAGCATATATACACAAAGATTTACTCCATTTGCATGCGCGCGCAGTGAGATTAACACAGTGAGAAATCTAACCATACCATCCGACGCACGCAGGCGCAAGCGAGAAGCGGCCGGTGTTTTCCCGGGTGACGGCAACTCCGGCGTCGGGCCCGTCGCCGTTGCAGATGAAAGGTTGTGCGAGTGGCGTGCCATGTGGGGAATGGGGAAGGTGGGTAAAACGTCGTCTGGACCTGGCGTTGGCTATTTGGTTGGCTTGGGGCTGTTGCTGGTTTGGGCCTTGGGCTGGCGTTGGCTTGGGGCTGGATTGACTGGTGGCCCACGCTCGATCGGTTTAAGTAGCCCATGTTATTTTGTTCTCTTTTTACAGTCGGTTGATATGTTGTGATGTGCCAATTTCAACTCACATATTTTTTGGGAGTGTCTTGCTTTGTCAACGTGTTTAAATCTTCTTTCTTGTGAATAAATGTAGTCCTTGATATGTGAGGGCACTAGTTTTTGGCATGTGAGGGCACATACTGTCTTGCTTTGTCAACGTGTTTAAATCTTCTTTCTTGTGAATAAATGTAGTCCTTGATATGTGAGGGCACTAGTTTTTGGCATGTGAGGGCACATACTGTGTAAATTTGGAGTTAAAGCAACAAAATTAAAATCGGCTCAGGGGCCTGTGCCCCCCATTGATAAATGTGGATTCGCCCGTGTCTTTCTACGGTTATGTTATCTATCTCATACTTAAAATGGTTAATACCCTTCAATTTTCCAAAATTAGTTCTTTTGTAATAAACTGAAATACCTTCTAATCAAAATGTTACACCAAGTATACAGAAATCTCATTGGTACAAGCACAGGAAGGTATAACGGGCTTGAAGGCCTTGGCATGGTCGAAAAGCAGGGTGGACCGGACCACAGGAAAATAGGGCCAACCGAGGCCAGAACCTAGCCAGCTCACAGGTTGCAATGGGTCGATTGGAAAACACAACCACCCAAAAGCCTGCACTGCTGCATAGACTCTTCATTAATGGTCTAATTGTCCATCGATCAACCGGCCTCGCAGGTCCTCCACATGGCTAGCTACTGTATCACGAGCCAACCCACCCATAGATTGCAATGGATCATCTCAAAAACACAGAAATTCAAAAGCCTGCATTGATACACAGACACATCATTAATGGCCCATCTATCAACCAGCCTCTGAGGCCTCCACATGGGTTGCTACTGTATCACAGGCCAACATGTCAAAATCACTGCATATTCAGCTGACCCTTTACCCTACTGTTTTTTATGGGCCATGCGAGCCCACTTTCACCCATAGGCTGGACAAATCTACGTCAATGTCTGCGAACGATACTGTTATCGAGATGAGATCACAAATTCACTATAGTGGAAATGATGGGATTACAAGGTGTTATTGCAGTCTTGAAGGTCCAATGGCAGTGAGCATGTCAATCCAGAATACAGGACTGATTGGAAGCCGATCGATCTGCTCAACAGAAGCAGCAGCAGCAAAAAGATGATCGGCTTGGAGTTTTCTTCGCCTTACCCCAATGAGAATAACGTGTCATGGTCGTGGGCCTGCCTAGCCAAGCTCATTCTTGCCAATATTTTAACAGAATTTAGAACATAGATTTGGGTACATTGTTTAATGCAGTTTTAAAATTTATTAATATGTAAAAACATTGTTTATGATAATTGTGATGTGTTTAAAAGTTCCAGCCTTCCAGGTAATAATCCAGCAACTGTTTACAGGCTATTTGATTGCAATCAGGGACTGTTGAAATGGTTCATTTTTTATTGGGATCTGTCATGAACCTTTTATGAAGATTGGCCTTTGGCCTTTGGGTAAGCTGATTGGTCAATGAGTAAGGTCTGTGGCTATTATTAACTTTCTACACTTACGAAAAAGAATCCGGTCATCCTGGGATCAGTAGAGAAGTGGTTTTTGTTAAGGGTATTAGAGATAAGGTATTAGAGATAGAGTAGGATTGTTATTCTATCTCATTCCTTATCTCTATATGGTATATTCTCTCTTGTATCCTCCTATATATTATGAATATTGTGTGTGTTTTGATATGAGACCCAAAGGGTCATATATATAGGAGGATACAAGAGAGAATATACCATATAGAGATAAGGAAGGAGATAGAATAACAATCCTACTCTATCTCTAATACCTTATCTCTAATACCCTTAACAGTTTTAACTGGAATTGTTATTTGACATATGCTTCTCCCACTAATTTCCTATAATATCTTTTGAATTTGTGTGATCGAATGGATTTATTAGCAGTTGTGCCAAAGCAAGTGTTTTTTAGGCCAACAACACTTCTGCTCTTTATAGTAGTGGGTCATATTTATCTAATTCTCCTCTTTATGTATATCAGTATACACCATTTTGCCTTGCATAAATGATGTGCCCATCTTTTTTTTTTGCAGACCTAACTGGGAAGGAGGTCACTATGATGGTGATGATGCTGCAAGATTTGAAACACTTCGTTTAGCAATGGAACTAGGTGTTGACTATGTTGATATCGAATTGAAGGTTCGTTTATTTAAAACAAGAGTAAATTTCACAAACTGCAACTTTACTGTCCAAACTATCAATAAACTACAGTTTTTATGTTGTATATCAAAGAACACCTCTAAAAGACAATAATTCCGGCCAACTGCAACTTCCGTTGCATTCGAGCTGTCCTGACAAGTTGCGCCTACATGTTGTACAAACATGTTGTGCTGAGGCTGTTGCGGGGTGCCACCTGGGCAAGCTGGCCCCACATGTCATACACACACCCCATATTGGCCTCAGCACTGAGTGTGTATGACATGTGCCTGGCTTGTCAGGACCGCATGGTGTGATGGAGGTACAGTTTTCTGAAAATTCTCTTAAAGGTGGGGTTCTTCGAAATCCAACATAAATGTTGTAGTTTATTGATAGTTAGGACAGTAAAGTTGCAGTCATGCGAAATCTACTCTTTAAACAAAGTAAATTTGTTACTCTGTCCTCATTTAATATGGGGATCCATACATTGAAAATTGCTTCATGCCCACCATTTGTGAAAAGACTGGCAGGCTTGGCGCATTGGTGGAGTCTCTCCATTGTGTGCTGGTGGTCGTGGGTTTGAATCGGCCTCTCTGCAAAGCAGGGGAAAGGCTGTTTAGAAAATCCCCTTCCCCAGACCCCACACAGGGTGGGAGCTTGACACTGGGTATGCCCACCATTTGTGAAAAGTGGATGATGCACTGTTCCAAAATTTTTAGAAATACATGTGAGTATGTGATGTTCTGCACACACAACAAATTCCATGGTTAAGCTTGTCCATACTGTAGAGTAACAAAAAAGCATGCACTGCACTGTGCACTATTCATTGGACTACTTGTATTTTTTGTTCTCCACAATAAGAACAAATTGGACTTGAAATTATGCATGTGTGCATAATATTACATGTAATACATCCATGATTTTTTAATATTTTTGGAACAGTGCAGTATATACTTTTCACAAGTGGCAGCTTTTCACACTCATCTATACGCTATGAATGATATTCTCTTGGTAGCTTTTATGTTCAAATTTTGTTATGCACTAGCAGATGGACCATGTCATGAACTTCAAATCCATTTGTCAGCCATTTTGAATATGCTTTAGTGTCTTGTTGCCATTTTGCCTTTGTCATAATAAGGATTATTAGAAGGTAAATCCAGCTAGTGTTTGGTAAGGAAAACCAAAAAGGGGTGTAAAAAATATTAAAGATACTCAATTACATCATTCTAAGCAATCCTTTTGAACATATTATTGATTTGTGGAACTCTTCTGTGGCTTTGCCACAAATATTGATTTTCTTGGTCAGAAGGACATGACTTGTCTATAGAATGGTGATGAAGTACTTCACTTCAAGAATGAAAGTAAATGTTTTCTACTTTTTATGATACTAATAATAATACCACGGTTTTGCTAGTGGTATTTTGCTTTGTCAATACTTGTATTGTGTAGCAGTAATCTGGAAAATTTCCTGCTACAAAGGTATTGCCAGGATTCTTGTAGATAAGCTGTTGCCATTGTGGTGTCTGTTGTATATTTAACAAGGTTTGACTGAAATCAGGATTTTTTATATAAGAAATTAAGATCATAGTGGATGGCTCATTTATTTAAGTTCAAGATTAGGATTTAGTAATGACTTTTCCTAAGAATTTATTCTCCATTACGTAGTTCAATTGTGAATGTGGTGCCTGATTTTTTCTGTTTCCATATCAGTTGCATTAGATAATCAAATGGATACTCTCATAACGAACTTATTTTTTTTCTGCAGGTTGCTGACAAATTTATCAGCTTTCTATCTGGTAATAAGCCAGAGAAATGTAAACTTATTGTTTCTTCACATAATTATGAAAATACCCCATCATGTGAGGAGCTTGCAAGTCTTGTAGCTAGAATACAAGCAGTTGGAGCTGACATTGTGAAAGTTGCAACAACTGCTATGGATATTGTTGATGTGTCACGGATGTTCCAAGTGATGGTGCACTGCCAAGTAAGTGGCACTTTCCAGAATCCAAGAAACATTTCCATTTTCCTCCCAGAAACTTGTGTATCTGTCTTGTATATTCAGTGTTTAAGTCTTGTGATTGGTAACTTGGCCTGTAAACTTTGCTAAAATCCTTTTGGTATGCAAGGCGTGCTTCGTGGACATTGGCAAGTTAATTTTGGCCCATTGGCTTTCCAAAAGTTGAATATCAGAATTTGTACTTCAGTTAAGCTATAAGAACACCAAACCCACATGTACTATCCAAGAATTGATTATTATAATCCCTTCTGCACTTCCAATCTCAAATACAAATTTCCACCTGTTTTTCCAGTGAAACTTAGAAATAATTTCATCAATGTAAAATGGGAAAATTGCAGAAAACCCCTAGCTCTCAAATCTGAATTTGAAAACAACCCTACAACTTGTGGTACTTACATCCCCACAAGTATCGTGGTTTGCAAAATCCCCCTCATTACTTTCTTCACTAATTTTAATGAAAGAACCAATAAAAAACTTAAGAAGCAGTCATCAAGATGCTGGCCTGCATGTTAGTGACCAGAATTTTACGAAATTTCTTTCTTCCACTTATCTTGTGTCTCTGTGATCTCATTTCCTTCTCCCCCATGAGCTACCTCAAGAGTGGTATAGCAGCACAGACATATTACAAGCTACAAGGTTTTTTAGTTCATGCCAATGATGCCATGTTGTTTTAACTGCCATTTGACTGACAAATAGAAATGACAGGTGCCTATGATTGGATTGGTGATGAGTGAAAGAGGTTTGATGTCAAGGGTGTTATCCCCCAAGTTTGGTGGATATCTCACCTTTGGGATACTCAATGCTACAAAGACATCAGCATCTGGGCAGCCAACAGTTGAAGAATTATTGGACATTTACAATATAAGGTGCATAGGACCTGATACAAAGGTTCTTGGTCTCATAGCCAACCCTGTAAAGCAGAGCAAGAGCCCGATTTTGCAGAATAAATGTCTTCAATCTGTTGGACACAATGCTGTTTATCTTCCACTTCTGACAGACAACCTTGCTAGATTTCTGGACACATATTCCTCTCCAGATTTTTTAGGATTCAGGTACTAATTCTAATTCAGAAAAATAGAAACATTTATATTGCTACTCTGTTGGGTGCTTAGAATGAACACGGTTATTTGGCTGGACTAGTTTTAAGTGGTCTTTGGGACCACATGGATGATCGTATTGGAAATAACCCCTCAGATTGAGAAATCATATATGAGGGATCCTACAACACCAAATCTCATCCAACAGTTTGCTTGTGAGTTTGCATGACAGCATCTAGCTGTGTATATTTCCCCTTTCTAGTTTTGTTGGTGTGATTTTTCATCTTTTTTTCAAGTTTAAAAGTTTTTGAAGTACTTTCGGTGAGACAATGAGTGGCATACAAGGGATGATGCAAACCTTCAGTTCAGTGGTATATAAGGAAATAATCCAATAACATTGATGTGCACATTCTGGGCAGTGGGCAAAATAGATCAAAATAAGCGTTTTACTTAGGGGGTGAACTGCAGCATGACCGGTTCCCGCAGGGAATCTGAACTCTGGCTCTTCTGTAATCCACTTTCCACAAGAGCAAAATTAAGTTCACACCATATGACTTTCTGTAATGCAGTTGCTCTCTTCCTTTCAAAGTCGATGCAGTACAGTGTTGCCACAAACATGATCCAGTTGCTAAGGTACCGGCATGCACTGCACTTTCTTTGAGTGCTTTCTTCATTAATTACCTACCACTTTCTGTTTGTTTGACCTGCTATTTTCTTGTGTTAATCCGCAGTCAATAGGTGCCATAAACACTATAATTAGGAGACCAGATGGCAAACTAGTGGGCTACAATACTGATTACATTGGAGCAATTTCTGCTATTGAGGATGGCATAGGAGGTTTTAACAATCTTAACCAATTCTGTCGTAATAGTTCCTTTGGGAATCATGGGCAAATAGCATGCACTTTATGTTTCACAGGTCCAGGGTCAAAGGATGCTGCCATCTCACCATTGGCTGGTAGGCTTATCGTCGTTGTAGGTGCCGGTGGTGCTGGTAAGGCAATTGCTTATGGGGCAAAAGAGAAGGGTGCACGAGTTGTAGTAGCAAATCGTACCTATGGTAAGATTGTTTTCTATATGGATGGTGTTCTATGCTCTTCAGCATGTGCATATTCGCTATACCTTATTGATAGATACATCTTCATGTCCAAATTAGCAAGAATACATTTTGTACTGGTTAAGCATCAGAATATCTGTACACATTATGCTCCTAAACCAATGGTAAATTCATCTGATGATGGAAGACATAGTTTTCCATTTGTATTATTGATGTTGTTATCATTGAAGTCGTTAATCCTGAAGATAATAAATATGGTAATTTTGGAATAAAATGAAGATCAGTGTGGGATCCAGATTTATGTGTTTTTTAATGTGTATTGGAATGAGACATAGGTTGATAGTTGTAGCTTGAATTGGATTGCACTGGACGAATTATACATACTTTGTTGGCCTGTAGTGGTATGGCATATGTGGATCCTTTGGTTATATCGACAAACATTCATGATATACTACTCTGCTTGATGTTCCCAACAAAAAACATAATATACTACTGTGCTTCTGTGACCTCATGTGTTATGATTACGGGCATCCTGTTTTCCTGATGAGAAATACTATACCTTTTTTTTGTCAAATGTACTATATTTGCCATTTGACTCATTAACCTACCACTGAAAGTCAAATATGTTTAAAGAGATTGATGGCTCCCATGGAACAGTTTGATCAAATGCACTGCATAAACATCCTATTCTATTGCAAGAACACTGCATGAACATTATTTTGTTTCTGGGTACTTATTTGAACAATGCTTTCTGCATTTACATCCAACAGTGCTGCTGTCAAAATTGACTCTTCATTGTGGATTACATTAAATATTTTAAAGGTGTTGGTAACTTGGTATCCTATGCAAAATAGGCCTCCCCTGTAATGAGGTGCAAAGTATAGATAAAAAATAAAAGGGCTAGATTAGTTACTGCTCACCCACCATTTCACATGGATCATGGGGAAAACTTGTCCTTCTCCCATCATCTCCCCCTTCCATTGAGCTTCCTGTTCAAATCTCATTGCTTCTAAAATCTTCCTTTTGCCTGTATCTTCACTCTGTTATTGAAACAAATGGGTTCAAATAATTAAGTTTCTCCATGCCATGTGATGAAGATGTCAGGAGTTGGAAACGCATCAAAATCAAAGAGCAACCCGCCACCAAACTTCATGAAGGGATCAATTTGTGAATATTTGAAAGGCTTGAGTCTTATTGCATAGAACCGTTCTTTCTCATAAATAAGCATCGAGATGCCTTACAGATACCGATGTGCAAAGAAAAATGGGAGCGGTTTAAGGAAAGATTTCATGAATAGTAGTTGGCGGCCACAGCTTACAGATTGGAGCCATTGCTGCTATTGGCTGTACAACGCACATGGCACCATTTGATTGTGCTGGTCCTAGATGAGAAGGCCATGGCAAAATGAACTAGAAGGTGCTGATCCGGAAAGGAGATGGACTAAGGAGGAACTGGATTAATGAAGAAGAAGAAGCGACAAGAATGGGACAGCCAAGTGCTTTTAATCGATATCCTCTATTTCACATCCGACGTCTAATGATCACTTTACACCGCATTGCACAGTAAACCTACTTTGCACTAGATACCATCCCATTTTAAAGTTAGTAACATATTCTACATGATTTTTTGTTTCATTTTTTGGTTATCATACTGGATGTAAGCTATATGCTTGTTTAGATGAATGATGGTCGTATTTTAGAACATTATATGATGTGACTATATTGTTCATTTTCCCCAGAAAAGGCAGTAAGTGTTGCCAATGCAGTTGGTGGTCATGCTCTGAGATTAGCTGACCTGGGAACTTTCAAGCCTGAAGAAGGGATGATCCTCGCTAATGCAACATCGTTGGGGATGTACCCAAATGTTGATTGCACTCCTATCCCGAAGGTCTCTCTCTCTCTCTCACACACACACTTTGCTCCATTCTAGCGACAACAAATTGGGAACCTTGTTCTTTTTTCCTCTGTTACTCCACCTTTAACATAAACCTTGATTTACCTGTCTGCTGCTTCAATATATTTGATCAATTCTCCTTTTGTTTTGCAGAAAGCTTTAAGTTTCTATGATGTAGTGTTTGATGCAGTATATGCCCCAAAAGTTACCCGACTTCTACGAGAAGCAGAAGAATGTGGAGTAAAAGTTGTCAGCGGTGTAGAAATGTTTGTTAGACAGGCCATGGGTCAATTTGAGCATTTCACTGGTGGTGTAGAAGGTATCATGTTCTCCTAACTTTACTGTAACTTATTATTCCAAATGATGTTAGCGCACCCACATCTTAGTTAATAGGGTTATTTAGATATATGCCATCCTAAAGCTGAAGGTGTGACCACACCAGATCTCAAATGGCATATATCTCATTTAATATTTCTGACAATCTTTTTTTTTCCTTGCAGCTCCTGAAAGCCTGATGCGTGAGATAGCAGCAAAATACACCTAACAGGTCTTTTATCTAACATTTCATTTCTTGAATCTTTTAGTCAGTATGGCTTAACATGTAACTTCGATCTTCTCATCCAAATTGGATGGGATGTGACCATCCCATCCAACCTCATCCCTTGAACCAAACACTACCTTAAGTAATTAGATTCCATTATCTCATTGAAGAGTGAAGACGAACTCTAATGCCATATCAAAACCACTAGTCCAACATGCATACACAAACCTGCCAACTCAACTACAATAGGTCACTGTGATGAACGTTAGTTCATCGGGGTAAACACCGCCAGGTGGAAGGTCGGACGGCGTCGGCTTGGTGGGATGAGAGATTTGACTATAGATTGGGATGATAAGAACTTGAGAAAGAGACTACATTAATTCATCTTCATTACTCCATTGCTTGATTGATAATAGATACATGCTAGCCCATTTATAGGGATAGCTCGACTTGACTTCTAAGAAATAATCTATATCTCTAAGAAAACCTATCTCTAATAAATGGAATATATTTATAAGGTAGTCAACTAATCTAATAAGATAATTAATAGTTCTTATCTCTATCTTAATTTATCTAATCATGCCATATACGGATGCTACAGTACCATGGTGTTGTTCATGTGTATGAACAGTATGTGTGAACAGTGAGTTCAGCCCGTGACAGTCACATTGCTGTCGTGCTTAGTTTAGCTTTGTTATTCCTTTTTCAATTATGTTATCCAGATGTTTATCATGATTTTATACAAAAAAGGTGTTCAACATAAAAGAACTGCAATCCCTCCATAGCGTTTTGGGAATGAATTCAAGAAGTTTCTTTTGTTTTGCTTGATGGGAATAGTTTTTCTTACTGCAATTTGTCCGATAGGGTGACTTATAGCCTAGTCAGCAGGATGTGTTCACATATAGCCTGACCAAGCTGTTTGATTGTGTTCTTACAGAGGCAATTTAAGTTCCAAATTTTAGGGTAGGCATGCAACTCCTCGAAGATAGTTGCTCTTTTATTTTCACAAAGAGGTTTTCTATTTACTACATTAGGCTAAGAGTGATTAAGTACTAGTTATAGAACTTTGGGTGTTGCTACGGTACATGTGTTGCCTCTTTGTTCATCTTTGACCATTTTATATATTTGTAAGTATTTTATTAGTTAAAAAAAACTTTAATGATAACATTTTTTGTGCACTAACATATCCTGATCAAAATTAGTTGTCAAAGTTGCTTCTCGGAGGCCATGAGAAGTTTTGAAAAATATTGACCAAAGGTAGTATTATAGCCTATTAATTGCTCATGGATGTGACTATTGTTTGTTTTGCTTTTAGGCTAACAGCATAACAACGGCTTTGAAAAATTAGCCCAAGAATTGCTCAGGGTCGAGTGAATAGAAGTTTTGGATGCCTGCCCAATTTTGCAACCAGTGGAGGTTTGTTGTGTTAAAGAGTGTGCCGACTTGTCAACTGCCAGAGGTTTAAAAAATTGCTATATATTGTTTGTTCTCAAGGTACTTCCAATACATTTTTTTGCATGAATAAAGAGGCAGTTTAGTTCCAAGATTATAATGGCCAAGAGAAAAATATGCATGAAGCTATGATGCGGTGATACTATGCTGATCATGTAAGAGATACGCCTGTCGACTTGCTCACCTAATTCATGTGATTGCTACTTTCTGATCTTCAACTGCGTATGTTGTACTTCATTGTGCTCCTTCCAGCGTAGTTTGAACGCTACATGCTGGCCTTAGAAAGAAAACTAAAAGGGTATGTTTGGTCTAATTACTAGATATATATGATGCGTTGTTGAAAATGTCAACGGCAGAATTTTCGTACTTGAATTTTACTACACTAGGGTTTTCCATTTTGAGGAGCTATATTTCGGCTGAATTGGAGAAACAGTGGAAGCAGGAGAGCTTGGTTTGCGTCTGGGCTTAGAGCTGAAATATCCTTGAACTTCTGGGAGGAAACTTGGCAAGACATTGTCAGGCAAAGTTGCAACTGAAGGATTTCCGGTGGGTTAGCCTCACCGATTGCCAAGCTGCTCTCCGAGGTTGTAGCTATCAGGATGGCAAAGCACTTGGTTTACAATCGTCACATCCACCCGGAGGCTGGATGTCCTCTCCATACGTACTTTCGAAATCTCAATGGCATCCCACCCAGTGACAGAGTTAGAATTTAGTTACGCCTCGGACTTAGTGGTAGAATGATCTAGCTTATCTGGGTTGGACTATAAAAATGTTATTCAGGTTGAACTGAATTTACTTGGATTGTACACTAGATATTTTTTTACACCCCAGACTAAAGTCTATCCTATCTGGGGTGTAACTCCGCCCCTGAACATTAAACGCAAAACAGATTTAAGACCTGATCAAGAAGCTCAGCAGTTATGGAGTATGGACTAAAAACATTAATATGCAAGGTGTCCTGCAATCTTTCACCAGGCAGTGGTGGGTGCTGTTTTCACATGTACATTGGGTCAGTTGAGAAGGCATGAGTGGACCTACAACTGAGCTAAATAAGTTTACTGCTGCTTATATATATCGATAACGCTTCGTAGGTACTGGTCGCGCGTTTGCGTGGTCGCGCGACCATGCGCCCGCGTCGTATGATTGTTAGGAGGTTAACGGGGCGTATGTTTATCTAGTGGTCTAAAACAGCGTCTCTGCATTTAAGGCGCATTCTAAAGTGCTATGGAGTGTAGAGGCGCAATACGGTGTCTTTACAAAATGTCTTATAGAGTGTGAAGACGTTTCAATAAATCTCTCTTCGGCCATAATGACGGTACAGGTAGAGGCACTATTGTGCTATTTTGAAAGATGTATTTAAAATCGTATAAAGACAAAAAAAAGTATACCTCTACTGTAAAATAAAAATGCTTTTACATGATGTTTCTCTTGTAGCAAGGATATTTACTAGTTAGAAGCACCTATCGCTAATCTAGCAACTAATGTAGAGTTGCTAGTAACTAATATAAAGCCTCCACCAGTATTTGATTACACAAAATCGTTGATAACTGTCATCAAGTAATAAAGAGATGCTAGTAAGTAACATGTAGAGCAGCTAGCAACTAATGTAGTAAGTAACATATAGAAATGCAAGCAACAAATGCAAGTAACATGCAATGTTAGCAATTAATGTAGCAAGTGATATGCAGAGTTAGCAACTAATATAAAGCCACCACTAGTAATTGATTACACAAATTGATGACAATTGTCGTCCCGAACTAGAAAGATACTAGCAAGTAATATGTTAAGCTTCTAGCAACTAGTGTGGTGAGATGCCATTAATATATATTTAAAAAGGAACTTTATTGTTATATATCATTAAAACATATTCAATATAGATCTTATTTTATTTTGTTCGTTGTATGGAACACAATGGTGCAAACAAAATATAAATCGGATACTTGGTTAATTAGATACAGCGTTTTAAAAAGAAAACGATGAACATATGCCAACCTTCAACTTCACCTCTGTCCACGAAGCAAGCTGTACACGTTCCTCTAAATGAAAATCGCTCAGCCTTGTTTAACTCCCAAAAAATCCGCCTTTCCATTGGGCATATGGAACCTCTTCCTGAGAGGTGCCGGACACTGTGTTTTCCTTGCGGCCACCCAGTGGCGGTAGAAAACGAAAACGGGTGGGCTCTGCGGGGTTCACGTTTTATTGTAAAGAGAGAGCTTTCCATTCTCTTATAGAGGCCCGTTAGATCGGATCTTAGCCATAGTATTCCATATTAGTAGGCCTAACAGATTATAATCCGATTGTAATTTTTAGTTGCCTTTTTTATGCATTTTGATGCCAATAAAAGGAAAAACAATGCTTCAAAGCTTTCATCTCTAATAAGAGAATTACTAATCTCAAAGCAAACAAAGAGACAAGAAAACACCAGAAAAGGCTGTGAAGTTGTGCAGCACAAATCTTCTCTGCTTGCTAGTCTTCTCTACATGTTTCTTATGCTACGGAGTTCCTAAGCTCTACACCAATGTCATATGTGTTTGTGTCCACCGAAAAGAGTATGTAACCAGAGCCTGATTTCTAACACTTGGTATCAAAGCACACATGTTCTTTGTGTTTGTAGATCATGGCGGTAGGAAGACTTGCGACTAAGAATGTAGAGGCCTTGGAGGTGAAGAAAGAGAGCCTAGTATCGATGGCCTATTTACAACTCACCTGTAACAACTACACTATCTAGGCAATGAAAATGCACGTCGTGTTACAAGTCTAGGAGGTGTGGGAGGCTGTAAAACCGGCTAGCAACGCATACAGGAAGGGCGGCATGGAATTTTGTAATGATCGTCTGGCATTGTTCGTGATTTATCAGGCAATCCCGGGGAGTCTCATGCCATCCCTTGCCAGAAAGGACTCGGCGAAGGCGGCATGGGACATGATCAAAATGATGCATATGGGACATGAACATGTCCAGGAGGCGAACATGCAAACCCTCAAAAGGGACTACGAGGGTTGAAGATGCAGGACGACAAGGCGGTGGAAACGTTTGCCGCTAGGATGTCATCCCTGGTAAGTGGCACCCATGGTCTCGACAAGAAAAAACTTGAAGAGATTGATGTCATCCGACGGTTTCTTTGTGCGACTCCACCATGCTACATGTAGCTTGTCACGTCGATCAAGCAGTGTGTAGATCTCAAAATGCTCACAATTGAAGACCTCATAGGCCGGTATAAAGCCTATGATAAAAGGGTCCGAAGTAGCTTTGGTGATCCAAAGGAGGGCTATCACGTGCACAATAGGTGGCACTATCCTCTTGAGGGAAAAAGGGCGATGTGAGCTCTGGCAATAGCGTGAAAAGGAGCTTTGGGCATGGCAATGGCCGAGGTAACGACATGAAGGCCTAGCGAGGAGCCAATGAAGGAGAAAAAAAAAATTTGGCAATGATCCCAAGCCCGAATTTGACAAAAAGAAGATCAAGTGCTTAAATTGTGGGATCTATGTGCACTTTGCATTTGAGTGCCACAAGCCTAAGAAGAAGAACACGTATGTGGCAGAGAAGGATGAAGATGGGCCTGCTCTATTGATGCTCAAGGTGCGCAAGTTGATGGAGACCAAGGAACAGACCATCGATGTGGTGACACTCGGGGAGGAGAACATTCAACTCCATCTCAGAGTGAATGAGACGGATGATGGTAATGTCTGGTACCTCGACATGGGAGTTAGCAATCATATGACTAGTTGCAGGAAGTAGTTCACCGAGCTTGACACATCGATTGGAAGTACAATGAAATTTTGTGATGGTTCGGTAGTAACCATAGGCGGCCGAGGCACAATGCTAATGGGAGGACGCATGGGGTGAGCACAAGGTGTTAACAGATGTGTACTACATCCCGAAGCTGACTAGCAACATAATCAGCTTGGGTCAGCTCGAGGAGTGCGACTGCAAGGTCGTGTTGGAAGATGGTTACCTGTACGTGTTTGATCGGCAGGGACAGCTACTGGTTCGGGTCAAGAGAACGAGGAACATGATGTACATCCTTAATCTTGACCTTGTGCAGTGGTGTGTTTGATGGCACATCTCAACGATGATGCATGGAGATGGCACACATGCTATGGACATTTGAACTTCTAGACGTTGCATAAACTGGGCTAGGAAGGCCTAGTCGAAGGACTCCCACTAGTGAGTCATGTATAGCAATTGTGCGACAACTGTCTCGTCGGCAAGTAGTGCCGCATTGTAATAGCCCAGTTATTTATTTAAAATTATTAGTGAAAAAAATTATTTAATTTAAAATAAAAATTACTCTTTTGGTTGCCTAAAATTTGAAATTTGATTTGCCCAGTATTTCTGCTTTTAAAAAGACTTGATTTTGAAAAGTAATTTGAGTAAAAACATAAAATATTATTAAATAAAGAATATTTTGAAGTTCTATAAAAATCCTAATTTAAATTAATTATTGAAACTTATTTGGCTTTTATGTGGATTTTCTATGATTTTCTGGACTTAAAAACTACTTTTAAAATGAAAAAGTATTTTTAGTACAAAAATTAATACCAAATAAAGTTGGAAATAACTTTAGTAAGTCTAGAATAATTTCAGGAATTGTTATGATTTTTTTTGGAATTTTTATACTATATTTGCTATTTTCTAAGCCCTTAATTATTTTCTCGGTATTTTTCTAAAAATCGATGTCAAAATTCAAATCCTAAATCTACCGCCCTCTCTCTGGACCGATGTGTGGATGGCCCAGATGGTAGCACGTTCACACGTCGGCCCATCTCTCCCGCCCGCCCCTTCTCTCTCTCCGCTGGCCCCACTCGTCAGCTGCTCGCCCCTTCTTTCCTCTCCCTCTCCGCCGTTCCCCTCTCTTTGGCTGGTGGGTCCGTCCTTCGTGTGCATTCAGACCATCACCTTGCACCGACTGTGTCGCACCAAGCACACCACAACCTTTGACCAAGGTGCCACCACCTTTGTGTGCATTCAGACCATGTCAGCCTCATCATCACTCGCATTGAAGTGCGACACGACACCTGCTGCTACAGGTTGTCTCTCTGCCATGTCGTCGAATCAAGTTAACTCCCCTCCGGCGACCGGCTGTGAGAGCCTTTCCTCCACGTGTGCTGCCACACCAAATCTCTCTGCCTCGTCGTGTGTGCGCCATCATCTCACCATCCCTGTGGCCATGCCATGGAGATGCCAATCTTTAATGACCATCGTGCCTTCTCCCTGACATGACCATGCATAGCCCACGTCACCTGGTTGCTCCGCTACCTATATTTACCAGGCTGAGCCCTTTCTAGCTTCCCACTCTCGTCTCCTTTCCCCTCTGAGCAATCGCTCTTTCCCCTCCCGTGGCTCACCAAAGGCATCTTCTTCCCCAACTCTGATGGCCACTGTAATTAGCCGGTTCGGAGCTTCTTCGATCAACTCCTTCTGGCCGAGGCTTCCCTAAGACTCCCTCATCGCGTCCCCACAATCGAATTGGACCACTACCGCCTCAACCTCGCTGGTGTTGTGCTCCTACCCTACGCCTCCTCGAGCTCTCGCCATCCTCGGACCCTACCAACCTCTCCAGTAGGATCCCCTCACCTCGTTGACGCTCTCAGTGCCCTTAATTAGCTCGTTGCACCACAAGTGCCACAGCTGCAATGATGGTCGTGCCTCCGTTGCGCCTCTCGCTATTGTGTCACCCCTTTGGTGCATCTCCAGTAGTGCCATCGCCACCCCTAGGTGTGCCTTTGTCCCAGCTTACCATTTGTGCCCTCGTTGGTGATGAGCTCAGCCTGTCTTCCCCTGCGTGTGCACTGTAGAGCTCATAGTTTAGTTTAAATTCAAACTTAATTAAGTTAAGTAGAGCCATTAGCTTAAGTAACCACTGATCAATGGAGCCCATCATTAGTTTTGGATGATTACTTTATGACATGTGTGCCCAATGTAATTAAGAAAACTTTGAAAACCAGTTAAAAGGGCATGAGTCACTAACATGTGGGTCTCTTTTACTGTGTTTTACATAGTGCTAGGCCCCATCTGTTAGTCTTTGGGCTTTTCCTTTAGAAAATTAATTCATAAAGAAAAAAAAAACCCAGAGGGCCCCACCTATCAACTACTGTGGATTTCCAGTAGAAAAATAAATTAATACAAAATTAAAATATGGACAACACCTGTCAATGAGAGCCTCTCGCGCCTTTGTTTATTTTTGGATTTATTATAAACTTGAACTTTGAAAGGTCCGTTCTCACTCATGTTAAATCCAAATTTAATGAAACTTGTTTCAAAATTCATCTAAAACCAGGATCTTCCTAATGGGACCAAAATTATTAATTTTGGAGTTCATTTGAATTTTTATTTGGAATTATTCCTATTTTGCTAGCATTTATTTGAATCTCTACGATATCATTTAAATAGACTATGAAGCCCAAAAGAGCAACAGCTTGAGTCAAGCTAGGATCTTCAAGACCAAGCAACTTATGAGTAAGGTGAGTCAATACTTTAATAATATTGAAGGTACATTTTTGTGCAAGTTATATTTCTTTAAATTATTAAATCGCATGATTTTATTTGCTATGTAAATTTATGTTCGTCTTAAGGTTATAAATACATGCCTTTCAATCATTGTACTACAATACTCCACTCCTTGGATATTTAAACACCTAATCCTTGTCACCTTAGACATCTAATGGTAACCATACTAGTTATAAGCTATATCTATGTGTCCTGCTTAGCCCTACTTAGATACCGAGAGCATTAAATTGCCCTATCATCATTTCAAACATGAAATTGGTTTTGGGTAGCCATTGGAGGAAAATAACTGGGTGAGATAACTTAATTTTATGCTTCTCAAAACTCTAAAACTTGCTTTGCATATTTGGGCTGATGGTAAGAGGTGTGGGTGCGGATCAAGCATGAGAATGTGTGGTTTGTGATAAAAACCACCCAGATAACTCTAAGGATTGAATTTGTATGATCTCTCGGTGTAAAACAGTGTAACGACAAGTTTATAATGGATACGACCTGGTTAAGAAATTTGCATTGACCCAATGTGAGTTGCGCCATCCGATGGCACATAGTAAAGTGAGCCTATGTGAGGCCTTTGACGTGAGGGCACAAGAGAGGGCTTCTGCAGTGGGTGGTTTAACCCCCATAGTGGTGGAAACTTAGCAGGTGTGGCCTTATCGGGAAGATGCATTGTAAAGGCCTTATGGTGACCTTCTTGATCTGCATGTCTAAAAAAATATATGGAATATAACAAGTTAGTTGTCTCTTGTGGGTAAAGTATTCAATCTCTATAGAGTGAAAACTGCTTAAATGCCATGCCACGGTCATGGGTAAGCGTTGGGAACTTGCCAAAGATATTGTCTATTTCTAAAAACTTTGTGGGTGGGATGGAAAGTGGCGGGCCGATAAAGCCCTGGATTGTATTACCCTAGGCGGTTTAACCCAGTGATAATAATAAGTGGATGTAATGTTGTTAAACTAGCATATGATGTAGGTATCCATGTAACGATGGATGGGACATGCACTACTATTGTTAATATTTGAAATCTTTCTCACACTTAAGAAATATCTGCTTTAGTAAAATTTGCTAAGTCTTAGAAATTTCTATTTCTTGTAACTTTCAACTAAGGTATTTAGCATAATAAAAGAACTCGAGCCTTTCTTGTTTAGCCATGCATCTACATATTATTACATTCTATGTGTTGGCTCACAGAGCATGATTGTTTATGCTCACTCTGGCCCACTCAATGAACTCAGCCCAAGTGAAGCAAGACCACTACACACATTACGATGCTCCAGGACCCGATGGTAATGAAGATGGAGGCAATTAGGATGATATCTAGTAACATTGTTCAAAGTGATTGTGTGCAGTATATAACACATGTTGGGTAATATCTATTGTACACCTTTTGCTTATCGCTTTCACTTCCCTATGGTTCATGTGATGTATGCAATGATTCAGTGATGTATCTATAATCACTATCTATTGATCTAGGGAATAGTGCAGTAGAATTACAGGGGATTCTAGATTGATAAAATCCAGGTCTAGCAGTAGAAACCGAGAATATCGACTTTTACTCGAAAAAGGGGCTATACTTAAGTGTCAACCATATTCTTGTTTTTGATGAGCAGAAATGCTACCCTATGATGTTATTATATTCTCCACAATGGGTAAGTAGTATAGATAAATGGAGGAACACAGAACTGGTATAGAGCTCGGAAGTGGGGATCCAAGGTGCGTATATTAGCTCAAGTGGAGTGTTGGCTGAAGGTAAAACCGACTCAATCAACGACTACTTCAAGGTCGGTGGGTGTTGAGTGAGGGTGAGAAACCGCCCTGGGTCACCAATTGAGAATAGTTAGGTGGAGATATAATAACAGAACAAGGGAAAACATTATGTACTCTGAACTTGGCATCGCATCTAAGGAAATGTAGGATACCCAGTTTTAAAGAGTTTAGCGTAGCTATGGGTAAAATGGCATTAGTTTACAATTCATATATGTCTCCTAGATTGGAGGCTACAAATACCACTAGAGGTATTCTTCTCACCGAGTAATTAGTATTTTCAAAAATTAAAAGTTGAAATTCCACATTTTTTTGATGAGCTATTTTATGAAGAGATGAGATAGAAAATGTGATAATGAGAAAGAGATGAGTCATACAGTGTATTGATTGCTATTAACCCATGCTGAGTACATTAGTACCAACTTGAGAGTACCTCGAGTGAGACATGGGGTACCTAGGTGCCGAGGATGCCACATGGGACAAGAGTGATTGTGCTAAGGACCAGGACGAAATGGATGCCCTATTGAGCAGCTGGGATGAGTAGGCGACATGTAGCGCTTCGTCGCTGAGAGATAGGGCATATAAATAATTCATGTCCCTTTTGTATTCAAGTATTTGTACTAAAGACTATAGCTCTACGTGGTTAACTGTTGTAATAAAATGCAGTCTCTAGTGAGCCTTATTATTCCCTACTTCGTTGGGGTTAAAGAATAGTAATCTGTTGCCCGATGTCATGTTTTGAGAATAATGACACAGTACGGAGCAATAGACCCTCAAACTTGTCCTGAGCGGTAGAGCAACCGATGAATCATACATCCCAGTTTAAGTGGTTTGTCCAAATTTGATCAGAATAGATAAAATAGATGTGTTGGCATGCTAACCTTGTCCAACGTGGCTAGGAAGGTCCAGCTCAGCTAACATGTGTTTTTTTAGGTAGGGGAGCCATTAATCCCATCCAACAGCATGTTCCCCCAAATCCTTCTCCCCGCTCCATCTCTCCTTGATCTTCGTGCACTTGCTTCATATGCGTTTGCGGTTGGTGAATCCAGCTCGATGGTCTCATCTATGAGGGAAAAAGACCACTTCCTCTAGTCCTCTGTCCCTGCAGCAGCTGGACGAAGATTGTGAGGTTCACTTGGTGCACCAAAGGAAACCCAGACCACGATTTCTTCAAGTGCCCAGATCACAAGGTACCATTTAATTCAGTTTTCTTGAACTCGGTTAGGCCGCACTGATTATTCTTCTAGTCTCGAAATTGATTCTTGACTTTTTGTCTGATTTTGTTCATCGTGATGGACACTGATGCAACTTTCTGTTGTGCCGCACTGATTATTCTGCTAGTCTCCAAATTGATTCTTGATTTTTGGCCTGATTTGGTTCATCGGGACACTTCCAATGATCTTACGTAAACAATGTCTATAGCATTAATGTAGAATGCTGAGGTGGATGAGAAACTAATGAAGAAAGAGAGAAGCAGTATCTCATACAAGATATTGATTGAGCACGTAATCCAACACGAAGACATTATTTAAGATAACTATTAAGGAGAGAAGTGATGTCTACCAATTGTATTAAACGGTGCATTGAGAAGGAATTGTAAAGCAATATTAAATTACAATATTGATTAATGATAGACATTGTGCCATTGAAATAATGATATCTAGCCTGATGTCTATCTAAGATGTCAATTTATAGATATTGTTACGTAGTGTCCTCATGATGGACACTGATGCAACTTTGGTTGTGGGAGGAGCAACACTCTTAGGTATTTGCGGCGGGAAGGCACCATCGAGAGAGATCGAGATATGCAGGTACTGAACCGCGCACAAAAGATTGTAGGACTCAATGTCGATTTGTTTTCGATTTATGCGATCTACAGAGACATGAGCGGCTATTCCACAAATTCCATCGCCCGCTCGGCCCCCGGATCCACGCTGGAATTTTCTTTTAAAACATCCACGCTGGAATCCATCTCAACGCCACATGAGCAGAAGACTCTAGCCACGCGTGTCCTGGACATTAGGTGAACTACTCAACAAGTTCAGGAACATATGATGTACAAACACACCACGATAAAGGGGTACACATACACAAGTAATGCAACATGCACCCCAGTTAAGGGACAGATAAATACGAGTGATGCCACCAAGATCGATCTTGTCTCTGAAGCAAGCAATTCATGAGGCTCAAATGAAACCACTTATTTTCAACGATTCCGTCCAGTACTGCCAGACCATGGTGTCCGGGTACGTGAAGCAAGCAGTCCTGGCCTGGTATCTAGCTAGAATCTGGCATACGGCGGCGGCCGCTCCAACCTGGCATGAAGCAGCCGCTCGAAGTCATCGATACGCGCCGCCTCCATACACATAACCACGCGCACACTGCTGTCGTCCGCCGGCCCGCCGCTCATCAAGTACACGAATCCGCCGCGGACCGACTCGGCACGCGACATCACCTGCGGCTTCTGCCACCCAAAATCCGCGTCGTATGCAGGCATGCCGAGCCAGCTGATCACCCTCAGGTCGTTCTCCGGCATGCTGCCCTTGGCCGGCCGGCCATCCCTCTCAGAACGCTCGGAGTAGGCGATCGCTGACCGCACCAGCTCATCGTCCACCCGGTCGACCGTGCCTTTGATCCGGCCAGCGACGGAGGCCAGCGTCTCCGAGATGATGTCCCGCACCACGGCGGCCACGCCCACCATGATGAGCCCGCAGCCGAAGTAACGGTACGGGAGAGGCGGCCTCACGCGACGCCGGATGTTGATCGGGAAACTGAGGTGTGTCTGGACGTCCGGAGCCAGTCGCCGAGCAATGCATGCGCACTGCCACACATGGGCACTGACAGCGCAGAAGGTGCTCGTGCCACAGCGGCGCTTGAGATCGGAGACCTGGTACTTGGAGATGGAGAAGATCTTGGTGACGACGGGCCCCAGCGACTCGGACAGGTTTAGCTTCGGGCAGAACACGGAGAGGGTGTCAGGGTGAACCACCGGCGGTGAGCGGGAGCGGAGCAGCATGCGGTCGTGGCAGGGGAGCTCCACCACGGCGTCGGCGCCGTCCCGGGTGAAGGCCGACCACGTCTGGACGAAGTGGAAGAAGCTGGGGGCGTCGACGGCGACGTGGTGAACCGCCACACCTAAGGCCACTCCACCACACCTCAGGAAGGTCACCTTAAAGAAAGAAATTCACACGCAATATACAGTTACGAACATATGCAACATGCTCGTGTAGCTCGAGCACTAGTGGAAGAATTTGGGTTGTGAGAATTGAGAAATTTAGAACCTGGACAGCGAGCACGACGCACGGGGGCTCCACCGAGTCGATGCGAGGAACAAACAGCCTCCTTAACTCCGGCGACGGCTTGATATCACTGAAGTCGTCGACGGTGAGCTCGGAGCGAGCCACAACAAAGAGGACCCCCTTGCCGTTGCAGTTGATCTCGACACGGCCGTCACTGTCCAGGCCGAGCCGACCAGCGAGGGGGTAGAAGGCAACCAAGGCCTTGGACATCGCCGCCTTGAGCTTGCCCACATTAAAGAAGTCGGCGGCAGCGTTGTTGGAGCGGTAGAAGTAGATGAGCGGAGTGTGGCCTCTGTTGGCCAGCACAACGTCGAGGGTGGAGAGCCAGAGCCGCTTTGTCGGGGTCTCCTCCCTTGGTGCTACAAAGCAGGTCTCTAGCACCTGGGTCTCCATTAGTGTGCTCTGTACCCTCTGTCATGTAACAAACTATTAGTAACAAAATTTGATTTACAAAACCCAGTCTTTCTTTCTTTGTCTTTACTAATTGGGGGCTTCTCCACAGCATCTATATTATTAATCGTAAGTGGGAAAAAGCTATGAATTCCTACATTAATAAAAATAAATAGCTATAAATTCTCACATTAATCAGAAAAAGCAAAATCAAACGGAATATAAAGGCTTGGATATGAGTTCGATACAAACCGGTGATGAGAGTATACCCCCACATTGAAATTCAAAATTAGAATTAAATTCCAAACATACAGAGGTACAAATTTGCAATAGAGTATTTAAAACAAAATTAAATTAGTGGAAGAACCTCCAAAATAATCCTAGGTGGGAAAAAAGCTCGAAAAACATCCTACATTAATGAAAAAGGAAAAATAGCTATAAAGTCTCACATTAATCAGAAAAGGGAAAGCAAAATGAATACAAAGGTTTAGATATAAGTTTGATACAAACCGGAGACCAGAGAACTCCACATTGAAATTCAAAATTAGAATTAAATTCCAAACATACAGAGATACAAATTTGAAATGAAGGATTTAAAAACAAAAATTAAATTAGAACTGAATAAATCAAAAATAGGAATTAAATTTCTTTGGAATATAATTTAAATTCCGAAATAAAATATTAGGCATGTCATGGCTCACAGAAGACACGACCAGTGTTACCGGAGCTCGAGGAGCGGACTCAAAAAATTCAAATACCCACACCAAAGACAACTTCATAATGCAAAGGAAACAAAACCTAACAGTACGATGCAACACGTAAGAGCTCTGATACAACATCAACAAATCTCTATTGTAACAAACTAAAAATTATCGTGCAACAAATCAATATAACGGATGCAACAAAAAACACTTGTTGCAACAATTAAAAATTCTTGTGCAACAAATCGATATAACTAATGCAACAAAAAACACTTGTTGCAACAAACAAAAAATTCTTGTGCAACAAATCAACATAATTGATGCAACAAAAACAATTGTTACAACAAACTAAAAATACTCATATAACAAATCGACATAATTAATGCAACTAAAAAACACTTGTTGCAACAGAATAAAAGCTGTAGTTGTAACAACCTTTTTAGAGGACGTACACAAGTCTGTAACATTCAAGAAAAACGTCTGCAACAACTTGATTTAGCTATCTTCAGCAAACTCAATTTGTTGCTGCAACATCAAGAATACACGCTCCCAACATTTGAAATCACCTATTGCACACTCGGGTAGACACTAGGCATCGTTGCCTAGTGCAGGCAGCTACTGCCACCTCGAAACTCAGATGAGGAAGCAGCGGTGCCCACTGCGTGCTTGGAGGAGATGGTGGAGAGGCTCATACTTCATGCCCCTGTACCGTAGTACTTGGGAACTCTCATCGTCACTGCCCATGCCGCATGGGGTGGATCACTAGCACAAGCCACGGTAGCACGAAGATAGATGAGACATACAGCAATAGATAGAAAATAGGCGGAGAAATCAGAGAAGCATGTATGGGCGAGAGCAATATGCAGCTAACCATATGTGGGTAAGAAATAGTTAAAATAGTCTTTTAACAGACTGGGCGAGAGAAGAAAAGAGCAATGTGTGGGTAAGAAATAGGTAAAACAGTCTTTTAACATCCTGTTTGGCTCGGCTCTCAGTTATTAGTAGTGGAATTATGGAATTGGAATTTAATTTCAGCGCCGAGATTCTTTGGCTGCCATATGGAATCGAGATCAAAGATTCCAGCTAATGGTGGCTGCGGCTTCCAGCCACCCTCTTCCTCTCCCGCTTCCCTGGTGGCGACGAGGAAGACAGATACCATGACGCCCACCAACGAGATCGACGCGATGGTCCTGCGCACGGGTTGTCGGCGCCGGCGGGAACAGCGACCTCCGCTGCCACAAAAGCCGACTTCCGCTTCTACTGCATCGTCGTCCGCTGGCGATCCATCCAAATAGTGCTTCAATTTGTTCCTTCTCTCAGAGATGGAATATTGGGGATCTCGTGTATTAGTTTGTTCAAGGGGAAGCTAAATCGATCTATTCTGTTCAGCTAACTTAGTTCACCGACACTGGGCAGCAGATTTGACGCCCGTCTCGTCGGCTACAGGTGTCACGCCTGTTGGTGCTGGTTCGACCTCGTCGGCGGCGCCGGGGATGAAGCAGCCAGAGACGGTGATGGGAGCGGACCAACAGCGTCTTAGCTGAGCAGCGCCAGGGGCAGCAATGGTGCACCGACGCGATGCGGTTGCCCGGCCTCGCCGGCGGCGGGACGCTTGCGATTGCTGGATTGGGCGAGCTCAACAAATTGGGGTACAAGGGCGTGATAGTTCTATTGAAGTTTGATGCTGATTAGGACGAAAGAAAACCTTCTAATTCCACTCGACATCAATTGGAACTGCAATGGACTTGAATCGAAATCAAATTCCAGTAGAATATGAATTTGAGTCTAATTCCAGGAAGCGATTTCAATTGATGGGAGCCAAACGGGGTGTAATTGATTTGTCAACGAAGTAAGATAGCTTTCGTTAAATCCATGCTTTGGATTTTCTGCCACTGAACATATTGGGGCTCCATGTTTCCTGAGATAGTTCGTACTGATTTAAACCACTATTATTGTGCACAGAGTAGTAACTACTGAAGCACTCGCAACTAAAAGATAAGCAGAAAAATCAAATATATGGGAGGGTAAAAAAAGAAAGAAACCCAAACTAAAACTCACGATTTTATCCTCTCCGCAAATACGAAAGAATGCCGGACGCCTGACGGGAGGACACGCTCGGCGTGGTGGTCGCCGGCCGGTGGCGTCGGCGCGTCGCCCGCCCTTTCGCCGGCCTGCTCCGGCCGCTCTCAGCCCCTCACAAGGCTCGCGCCTGGCAACCAGGGCGCAGCACAACTGCTCAACTCTGGCCTAGTCGCTCGTGTGTTTCCGTGCGAGGATGTGAGCCTCTGACCTGAACCAGGTCTCTGTTTCTTGATTCACGATAAGCCTTAGGGCTCACCCGCCCAGTGCTCTTGCTGGGTTGGAGTTGGGCCGGACCAGTTTGGTTGTGATCATACAGGACCTAGGCTGGTCTCGGTTTATGAGTTGTTCCTTAGCGTTATAACGGAGTACTAAAAATATAATACATATCATCAAATATGATCACTAACCGTACAATAAAATAATAAAGATATATATACATACCAGTAAAGATATCAAATCGAAAACAATTATCCACACTTAGTAGTTGGTACAAATAAAATACATAAGATATTTAGGATATAAGAATACCTTCGTAGGCAATATTGTTGGTTGTGCCAATAAAATTAAAGCACTTATCCTTTCCTGCAGCAACTATCCTGATATTACTCTCAATAGCCGCCCATGCCATATGCCGGCGTGGACGGCCCTCCCGGTTGGTGCAACGACAAAGCACTGCAGGCATGCAAATCGCAGCAAGAACGACAAGCACACAGATGGGATGAATGGGGAGAGGACAGATGGGATGAGGGATTGGAGGGGAATGGGGAGTGGTATACGATTAACGTATTCATTTGAAGGAGAGGAAAGATTGGGACTAGTTGCTGCTAGATCGTGAAAGACGTGGTGCAGGGGGCGAACCAAGGAGCGACGACGCATTGCAATGTCGTGCCTGTGCATGCGATCAACATGGTTGTGAAGCTCAACAGAAGAAGATTTAACTCCTCCCAACATACCCCGATTGCATTGGTTGATCCATCACATCAACAAAATGAGTCCCCATATGACCTCATTAACATTATTTCTCCTTACATGAAAATCCAGTAGCATCATTTCAACAAATACGTTAATGCACAAGAAAAAATGCACGATGAGAACCCAATCAAATATCATCATTTTGCCAACCCAGTACAAAGGGGCATAACTAAAAATAAATTATGGGTTACTACAAATGTGTGGAATCTTCCGATTAGAAGTTTCTTCTTGTTTTTCCAGGAACGACCGCAACTAGAACACTACAGATGGAACATACACTACTACAGAAAACCTTATTACAGACGGTTCAAAAACATCATCACAGACGGTTTTCTGAACCGTTTGAATTTATGGGTCAGTGATAATTGAAGGTTATCACAGACGGTTTTCGAACCGTCTGTGGTGTAAATATCACAGACGGTTTTTCACTAAAAACCGTCTGTGATAGCTGATAATCACATACGGTTTATAAGTAAAACCCGTCTGTGATAGGTGATAATCACAGACGGTTTTTAACTAAAAATCGTCTGTGATTATCAGCTATCACAGACGGTTTTAGTGAAAACCGTCTGTGATATTGATATATCACGACGGTTTTAGTTAAAATCGTCGTGCTATTCTTTTCTACCCTAAATCTATTTTTGTTTATTGGCTAGCCTTAGGAAATGCTAACCACGCTCTCGAAACAAGCGGATCAACATGCACATGTATACATCCAATTCACATCTCAATTCATTTCACAAACATAAAACATCCATTTCGCAAATCAATTAATTGAAATGAAAACAAGCAAATATAGTATGAAACACGGTACACATTTTATTTTTATTAAAATTATAACCTACTATTACAATATCCCAAAACAACAAATAGGTTACACATCTAGCTAACACAACAAGAACGAGAAAAGCAAAGATCCTCTATGCTAGGCCTTCTCGTCACGATGCAACAGACGAAGTGGATGTCTTTGATGCCCACCATCGTCGGTGTTGATTGAGCAACGCCTTGTGCATCATCTGCTTCGTGAGGCTATTATGGTATGAGTCAAGGAGGAGGAAGAGGAGGAGGAGGAGAACAACAAAGGAGGAGAACAACAAAGAGGAAGAGAATATCACGAGAGGAGGAGAAAGCAAGAGGAGGAGAACAACAAAGAGGAAGAGAATATCACGGAGGAGAGAACACGGCATGGAGGAGAACAGTGGGGTCAATCGGAATTATTTGAGGGACGAAGAGGCGGAGCTACGATCCGTGGGGTGAGGATTCTGGATTTCTATTGGCTAGAATTGGGTTAAGGAGGATCGGCGGGCCTAGGCGGGAAATTATAAAATTTTAGAGAATTGCAAGGCGGGAAACATCACAGACGGTTTTTAATAAAAACCGTCATGATAATCGGATTATCACGACATTTTTAATTAAAACCGTCGTGATAATCACCTATCATGACGATTTTAATAAAAACCGTCGTGATAATTCGAATTATCACGAGCGGTTTTAATTAAAATCGTCTCGTGATCTCGAAATATCACGACGGTTCATCGATAAGAACCGTCGTGATACTCGTTTCTCCGACGCCATCAACACATACGGTGTCCAAATTAAAACCGTCGTGTTGGTGTTGATCACGCACGGTTTTGTCAAACCGTGCGTGATTTGGCGTCTAGTATTAGGCTTTTTGTAGTAGTGATAGTGTGATGCTCATACTTAGTGAGCAAATAAATACTCTATAGAAAGCGATGTACACCATCCAGAAGAAATACGTCAGCTACACTTGCCAGCCGCTCTATTGCAATTCAAATGTGATTGAAGCAAAGGTAACCGCACATGGAACAAGAGTGACCCAATTTCAAGAAAATTCAAGTCAATGTATTAAACCATAAGGAACATATCAACATCAATATCAAAGTACAAAGATGGGACCGATGCATATATGATATTTAACTCGAATGAAGTTTCTACAAGCAAACTAATGACACCTATCTAACAACACGACCTCAGTAACTTCCATGAGTTCAAATATACAGAGGACTACACAAATGATGAGTTCTTGATTTGGGTTTCTACTGAGTTTTTAGACACTATATATTTATTCAAAAATAAGAAGACATAATTGGAATTGGAATCCAACACTTCCACACCCTTCCCACACTTACTCCAACATTGGCAATTGGCCTCTCAGAACCAATCACAAACACCCTCTCTCAGAAAACACAAGAACCACCATCTTATTTTGACCCACCTCTAACCATATGACCAGAACCATACTTAATTTGATCCCAAATGCATAGCTGCCTAATAACATCATCCATTGTTCATCAACGAATCATGTAACATGTAATAACAATAATGATAAGTAACAACAGGATAACTCTCTTCTAGGGTTCACAACATACCAGAATTCACCGATCCTTGAGCTATGAAGCGTGGGTCAGCATCATATCAACTTGGCCAGTTTTGGGTGAGCCAATGGGCTGATACTGAGCTTGAAATCTCTGGTGGAACCTCTAGCTTTGGTGGTTGTGGCTTCTGACCTCCGCCGCCGTGATTGGACTTGTTATCATCGGAGAACACTTGGTTGGACACCTCCGAGGGTGAGATGCTGGCCGTCCGGACAACCTTGGCGGGGATCAGCACCCGCGGAGGGGTGCAATGCCATGCATCAGTTAATATCTATTAATAGCACCAATATAGCTAAATAGCAAAAAATTCCACCTATTGATTTATGAAGTGGAAATAAAGCAAGGGTTTTGTTTGGACAAATTTGGATATATTTGCAAAGCTAACCTTAAGAAATAGGAATTTTCATTGATCTTGAGGACAACACTGTATTTCAAAGAGCAAATAATTTGTAAGCCCGACTTGTTCCTATGTCAAGAAAAGGGGAACAACAAATAAATTTAGAATAAGATAGATCATCATATCGATGCCTCATGATGCAAGGTGAGCACAAAATCAAGATGCCAATAGATTACTACCCGCTGCTTCCTGGGGACAACTGAGCAATAGACAATAGAACAAAGTCAGAATAAGTCCAATGGCCACATAAATTATTAGAGCACAAAAGATATGAATGGCCACATAAATTATTAAGCACAAAAGACTTCTAGTTTTTTGTACATCCAGCGCTTGCCGTCAATGAATCCAAATAAATATATGACATTCAACACAGATACAATGAACTGCTTGATGTGATAAGACAACAAACAACTCCTTGCAAGCTACAACTCCTTTATGTAGAAAGACAAAAGAACAGGGAGGCTGAACTTACCTTGGACTTGACTGCCTGAGATGCATTCCGATTTGCCGTGAATAAAGAACAGCACCACCACCGAGGTAGACGCCATCAGAGGTTACAGCGAGCCAGACACCACACACGAACCTCAAGGCGTCGGCCCAACCGCTGGGATAGCAACGGCGCTCCCTGCAAGCCAGATCTAAGAGAGGAGAGCCATATCTGGAAGAGGGGAGAGAACGAGGCAAACTGCACGCTGGAGAGCATCGGAAGGAGACCAACACAACGAAGGAGATGGAAGTCGTGGCGAGCGTGCAGCCCACCGATGACCTGCACGACGCAGACATAGGAAAGAAGGGAGCACCTGAGGAGATACGATGACACGGACGGAGGGAACGCTTGAGGGGTGCAACGACAATGACGAGGTGGGGAAGGAACGACTGGGTGGATCCAGTAGAGAATGGATCGGGTGGAAGTTGCTTTGTTTCTTCCATCATAGGAGGAGTTGGGGATGATAGCGAGAAATGGGAACATCATTGTTTTTCCTAGACCCAATCATTGTATGCAGGGGTAAACTCCCCCAGTCTCAACTCACAATCAATTCAGGGCCACCGGCTGCCCTCCATGCTTTCCGAGGCCACCGTGAGCGAGCTCCCTCTAGCCACTCCCTTCATGAGAAGACATGGCACATAATGGCGGCAGGTGCAAGGAGGGTAGCCAAGGATGGGAAGGGTAGGGAAGGAGGAAATGGGGAGCACTTGTGTGCAGGTGGCTCTGTCGGAGGGGTGAAAGAGGAGGAGGATGGAGGTGATGGTGTGTAGGCTTTGAGGAGGGAGCGATGGAGGAGAAAATGGGAGGAGGCGAGAGGGGAGAGGAGGACTGGGGCAGGAGTGGTTAGGGAGGAGAGGGAGTCATGGGTAGGAGCCCTCTGCATGTGGGAAGGATGATTGTTCTGCTGAGGGGTGGTTCGATCATGAGAGAGAGGATGTGAGGGCGTGAGATGGATTGTCCAGATCTTATCTCATAACCAGATCGAATAACTGTGTAGAGGGAAAGGGAGAACAGACTGTCACTAATTCGTAATTTTAAGTAGTAGAGATGACTAGCACAAAGACAATTCTAAAGAACCATTACTTTTTAGAGTATAAGAGAGAGAACACGATAGTACTCTGTATTTTTGGAGACCGTATCGATATCCAAAATAACTTCTTTTGTGATGGAATTGAGTAGTTCTTTTTGGTTGCTTATACAAGCTTGCAACGAGCTCTTTTTTTAATGCAGGGGTACTTCACCAAACTCTGGTTTCATCACTCCAAAAGTGATTACATGTCTCAAAGTGTTTACAAAAGAGCCGGAGTAGAAAACAAAAATTACAACACTGGCATCGCCTCTGTCGACCTAGATGCATGAGGATTCTGGCAAGTCGCAAAACGTGCAAGGTGAGAAGATGACTATCGTTAAATCGGCATCGGGCATTGTTGATGCTTGCATGTTCCAAATGTTAATGAAAGAGCCTGCTCTTCTGAAAATAATCACATTAGTTTTCAAACCAAATATACCATAAAACTGCAGTGATGAAATCATTCCGAGGTTGTCTGTTAATCTGACTTTGAACAGTTCCGAAAACAACATGAAAATTCCTTATGGCAATTCAGTTATTCGATGAGGAATTTGCCCATAACGCCGTCGTGGCTGTGGAGATTGGTTCTATGTTCCCCATATCTTTCATCGTCCCAACATAAGCTCCTTCATTCTCGTTGTCACAAATCATAGGTGATTCCCTTTGTCACAATAACAGGTGAGTCCTGCCTTTTGTCTCTTTCTCTCGTTTTCACCAAATGTACGTAGGGACAAAATTGTCTTTGCTCACCCCATCACAGCTTGACTCACCAGAGGTTTTCAAATTTAGTGGCAAATAAGAGAGCGGTGATTATTCGGTGGCACATTGGGGACGTAGGAACTATTTAGTGGCATATAAGAAATCTTCCGCAAAACAATTGTAACGCCCTATTTCTAGGGCGCCGTAGTTCTCTTGTAACGCCTATGATCGTTCAAATGTGAGGTATCGTAGTCGATCGTACATCATTATCATCACAAGCTCAAATATAAAAGCCAACTTTATTACAAGATAACGGCTTATCAGCCAGGTCTACAGTGGGGGGCGTGCAGCCCTTAGATACAATACATTACAAAAGAACACTATAGGCGTGCCTGAGCGAAGAACAACCCTAATTCCAAACATCATCTACTTCGTAGTATTCCTCCACGTCATCCTTGTAGACTTCTTCATTTTCTTGCCACGTACTTTTCGTTAATGTTTTTTTAGCAAGTATGAGTACAAACCACAATACTCAACAAGTCACATGGGAGATATTATTTAATTACATGCAAGTATTTCCAAATGGTGGGATATAATTGTTTCATTATTTCATGTGGATGCAATTTTAGTTATAAATATTTTGAACAACCTTATTAAGGAAATTGAGATTTTAACAACTTGATTACCAAACTTAATAAATTCTGAACCTACTTATGCTTTGCCATTAGATTCAACCATTAAACACAACTTCATTTACCAAAAGTATGGCATATTCAAATACCATTAATAATGACTCTGCAAAGCAACTTAGTTTTACCTACAAGATCTCTTAACTTCCGTGATAGAGTTAAGAAAACAAGCCTTTTCACTGCCAATTCTTTATATATCCTCTACTCGGAGGGTCTTGTTTCCCAACAAACTCGAGTGGCCCACCACTTCACCCGATTTGAAGCGGATCTACGAGTTGTTAAGTATGGTTATACCCTCCCATACCACAAAACTCTCGCGGTCTCCCTCCACCCTTTGTAGATATTCAATCGAATTTGAGAAGCTACTAAACCAGATTTGACAAATCAACGCTTGTGATTGAGTGATCACTATGTTCTTTACTTGACATAAGGTTCTAGGCTTTATATTTTCAATATCCATCCATGCCACCCTTTCGGTCAAAGCCTCCACCCTAGGAAAAGGTCATGGGACCCGATCACCGGTGGCTTCCTCGATGTCTCTTTATCCTAGAACCACTTTTTAAAATGCTACTGGCAAAATGCCAATTCTCTTAGTAGTGTAAAACAGTTGGGTTTTTGATCTACCATGATTATTAGATACTATATTTAATATTGATAAGTCTTATCAAGGTGAATATGGCTGTCAAATTAAACAGGGTTTTTTCCGGGTGGTAGGACATAACTAATATCATGTCATTCTAAATATTTATTGTACAAAAAGTAAAAGTGCGCAAATAACATAATGAAAATATTGATAATTGATAATTAAAGCAATGTAGGTTCAACATGATCAAAAACATGTAACTTGCCTCGCGGATCAATGTATTCTATAATTTCGTATTCTTTTGAGTCTTGTGCTTGTACTTGATCTTCTCCTTCACGGATGGCCGGTCTCACGATGTTGTGTGCTAGTGCAAAGCAAAAACAAATCAATTGCGTGCTCAAAGGATTAAGCTAGGAATAAAAAGAAAGAAAATAAAGTAAAACCCGAAAAAATTAAATAAAATAGGTTTAGGGATTATAGGAGGTGGTATCGGAAAAGCAGTGGAAATGGGTAGATGGGTTCAAACGATTAAAATGGATGTATATATGTATTTTGGGGTTTTGTGAACAATAACGAGTTTGGTACTTGTTTATTGCGGGTTTCTTGTTCATAGCGGGTTTAGTTTTTATCGGGTTGTCATTGCTTACTCAAAGAATAGAGGAGTTTGAGTACTCGGGTGGTTTGGGGTGCGACTACGAAGTCGGGTGGACGGTCGAGGTTCGACTTTAAGTGTGAAATCGACGGAGATTGGACGGTGTCGAGTTGCTACAAAGATTAGACGATGTCAGAAAGTGCGCAAATTGGACGGCGTCAAGTGGCTTAAAGCATCGGACGATGTATGAGTGGCTTGAGAGCATCGAACGGCGTCCGAGTGGTGTTGCTCGGGACTCGAGCGGTGTAGTCAAAGTTTCGCTCGATTACAAGGTGGTCGGAGATTTTAAGCGGTGGAGCAGTCGGAGAATTCAAGCGGTGGAGTGGTCGGAGAATTCATGGTCGAAACAACAATTGGCCACCATGGGTGAGTTTCTAGGGCCACGAGAATTCCATTTTTGGGCTCAAGAGTGGTTGGAAGTCAGGCGAGCGTCAGTGGTGAGGTCTTCTCTTCTTGGGACTTTTGAATGGCATAGGGATTAACGGTGGGTTAAGAGACAATAGCATTTGCGATAGAGCATCTCTAGGAGTAGGGGAGCTTAGGGGTGTGGTAGTTTGGGTCGGGGATGGCTGAGCCGAGCTGTCCATGGTGACCTCCTATGGCCGAGTGGCGGCGTTAGGTGTCGGCCTGTGAGGTGTCGGGAAGCTAGGGTCTTGCTTCGGGAGTGTTACTAAGGGCATGAAGAAGCTGCAGGTGAAAGAAATCGAAATGAAATGGGCTGAATAGTCCGACTCCGACATAGCCCCAACTGCCAGTTCGAACTCGCCTTCTAGCCTCGCTCGGTGCCTTGGGGCGCCTCCTCGGCCTTCACGGTGGCGGAACGAAGCTTCGCCCTCGAGAATGTCCGCATCGCGCCTTTATCACCCGTTCCACCGGTCTTGGGCGATCCGCTATGCTTCAGTCCGGTTGGCATACTCGCCAAATGGAGCCGGTGACCGTCGTAGCCTCGGCTCGTGGGGTCTCTAAAGGCGGCCGCCGGGCTTGATCTGGCAGCGGTGGCCGGCCCTCCGGCTGGGGAGAGGCTTCCCTTGTCATCGTCGTCGCAGGGGCGAGCTCGGTCGGTGGTCGGCATGGCGCGCTCCGGTACAGGGATGCCCAGAACTTCGCACACTCGGTTTATCCGCCCGAAGCCATTATTACGGACTCATGAAGGTCGTGCTCCTTGGCCACGTGGCCCAAGGAACACAATGTCGCACGCCTCGCATCCTCAAGGAGGAGTTCTACCCATAAAAAGGGGAGGTTACAACAAAGTGCAAAGGTTATTTTGGGCGCGGTGTGTGGTGAAGAACTTACGAGGATCCGAGGGCTTTGGCGTGAAGAAGCGGATGGACGAACCCTATCGGAGTCAAGGAGGAGGAAGAGGAGGAGGAGGAGAACAACAAAGAGGAGGAGAACAACAAAGAGGAAGAGAATATCACAGAGGAGGAGAAAGCAAAGAGGAGGAGAACAACAAAGAGGAAGAGAATATCACAGGAGGAGAACACGGCATGGAGGAGAACAGTGGGGTCAATCTGGAATTATTTATGAGGGACGAAGAGACGGAGCTACGATCCGTGGGGTGAGGATTGCTGGATTTCTATTGGCTAGAATTGGGTTAAGGAGGATCGACGGGCCTAGGCGGGAAATTATAAAATTTTAGAGAATTGCAAGGCGGGAAACATCACGACGGTTTTAATAAAAACCGCTCGTGATAATCCGGATTATCACAGACATTTTTAATTAAAACCGCTCGCGATAATCACCTATCACGAGCGTTTTAATAAAAACCGTCGTGATATTCTCAATTATCACGCGACGGTTTTAATTAAAATCGTCGTGATATCGATATCACGACGGTTCATCGATAAGAACCGCCTCGTGATACTCGCTTTCTCCGACGCCATCAACACATACGGTGTCCAAATTAAAACCGTCTCAGCAGAAGTTGATCATGCACGGTTTTGTCAAACCGTCGTGATTTGGCGCCTAGTATTAGGCTTTTGTAGTAGTGATAGTGTGATGCTCATACTTAGTGAGCAAATAAATACTCTATAGAAAGCGATGTACACCATCCAGAAGAAATACGTCAGCTACACTTGCCAGCCGCTCTATTGCAATTCAAATGTGATTGAAGCAAAGGTAACCGCACATGGAACAAGAGTGACCCAATTTCAAGAAAATTCAAGTCAATGTATTAAACCATAAGGAACATATCAACATCAATATCAAAGTACAAAGATGGGACCGATGCATATATGATATTTAACTCGAATGAAGTTTCTACAAGCAAACTAATGACACCTATCTAACAACACGACCTCAGTAACTTCCATGAGTTCAAATATACAGAGGACTACACAAATGATGAGTTCTTGATTTGGGTTTCTACTGAGTTTTTTAGACACTATATATTTATTCAAAAATAAGAAGACATAATTGGAATTGGAATCCAACACTTCCACACCCTTCCCCACACTTACTCCAACATTGGCAATTGGCCTCTCCAGAACCAATCACAAACACCCTCTCTCAGAAAACACAAGAACCACCATCTTATTTTGACCCACCTCTAACCATATGACCAGAACCATACTTAATTTGATCCCAAATGCATAGCTGCCTAATAACATCATCCATTGTTCATCAACGAATCATGTAACATGTAATAACAATAATGATAAGTAACAACAGGATAACTCTCTTCTAGGGTTCACAACATACCAGAATTCACCGATCCTTGAGCTATGAAGCGTGGGTCAGCATCATATCAACTTGGCCAGTTTTGGGTGAGCCAATGGGCTGATACTGAGCTTGAAATCTCTGGTGGAACCTCTAGCTTTGGTGGTTGTGGCTTCTGACCTCCGCCGCCGTGATTGGACTTGTTATCATCGGAGAACACTTGGTTGGACACCTCCGAGGGTGAGATGCTGGCCGTCCGGACAACCTTGAGGGGATCAGCACCCGCGGAGGGTGCAATGCCATGCATCAGTTAATATCTATTAATAGCACCAATATAGCTAAATAGCAAAAAATTCCACCTATTGATTTATGAAGTGGAAATAAAGCAAGGGTTTTGTTTGGACAAATTTGGATATATTTGCAAAGCTAACCTTAAGAAATAGGAATTTTCATTGATCTTGAGGACAACACTGTATTTCAAAGAGCAAATAATTTGTAAGCCCGACTTGTTCCTATGTCAAGAAAAGGGGAACAACAAATAAATTTAGAATAAGATAGATCATCATATCGATGCCTCATGATGCAAGGTGAGCACAAAATCAAGATGCCAATAGATTACTACCCGCTGCTTCCTGGGGACAACTGAGCAATAGACAATAGAACAAAGTCAGAATAAGTCCAATGGCCACATAAATTATTAGAGCACAAAAGATATGAATGGCCACATAAATTATTAAGCACAAAAGACTTCTAGTTTTTTGTACATCCAGCGCTTGCCGTCAATGAATCCAAATAAATATATGACATTCAACACAGATACAATGAACTGCTTGATGTGATAAGACAACAAACAACTCCTTGCAAGCTACAACTCCTTTATGTAGAAAGACAAAAGAACAGGAGGCTGAACTTACCTTGGACTTGACTGCCTGAGATGCATTCCGATTTGCCGTGAATAAAGAACAGCACCACCACCGAGGTAGACGCCATCAGAGGTTACAGCGAGCCAGACACCACACACGAACCTCAAGGCGTCGGCCCAACCGCTGGGATAGCAACGGCGCTCCCTGCAAGCCAGATCTAAGAGAGGGAGAGCCATATCTGGAAGAGGGGGAGAGAAACGAGGCAAACTGCACGCTGGAGAGCATCGGAAGGAGACCAACACAACGAAGGAGATGGAAGTCGTGGCGAGCGTGCAGCCCACCGATGACCTGCACGACGCAGACATAGGAAAAGAAGGGAGCACCTGAGGGAGATACGATGACACGGACGGAGGGAACGCTTGAGGGTGCAACGACAATGACGAGGTGGGAAGGAACGACTGGGTGGATCCAGTAGAGAATGGATCGGGTGGAAGTTGCTTTGTTTCTTCCATCATAGGAGGAGTTGGGGATGATAGCGAGAAATGGGAACATCATTGTTTTTCCTAGACCCAATCATTGTATGCAGGGGTAAACTCCCCCAGTCTCAACTCACAATCAATTCAGGGCCACCGGCTGCCCTCCATGCTTTCCGAGGCCACCGTGAGCGAGCTCCCTCTAGCCACTCCCTTCATGAGAAGACATGGCACATAATGGCGGCAGGTGCAAAGGAGGGTAGCCAAGGATGGGAAGGGTAGGGAAGGAGGGAAATGGGGGAGCACTTGTGTGTGCAGGTGGCTCTGTCGGAGGGGTGAAAGAGGAGGAGGATGGAGGTGATGGTGTGTAGGCTTTGAGGAGGGAGCGATGGAGGAGAAAATGGGGAGGAGGCGAGAGAGGGGAGAGGAGGACTGGGGGCAGGAGTGGTTAGGGAGGAGAGGGAGTCATGGGTAGGAGCCCTCTGCATGTGGGAAGGATGATTGTTCTGCTGAGGGGTGGTTCGATCATGAGAGAGAGGATGTGAGGGGCGTGAGATGGATTGTCCAGATCTTATCTCATAACCAGATCGAATAACTGTGTAGAGGGAAAGGGAGAACAGACTGTCACTAATTCGTAATTTTAAGTAGTAGAGATGACTAGCACAAAGACAATTCTAAAGAACCATTACTTTTTAGAGTATAAGAGAGAGAACACGATAGTACTCTGTATTTTTGGAGACCGTATCGATATCCAAAATAACTTCTTTTGTGATGGAATTGAGTAGTTCTTTTTGGTTGCTTATACAAGCTTGCAACGAGCTCTTTTTTAATGCAGGGTACTTCACCAAACTCTGGTTTCATCACTCCAAAAGTGATTACATGTCTCAAAGTGTTTACAAAAGAGCCGGAGTAGAAAACAAAATTACAACACTGGCATCGCCTCTGTCGACCTAGATGCATGAGGATTCTGGCAAGTCGCAAAACGTGCAAGGTGAGAAGATGACTATCGTTAAATCGGCATCGGGCATTGTTGATGCTTGCATGTTCCAAATGTTAATGAAAGAGCCTGCTCTTCTGAAAATAATCACATTAGTTTTCAAACCAAATATACCATAAAACTGCAGTGATGAAATCATTCCGAGGTTGTCTGTTAATCTGACTTTGAACAGTTCCGAAAACAACATGAAAATTCCTTATGGCAATTCAGTTATTCGATGAGGGAATTTGCCCATAACGCCGTCGTGGCTGTGGAGATTGGTTCTATGTTCCCCATATCTTTCATCGTCCCAACATAAGCTCCTTCATTCTCGTTGTCACAAATCATAGGTGATTCCCTTTGTCACAATAACAGGTGAGTCCTGCCTTTTGTCTCTTTCTCTCGTTTTCACCAAATGTACGTAGGGACAAAATTGTCTTTGCTCACCCCATCACAGCTTGACTCACCAGAGGTTTTCAAATTTAGTGGCAAATAAGAGAGCGGTGATTATTCGGTGGCACATTGGGGACGTAGGAACTATTTAGTGGCATATAAGAAATCTTCCGCAAAACAATTGTAACGCCCCTATTTCTAGGGGCGCCGTAGTTCTCTTGTAACTGCCTATGATCGTTCAGCTGTGAGGTACTGTAGTCGACTGTACATCATTATCATCACAAGCTCAAATATAAAAGCCAACTTTATTACAAGATAACGGCTTATCGCCTGTGTCTACATGGGGGCGGCAGCCCTTAGATACAATACATTACAAAAGAACACTATAGGCGTGCTCGGCGAAGAACAACCCTAATTCCAAACATCATCTACTTGTAGTATTCCTCCACGTCATCCTTGTAGACTTCTTCATTTTCTTGCCACGTACTTTTCGTTAATGTTTTTTTAGCAAGTATGAGTACAAACCACAATACTCAACAAGTCACATGGGAGATATTATTTAATTACATGCAAGTATTTCCAAATGGTGGGATATAATTGTTTCATTATTTCATGTGGATGCAATTTTAGTTATAAATATTTTGAACAACCTTATTAAGGAAATTGAGATTTTAACAACTTGATTACCAAACTTAATAAATTCGAACCTACTTATGCTTTGCCATTAGATTCAACCATTAAACACAACTTCATTTACCAAAAGTATGGCATATTCAAATACCATTAATAATGACTCTGCAAAGCAACTTAGTTTTACCTACAAGATCTCTTAACTTCCGTGATAGAGTTAAGAAAACAAGCCTTTTCACTGCCAATTCTTTATATATCCTCTACTCAGTAGGTACTGTTTCCCAACAAACTCGAGTGGCCCACGGCTTCACCCGATTTGAAGCGGATCTACAGTTGTTAAGTATGGTTATACCCCCTCCCATACCACAAAACTCTCGCGGTCTCCCTCCACCCTTTGTAGATATTCAATCGAATTTGAGAAGCTACTAAACCAGATTTGACAAATCAACGCTTGTGATTGAGTGATCACTATGTTCTTTACTTGACATAAGGTTCTAGGCTTTATATTTTCAATATCCATCCGCACTGCCACCCTTTCGGTCAAAGCCTCCACCCTAGGAAAAGGTCATGGGACCCGATCACCCGGTGGCTTCCTACGATGTCTCTTTATCCTAGAACCACTTTTTAAAATGCTACTGGCAAAATGCCAATTCTCTTAGTAGTGTAAAACAGTTGGGTTTTTGATCTACCATGATTATTAGATACTATATTTAATATTGATAAGTCTTATCAAGGTGAATATGGCTGTCAAATTAAACAGGGTTTTTTTCGGGTGGTAGGACATAACTAATATCATGTCATTCTAAATATTTATTGTACAAAAAGTAAAAGTGCGCAAATAACATAATGAAAATATTGATAATTGATAATTAAAGCAATGTAGGTTCAACATGATCAAAAACATGTAACTTGCCTCGCGGATCAATGTATTCTATAATTTCGTATTCTTTTGAGTCTTGTGCTTGTACTTGATCTTCTCCTTCCTGGACTGGCTGGTCTACGATGTTGTGTGCTAGTGCAAAGCAAAAAAACAAATCAATTGCGTGCTCAAAGGATTAAGCTAGGAATAAAAAGAAAGAAAATAAAGAAGTAAAACCCAGAAAAAATTAAATAAAATAGGTTTAGGGATTATAGGAGGCTGGTATCGGAAAACAGAGCTGGGAAATGGGTAGATGGGTTCGAAACGATTAAAATGGATGTATATATGTATTTTGGGGTTTTGTGAACAATAACAGGTTTGGTACTGTTTATTGCGGGTTTTACTGTTCATAGCGGGTTTAGTTTTTATCGGGTTGTCATTGCTTACTCAAAGAATAGAGGAGTTTTGAGTACTCGGGTGGTTTGGGGTACGACTACGAAGTCGGGTGGACGGTCGAGGTTCGACTTTAAGTGTGAAATCGACGGAGATTGGACGGTGTACGAGTTGCTACAAAGATTAGACGATGTCCGAGAAGCTGCGCAAATTGGACGGCGTCCGAGTGGCTTAAGAGCATCGGACGATGTATGAGTGGCTTGAGAGCATCAGACAGCGTCCGAGTGGTGTTGCTCAGGACTCGAAGCGGTGTAGTCAAAGTTTCGCTCGATTACAAGGTGGTCGGAGATTTTAAGCGGTGGAGCAGTCGGAGAATTCAAGCGGTGGAGTGGTCGGAGAATTCATGGTCGAAACAACAATTGGCCACCATGGGTGAGTTTCTAGGGCCACGAGAATTCCATTTTGGGCTCAAGAGTGGTTGGAAGTCGGGCGAAGAGCGGTGGTGAGGTCTTCTCTTCTTGGGACTTTTGAATGGCATAGGGATTAACGGTGGGTTAAGAGACAATAGCATTTGCGATAGAGCATCTCTAGGAGTAGGGGAGCTTAGGGGTGTGGTAGTTTGGGTCGGGGATGGCTGAGCCGAGCTGTCCATGGTGACCTCCTATGGCCGAGTGGCGGCGTTAGCTGTCAGCACAACAGGGGTGTCGGGAAGCTAGGGTCTTGCTTCGGGAGTGTTACTAAGGGCATGAAGAAGCTGCAGTGAAAGAAATCGAAATGAAATGGGTGAATAGTCCGACCGACATAGCCCCAATCGCCAGCTTCGAACTCGCCTTCTAGCCTCGCTCGGTGCCTTCGGGGGACGCCTCCTCGGCCTTCACGGCTGGCGCGGGCAACGAAGCTTCGCCCTCCAGAATGTCCGCATCGCGCCCTTTATCACCCGTTCCACCAGGTGCCGGGCGATCCGCCTATGCTTCCAGGTCCGAATTGGCATACTCTGCCAAATGGAGCCGGTGACCGTCGTAGCCTCGGCCCGCGGGGTCTCTAAAGGCGCCGCCGGCTTGATCCGCAATGGTGACCGGCCCTCCGGCTAGGGGAGAGCCTTCCCTTGTCATCGCTCGTCGCAGGGCGAGCTCGGTCGGTGGTCGGCATGGCGCCCCGCATGTGGATGCCGAACCGCACACTCGGTTTATCCGCCCGAGCTTCGCTGTTACGGACTCGCGAAGGCTGTGCTCCTTGGCCACGTATGGCCCAAGGAACACAACTGTCGCACGCTCCGCATCCTCAAGGAGGAGTTCTACCCATAAAAAAGGGGGAGGTTACAACAAAGTGCAAAGGTTATTTTGGGCGCAGTGTGTGGCTGAAGAACTTACGAGGATCCGAGGGCTTTGGCAGCGAAGAAACGGATGGACGAACCCTATCAGGGTGGGTGGGGCCAGGCTGGATGCGCTAGTGTTGGGCAAGCGGGGCCAAGCCGTACATTACGTACTCCTCCGCGAGGTCCCGCATGTTGAAGCGGAGGGCAATTCCCACGAGCCTCCGCACCCTCTGTTCGTCGTCGTGGTCAAGGGGCACTGTGGGCGATGTAACATCCCAAAATTTTTCTTTTATTTAAAGTCTTTCTTAAAGTTTAAAAAGAAGCTTAAGGAAATTAAAACTTTAAATATCTTGTGTAGAAAAGTGGTTGAAAATATTTTTCTTAAGTCTAAAATATCTCCAGGGACTTCTGTGAATTGTTCTGGAAATTTTGGAAGTTATTTCTTTTTTTTTCGAGCTTTATTGATTTGTCTAAGCTTTTCTGAAAATCCAAAAATCAAAAAGGAAATTAAAAACCCCAACCCCCCATCCGGGCGACGTGTGGACGGCCAGGATCCAACCCCACCGATTTAATCCCACCGTCCCTAGCCACTTACCCTTCGCTAACGCTAGTTTCAAACCCGACCGTCCGATTGTCATCTGACAGCCGCCATCCACTTTTCTATCTCTCTCTGACTGATGGGGCTCACTGTCGGTCCTTCGTCCCGGCGCGTCGCGGCTTTCCTTTCTCCCCCCTTTCCTTTTCTCGCCGCAGATCAATCCCCGCCACCGCCTTCCTTCCGCATCCTCGCCCGATTTTGGAAACCCTATAACGCCAGGAGCAAATCCCCCTAATCCCGTGCCCCTTTCTCGCCCCGGATCACCTTCTTTCCCTCTCCTCCTTTTTCACGGCCGCCATCAACGGCGAGCAATTGCCGCGCCTTGCCCCCCCTCGACCCTATATAAAGGCCCCCGAGCACCCCCGTTCCTCACACCGCCTCCTGCCACCCTCAATTTCCACTCACCGGCGCTTGAGCTTGCCCGCACCGTGCTTCCCCTCTCGGAGCGCCGCCGCCAACACCGACGAGCGATCGCCGACGAAGGAAGCACTCCCGAGCCTCGCCATCGCCTTCTTCAGCTTCCCCGAGCCTCGGCAAAGCTCTTCGACTCATCGGCAGCTCGTGATCACCACCGGAGCGCCGCCGCACCGGAGACCCGAGCTTGCACCACCGCCCCTCTCGCCACCGATCACCTTCCGGCCGTTTCCGGTAAGATCCGAGCCCACCATCGTATTCCCCGTACCTTCCTGGTCATAATGCACCCCTCTCCGACCACCGCCGCTCGTCGGAGCGTCAGCGACCATCGGGCCCCGAGCGCAGCCACCGGCCGTCGGGCCACGTTTGCAAATAAAATTATGTTGATTTAAATTATTCTGCATGCATAGTTTTATTCAAGGTATTTCAATTCAGTTTTAAATTTAGTTATTGCCTACTTGTTAATTCCTCCATTGACATTAAATTCCTCGACACCCTAGATTAAAACTCTAGTTAGTACACTAGTATTGGCTAGAGAAATTCTGTATCAAACGCTTAGACCTGCTTAGACATAATATTTATTTTGGGATATATTTTCACATAAAATGATAAACTTTTGGAATGTATTCTTGACTTCGGTGAGTCAAGAAAGACTATGAATGATTTTGAAATAAAATATAAAATCTGGTTTAGACTTAGGCTAATGGTTAGGTGGTGGGTGCAGGCATGCACTGTTGTTCGGAGACATAGTGTTGATTGTCGGGCACATGGGTATGTGGTTGAGCCTAAGTCAATTAAGGACCGGTCTGTGAGCTACTATTACAAGTCCTATCGTACTACCACAAGACTGGTATGGGACAGTCCTGGCTAACTAATTTGTGAGTTCCAACCTGAGCCTTGTCGTAGGTTGAAAGTGAGCGTGGCATAGACCATGAGAAGTCTCACTTGGCTCAAGAGGGGGCTCCAACTTGTGGATTCAAGTTGTAGTGAAACCTTAGAGTTGGCTTGGCCAGGTTGAAGGCTTTGCATTGTAAATGCCTTGTTATGATTACTCAGTCGCACGCCTACGGAAGCGTGTAGTGGCCGACATGATAAGATAATCATATCTTATGGGTAAAGCTGTACAACCTCTACAGAGTGTATAATCTATCCTGGATAGCCGTGTCCACGGTCATGGGCATGCTGAGTAAAGTTTTTCATGGATTAGACTTTGGTTTTTGAAGCATTTTGCAAAACTGTGTGGTTGGAGCCACAAGAAAATTGTTTTATGGAAAAGATGGTCCGGGTGAGATATCCGTGGATAGGTTGGTGTTTGGTCGAAGCCTGCACTAACGGTAATACTTTTAAATTACAGTTACTGCTTGTACGTATTAAATTCAGCAATTTCAATCTATTTACTATATATCTTTAAATGTTGTTTTCTGCCCAAACTAACCCTATAAGCCCTCCTTTGTGGCCATAAGCATTATATTGCATTTTCCGTGTGACTTGCGGAGTACAAGTTTGTACTCACTCTTGCTATCTCATCACAGAGGAGGACTTCGAAGATTTCGGTGAGGATCAGGGCGAGTAGGCCACGTCTTAGAGTCGTTTGCCTGTGGGCAAGCTTGGGCTTCACTTATTTTTTTATTTGCTTCCGCAGTTATTAATTTTTGCCAATGTGCGATGATGTAAACGCTGGCCACAAGGCCGTACTCTTTAAATATAATAATTTGTCATGGCACATGATATTTATCTTTGTTGTTGACTGTGTGCACTAGCTGATCCTGGACTAGTATGATTTACACAGAGGGTCCAGGAGTCGTTGCTTCGGGTCCCGACAGGCGACGTGTTGAATGCCATGAGCCAACCCGTCCACCGAAGACTGATGCCGCTCACCACGCGATGGTAGAACCAACGCCGCATCTAGTTCGACTCCCACTTGGCTCGATCGAATTCCCCGAGAAAATCTTCATGCACGGCGACCGCAGCACGGTTGACGCCGAAGTTGGAGTACTCCTCCGCCCGCTTTTTGGTACCGGCATCATGTGTCGTGGAGGAACGCAAACAGAGAGATGCTGGCCCAAGCCCCTCTCGTCTGCGATGCCCACCAGTATATGCGATAAAGCGCCAAATAGCGTTCAAGTCACCGCCAACTCCAGCCCATAGGTCTGAAGAACGTCGCCCACGAGCATCGTCGATGGGATTCGGAGTCCGGCTTCGAAATACGTCACGAAGACGACCGCCTCCGACTCCTCCGGGTGCGGCTCCATCTTGTCACCAGTGGGCAGACGAATCTCACTGTGGTCCGCCAACTTCCCCTTGCGAGGCTCTGCCCCAACATGTTCGAGCAGACTCCGTTGAGCTTCTTCCCGGCACTCCACCGTTTGCTAGCTAGCGACGGGTCGCGCCCTACCAGGGCGTACTACACCTCCGTCGTCGACGAGCTGCGCCGGTCGGACGAGGCGCCGTGGCTGGATGAGGCGTTACCACTGGGTCAGCGGGAGTGGTCTTCACAGCGGGCCATCTCCTCAAAAGGCACGGTGAGGTGTAGGGGCGCGCCGGCGACAACGGCAAGGCAGAAGCAGTGCGCGCGGAAGCAAGGATCAAGAAAGCAATCAAGCGACAGTGAGTGAGTGGGGAGGGATGACGGTGTGACAGTGACAGCGTATATGAAACCCCTTCGCCTACCCCATGATCTCGAAGCCCAACCGACAAAAACCTAAGCCGCACGGCCGACCAATAGCGTGCGTGCACGTCTCCCACAACCTCGAGAACCGGCGCACGACCGTAGTCAACCCGCCACCTGACATCCCACGGCGCGCCAGTCACGTCCTGCCGCGTGTGATGGGAAAGTATCATAGACGGTTCTATACATCACAGGCGGTTCTAGCTACTAACCGTTCGTGTTGTGTGAGTATCACAGACGATTAGTAGCTAGAACCATCTATGATAGTGTTCTTCACAGACGATTCTAGTTATAAATCGTCTGTGATGTATTTATCACAAACGGCTCATAAACTGTCTGTGATAATCTCTGATTATCACTGACACATAGTTTCAGACGGTTCAAAAAATCGTCTGTGTTGACAGTTTTGAACTGTCTGTTATGACCCTTTTTGTAGTAGTGTGACTTTCTAGAGAAGGGTTGATTTTCACATTTCAAATGGATTTGCATGCCTCCCAAATAAGAAAGCATAGATATAAAAAAATTGAATGGGACAGCTAGCAATATCAACGTTAAAACACCCATAACTTTCACAAACAGAGCCTAATTTGGGTGTTCTTAGACACGTTGGAAAGCTAACTTAAAGTCCCACACAATTGATGAGGTGATAGCCTCCGAACCTCATGGTCACATTGCAAATTCAGAAACAAACCGACAACTGTAGTTTAGGTATTTACTTTTTGGGTATATAACCTCATGTGCACATCCCTTAGAGATCAGGAGTTAGATTATCTATGATATTTTTTAATTATGAATACATGACTTGGGACCATGTCTTGTGTTCGTGAGAGGAAGATTGATCTTTGATTTGTGAGCTGCGCGAGGATTTCAGCAAGAAGGAAGATTTCATTGAGCGTAAGTTGAGAATAGTCCAATTCTCATATTGTGTCTAATTTTTATCTTATAATTCGATCATATCAATTTGGTTTTGTTAGATTATGTGGTTAGGTCAATGTTATTTTGGTGATGAATAATTGACAACGGTTAATTTATGATGATGAATATTTTATAATATTGTTTATCGATGTTATGCGAGGTGTGTTGGCGTGTGTGTATAGACTGATGTTGGTAAAGTTTGGACGAACTTATGCCAAAAGAATGTTCTTTGATCTTTGCATGTGCATGTTAAGCATGGAGGTGATTATGGTCGGTGACGAGGAGGACCGGGACTAGGATGGGGAGATCTGAGGTCCAGACAGTCGAGGATGTCATGGAGATGGTCAGGCTTATGTTTGGGGTGCATGGAGATCAGAGATGGATGATATGTGTTGGAGCTACGAAGGTGCGGTCCGGAGACTACGACGCGTGGTGGATGATGCGTGGAGAAACTACGGGATGTGCGGTCCTGGAGGCTTCGACACGTGACGCGTTAGAAAAGTCGGGAGTGTGAAAAATCCGTGTTAGGATGAGTTTCGGGTCCCTTGAAAATTAGTGGGCCAAAAGCCTAGTTGAGGTAAAAGGGTCTATGTCTAGTTGTATGAGTTGGATTAGGATTTTAAGTAGAGATTGAATAGGATTTGTATGAGGCTGCATAAAAAAGGACAGAAATTATGATCAGATGCATGATTTTTAGAGAGACTAATTTCATGCTAGAGTTTAGTGTACTAAAAAAGCACTTTGTAGCAAGGCTGGCGCCGCATTTTTCCTCGTCGACGTCTCGGTTTTCTTCTGCCGAGAAGCCACGGTGATTAAACCGAGCCAACAAAAAAAGGAAGACGTAGCATTGCGGTGGCTGTGACGCGAGAAAACGAGAAAAAAAAAGAAAGGAAGAAGAGGGCTGATGGATAGATGGAAGTGATCAATTTCTTCGTTTTCTAATTAAAATTTGTGAGTTTTTTAATTCACATATATTATTCTTTTTCCTAGTTTTTTGATTCTTAGGTATTCTCTATGTATTAATCACTATCTATATATTTTTTGTGCTTACATTTATGAATTAGTTTGAATTAAAAGTCGATTGCTAGATTGAAAGAAAAACATGTTTTTGCTGTTCGATCGAAACTGATGCTTGGTGCTACAGTAACAGCGACAGTACTTACAGTAAATCACTACAGTGCATGCTACAGTATTACTACAGTAAAATCAGAAAAAGATTCTGTTTTCTTTTTATCTTTGTATTATTTCTTGTTTTTGCAGATTAAAAATTAAAAGGCAGATTTTTTTTAAAAAAAAGTTTCCGTTGTGTGCTGCAATCATTCACCCCCTCTGATTGTTATCAACGATCCTACAAGTGGTATCAGAGCAGATTTATTTTTCGAATTGATCTTAACCAGTGATTAGAAAATATGTCGACGGATAGGTATTCCACAAAACCTTGTGTTTTCAATGGTGTTGATTTTCAGTATTGAAAAGCGAAGATGGAGGCATATATCCAGCTCAAGGCTTTGCAATATGAGAGAAGGTCTACAAGCTTTATCAAGTGCCCAAGAACGATGTTGTATCCGCAGCAAATATAGCACAAGTGGAGACAAATAGCAAGACAAGAAACCTGATAGTTCAAGGACTAGGAAGTAGTGATTTGATCGTGTTGTACATCTTAAATCCGCATATGAGGTATGGAAAGCACTATGTGATTATCATGGGGGTTTATCTACTATTAAAGAGGTACGTCAAGATATGTACAAAAAGGATTACATGCATTTTGAGATGAAACCTGGTGAATCAATAGATGATTTCTTTGCCTGCTTTAATAAAATTCTTAGTAACCTACGTGCTGTTAATGTTTACTTATACTGATGCTGAAAATGCACGTCAATTACTTGGAGCATTAGATATGTCTATATGGGAGAAAAATGTTACATCCATTAGAGAATCTACTGTCATGAGTACACTTACATTAGATGTATTTTATTCTAAATTGAAAACTCATGAATTAGATGTTTTTGCTAGAAAAAATAATGGTAATAAATCAATTGCTTTAGCTTCACAATCTAGCAAGTCTAATGATGATAATTCTTCTACTAGCTATGCTTTATCTTTTTTGTCTTCACTAACCGATGAACAGTTAGAGCAACTCCCGGAAGATGATTTGGCACTCCTCTCTACACGTTTCACAAGAGCTTTGCAGAATGTGAGATCAAGAAAGAGAGGAAATTTTGGTCCTCAAAGGTGCTATGAGTGTGGTGATCTCAATCATATTCATCCCAAATGTCCAAAGTTTCTAGTAAAATTTGCAAGGGAAGAGAATGAGAAGAAAGAAGAGATGGAGAAAAAAAAGAGGAAGAATAAAAATAAGGGCTATATAAATCGCAAGGTGGTGCATTGTGTTCTTTCGGCTCTTGAGCAAATTAATTTGAGTGATGTGGACACGGACAGCGAGGATGATACTCCCAAAGGCAATAAAGATCTAATTGGGTTGTGTCTAATGGCAAGTAGCAAAAGCTCCACCGACAATGATGATCTTGACAGCGACAACTACAATGAGGTAGAACCTTCTTATGATGATTTAGCTAAAGCTGTTGCTAAACTTGGTACTTTGCTAGAAAAGAAAGATAAAAAGATTAAGAAATACAATACTTTGATTGAATCTCTAAATTCTAAAATTGCAAGACTTAGAGTTTTAATTCCTGATGATGAATCTTGTGAGTCTTGTTAAATTTTACATTCTGAGTTAGAGAATGTTAGGTCACTTAATGCTTTAAATATGGATCAACTTAGAGATGTAACTGCTAAATTTGATAAATTAAGATTAGCACATGACTCTTGTGATGAAAAATTGAAATGTGCTAATGATGAAATTGGAAAGCTCAAGTTTAGTTCTTCTTCAAGTTTAGAATCAAGTATTTCAAATGTTCATTCTAAAACTTGTTCTAAATGTGAATTATTGGAGCTAGACTAAACTCATCTCAGGAAACAATTCAACAAATGGTTTATCATGAGATATCTTCTTGGTCTAATTGTCCCTAGCTTAACAATGAAATAGAAGCTTTGACTAGACAACTTAATGATTTTGATGAAAAAGAAAGATTGACTCAGTCTAGTGCTTCTAAGAATCTTGTGAATGAACTTGTTAAATGCACAACTTGTCCCACTTTGGCTAAAGAAAATGAGTATCTTAAGGATACCTTAGAGATATTCTCTTCTCGCAAGAAAAATTTGAATATGATTCTAGACAAGTGAAAAACAAGTGTGAAAAATCGTGGTCTAGGATTTAATTTTGTTGAGCATGCCAAGAATAATCCTCCTAAGGTTATTAAGTCTCTTGAACCTGGAAAGTTTGAAATGAAACTTGAACCAAAATAAACTGTGTTTAAATTTGCTGGCTTTGTGCAAAATTCATCGAATAATAATATAGGTGTTAGCTCTACATCTCAAAAGAATTCTGGTTATGTTAAATTCTATTGCACCTACTGTGAAAGAGATGGGCACTTACATGAATTTTGCTTTAAGCATGATAAGAAAGATAAGAAGGAAATATTGAATGCTTTAAAATGAAAACATGCATTGTCTTTTGTTCCTAGATCAAATGAGAAGGCTATATTTTTAGAAAACTTTTATTATGCCTTTAAATCTGCTTCGCATGCTAGATTGGGATTTCATACAAATAATTCACGTTTTTCGGCATTCTGATCATTCACATGCACGTGATTGTGGTTCTAGCTTTGTTGCTCTTGTTCTTCGTGTGTCTCAGTACTGGATTTCTAGATCTTATTTTACTAACCCAAATACTGTGAGACCGATGTTTCCTGTGATGTAAGAACAGCTGACAAGGATGAAGAACATGAGCTAGATTGGGTTCCGGTCTTTTACATCATTGTTTAATTGGAACACTTGATGATTCTTCACTCTCTTTGATGGTTTCCAAGAGATTTCACTTTCTGAGAGACCATGTGGAAAAGGTGATGTTGTCTTACATCTTGTTAGATTCTCAAATTGCTAATAATCTCACTAAACCGCTTGATACTTCTCATTTTGTTCATTTGTGAGTTGGGGGTATATCATCCAATGGGATTATTCTGAGGGGGAGCTTGTTGTTAAAAAGTTTCAGAAGCTTTTATAGGACCGAAATGGCAACAGAGGGGGGTGAATGGTGCCTTAAAACATTCTCTATTTATTGAACCTGATCTTTTCTCCAATAGCTAATAATCTGTGAAGAAAAAGATTGATTGCTTATAGAAAAACGAGAGAGAATAAAAGGATCTCAGCCAACCGAGAAGAACCAGACCACCATGAAATAGTCCCGGTGCCTAGTCCCGGTCCTCCCACGCCTCACCATGAAATAGCTCCGAAGTCCTGCAGCCACACAGACAAGCAAACCATCACATAGCATCGCTCCAGTCAAACCGACAATCAATCATCACAAGTATGACAGCACAAAACCTGGTCGTAAACTTCTTACGACCACTCGAATGCACACCTAAAGAAGTGGTCGAAGCCCTGGAAGACTTCCCTGCTTCCTTCGACCACACAGTATGTCGTCACGACCACCTCAAAGTCCGTTACGACCATGCAGACCTATGCAACGACCATCGTGAGCTGCTATGACTTTATCGCCCAAAGTCTAGAGCTCATTCGACCGGTTAACAGAAGCCACGACCGCTTATCGCATGATCGAACCACCTTCCGACCACGTTCATCGCTTTCAATCGTGGTCGAACCCCATTCAGACCACGTACACCGAGTTTCACCGTGGTCGAAGCCCTTCTGACCACGTTCGACCACTTCCAGCCGCAGTCGCCCACTTCCGACCGTGCTTCAAGCTCGTCCGACCGCTTACTGGCCCTTCTGACCACAACCGATCGATATCGACTACGTCCGACCGCCTCCCGACTTCGTACACTATGGTCGAATCGTCTCCCGAGCGCCCAACGTGGTCGAAGCTCCCAAACGCGCAACGTGGTCGAAGACCCAATCGCCCAACGTGGTCGTAAACCCTGGAGCCGACTACCAACCACGACCAACGTGGTCGAAACAGACTTCGATCACAGCCAACGTGGTCGAAGATCCGAGCGCCAACTGCCGACCACTTCCAACGTGGTCGAAGACGCCACAACGTGGTCGTACGCTACCTGGCTGGTTCTTGATTTCACTCAACGTGGTCGTAGCGCCTTCCGACCACGACCAAAATGCTCGAACGCCGCCCGGCTGGATCCCGATAGCTCTCAACGTGGTCGTAAGCCCTCGGCTGGATTCGGAAACGCGCCAACGTGGTCGAATGCCATCGGGCTGACTCTCGACCACGGCCAAAGTGGTCGAACCAGCTTACGATCACGTTCAGTTTTGCCGAGGACGTTGCATCGTGGTCGTACGCTTCTCGAATGACCTCCGACCACGCCCAAAACGGTCATACACACTTCTGGTGCCCTTCGACCACGGCCAGAGTGGTCGTAAACAGCTTGCCTGACTTCCGACCATGTCCAAAACGATCGTACTCCCTTCTGGTGCCCTTCGACCATAGCCAGAGTGGTCGTAAACCTCTCAGGTGACCTCCGACCACGGCCAGAGTGGTCGTAGACTCCCCAACATGGTCGTAAACAATGCGCGTAGCTTCCGATCATGACCAAGTGTTCGTAAAGCCTTCCGACCACTTGACAACGCAACTGCCGACTTCCGACCAGGGATAACGTGGTCGTAAGGGCTTCTGTTGCCTTCCAACCATGGCCAAAGTGGTCGAAGATGATCTCCCGACCACACAAAAAGACTTTCGACTTTGGAAGAACTTCCCAATGAGGTCGTAAACGGCACAACATGGTCGTAAGACTTTCGGCTGATGTCCATGAGGTCGTAAGGATATTTTCAAGCAAGTCGTAAATGCCCCTTTCGACCCTATGGTCGTAAGCCTAACTGCCAAGCAGGTCGCAAGGGCTTAAATCCCAATAGAGAAAGCCATTCTCCTCTCAAACCTCAAAAACCAAACTCAATCTTTCTAGATCAAGAGTCAATTACTCATCACAACCATGGGGTGACCTCCACATGGTCTCACAATCTCCCCCTTGATGAGTATATTGACAAACACAGAAAAAGCATGAAGAAGAGTTTGTTTTTGAACAGAGAAAAGAAGGAGATGCAAAAGCCACTCATGGTCTAAAAGAATGAAGAAGGGACTCAAGACCATGTTGACACAGAATGAAATGGAGGAGAGAAAGATCAAATTTTCTACAAAAGCTCCAAATCACACAAAAAGTCCAATCTTGCTCATGGTCCAAAAAGCAGTTGCTCACATGACCATTGTCATAGCAAGATGACCAAGCATTCTCCCCCTTAATGCCTTTTATCCTTCTCCCATCCCTTAATACATTCTCCCATTTTAATGCCTTTTGCACCACTTAATGCCTTTTTCTCTATCCTTCTCCCCCTTTTGGCAATAGAGTCATCAAGATGCAAGAAGGAAAGATAAAGCATGAAAGAAATGAGGTGACTACAATTAATTCATTTTAAGCAAGGGGAGCCATGAAGATTATCTAAAGTGACTTCACAGAAAATTATACCAAGCCATAAAAGGTGACAATGCTACCTAGATCATAACAAACCATGTATTGCCAAGCTCAAGCCAAATAAGTCATGATCTTTAAATTAAATGGTTTGATTAGCATGTCGAGTCACTCAAGATTTTAGTCTAGAAGAAGGTATCCAAACGTGAGTCAAGCCATGTCAATATTCTAAGTGGAACCAAGAAGCTATAGTTGAGTCAATTTTAGAGTGCTATAAGTTCAAAAATGAGACATTTTGTTCAAGCACTAGATATCACATGCAATTCAGTACTTGTAGTACTTTGGATACCACTTGTAGAATACTTGTAGCTGAGCAAAAATTAGCACATTTAGCACTTTTCATAAATTTATGGTTGGCTCCAACCATTTTTCACAAGAATTTTTGTTTTCATAGCCATGTGCTAGATCTCAAGCCTTATGCGATCACTCCAAGCAATAAGCTTAAGGAGGTGATCTTGGTCATCCAAAACTCCCCGAGTTCATGCCAAGTGCAGTGTGGCGGTCTCATGAGGCGAATTGATGAGATCAGTTTTTTCGCACAAAAGAGATCCTTTTGAATTTACTTGAATTAGTTCATGAACAAAGAGTTAAAACTTAACTCATGCATCACTAATGAACTAACTTAGCTCAATCTAAACCTCAAAAACAGATTCAAGACTCAACTTAGCATATTCGACATGGCATGAATCAAGAGAGGATCACTAAAGCTAGACTATTCACAAGATTGAACAAGACATGGTTTGATTCAAGTTGTTCACATTTAATTAAGCTAGTATGGCAAGAGCTCAGCAACACATAGAAGGGCATGATAAATCAAGCTATCATAAGACATGGCAAGATATAAAGCATGATATCATGTCACATAAAGATAATATTCAGGCTCCAAAAACTGTACAGGCATTATGCTATATGATACAGATGAATGCACAAGAGATGAACTCCCCCTGAAAACTAGTCCGAACAAACAGAGAAGCTTCAACTCCCCCTAGAGAAGGCAAATTGAGAAGAACTAGGAGAATTGGCACAAAATCCAGAAGAGAGAAGGTTCTAACTCAAGGAGGTGATTCCCAAACATACTCTATCTACATGGTCTCTAGCCTATAACCTCATACCACAGGGCAAAAGCACACTGTGTCAATGCACAAGACTCTAGTGGCCAAGAAAAAAGTTCAATCTAGGTAGAAGAAAATCCTAGAGAACCAAAGCCCAAACTAGGTAGTAAATAATCCTAGAGAACCATTTGGATGAGAGGTGTGATTGAGACAAAATCACCTAGAGTTGGCTTCCATCTATTCAACCGAACCCTTCCTACCACTAGACGAAATATACTAGCAAAGCAAAGTGGTTGGAAGCAAAACACTAAAGATCACAAGGGAGCAAACCTTGGTTATAGTTGCTCGGGAGGTAGTTGTAGTGGTCGAGGTCGAATATGTATCCAGGACGAGGTCGTAGATGAATCCTGGACATGGTCGTACATGTGTTCAGACCTCGGTCAAGCAGTCGAAGTCGTGTACTGGACGTGGTCGAGTCCGACTCATGGTCGTGTCCGAGTTCACCATGGTCGTAGATGAGTTCATAGTCGAGTCTAGACCATGGTTGAAGTCAGTTCTGGTTTGCAGTTGTAGTCGAATCTGAGTTGCTGTTGTAGAACGCATCCAGACCATCCGGATCGAGGTCGGAGATGAGTCCAGGACGTGGACATAGTCAGGTCAGGACCGTTGTCGTAATCGTGTCCTGGTCGTGATCAAAGTCGAGTCCAAGATGATCGAACGCGAGCCCGGGCCGTGGTGGTGTGATCGAACTCGCGTCTGGGGATCGGTCGGAGTCGAGTCCGAGTCGTGGTCGTGGTTGCGTCCTGGTCATAGTCGTAAAACGAGTTCACCGAGAATCTAGACCATGGTCGTGGATGCTACGACGTGATCGTAGAAACCCAGGAGCAGTCGTAGAGACTTATACTAGTCTCCCCCTCATTCACAACCTGCATTTCAAACACGGGGACGACTGGATGTCCGAGTACTGGGGTAAATGATATACAAGCATGGATCCAGTACTGAGACGCATGACCACAATCGGTAGCATTACAAATGCATGAGAACACGCACCGCCACAAGCTCAATCTAGCCCTCATCAAAAGCATCTAGAACAGCAAGCCTAGAGCCACCCAATACTAGAAAAAGCTTGTGACCTAACCATAAATCTCATGATATCTAAGCATACGCACAGACTAACGCTACCAAGATATCCTACAATTTATTTCATGCCAAAATGAATAAGATCAAGGTATACAAGCATCACAATGAATCACTACCATACATAGCAGATGACAGGAATAGTCACAGAAGCATATGCTAGCATGGATAAAAGCATGTATACTAGAAAAGATACAAAGGCATGAATAAACGTACCATTATGACACAGAGAAACTATCCCATATATACTCAAGCTCATATTGTCAATACATATGCACACATCATGTAGACATACAACATGACAAATCCAAATCATAAAAAGTATGCTAACATGTATAAATGATGACGAATGAACATAAGAAGCAAGATGTGAACCATGATAGATACTACAGAGCACAAGGTCATGATGATACTTGACTTCTAATATGCACATTCTACTTAGCTCATAAAGTCAAGTCAAAGCTTAAGCATCCAAATATGGTATGATACATGGATACCTAAGCAATATACACATAAAGGCATGACATGAAAGCATTGAGAGAAAAACATGCCAGTATGGTACAAGTGAGCATATGAGCAAGCACATCATGCCAATTATGATCATTCATGAATATAAAAGCATGAGGATATAGAATTGCTCACAAAGTAGGTGGAGACGCCAAACATGAAGGTACATGCCTCTTGGAGGCCATAAAGTGGAGAGCCAACAAATGTTCTAGTCATGTGATGAAGCAGAAGACTAAAACCCAATCGATCCCATGTTCTCCATCCAACGTCTGGACACCTACAAAAGACAAGAACAACGTGCCCAAGTCTTGGATCCCAAGGGGTTAGTAAGCAAATGCTTGAGAACCCAAGACTTGACACACGACCACTCATCAGAAAAGAATGGTCATTACGTGCTACGACTACAGTTGAGAAGAAATAAGCGTGGTCGTAGCACGAGAGGCGTAGTCTTGAACGACTACGGTCGAGAGACGTAGTCGTAAAGTATTACGATCACGGCAATCGAGCAACATCATGCTCAGGACCAGCACCCGTGGTCGTAGAGTCTCCCGAACATTGTGACAAGCAGAAGTGTCTGCCAGCAGACGAGGTCGTATGAAGCTACGACTACGCCCAAGAGGACAAAGCACCATCCTCTGTTTTTCAGTTCTAGTCCATCTGGTCGGAGAACAGGATATATCAAGATAGACCAACGAACCGAGGGCCGTGCGCCGAGGTAAAGCATAAGATCCATGAAGTGTAGTCACAGATGGGGCCTCTGAGACCGTGGTTATGATCACGTCCCAGCACCTGCGAATGCTACTCTCGTTGCCGTCCTCGGTACAGTGACTGTGGTCAAAACTCCTTACGACCACAGGTTCTTGCAAATAACATCACCCTCCAACCAAAATCAGCCTCTTGTCACAAAGGACATCATTGGTAAAAACACCCCAAAAAGATGCAAAGAAAATTTCACAATATTCCCTACTTGTTGCCAGGCTCAAGATCGGTTAAGATCAAATACAGAGCCAACCTTGCTCTGATACCAATTGTAGGACCGAAATGGCAACAGAGGGGGGGTGAATGGTGCCTTAAAACATTCTCTATTTATTGAACCTGATCTTTTCTCCAATAGCTAACGAGCTGTGAAGAAAAAGATTGATTGCTTATAGAAAAACGAGAGAGAATAGAAGGATCTCAGCCAACCGAGAAGAACCAGACCACCAAACCGAGAAAACAGACGGGAAAAACCGTGGTTGAAAAACTAGAGCAGACTTCGCTGCAGTCGAAGCTGTGGTCGAACGCCAACTCGTGGTCGTTCAACCGACAGTAGTGGGAGCACGGTACAACGGCTTCGGTCGGAAGAGAACAGCTAAAGTCGTACGACTAGTCGAGCCACAAACCAGAGCGAACGAAACAGCCGTGGTCGGACGGAGGATCACCAAGATCAACAACACACGACTGCAGCGGCTGCCGACAGAAAAATCTATGGTCGTAAGATCAAAAACAGTGAACCGCCTGTTGTCGGGCGCACGACCGTAAGGCTAGAAATTGAAGAACTTTTTGCACAGAGATCAAAAACGCATGAAACTTGAAACCCAGCAAGAGTGAGATCTCTGGAAGTGAAAATACCTAGAACCTTCAAAGTCTTCGCAAAGGTCGGCTAGAACGACACGGTCAAAAATAAAAGCAGAGCACTGGAGGTGCACGACCGTGATTCACAGAAGTTTCTCCAATTCTACTTTTGCTCTCGGGAATGAAGTGACCAAATGGCCTTGAGATAGATTCCCAGTTCTAAGCAACTCTAAGCACACTAAACCAGCCACCCTACTCAAAGCAAGAACACAGAAAAACGAAAGAGCAGAGAGGGCGCAAAAATATCAATCAAAACATCTCAAGCAAAATAAAACTCAGACTGATACAAACAGATGAATGATTGATCATGAAGGTTTCTACGGCCACTCCCCCTGGGAGGACAAGCTCTAGCCCTAGAGCGAACACACACAGATAGACTCCCAACACCTCCTGTGTCTAGTCCCGGTCCTCCCACGTCTCACCACGAAATAGCTCCGAAGTCCTACAGCCACACAGACAAGCAAACCATCACATAGCACCGCTCCAGTCAAACCGACAATCAATCATCACAACTATGACAGCACAAAACCTGGTCGTAAACTCCTTACGACCACTCAAATGCACACCTAAAGAAGTGGTCGAAGCGCTGGAAGACTTCCCCTGCTTCCTTCGACCACACAGCATGTCGTCACGACCACCTCAAAGTCCGTTACGACCATGCAGACCTATGCAACGACCATCGTGAGCTGCTACGACTTTATCGCCCAAAGTCTAGACCTCATTCGACCGGTTAACAGAAGCTACGACCGCTTATCGCATGATCGAACCACCTTCCGACCACGTTCATCGCTTTCAATCGTGGTCGAACCCCGTTCAGACCACGTACACCGAGTTTCACCGTGGTCGAAGCCCTTCTGACCTCGTTCGACCACTTCCAGCCGCAGTAGCCCACTTCCGACCGTGCTTCAAGCTCGTCCGACCGCTTACTGGCCCTTCTGACCACAACCGATCGATATCGACTACGTCCGACCGCCTCCCGACTTCGTACACCGTGGTCGAACCGTCTCCCGAGCGCCCAACGTGGTCGAATCTCCCAAACGCGCAACGTGGTCGAAGACCCGATCGCCCAACGTGGTCGTAAACCCTGGCGTCGACTACCGACCACGACCAACGTGGTCGAAACAGACTTCGATCACAGCCAACGTGGTCGAAGATCCGAGCGCCGACTGCCGACCACTTCCAACGTGGTCGAAGACGCCACAACATGGTCGTACGCTACCTGGCTGGTTCTCAATTTCGCTCAACGTGGTCGTAGCGCCTTCCGACCACGACCAAAATGCTCGAACGCCGCCCGGCTGGATCCCGATAGCTCTCAACGTGGTCGTAAGCCCTCGGCTGGATCCGGAAACGCGCCAACGTGGTCGAATGCCATCGGGCTGACTCCCGACCACGGCCAAAGTGGTCGAACCAGCTTCCGATCACGTTTAGTTTTGCCGAGGACGTTGCATCGTGGTTGTACGCTTCTCGAATGACCTCCGACCACGCCCAAAACGGTCGTACACACTTCTGGTGCCCTTCGACCACGGCCAGAGTGGTCGTAAATAGCTGCCCGACTTGACCATGTCCAAAGCGGTCGTACTCCTTCGGTGCCCTTCGACCACGGCCGGAGTGGTCGTAAACCTCTCAGGTGACCTCCGACCACGGCCAGAGTGGTCGTAGACTCCCCAACATGGTCGTAGACTTCCAACCAGGGATAACGTGGTCGTAAGGGCTTCTGCTGCCTTCCAACCATGGCCAAAGTGGTCGAAGATGATCTCCCGACCACACAAAAAGACTTTCGACTTTGGAAGAACTTCCCAATGAGGTCGTAAACGGCACAACATGGTCGTAAGACTTCCGGCTGATGTCCATGAGGTCGTAAGGATATTTTCATGCAAGTCGTAAATGTCCCTTTCGACCCTATGGTCGTAAGCCTAACTGCCAAGCAGGTCGCAAGGGCTTAAATCCCAACAGAGAAAGCCATTCACCTCTCAAACCTCAAAAACCAAACTCAATCTTTCTAGATCAAGAGTCAATTACTCATCACAACCATGGGGTGACCTCCACATGGTCTCACAGCTTTATTTATTATACTTATCAAATAAATCAACAAGACCAAGTCATTGAAATTAAATGAGTTGTAGAGCTCTCTTTATCATATTTACTAATATGATGTGTAGCTTTGATCATGACTGGTTATAATTAATTTGCTATATTTGAACTAAAATATGACATGACGGAATACTTTGACTAGATTAATTATAAATAGTACTTTACGATGTTCATCGAAAAGAATTAGCTTGATTGTGAGTCTTATTTTAAATCTTGGCGATGAGGCTTGTATGTTTTATATTGCAATCTTTTTATGATAACTCAATTTGGCATGTTATAAAAAATGAGAAAAAGATAATTGAAAAGATGTATGCTTCAAGCATGCCATGGTATACAAAAAAGAAAAGGCACAAAAAGTGCACAAATGAAAAGTAGTATGCTTCAAGCATGCCACCATCTAAACAAGTATGCTACAAGCATTTCATTTTGAAAAGAAGTATGCTACAAGCATGCACATGACTATGAATCGAGTGTGGAGCAATAGATTGTTTTATGAGACTGCTAGCTCGTCTGTATTTAAAATTTGCTTCACTTCTAGCCTTTGACTTTTTGTTGTGATACCTCATTGTGCTCTTTATAATTGATTTGGTTATTGTTGAGATGTCTGCTATTAATATAAATTGCTTAATCATGCTCAAGACTGGTTTTGATATTGCTATATGATATATGACTTTATATGATCTAGATAGCTCTACTAAAACATATGGCTTAGTTGTTTTATTTAATCAATGCACATCGACTTATATAATCTACAAAGTTTCTTGATTTTTATTCTCAGTGCATTTTCTTTTAATTTTCTTGATGATTATATTGCCAAAGGGGGAGAGATTTGGTGTGCTTTGTGAGATATTGGATAAATTTGCGAAAACTTCACCTCTTGTGTTGAGGGGGAGAGATTTGAGACTTGTGGCTTGAAATGCTTTTTCGGCTTCAGTTCTTCACTTATATCTGTTTGAAGCTAATTCATCATGCAATCTTTTGGTGTTGTTAATGTATTCATCAAGGAGGAGATTGCTAGACCATGTTGTTAGGTCTAGGTTATTTTGGAGATGAATAATTGACAATGATTAATTTATGCTGATGAATATTTGATAATATTGTTTATCGATGTTATGCGAGGTGTGTTGGCGTGTGTGTATATGGACTGATGTTGGTCAAGTTTGGACGAACTTGTACCAGAAGAATGTTCTTTGGTCTTTGCATGTGCAGGTCGAGCATGGAGGCGATCATGGTCGGTGACGAGGAGGACCGGGACTAGGATGGGGAGATCTGAGGTCCAGACAGTCGAGGATGTCATGCGAGATGGTCGGGCTCATGTTTGGGGTGCATGGAGATCAGAGATGGATGATACATGTTGGACCTACGGAGGTACGGTCCGGAGGCTACAACACGTGGTGGATGATGCGTGGAGAAGATACGGGAGGTGCGGTCCTGGAGGCTTCGACACGTGACGCGTTAGAAAAGTCGGGAGTATGAAAAATCCGTGTTAGGAAGGGTTTCGGATCCCTTGGAAATTAGTGGGCCAAAAACCTAGTTGAGGTAAAAATATCTATGTCTAGTTGGATAAGTTAGATTAGGGTTTTAAGTAAAGAATGAATATGATTCGTAGGAGACTGCATAAAAAGGGAACAGAAATTGTGATCGGAGGTGTGGCTTTTAGAGAGATAAACTTTATATTAGGGTTTAGAGGTGTTAAAAAAGAGTATTTTGTAGTCACTATAATTCAGAAATAAAGTTTAGATCTGTCCTGAGAAAAAAAGAAAGCTAGCGGCGCAGCTTTCCTCGTCGACGTCTCGGTTTTCTTCTGCCGAGAAGCGACGGCGATTGAACCAATCAAACAAAGAAAAGGAAGACGCAGCATTGCGGCGGCTGTGACGCGAGAAAACGACAAAAAAAAAAAAGAAAAGAAAAAGAGGGCAGATGGATAGTTGGAAGTGAACAATTCTTCGTTTTCTAATTAAAGTTTGTGATTTTTTTAATTCGTATATATTATTCTTTTTTCTGATTTTTTGATTCCTAGATATTCTTCATGCATTAATCTCTATCTATTTATTTTTGTACTTACATTTATGAATTAATTTAAATATGTTTTTCTGTTGATCGAAAATGATTCTCGGTGTTACAGTAACTACTACAGTATGGTACAGCAAATTGCTATTGTACTTTGCTACAGTAAAATCAGGAAAAAATCTGGTTTTTTTCTTTTTATTATTTCTGATTTTTGCAGATTAAAAAATTAAAAAGCAGAAAATTAAAAAAAATTCAGCTGTGCGCTGTAATCATTACCCCTCTGATTGCTATCAATAATCCTACAAATTTGTATAATTTCATAGATAATACTATAAAAAATCAGATTATTCATGCATCAATCAACGAATCCTACTAGTTGATCCGTATCAAACTCTCTTTTCGTGTACCTATCTTATGAGGACCGGTCGAATTAATTGGTGCATAAATTGGGGAGAAACGGACATAGACAAATATACACAGATCGAGAAGAATCACATGCAAGCCATTTCCTAAAAGAATGCATGCCAGATGCCACGCATGCATGTATTGTGAAGCGTGGCAGATTAATAACCAAGCATCCCCATGCCTCACGTGAGTCATGAATGTATACTAGTCGAATACCCTTAAATTGTTTGAATAAAAAATCATGTTATCTCAACATATTAATTGATATTATTAGGATTAGTCATTCCGACCCACACACTTAGCAATGTCGTACCTCCACGTTTTTGGCTACCGTGTATCTGATAGAGCTATATTATTTTTTTCCTTGTTGGAGAATTTTTAAAATGATGGAATTTGTATTTTATTAGTATATTGTTCTTTTTATTTTTATTAAAGATTTTTTAGAACGATGTAAAGAAAAAGTTAGAAGAAATAAGTACATTATCATCACCAACTCTTTTTTTTAAATAGTAATCCCTGAAATGCAATACAACCAAATTTGTGTGGCCAATGAATGAATGGACTTCAATGGCTGTGCACATACCAATGTACCGATCGATTAGGGTATTAACAAAACCTGTACGGTCGTCCAGCAACGCACGTAATCACGTATCCATTCTTACATCCTCTAATATACCAGTAGTTTGTAAATAGATATTTACCACAAGATGATGGGATTATTATTAGTTGTGTCCGGTCAGGAGTGTAAGAGGAGAGACGAGACGATGGATTCTGAGCAAGTGCAAGTGGTAGAGTCGTGCTTTGTAGCGCCGAGCGAGGAGACGCCGAGGAAAGGGCTCTGGCTCTCCTCGCTCGACCTCGTGCTGGCCAACAGAGGCCACACCCCAACCGTCTACTTCTACCGCTACGATGACGCCGGCGCCGCCGACTTCTTCGACGTGTCCAGGCTCAAAGCGGCGATGGCCAAGGCACTGGTGGCCTTCTACCCCCTCGCCGGCCGCCTCGGCGAGGACGATGACGGCCGGATCGAGATCGACTGCAACGGCGAGGGCGTGCTCTTCGTCGTGGCTCATTCCGAGCTTACCGTCGATGACTTCAGCGACCTCAAGCCGTCGCCGGAGCTAAGGAGGCTGTTTGTTCCGCGCATTGAGCCCTCGTCTATCATGATGGCCATACAGGTCCTTCCAAAGTAGGAGTAGCTAGTAATAGGAGTATATCTAGGCAGGTAGCAGTAATAAGTGACGTGTTTGCGACTCTGCACGCTTGCAGGTGACCTTCTTCAAGTGTGGTGGGGTGGCGTTAGGAGCGGCGCTCCACCACGTCGTCATCGACGGCATCAGCGCGTTCCACTTCATCCAGACGTGGTCCGCCTTCTGTAGGGACGGCGATGGCGCTGCCGTGGAGCTGCCCTGCCACGACCGCACCCTCCTACGCGCCCGGTCACCGCCGATTGTCCACCTAACGCTCTATCCGTGTTCTGCCCTAAGGTCACTTTCTCCGAGACGTCGGGACCCGTCGTCAGCGAGGTATTCGCCATCTCCAAGGACCAGCTCGCCGCTCTTAAGCGGATCTGCGGCGGCGCCAGCACCTTCTGCGCCGTGAGCGCCCACGTGTGGCAGTCCGTGTGCGTCGCCCGGCGGCTGCCGCCGGACGCCAAGACGCGCCTCACCTTCCCTGCAAACGCCCGGCGCAGCCTGAGGCCACCACTCCCTGACCGCTACTTCGGCAACGCGTGTGTCTGGCTGGGCACCGCCGCCGCGGCGGGGGACATCACCTCGGCGACGCTGGCCTCCGTCGCCGGCCGGATCAGAGGCGCCATCAGCCAGATGGACGACGAACTGGTGCGGTCGGCCATCGACTACTTCGAGCTGGCCGAGAGGGACAGCCGACCGTTGAGGGGCAGCATGCCGGAGACGGAGGTGAGGGTGAACAGCTGGCTGGACATGCCGGTGTACGACGCGGACTTCGGATGGGGGAAGCCGCAGGTGATGTCTCGAGCGGAATCCGTCCGCGGCGGGTTTACGTACCTAATGAACGGCGGGCCAGCGGACGACGGCAGCGTCCGCGTGCTGATGTGTATGGAGGCTGCAAATCTGGAGGAGTTCGAGCGGCTGCTTTACGGCAAGTTCTAGCCGGCCAGGCGCTGCATGCACGTGCCGAGGAGTGTGCCAATTCAATTGATGTCGATCGTCTCGGAAGCATGCCACACGAATGGTATGATCGGCGGTGAAAGGCTTGTCTTGAGCTGCTGCTTTTGTATCTTTACTTACGGCTTATTAATCTAATAAATAATAATTTATAAAAAAATGTTCAAATCAAAAACTGCCTGAAAGGTTAAAAAGATGAAAACTGACTGAAATTACACTGTAGCTGTTGGTGACTTATTTGACGTAATTAAATTTAAAAGTTTTAAAAAATAGAAAAAATAGGTTAGTCAATCACAGACAATACAAACGAATACGAAAAAAGAACCAGCAAAAAAACTCAAAAAACAAAAAAAAAAAATCAAAAAAGATGAAATTTAAGAATAGTGAAAAATAAGCCAAAGCTTAAGCTAAAATGAGCGGGACCATAATGGCCACACCATTTCCATGGTTGAAAATTGAAGATGGGAGCTCTCATAATTCTGTCAAACCCTCGATTCAAGCTACTAACTAGCCAATATTTTGCCAGTTTGCGTGGTCTAAAAATTTGAATTGTCTCAACTATTATGAGGTATTCAATTAAAAGAAAATAAATAAAAAATAGAAAAAACTATTAATATCTATGGATAATGTAAAGAGAAAAGAAAAAAAGAGAGAAAAGAAAAATGTATTAAAAAGTCAACATATTGGAAACGGTTTTTGGATCAAACAGAATCTTTGTTTCTCCCACTTGGTCCTCTCTCACTGCATAACATTCAGCCGGTAAGAGAGGGCAGCAGTGAAACAAATGGGGACTATTGTGTAATCAAGCCATTCTGAAGCAATTGTAATTTGCTACTGCAGCATATGTAGTTCATTTTTAGTTCGCATGGTCACATAAAATATATCACCGTTTTCCCAAAATTCAACCTACTAAAAATGCGATCCTGTCCGTCCATCACTGCGCAAGATTGAGTGGGACCCCGTCGGCGATCTCGAATCGCGATCCTTCATTCGACACCCACCACCCCCACGTCGCAGACACACACCCACCGCCGGTCGCTCCCACCCACTGTATGGCGGGCCCCGGTGTCCCACGACGAAGGGACCCCACTCGTCATCAACCCACCCATCACGGCCACCTCTCCCGTACGCGCAGCCAAAATCTCCACCCCCGAGTCGAGACTCGCGAGTCGCGACCCGCATGACTCGTCGCCTTTTATGTGCTCAACGAGCGCTCAGCGTTTAGTGTGTGTCGACTGCGGGGAGAGTGGGAGAGAGATGGGGAGAGGCGAGTTGGGAGGCGGCGGCGATGGTTCAGAGGAGGCGAGGGCGGTTGCGGCGGCGACGGAGAGGGAGCGGGAGTGGGAGGAGGCGGCGGACGCGGTGGCGTACGACTCCTGCACCTGGCCGCCGCCGGTCGCCGCGGTGTGCGGCCCCGGCAACAGCGGCAAGTCCGCATTCTCACGACTCCTCCTCAACACCCTCCTCGGAAGGTGAAACGCCTCCTCCCTCGTGACGGAGTCGCAAGCGATTGGAGTTATTTTTGGTTGGGATTTGGGATGGAGTTGTGGGTGATCGCAGCGCTCCTCGTACTGAGGCGACTCCCTTCTGCTATGTCGTGTCGTGCTTGTAAGATGGAACTATAGAGAATTTGCACAATTGTTTTTTCCCCTCTGAATTTACTCTGCTGAGGAGGCCCTACTGCATTTTTTGAAGTCCTCTTCTCGTTGCAACCTGCTCTGTATCTGCTCTGTTTCAGTGTAAAATATGTGAATAGATCGTGCTGCTACAGGGTTATGCGCACGTAGATATAATCGAATGACTGTCCTGTTGGCCAGGGGCGTAGCCAGCCCAACAGCCAGCCTCGAGCTCAGCTTACTTAAAAAAAAATTCAAGATCTTTACTTAGTAATTGCTACAGTAAAATAAAAGAAGTATCTCAGCTAGGCCTCGGGCCGTTGCCCCGGAGGCCTAGCTCCGCCTCTGCTATTGGATGTTCCTAAGGTCAACTTACAACGAATTTGTCGATGAAATAATAGTATCTTGACTGAATTTAAATTTGAGAAACTTTGGTTTGGAATTGGGGCTGGGTGGTACCTCGCTTAATTTCTTCTTGTTCTTCTTTTGAAATCGGTACTTCGCTTAATTTCGGTTATGCTAGATCTTGTGGCCGTAAGAAGGAACAATAGATAATTTGTTCGATTTTTATTTTTAAATTTACTCTGCAGAAGAAGTCCGACTGAATTCCCCTTTTTTTGCAATCCTCTTCTGGTTACAATTTGCTCTGTTTTGGTGTAAAATCTGTGAATAGTGTGCAGAAGGATGCATTAAAATGTATTCTTGATGCAACCGTAGTCGTTATGCTAGTATAAGCTTAAGCAAGCATTACATTTTAGTTTATGTGTTAAAAAGTGTTAGATCATGATGTTTCATATATAATCTGAGTTATTTGTTTATGTACACTCCAAATTCAGTTGACGTACTATCCGTATTTAATATTTATATTGAAAAGCAGTCTGAGTTGTCCTCAAATTTCAGTAACAATCCAGCTGAAATTTGATTTTGGAAAAGGTAACAGGGAGTTAGACATCAAAACTATTGCTCAATTATTTCATCTATTAGACCACTGGCAAAGTAACCATGTGCCTATAATTGTTTAGTAGGTTTTGTAATTTTGAAAAGTGTGAGAACGTTATTTGTTACATTTTATTTTAGTTTGCCGATATCTCATGCATGTCCAAGGGTCATAAGGTGATTTGGTTTTATTGTTTCTTTCTCACAAATATGTGATATCTTGCTTCTGTTTGATTTTGTGCTCTTTTTATGTATCTTTTGTTTAAGTTGGTCTGAGTGAAGTCTGAAGTAGTTTTGCGGTCAGCACTAGTTTGACTGTCTGTACTTAAATTTGCTTATTCTGGCAATAAAATTTGTGATGGGAAAATAAACTGGTTCTACTGGTAGTTATCACAAGTTTGGATAATTACTGCAACTCAGAATTTTTTATTGACTTTGTTGTATTTGTTATTAGCTTGTGTCTGTCAGTTCAATTCTTGTGATTCTTTGATTTGCACAGGTATAAGAAGGTGGCATACATGGATACTGATGTTGGCCAGCCTGAGTTCACACCTCCAGGATTTCTCTCACTTCATGTATTTGAGGAACAGGCTAAAGGTGTCAGCTTGGGATTTTCTCCTTTTTTTAATTCCCATTCTAAATCCTGTGCTCATTTTGTTGCAAGAAACAGGCTAAAAGTGTCAGCTTGGGATCTTTTTTTTAATTCCCATTCTAAATTTTGTGCTCTTTTTGTTGTAACTGGTTGGAATTTTGTTGCTTTTGTTGTAATTGCAGATTTTACAATGCTATATCTGCGGACTCCAGAGAGGTAAGTTATAGTGCCGTGATCTTCAGTTATACCTTGTGTATTGTGGTTTCATGCTTTATTATGATTTATTTAATGTAATCGTTTTCGGCACTGTTAGGTACAATCCTCTGCTCAATTGAAAATGGCTCCTCGTATGTGACAAAGCTATTTCATTTGTTAAAAGAATTCCTGGATTTCTTTCTAATATTATTGCTTTAGCGCTCAGTGGTTCAAAATAGTCATATATATTTCTTAAAATTTTATTGGTAATTTTCATAGGCTATATGTGTTTGTTCGAGTCTTAAGTGTGCAACAGTAGTTATGTTGTTTTATTAGTCAGCGCTTAAGATTTTATAGCCAACCACAAGTATGAAAATAATCATCATCTTTACTATTATAAAAGTGTGAGTTGGTGGTTGGTCCATTCTCCCTCCTCTGTTCTTAGCCATCCGATTTGATTTGGATCATTCGTCTCTCTCCTCCTCTCTCTCAGGATACAACCGTCCACCCCCTCCACTTTTTCCATCTCCTCACGCATTCTGGTCACTCTTCTCTCTCTGTCGATTGCTCTCTAATATTTAATGTGTGAAGTTGGCCAAGCAATAAATTCCGTCTCATTATTTTTATGACTCCGTTGTAACACACAGGTCTCTAATTAGTAACACCTAATACGTCAATCTGGTTTTTATTGAAAAAATTAGTCGTTCCAGGCTTCCAGCTAATATTGCATTGCATTCCTCTGTCTACACGATTCCCTTTTCTGTCATGTATGATCTTCTGGAAGCTGTCTTAAGACCTTTTGCACATATTCCAGGTGCTTCTTTTTTGCTGATACCTGTGCACAGAAGAACCCAAAACTTCTCTTGAGCTATATATTTGGCCTTTATGATTATTTCCTTAAGGAACTCTATCGCTTTAATGAGCATGATGACTCTCAGAAATCAGCTATACCGCTTGTTATTAACACTTCAGGATGGGTGAAAGGTGAGATTTCATTGTATCCTGCTTCTTGTTGGTAATACTAATATCTGATGTTGCTAAATGAATGGATCTTCTTTCGTTTTTTTTCTTGAACTTCTGGTTTGTTTTGTAAATTGATCGATCTTATACTTTGTAACATTTAGGTATGGGATTTCATGTGCTGGCAGAGATGTTGAAATATGTATCCCCAACTCATGTTATTCGGATATGCACCACAGCAGAGGGTAAAAATTTACCAGGTGGGGTATTTTGGTTGGGTGAACATGAGGAAGATTCACCAGTTAATTTAGTTGAAATCCGTGCAGCACATGACTCTCCTCGTCAGTAAGTCTTGGTTTAATGAAATCAATATGTCCGTAAATCGTTTTTATAGTAATGTCTGTCTTCTTAATGCAGTCTGTTAGTAAAGAAAGAGGCGCGAATCATTCGTGATCTCAGGCTGATTGCTTACTTTAGGCAGTGCTTACCGAGGGACTTTCCTATTTTCTCTTGTGATGATTTAGTTCAGGGCTTTTCTGCTATACATCCGACTCAGCTTCATCTTTCAAAAATACAGATTATTGATCTACACTGCCAGGTGACTGAAAATACTTCCTAGATTCAGATTACAAGCTTTATTCTGATTATATGATGTAATGATGTTTGTGCTAACCGTTGCCTTTTTCTATGCTCCATTTACAAAGTAGTATTTGCTAACAACAAAACAAAAGGTGTCACTTTTGCGTTAACTGAAGGTACAGAGCTTTTGACAAAGCTGACTTGACATTCTCCTTGTGCACTAGTGCTACAAAGGAACACATAAAACATACGGTTAATGGTTGAAAGTTACTGTCATTGGAGCTGACTTGACATTCTCAGTCAGTCTCTTCAAATTTTCCTTGTGTTAATTAAGGGATGAAAGTTACTGTAATCATGGTTACAATTCAATTAATAGAGCAGTATGATTCCACACAACTCTTTCCTGGAAATGAGTTGTCGTTGATATAGAATCTTAAACAGTGGGACCATAACCCTTACTACAATTCTCTTACATCTTGAATAATACAATTTAATACCTACGCTATGACTGTAATGTGTATAGTATGAGCTTGTTATGATTTAAGGTAAGTATTGCGTACATATCTTGTTTGCTGATAAACAAGTTGTTGATATAATCTTTGTATTTATATTTGTGAAACCTTATGTCACATATTTTTTTCATAGAAAAGGATGAAGTTATGACTAAAATTCTAATAAAGCAAAGGTGTACCACTTGTTGGATACCAAAAAAAAAGATGCCCAGAGGCTGTACATGTATAAAACAATTAAGTAATTACAACATTAATCTAACTAAATATACAACGTGGACAGGTTAACTATAAGATCCACTTCATTATGTTTAGATAAAGTTGATCCAATATGGAATATCAATACTGAAAATTTTAATTTTGAGGTTTTTCTATTAATATAGTGTCTATGGTTGTGCTTTTATAGGTTTCTGGTAATGCAATGTACCACTTCTTGAATGGTACTATTGTTGGTATTGCATCAAGTACATCCGTTCCTTTGTCAGTTGAATGTTCTACTCCTTGGTGCATTGGACTAGGTATGTCCACTTTTAATTTCTTTTGTTTAGAGTTGATATTCTGATATACTTTTCATAGTCTGCTCAATGTTTTATTTTGTTTAGAGTTGATATTCTGATATACTTTTCATAGTCTGCTCAATGTTTTAGTTAAAATATATTGATGAGACTGACTAATTTCCTGCATGGTACTGTTCTGCTGAGTTGGATTTTAGGTTTTGTCAAAGCCATAGATGTTCCAGGAGACCGCATTCATTTGATCACGCCTGTTTCTCATCAGCTTTTGGAAAAGATCGATATCATTTTTCGAAGTTGTATTGCAGTTCCTACCTGCCTCTTGCAGGTAATAGTCAACAGACTTCTATTTCTCTGTTTTTTTCGTGAGAACAGACTTCTAGTTTTGTTATTTAGATAAACTACTTATCATTGTGTGATGAAATTACACAGGATGTTCATATTATGGTAATTCCAAGTAGTTTTATCATACTTTGGGCCTGTTCTTTTTCAGTTTTTGGTTTTTCTACAGTAACTAGCTTTTAAATAGAGTGTCTTTTCAAGATAGGGTCTACTAGTTGATTGTAGTAAATACTGTACTGACTTCATTTATATCGGCAAAAACTGCACGTAAGTTTTAGTTACTTTGTAATCTCTCACGAACATCCCAAAACCACAAGCCGTAGCCAAAAGAACATGCCCTTTATCATCGAGAATATGCATCTGTGTATTGTCTCTGCAGCAAATCTGCTGCCACAATAATACACAGCATTCAATTTTTTGTCTCCCTGTGAACATGGCAATAGATTAGATGCTCGGTAATGTTAATGGAATGCAATGCATCAAATTATCACTGGTCCAAATATTTCAAACCTGCTTATTCTGTAAGCATCATAAGTTGATGGCAAGCATTTAGCCTTTCACTGACTTTCAGTCCATTGCTAATACGATATGGTATCAGCTGGAATAGTAGTGTACAGGGGAGCTACGTTCTATTTGATAATCCTATTATTTATAATGCCAAGTCAAGAACCAGTCGTATGATGACAAGAATGAAACCCCAATTACCCATTGATTTTTTAACAAACTAACATATGATCTGCTCCAATGAACATGTGCTTATGAATTGCAAAAAAATAAAATGAAAATGAACATGTGCTTACGTGTGTAGAATATGTTACCATCAGTTATTTGATTGCTGCATCCCCATGGTCTCACTCAAACTTCAACTTGCAGGTGTCTGACCCAGTAGGCGATATAACGAAAAGGCTGAGGCAGCTCTAGAGCATTGGAGATGTTTAAAGATACAATCTCACTAGGGACAGACAAAAATACAGCTCTCGATTGCCATGAATAACCAACCTAGGGAGAAATCACTGGACCTGTAACGTATGGAATGCGAACTTCATAATGTATTTACCGCGAAACCGGCCTGGACAAATTTGTGATAGTATCATTAGGCTACACTGTAACACCCCCGTTGCCAGGGGTGATGTGAGGACACGGCGTTTCGCAACTATTCACGTATGAACAGTTATGAAACGTCGCGCAAGAGTATACCATCGCAGTTTACAGCAAAAGACCAACATATATTACAAGATAAGGTTTAACAACCTAGTTTTACAACAGCGGGCATTGTAAGCCCGAAATATATTACAGTACAAAAGAATTTCCAGGAACTCGAGCGTATTTGAGACCTAAAACCACGAATCTTCATCGGGGATCAGCTCCTCCGGGGCTTCCTCGACAGAGCAGCCCTCACCAGCCTCTTGATCATCGATGTGTTCAACAAGCCGTGAGCTAACCAGCTCAGCAAGCCACAATGGAAACCTAGCTTAACTATTTGCACGATTCAACAAAGGTTGGGAGTATACTTGGTTTATTACTTATGTGGATGCAGTTTTATTTGATAGAACTTTTGGAAGATCAAAACAAGACTACTTCTTAATTCACAGGGGTTTTCAAAGTTTGATTTACCAACTAATCAAGTTAAACATACTTGTGAAAAATACTTAAGCTTCGCAGTTGGAAATCACCCAATTGACACAGCTTCATTAACCGGAAGCACGGCGTATTCGAATACCATTTAATTGACTCTGCAGAGTTGCTCAAATTTACCCACAAGCATTCTTAACCCTCATGACTGAGTTAAGAAACCAGGTATTTTCACTGCTCAGACCTTCGCTTACACTCTACCCGATAGGTTCGGAATCCGCATACCCTCGGGTATCCGTAGGCCAAAACGGAACGCCAGGCCCGAGTTATAGGGACCCATCGTTATTGTGTATGTGTTCTCTGTCCCTATACCAATATCCCATGTAGGGCTCCACTTGGATTTGAGCAGCTACTAAACCAGGGTCGACACGTCAACACCGGTGGTTGAGCGATCACTATGTCATGAGCTCGGCGTAAGATTTTAATCCTTATATTTTCTCATGAGGTTCACAACCTCCACCTCAGGGTAAACGGTGGGCGAAGACCGTCTCACGGTTTCCCACAACACTCTTACCCTAACTTTCTGTATACCAACATCACCGACCTAAGTGTACGGTGTCCCATACCACCCTACCCTAGCTTGGGTTTTCCAAATCTACGCCCATGGCGTAACCTTATGATGTAAAGATTTGCATGATGTAAATATAACCTACAATTATTAATTCAGTAATTTTAGGTACTACTAGGGTTAACAATGGAATGGCTGCAAGTTTAACATGGCATTTATCGGTGGTAGGTATTATCTATATCACATGTCATTCTTAAACATTTTATTTTACATAAACTAACATTTCATAAATAACAGTAGTGCAATTATCATAATAACATAATTTAATGAACATGGGAATTCAACATGATCAAGGATTGCGACTTCTTGTGAAATCGGGCGACTTGGCGATCTCGTGGCGGCGGCTCTGAATCTTGATCTTGCACCGAGATCTCCGGATTTCGATACTAACGTAAACATACAAAATAACATTAGTCTTGCTCAATTCTAATTAAGCAAGGCAAAATAATCTATAAAGGAAAATAAAAGAAATAAATTGCATAAAATATCAAATGAAAAGGGTTCTTTGAATTTTAGATTTTCTTTGGAGGGAATTTTGGAAATTGGAGTTCACAGATGGGTTCAGAAAAATGAAAGGAGTAATGTGGTGAAATTTGGGAATTTTTGTGATTTTCTAGGATTTATTTGGACTTTTATGGATTTTGGAAATTGATAATATCGAAAAAATCCGATGAACATTAACGGACCGGCCCAACCGCAACAGTGCGGCCCGACATCTGTGCGGCTGTCTGCGGCCAAAGGCGGTATGCCCCTGCAGGCGGCGGGCTGCGACCCAGCAGCGATGCAACGCTCCCCTCGGTCGGATGGCCGACACGTGGCCCTGTGCTCGGCCGAGATGGGGCGACAGCGGGCGGCTCGGATCTGCTGGGTTAAGTGACATCGGACGGCAGTGGGGAGGGGGTCGGATCGGGCGGCTGTGGAGGAAGATCTTAAGTGAGATCGGACGGTTCTGGAATGAAGCCATCCGACGTTCGGCTTTAAACGATAACGATCGCATGGACGGCGAGATAAGTCCACGTCGTCGTCGTCTACCTCCACCCGTCGTCCTCACGGAAAAAGCGAGAACGACGCGAAAACGGAAAGGAGTCGTCGAGGATTCTCCGGAATCGAGGTGGGAAAAAGTTCTTTGGGGTATGGGAAATCTGTTTTGGGGTTTTGGAGCGAGGCCAGAGGCTCAACGCGAAGAATGGCGGAGAGAAGTCGGCGACGATTTTCTGGCATCAGAGGCCATTACTGGCGTTCTGAGCAAATTGATAGTTTCTGGAGCATCTCTGGTATGTGAGAAACTCGTTGGTGGCAGAGCTCGAACTGGGAGGCTCTCTGGTAGGCTGGCCATGGTGACCCCTTTGTGGTCGACGGTGAGCTTCGCCGCCCGAGGTGAGAGGGTGCATTCCACCAGAGGAGTTCACCAAAGCGTTTAGGAGGCAAAAGGGAAATAAATTAGCAAGAGTAATCAGATTTTAATGAAGAAATGAAGAAATGAGGCTCGGGTGATCACCGGAGACGAAGAAGACAATCGATGGCAATGCAGGCAACTAGACTCCAATCGGTGCTCGGGGAGTATCCGGGAGTGAGGAAGTGTTTGGAGAGGTGTCGAGCTCAGGATGGCTCGAGGAAGTCGGCGACGGAGGCGGTGGAGTGAAGTTTGGGGAAAACAATGGCGCGAGGTGAAGCACGGGTAGGCGGTGGGGGTGGTAAGAGGAGTTCGTGCATGCGGTGAAAATGAGATTAGGCGCGAGAGGGGTAAATGCGAGGTGCGGGTGAGCGGGAGCGGTGGCGGCGAGGCAACCGTGGCGCGACCGCGTGGAGAGAGGAAGGCGCCAGCGGTGGGGCCTTGAGTAGATCGGGGTGGAGTCACCGCTACGTGGCGCGAGGGCGAGCGCCGCCACCGGCCGGGCGAGGTGGCGAGGCGGGCCCGAAGGGCACACCGCCGCAGCGAGCGGCGCGAATGGGGCTGACAAAGGGACCGAGCGCATCTGCGGCGCGTGGAGCGGGACGTGGCGCGTTCGGACCACACCCGCGGCGAGAGAAACCGGGAGCGGTGTACCGTCTCCCTCCCGGCCTTGGCCTTGGCGCGAGGAAAGCGGAAACGGAAGGCGGCACGGAAAAGTGAAAGCGGAAAAGGAGAAAGACGCCAGCGCCGAAAGAAAATGATTCGGCCCGGAAAGGAAAGCGGAAAGAGCCGGAAATTTCCAAATTGGGAAAGTTTTCAAAAATTTACCAAAAATTCAGGAAAAATTAGGAAAAATTTTGGTTTGAAATTTTGGGGTCTTTCAACCTACCCCCCTTAAAAGAATCTCGACCCTGAGATTCACTCGAATCAGGGAGTAAGTTGGGAAAATCCCGCTGCAAGTCTGATTCTCTTTCCCAAGTAGACTCATCGGCCGTGTGATTCTTCCATTGTACTCTGTAGAATTTGACATTTCTGTTTCTGAGCTGCCTCTCTGACGTCTCAAGTATTTGTAACGGTTCTTCTAGATAGGTCCAATCGTCCTGTAGTTCAATATCTGACAATGGTACTTCATCTGTAGGTTGTCGTAGACATTTTCGAAGCTGGGATACGTGGAATACGTTGTGTATTCTGGATAAGTTGGGTGGAAGCTGCACTTTATATGCTACTTCCCCAACTCTTTCAGTTATTTGGAAAGGTCCCACATATCTCGGAGCTAATTTCCCGTTGACTTGAAATCTCTTGACGATTTTGAATGGGGTGACTTTGATGTAGACAAAATCTCCAACTTCAAAGCTTAAATCTTTTCTACGGTTGTCAGCGTAACTCTTTTGTCGGTCTTGTGCAATTTTTAGTCTGTCTCTAATAATCTTGACATGGGCTTCTGAATCTTGAACAATTTGGGGACCCACAAGTTGGCGCTCTCGGTTTCGACCAATTTAAAGGGTTCGCATTTTACGCCATACGATTACTTCAAATGGGGCCATTTTAATACTGGCTTGGTAGCTATTGTTGTATGAAAACTGTGCAAATGGTAGGCATGTATTCCATGCTGCTCTATACACAATAGTGCAAGCTCTCAACATATCTTCTAAAATTTGGTTTGTCCTTTCTGTCTGACCACTTGTTTGTGGGTGATATGCTGTGCTGAAATTCAGGTCAGTACCCATAGCTTCATGTAACTTCTTCCAGAATTTGGATGTGAACTGTGCTCCTCTATCTGAAACAATTCTTTTGGGGACTCCATGGTGTAACATCCCAAAATTTGCAAATCTTGAAAAATTTAAATTGAAATTAATTATTTTAAAATATTTGGACCTTATTGAATTTTTCGAAGTTTTCCGAGATTTAAAATCAAAATTTGGAATTAAAAGGAATTTAAAATAAAACTATATCATCAAAATATCTTGGAAATATTTTATTTATGTTCAAAATGTGTCCAGAAACTTATATGAAATTTTTCTAGAATTTTTAGAAGTAATTTTATTATGAGGCTTAATGAAGTTTCTGCAATTGTCATTTACTAAAAACTATTTTTCTGAAAATCACTTTTCTCTCTCTCTCGGCGCCAAGTGGATGGTCGATCCACCGCCCACGCCACCCGTGGAATCCCTTTCCCTCTCCTCGAGCCACCGCGTGGGCCAGATCTGTGCGCGTCCCTTGCCCGAATCGGTGTCGCCGCCTCCTCATTCTTTCTCTCTGCGCGGTCCCCACCGATCGCCTCCGTCTTCCTCGCGTGGTCGCCGCTCCTCACGCAACCGCCGCCCGCCCACCGCCCCGCCACCCCGGCCTTTTCTCTCGGCCACCTCCCCCTCTTCTTCTCCCCAAACTGATCGTCACTCCGCGCCCACTGCCCCCTCTCCCTTCTCCACACGGTTCCCAAAACCGCTCTTAAACCGCGACCACCTCCCGCCACTCCGCGACAAACCGCCACCGACTCTCTCCTCTCGTCCCTATAAAGACCCCTCCCGAGCATCATCATTCTCCCTCCACCTTTTCCCCACTTCTCTCTCACTCCCGCCTCTCCACCACCCCGACACTGCACCCTTGCCGCCGCCGCCTCGACCTCCGGCGAGGAATCGCGCCTCGGCCGTGCCGCACTCGCCGTCACCACCCTCGGCTTCCCACGTCCCCGAAGCCCCTCGCCGCCTCGACTACGCCTCTCTGCCGCCGGAGCCCGATCGCCGACGACGCCTGAGCTCTCACCACCGCCTCGTCGCCGTAGACCACCTTTCGACCCTCCTCGGTGAGCCTCCTGTATCATTGAGTTCCCGTAGCTTCGATCATTTAGACCCTTCTCCGACCACCACCGGTCACCGGAGCTCTGCGCCGACCACCGGAGCGCCGGCGAGTTCCTCGGCTCGATCGCCGACCGGTCGTGGTCAGACACCATGGTCGAAACCTCCTGTAGCCGTAGTCGGAGACCTTCTGTTGCCAGAAACTCCACAGTAGCTGTGGTCGGAGACTATCCCATAGTCGTAACTGTCCTTCCGTAGTCGAAGCTACCGTAGTCGTAGCCTCTCTCGGTAATCGTATCTGTCCCCGTAGTCGAAAGACTACTCCGTAGTCGAAAGCAACCACATGTCAACGTGATCGGTAGTCGTAGATGCCCAAGGCTGTGATCGTAAATCCACTGTCGCAGTCGAAAACTCTAAGCGTGGTCGTAACCTCCTCGTAGTCGTAAGCCGCTCATCGTGGTCGAAAGCTCCACGGTGGTCGTAAAATTCTCGTGGTCGAAGCCACGCACCGCTTTCCAACGTGGTCGTAGCTTTTGCCGTGGTCGTAAAAGACTACGTAGTCGTAGCTTTTGCCGTGGTCGTAAAAGACTACGTAGTCGTAACTTTTGCCGTGGTCGTAAAAGTCTACGTGGTCGTAATCTCCGCCGTGGTCGTACATCTTAACGTGGTCGTATCGCCTGAGGGCAAACTCGTAGTTTTTCTTTTTCCCTTTGATTTAAATCTTCCCGAGGCCATAACTTTTTCATCCTAACTCCGATTGAGTCCGTTCAAATTTCTAAATTCATCAAAAATTCCAATCTTTACATTTCTGCCATTCTTTCAAATTTTGAAATTTATTTGATATTTTGAAATTCAAGTTTCAAATTTCAAATACCCTTTCTCCCTCGTTTGAACTCCGATTCCATTGAAACTTCCTCCTAAATACATCTAAATTTATAAACTTCATTCCAGTAATATTATTATAAAATCTGTACTTTTATTTGTATTTATTTGTCCTTTGTGTTCTCGTTTTGCGCGTAGAATCCGATCTGGTCGAAGAGTTCGCAGAACCGCAACAAGAGAAACAGAATTCACCCACAAGGCAAGTCTCCTTTGATCATCTTGAACCTACGTTTGATAAATGTTTTTAAATTATTTTAAAAGTTAATGCATTGCTATGTTACATAAAATGATAATTTCTGTTGTAGAAGTAATAGTTAAACCGATGATTGTTATGCCCTCATTTAACATTGACAACCATGTACCTTTGACACCCTAGGATTTCCCTTGTCTCATTATTGAGATTATTATGAATCTTTGTTAATTGTTGTATCGGTAGTAAGATGCTTAGACAAGCTATATAACTTTAGTAACTTTGGATTGGGAATTATATTTCAATGAACTAGACTTTTGATCAGAATTTAGTGACAGATGGTGTTGCCACTGTTTTGTGAAACAAAATAAAATGAGCAAATTATTTTTAGACCAGGGCGGATGGTTGGTTTGGATTGGTGCGGTTAGCACGAGATCTTGAAAAGTGTATGTTCCGCCCTAGTCAATTAAGGACCGACGCTTGTGTTTGTCCGATCGAGCACTACCGTACAACCACATGTCTATATGGGTACGACCTAGCTGAATAACTTATAATAGACTAGTTTAGGTACCACCGATGGAAAGTGGATACCGTGGTTCTTGGTTATTCACGAGTGAGGGACAGGTTCTTGTACTCATACGGCGCAAGAGGGGCTTTTATGCGGGTGGTTAACCCTTCACGGTGAAACCTCAGCGGGTGGTGTCTAGCTAGTCTAGAGTAAGGTAAAGGCTTTGTGATGAATTATCTGGGTCTCATGCCAAAGGAAGCGTGTTGACTAATAAGATAACTTATCTCTTGTGGGTAAAGTGTACAACCTCTGCAGAGTGTAAAACTATTCGAATAGCCGTGCCCACGGTCAAGGGCGGGCAAGGAATGCTTTCACATGGTAGATCTTTATTTTTTTGGTTTAAATCAAGTCTTGGGATTCCGAGAGTGGATAGAACTCTCGGGGAAATTGTCCTGGTGGTTGGAACCAGTGTGGGTGGTTGGAACCCGTAATATCAAACTTGGTGGTAGAATCCTTATGAGTAAAAATGCTTAATGATTTTAGTTAGAATAATTACTTCAGTTAAAACTGTCGCTTTCAAAAATAATTATTGGTATTGGATATAAAACATCGCTTTGTGCAAAAGAGCCATATAGCCTTCTTTGTTAAACCTTGCATCTAATGCATTTTCCCAAGACTTGCGGAGTACTTTATGTACTCATATGCTACACTTAAAATATATATCTCAGAGGAGTATGAAGTTCAAGATGGAGGCTTCGACTACTCTGCGGTGGGATTTGATGAAGGTTTTCCAGACGCTTAGGTCGCGCTCCCCAGTCAATTGCCTGTGGCGTATTGATGGGTCTTTATCAAGTTTTATTTGCTTCCGCTGTATTTGTGTTTATGTTTATTTGTGAGGTCTAAAAACCTCGTTTGTGTTGTAAGACCTTTGGTCAGTACTCTTTATATTATTGTAATATTCGTCTTTGGCAATGTAATCATCATTTGTTTAACTGTGTGCACTAGCTTTGATCCGGGACTAGTCTTTGTAATACGTAGGGTCCGGATTTGGTAATCCGGGGTCCCGACACATGGAGCGTCACAATTTTTGTTAGATACAACTCAGCGAGTTTATCCTTCCCATAAGTTTGTTTGATTGGGAGGAAATGAGCCACTTTGGTTAATCTATCAACAATAACCCAGATAGCATCAAAACCTTCACGAGTTTTGGGAAGTCCAGTGATGAAGTCCATGCCGATACTATCCCATTTCCATTCAGGAATCGGTAAAGGCTGTAGCAACCCTGAGGGTTTCTGATGGTCTATTTTGATTTGTTGGCAGACATCACATTTTGCTACGTATTCTGCTACTTCTTTCTTCATTGCATTCCACCAATATTTCTTTTTCAAATCTTCGTACATCTTGGTGCTTCCTGGATGAATCGAAAATTGAGAGGAGTGAGCCTCAGCTAGGATCAATTCTTTCAACTCCTTTTTGTTGGGGATGCAATAGCGACCACGGAAAATGAGAATCCCATGTTCGTCTATTGCATAATCTGTCAATCATTCTTCTTGAATTTTCTTCTTAAGTTCTCGAATTTCTTCATCTTCTTCTTGCGCTATCTTGATTTGATCTGTTAGTAGAGGTTGAATTTCTAGTGCTGCTTCATCACCTTCTTCTGTTATGATTAAGTTCAGTCGCTGTATATCTCTTTGTAATTCTGAAGGATATTCGACTGCCTTGGTTTTATGTTGACGAGTCTTCCTGCTAAGGGCATCAGCAACCACATTTGCTTTGCCTGGATGGTACTGAAGTTCCACATCATAGTCCTTGATTAATTCCAACCATCTTCGCTGCCTCATGTTCAATTCTGGCTGAGTAAAGAGGTATTTCAAACTCTTATGGTCAGAAAATATTTCGCAACGATTTCCTAGCAGGTAGTGTCTCCAAATTTTGAGAGAATGAACTACGGCTGCTAGCTCCAAATCGTGCGTTGGATAGCTCTCTTCATGCGGCTTCAACTGTCTGGATGCATAAGCAACAACCCTTCTATCTTGCATTAACACGCATCCCAAACCCTGCTTTGAGGCATCACAATAACACGGAATTCTTTTTCTGGGTTTGGTAAAATCAAAACTGGCGTTGTTGTTAATTTGGTCTTCAGTATCTGAAAGCTCTTTTCACAGGTATCTGTCCAAATGAATGGCTTGTCTTTCTTCAATAATTGAGTGAGTGGACAAGAGATTTTTGAGAATCCTTCTATGAATCGGCGATAATAACCTGCCAATCCAAGAAAACTTCTCACTTGACCATCGTCTTGGGCTGGTTCCACTTCATGATCAAGGGCGATCTTCTCTGGATCAACCTTGACCCCTTCTTCTGAAATGATATGACCCAAGAAAGCTATTTCTTTTAACCAAAACTGCATTTTTCAAACTTGGCATATAATTGATGTTCTCTGAGTCTGGATAATGCCATATGCAAATGTTGTTGATGTTCTTCTTCGCTTTTGGAGTAAATCAAGATGTCATCTATGAAAACTATCACAAATCGGTCCAGTTGGTCCATATGCACCAAGTTCATAAGATTCATGAAATATGCTGGTGCATTGGTCAGACCAAATGGCACAACTGTGAATTCAAATAATCCATATCTGGTTGTGAAAGCTGTCTTCTCTCGATCTTGTTTTCGGATTTTGAGTTGATGATAACCTGAACGTAGATCAATCTTGGAAAATACTTTAGCTCCTCTGAGTTGGTCAAACAAATCATCAATTCTTGGTAATGGATATTTATTCTTGATTGTGACAGCATTCAATCCCCGATAATCAACACACATTCTCAATTCTCCGCTTTTCTTTTTCACAAATAATACTGGGGCTGACCAAGGTGAAATACTTGGTTGAATAAATTCTTTTTCTTGTAACTCATCTAGTTGTCTCTTGAGTTCTTTTAATTCACTTGCTGACATCCTGTATTGATGTTTAGCGATTGGCTTAGTGCCTGGAATCAATTCTATGGCAAGTTCTATTTGTCTGTCAGGTGGTCTTCCGGGCAATTCTTCTGGAAATACATCAGGGTACTCATGCACCACAGGTACTTGATTAAGTGTAACTGTCAGTGCATTGAGTACATGCTTCTTGGTTTTCTTTATCAATTCTCGATCTGTTTTTACCACTACTGTCTGACCTTCTGGGCTGACTAACATGACTGTCTTGGACTCACAGTCTACCTGGCCTTTATTCTTGGCTAACCAATTCATACCCAGAATGGCATCTAGTCCTGTCATGTCTAGTTGCAGTAAATCTGCCTTAAAATCTATTCCTTGAATTTTTATGGTAAGTCCACCACACCCGATATGAGACTCCATTCTAATCCCAGGGGTTTGGACTACATAAGGTTTTGGCAAGGAAACAGATGGCAACTGATTTCTTGAAGCAAAACTCTTTGAAATGAAAGAATGTGTTGCACCAGGGTCAAATAAAATCAGTGCAGGTATGGAATTGATTGGAAACATACCCGCAATGATGTCGCTGGCTCCTGCTGCGTCTTCAGCTGATACATGGTTGACTCTGGCTAAGAAGGTAGGTGCTGGCGCCTCTGCCTCACTGCTGTTGTGTAGTTTGCTATCTTTGGTGGTGACCGAGGTCCCGCTGGCTTTATCTGTAAGAATCCTCCTCTTGCAGTGCCGGTGCCTGTCTGCGGTTTCATTTCTTGCTGCTGATTGAGGACTTGTGTTTTGGCTACTTCTGACGGCAAATTTTTCTTGGGACACTGATCTCTATAGTGACCCATTTCTCCACAATGGAAGCATGCATTTGTCCTTCGCGGACAATTGCTAGCGAGGTGATTACCACCACATGTGAAGCATTTAATGGACAGCGGTCGAGGGGCTTGATTTTGCTGTAACTGATTTGATTGAGTTCTTGGAAGAATCACAAGCTGTCGTGACAATTGGGGTCAATATGAGGATGACCCCGTTGTCCGTCCTCGTTGAGCACCATGTGAAAATGACTGAGGTTTATACATTGCTTTGCGTTTCTTAAAATCTTCTTTTTCATTTTATTGCAGAAATGTGAAATTTTAATGACTTCTGTAGTCCAGTTCTAAATTTTCCCATCTTTTTATCTTCATTGTCGACGTCATTTGGAGCAAATCTTGAAAGCTGATTAAACTGATGTAAATATTCCATTACTGTATTATTTCCTTGCTTAAGTGCTAGAAACTCTCGGCGTTTAGCTTCGATAATCCCATCCGGAATATGTGCTTTACGGAAGGCTTTTGAGAATTCCTCCCAAGTGATTTCTTCATTTCTCTGTATACGTTGGTAGTTGATCCACCATGTCGATGCAGGTCCTTGTAATTGATGTGAAGCATACAATACTTTTTCTTTATCATCACACTGTACTGTTTGTAGCTTTCTTTCTACATCCGATGCTTGATCCTCTGCTGCTAGAGGATCAGCTGATGTAGAAAAGATTGGTGGACGAGTCTTCTGGAAATCAGCCCATCGAGAGGTAATTGGAGCACCCTCTCGATTGACATTATTCCCACCTTGTTGACCTGGGGATCGGGTTGCAATCTGTTCAAGAAGTCTGGTGTGTTGTTCTAACACTCTGGCCATATTCTGCTCTGACTGATATCTGTTCTGCTCTATCATAGCCAATACACTTGCTATTGTAGTCGATCGTGGCGGTGCACCCCTGCCACCGGTCTCGCTCACTCTGCTGTGTTGTGTCCATTGTGAAAGTCTGTCAATTGGAATCTTGAGATTAGCTTTGCAGCGGTTTTAGTAAACAAGAATAGATAAGTAAGACTTGAATTTTTCAAGGCAAGTATAGGATGAAAAGATAAGAATTAAGATGAATGAGACAGAAGAAAGCTTTGAAGACAACGAGAGTACTGATAATTAGATAAGCAACATAAAAGATAGTTAACATAAAGCTTACAATAAGCAAGTGGTATACACACACCACTTAGGGTTCATGATACAACTTGCATTACATTACCAAAAGTACCACTATTACACAGGGTCAGACTAAACTAGCGGATACTAACTACTCCTCCCTAGCATCTGGTGCTGGCAAGGTGCGAGGAGCTGCAGGGCGGAACCACGCACGGTACTCCCTAGCAGTCGGCCTGCGCCTCAGCGGAGACTGAACGGAGTCGCACGAGGAAGCGACGCTGGGGGACTCTCCGTAGTCCGACATCTCGCCTGCCTCAACTGCCTCATGGCGAACGAGGGCGAGACGGAGCTGCTGCACCTCCTCGACGTGACTCGCGCAGTCTGCCGCAGCAGACCGTGACTCCTTCACGCCCGCTCGTCTCGGAGCTCCCATCGCGCCACGATGTTGGCGACCCCCGGCAAACGGGGATCGTCTCCCTCGTGGAACTGGGGCACTAAGAAGGCCCTCCCGCCATCCAACGATCGCGGGATCAGGTCGAAAGGAGACTCGGCCAACTCCAGGTCGTAGTAGTCACGCAGGTAAATTGCGGCCTTCCTGGCCACATCCTGCAGGGCGTCCTCCGACCGATGCGGCGACGGCGAACCTCCGCTCTGGTCGGGCGGACGGGCAAGGGATCAAGGTCACCCATGCCTTCCACTCGCACCTCTCACGGTCGTGGAAACAGCTGACGGCGTGAAAAACAGGGCCGTGCCACCGTCGCTCCCAAAACTCTTGCATCTCCCAAAGCTTGGAAGGCCAACCCTCCATACGCTCGGGACGGGAGTGGATGAAGTGCACCATCTGCCGAAACGGAAATTTTGAAGTTAGACAAGTAAAGTAATAAACATTTTGCAAAAGTAAAACTTAAGCTGATTTAAACTAAGACAGGTAAGATAGCAACAAAATAGAAGCTAGACAGCAGTAATACTTATATTTTTTGTCAACTTCTTTTTAAAATTTAAATTAGGTTTTGCGATAAAATTGCTTCCTAATTTGCCTTAGGTCTCAACCTACGGTCAAGAAACCTGCTCTGATACCACTTCTTGTAACACCCCCGTTGCCAGGGGTGATGTGAGGACACGGCGTTTCGCAACTATTCACGCATGAACAGTTATGAAACGTCGCGCAAGAGTATACCATCGCAGTTTACAGCAAAAGACCAACATATATTACAAGATAAGGTTTAACAACCCAGTTTTACAACAGCGGGCATTGCAAGCCCGAAATATATTACAGTACAAAAGAATTTCCAGGAACTCGAGCGTATTTGAGACCTAAAACCACGAATCTTCATCGGGGATCAGCTCCTCCGGGGCATCCTCGACAGAGCAGTCCTCACCAGCCTCTTGATCATCTGATGTGTTCAACAAGCCGTGAGCTAACCAGCTCAGCAAGCCACAATGGAAACCTAGCTTAACTATTTGCACGATTCAACAAAGGTTGGGAGTATACTTGGTTTATTACTTATGTGGATGCAGTTTTATTTGATAGAACTTTTGGAAGATCAAAACAAGACTACTTCTTAATTCACGGGGGTTTTCAAAGTTTGATTTACCAACTAATCAAGTTAAACATACTTGTGAAAACTACTTAAGCTTCGCAGTTGGAAATCACCCAATTGACACAGCTTCATTAACCGGAAGCACGCGATTCGAATACCATTTAATTGACTCTGCAGAGTTGCTCAACTTTACCCACAAGCATTCTTAACCCTCATGACTGAGTTAAGAAACTAGGTCTTTTCACCGCTCGGACCTTAAACACACTCTACCCGATAGGTTCGAATCCGCATACCCTCGGTGTCCGTGAGCCAAAACGAACGCCAGAGGCCGAGTTATAGGGACCCATCGTTATTGTGTATGGGTTCTCTGTCCCTATACCAATATCCCATGTAGGGCTCCACTTGGATTTGAGCAGCTACTAAACCAGGGTCACTATGTCATGAGCTCGGCGTAAGATTTTAATCCTTATATTTTCTCATGAGGTTCACAACCTCCACCTCAGGGTAAACGGTGGGCGAAGACCGTCTCACGGTTTCCCACAACACTCTTACCCTAACTTTCTGCATACCAACATCACCGACCTAGGGTACGGTGTCCCATACCACCCTACCCTAGCTTCGGGTTTTCCAAATCTACCGGCCCATGGCCGTAACCTTAGCAGTGTAAAGATTTGCATGATGTAAATATAACCTACAATTATTAATTCAGTAATTTTAGGTACTACTAGGGTTAACAATGGAATGGCTGCAAGTTTAACATGGCATTTATTGGTGGTAGGTATTATCTATATCACATGTCATTCTTAAACATTTTATTTTACATAAACTAACATTTCATAAATAACAGTAGTGCAATTAGCATAATAACATAATTTAATGAACATGGGAATTCAACATGATCAAGGATTGCGACTTGCCGTGAAACTGGACGACTTCGGCGATCTCGTAGGCGGCAGTTCCTGAATCTTGATCTTGCACCGAGATCTCCGGGATTTCTGATACTAACGTAAACATACAAAAATAACATTAGTCCTGCTCAATTCTAATTAAGCAAGGCAAAAATAATCTATAAAGGAAAATAAAAAGAAATAAATTGCATAAAATATCAAATGAAAAGGGTTCTTTGAATTTTTAGATTTTGCTGGAGGGGAATTTTGGAAATTGGAGTTCACAGATGGATTCAGAAAAATGAAAGGAGTAATGTGGTGAAATTTGGGAATTTTTGGGAATTTTTGTGATTTTCTAGGATTTATTTGGACTTTTCTGGATTTTGGAAATTGATAATATCGAAAAAATCCGATGAACAAGACGGACCGCCCAACCGCAACAAAGGCGGCCCGACAGATCGTGCGGCTGCTCTGGCGACCAAAGGCGGTATGCCCACCGGCGGCGGGCTGCGGCCCAACACGTGCAACGCTCCCCTCGTCGGATGGTCGACCGTGGCCTCGTGCTCTACCGAGATGGGGCGACAATGCGGCTCGGATCTGCGGGTTAAGTGACATCGGACGGCGGTGGGGAGGGTCGGATCGGGCGGCTGTGGAGGAAGATCTTAAGTGAGATCGGACGGTTCTGGAATGAAGCCATCCGACGTTCGGCTTTAAACGATAACGATCGCATGGACGGCAGAGATAAGTCCACGTCGTCGTCGTCTACCTCCAGCCCGTCGTCCTCGCCGGAAAAACAGAGAACGACGGCGAAAACGGAAAGGAGCTGCCGAGGATTCTCCGGGAAATCTGAGGGTGGGAAAAAGTTCTTTGGGGTATGGGAAATCTGTTTTGGGGTTTTGGAGCAGACGCCGAGGCTCAACGGCGAAGAATGGCCGGAGAGAAGTCGGCGGCGATTTTCTGGCATCAGAGGCCATTACTGGCGTTCTGAGCAAATTGATAGTTTCTGGAGCATCTCTGGTACGTGAGAAACTCGTTGGTGGCCAGAGCTCGAACTGGGAGGCTCTCTGGCAGGCTGGCCACGGTGACCCCTTTGTGGTCGACGGTGAGCTTCGCCGCCAGGGCAGGAGAGGGGTGCATTCCACCAGAAGAGTTCACCAAAGCGTTTAGGAGGCAAAAGGGAAATAAATTAGCAAGAGTAATCAAATTTTAATGAAGAAATGAAGAAATGAGGCTCGGGTGATCACCGGAGACGAAGAAGACAATCGATGGCAATGCAGGCAACTAGACTCCAATCGGCTGCTCGGGGAGTATCTGGGGAGTGAGGGGAAGTGTTTGGAGAGGTGTCTGAGCTCTGGGATGGCTCGAGGGAAGCTGGCGACGGGAGGGCAGTGGAGTGAAGTTTGGGGAAAACAATGGCGCGAGGTGAAGCACGGGTAGGCAGTGGGGTGGTAAGAGGAGTTCGTCTGCGCGGTGAAAATGAGATTGGGCGCAGAGAGGGGTAAATGCGAGGTGCGGGTGAACGGGAGCGGTGAGCGGCGAGGCAACCGGTGGCGCGACCGCGTGGAGAGAGGAAGAGGCGGCCACCGCGGTGGGGCCTTGAGTAGACCTGGGGTGGAGTCACCGCTACGTGGCGCGAGGGCGAAGCGCCGCCACTGGCAGGGCGAGGTGGCGAGGCGAGCCCGAAGCGGGCACTGCTGCCGGAGCGAGCGGCGAATAGGGGCTGACAGGCGGGACCGAGGGCGCATCTGGCGACGCGTGGAGCGGGGACGTGGGCGCGTTCGGACCACACCCGCGGCGGGCGAGGAACCGGGAGCGCGGTGTCATTGTCCCTCCCGGCGAGCGCCGGCGCCATGAGGAAAGCGGAAAACGGAAGCGGCGCCGGGAAAAAGTGAAAGCGGAAAAGGAGAAAGACGCCAGCGTCGAAAGAAAACGATTCGGCCCGGAAAGGAAAGCGGAAAGAGCCGGAAATTTCCAAATTGGGAAAGTTTTCAAAAATTTACCAAAAATTCAGGAAAAATTAGGAAAAATTTTGGTTCGAAATTTTGGGGTCTTTCATACACAAACTGATACCTAAAAGTAATCAACAAATGGTTGATGGATTCTGTTTTATCTTCTGATAAATGGTCGATAACCAATAGTTTTTGCCTAAAACTTTTGCCCCTGGTACTGTTACAATGTTCATCCGATTTGAAGGCCACATCGCCCATTGATTGCAGCCGTCCATCCAAAGCCTTGGGAATATACACCAAGCCTTCCTTACCCAAGGAGTGTCTTCTTTTTAATAATGCGATCGAGGGCATCTTTCTAAGCTCTTCTCGAGTTTGTCCACTCCTGCCTTTAGCTCTGAGTTTCCTTGACAAGATTAGATACACACAAAACAATACCACAGGAGCGAAAGAATGTACTTTTAAATAGCATGGCGTAGCAATCAAATCATTATAAGAAGTGAAGATTTACCTTGGTAGAAGGATTACTTGCTTGACAAGCACTGGATTAAGGACCAAGATAAACAATACCCATATCAACCTTGGTTATGGCAAATTGCTTGTTAAGGAGATAATCATGTTCAATTTCCAGCTCATCATACTTGACACTAAGTTCCTTAAACTCGGTGCCTGTGCTATGCATTTTCTTAAGCAAATTGAACTTCCATTTCTCCTTACCAAAAGCCGCATTTAGCTCAAGCAACTTGAATATTTGTTTCTCTTTATCGAGAGCCATATTCAGCTCCTCTATCATCTCAATAAGATCATCACAAGGCAGATGGAGTTCGTTATCTTATCCTATTTTGCCATGAGACAAAAGTTAAAATAGGAGGTGGTGTAGACTCGGTGAGAGTAACTTGGCTAGACCTCTAGGTAGAGTAGGCCCATCATCTTCATCATTATATGAGTTCGACTAAGGATTCTCATCATTGGTAATCCACTCTCCAACATATGCTTCCTCCTTCCCATCTCTAGTGAGCTCCTTGAACTTCATCTTCTTTCCATCATACTTCTTGCTCTTCAAGGAGTCCTTGCTCTTCTTCTTCCTGTTCACACATCTTAAGGTGATGTGACCATTGTCATTATACTCATAGCAAATAATATTGGCAAAGGGGTTCTTCTTGGTTGAGGAATAGCTTGTAGTTGATCTGCTTCTTTTGTTGAAGTCAACCCGCACCTATCATTAATCTTTTTAAGGAGCCGCCTTGTTTTCCTCATGAGCAAGGTCATGTTCACATGTAATATTCTGGGGATAACCCTCTTGAGGATCTATGCATAATTTGAGAAAAACAGATATGGAAAAACAAGATGCATTGGATTTTAGGAAGGAGTTTGTTTTCTATAACGATTCGGATGAGAGGGCACTACTGTAGAAAAGGTCATCACAGACGATTCAAAAATATCATCACAGATGGTTTCATGAGCTGTCTGAATTTATAGATCAGTAATGATATGAGGTCATCATAGATGACTTCAAACCGTCTGTGATGTAGATTTTCACAGACGGTTTCTACTAAAAACCGTCTGTGATAGTTGACTATTACAGATAGTTGATATTAGAAACCATCTGTGATAGCTGATATATCACAGACGATTTCAACTACAAATCATTTGTGATATGTCACTATCATAGATGGTTTTTAGTAGAAACTATCTATGATAAATCATATATCAAGATGGTTTATACTAAAAACGGTTTGTAATAGTTACTATCACAGATGGCTACGAGTTAATAACTATATGTGATATTCTTCTCTATTCATAAATCTATTTCTATTAGTTTGTTAGCCTCAGGAAATGCTAGTTATGCCCTCTGAAACAAGCATATCAGCACAGTATATATGCATCCAATTCACATTTATTCATTTCAGAAATAAGAACATCCATTTCACAAATCAATTAACTGAAATGAAATAAATTGTCCATCCATGAGCAAATACACACATGAACAATTAATCTCAATCTTATCCCAGTCCTAGGGTTATGAGGCACTCTTTTTGGACAACCAACAACTCACCTAGCACGAATTTCCAAGCTAAGGGCAAGTAGGGGATCTCATTATTGGTCTTCTTTGGTTTACCCTTACCGCCTCGACTATAGGTCGACTTTACAATAGTCAACCGGGCATGAGATGTAGATGCACCGCACCCTTGCTACATCTATGCAGATAGCTCCGGTGCGGATAGCCCCTGTGGACTTGGCATCGGTGCAGGTAGCTTTGGTGTGGATTGTATGATTGCATCTTGCAGCAAACATTGACTACCGAATCTTCCGAAGGCACCTTTGAAGCAGTCAAGGTTATATACTATTCATGGCCTTGGGAAGAAGAGCACCTAGGTCGCATACAAGGCATAGGCGTTTACGTATCTTAGAGGCACGGATTCCCAAACGACACCGTGACATATAGGAGTAAGAAGAGATCCAAGTCCGAGCGTGATGAATGTATGAAATAGGACTTTGATGCAGAACTTCAGGAGATAGCTGTCTCACTTCGACGAGAGATAGATTCATTGAGGGAAGAACTGAGAAAAGTCTATAACCACTCGCAAGCCACCCCTGTTATTGCGATACCCAATTCCCCTAAAAGTTAGAGTAGCTGCGCGTCCACACCACAATCTGAACATAACGACACCAGCTTACCTATCGACAACATCCAGGTAATATACATCTTTAGAATACTACATAGATAGACCTAGTGGATGTCTTAGTTTACCGTGTATCGTTATGTAGAAGCCCACGTTGCGCATTCTCAGAGTCGAGATTGTTGGCTCTATTCCCATTGACACTGGGCTGGGGATGGCATATCCATGTCTGCCAGGGATACTGTCGCATGGTGCCTAGCTAGGGACCAATTTCATGAAGATCCAAGTGGACATGATTAATAATTTTTTTAGGGTCATCCTACTTGAGAATCCCCGAACGAAGAAATCATGACACTAGAGGATGTCGTCCACACATTCATCCAGTGGCCTAAGAGGGACAATGCCCTGGACCCTTCCGTGCCACGATATCCACATGAATATTTTTGTCAAATAGAATCCTCTATGACTCCACCTCAAGCTTCGCTTTAGAAGTCTGTCGCATCAGCTCCCGTGGAGACGACACTGAAGATGTATCATAAGTAAGATGCTAAGGCCCAACCGAAGAAGATTAAGGCACCTCCTAGGATCTAGAAGTTCAAGCTCGGAGTGTCGTTGGCCCTTGAGTCACAATTATCCAGCCTTGGACTAATTTGCGGGTCTTTGTATTCCTAGTACATGCAGAGATCCAACAGGAAGCCAAACTGGCAAAGTGGATTCACTGTGAGATACACGGAGACGCATTTCCTCCATGACTCGGGCTACTTTGTCATGATATTCGAAGACTTATTCTTACTATTCAACCTCGATGAACTTGACGTCTCACTTCTATGATGCTGGACACTGTAAGTGTACTGTACAATCAAGTTTTACATTCATGTAATACCGATAAATGTCATAACTCATTGCTTATGTATAGATCCATGATTCAACAAGTCGGGCGATGGTGACAACCGGTGGGTTTTTTAACACACACTTGGTCTCTAAACAATACATCAAGTACAACATATTCTTCATCGAAGATTATATAATGAAAGGATTGCTTGCTTAGAGTGATAAGGAGTACAACATGGTAACCTTCAACTAGGGGTAAGTGCCTTACTAGTTGCCACACATGTTTTATTTGTACTTTATACGCAACCTCAACTTAGGATTAATAACTATGGAGACATACATGACTAGGTTTCACTGGATTCTAATTGTGATTGTACCAAATTAGAGCAAGATAATATATCTTGATTCCTTACTTAGGAGCAACCACGACTTCGCCCTTGTGCAATAAGCAATTGACATGTAAACTCATTTCCTCCATACATAACTCTATTGTAGTCTTTACTTCGATTGCAATGGCGAAGGCTAACTCTTTGGAATCACATAGGTCATTTTAGCTTACGTTGCCCAAGGAGGTAGACACACGAAATCTAGCGCCACACTGTGACACAGGACGAAATTTTTTGTACTCGCTACAACACAACAATCCTATATCACACCTCATAATAATGCCTCTAGAATTGACAATATATATGTATGTAATTATATATTTGCAATACCACCAGCAGCTACATGGCAACGTATGTGAATTCTACATTTGCAGACATATATAGAAAATCATGGGCACTAAGACGAAAGATCTGGAGGTTTGTCAACCTGCTAATATTTATTTCATGATTATCAATTTCTACATATGTATACATATGCTAATGACTTTAACACTCTTAGTGATAGGGTGTAGAATTTGACTTTAAGTGCATACGATCTTGACAACCTCACCAAAGTTCGAGGAAAGCTCTCCGAATTCTTGATGGCGGGGGTTATTCAACAGAATGGAGAGTTCAACCCCGGCGAAGATGCATGATTAGATATTCAAACATTTTATTCAATTGTAATTTACTCAGTTGTGCTTAATCAAACAATTAATTCAATTGTACTTCATTCAGTTGTTTAATTCATTTGTGAGATCTGTGTAATGATTGTCATGTGCTATATATGTGATCTGTTTGCTTATTTTCAGATGGCATAGCTAGCATTTTCTGAGGCTAACCGAAAAATAAAAAATAATTTAGTTATTCAAATAGCTATCATAGATGATTTGTAACAATAAATCATCTGTGATACATGACATATCATAGACGGATTTTAGTATTAATCGTCTGTGATATATGACATATCACAGTATCACAGACGGTTAATACCAAAAACCGTATGTGATATGTCATATATCACAGATGATTTTTTTTTTGAAAAACCATCTATATTGTAACTTATCACAGATAGTTTTGAACCGTCTATGGGCCTGTTTGGCAACGGCTGCGGCTTATGGCTTTTGGCTAAAATTTTTGAATTTTGGCTATTTACGGTACAGATTACGGAGAGAGATACTCACATGCGATTTTGGATGGTACAGATGTTGAGCTTTTAACGTGTACATCGTTTAACTTGTAGACCCTGTCTTGAAAAAAATACTCCGTTTGAAAGTTAGATACTGTGGCAAAAGTCAAAAGCCGTCAGCTTCAGAGGAAAAGAACATACCCTATATATGATGACCCTTTCTGTAGTAGTGATAAGACATGCACACAAACTGGAAATACTTTATTCAATTTATGAACTAAAGATTACAAGAAGTAACGTTAATTCATAAAAGTAATATTGCTGCCTAATTTAGTTTCAACAAAATTTGGTATTCAATTTAACAACACCATCCTAGACACACCATGAATTGACTCCTAATTTAAGGGGATAATGGAGATTAATTCTTAGTGTTCTCCTGATCCTTCTGGCACATATGCCTTAATTCCCGGTTTAAGTTATTTGCACGATGTCATTTGCATCAATTTTCCTCGGAGTGTGCCAATGTTTATATCGATCCTTCATGAACACGTGGATTATTCTATTACCTTCGAACAACTATTCATTTAAGTACAATTATAATAACAGCAAGGTAAGTAAATATGATGAGAATAATGAGGTGCTGATTTACCACTAAAGCAATAATAATTCTATTCTAAAGAGGGCCGGGCGTGACTCATTTTGTTCAGAATGAACTTTCATGTCACTCTGGAAAGTAGTGAGACCATGAAGTTCACAATGTTTGCCAAGGTCATCAACCAACTCAAGTAAATCTTGCTTCTCTTTCTTGTACACCCCATACATATGCTTACTCCAACGCCTAAAAAATTGCCTGAGAGATCTGATTTTATTTTGCCACGCCTCAATAGATCGAGGTTTTTCCAGGAACAGGCATTTTCCAGATTTTAGCAATCAAATAAAAAAAAGGCATCCCTAGTAATCCAGCATAATTCAAATCTAAAAGGGGGAATGCCAGTTGGTTTCAAATTCGTAATCTGAAAGACAAGGCAGATACTAGATAGAACTTGGTAACTTGGCATACAGCAGGCGCTCGAACGGTTTCAGACATGCAGCCTCCGTCGACATCGCCACGAGCACGCCGCCGTCCGTCGGCCCCCCGTTCATCAGGTACACAAACCCGCCGCGCTCTGACTCGGCGCGCAACATCACCTGCGGCTTCCCCCACCCGAAATCCGCGTCGTATACCGGCATGTCGACCCAGCTGATCACCCTCAGCTCCGTCTCCGGAACACTGCCCAGAGCCCGCCGGGTATCCCTCTCTGCCAGCTCTAAGTAGTCGATCGCCGAGTGCACTAGCTCGTCATCCATCTGGCCGATGGAGCCTCTGATCCGGCCGGCAACGGAGGCCAGCTCCTCCGAGGCGATGTCCTGCACCTCGCCAGCGGCACCGAGCGAGATGACCGCGTTGCCAAAGTAGCGGTCCGGGAGGGGCGGCTTCACGCGGCGACGGATGCTGGCCGGGAAGGTGAGGCGCGTCTTGGCGTCCGGCGGCAGTCCCCGGGCGACGCACATGCACTGCCACACGAGGGCGCTCACGGCGCAGAAGGTGCTCTCGTCGCCACAGATGCGCTTAAGAGCCGCGAGCTGGTCCTTGGAGATGGCGAAGACCTCGTTGACAACGGGCTCCGACGACTTTGATAGGTTTAGCTCTGGGCAGAAGAACACGGAGAGAGCGTCGGGGTGGACGACGGGCGGGGAGCGCGCACGGAGGAGGGTGCGGTCGTGGCAGGGGAGGTCCGCAACGGTGCGGTCGCCGTCCCTGGAGAAGGCAGACCACGTCTGGAAGAAGTGGAACGCGCTGATGGCATCGACGGCGACGTGGTGCAGCGCCGTCGCAAAGGCCACCCCACCACACTTCAAGAAGGTCACCTACACAAGCATGCACACATAGCACTTGCTATACTATTTTTGAGACGTAACGTACTGCTTGTCAGCGTACGCATACTGCTAGTTTTGGTTTCAAGGAAATATACTAATGGAGGACCTGGATTGCGCAAATGATGCACGGCGTCGCTGCCGAGTCGATGCGGGGAACAAACAGCCTCCTTGGCTCAGGCGATGGCTTGAAGTCGCTGAAGTCATCAACAGTGAGATCAGACTGAGCGACGACAAAGAGCGCGCCCTCGCCGTTGCAGCTGATCTCGACCCGGCCGTCGTCGTCCACGCCGAGGCGGCCGGCCAGGGGGTAGAAGGCCACCAAGGCCTTGGCCATCGACGCCTTCAATCGGACCACGTCGAAGAAGTCGGCGGCGTCGTTGCCGGGACGGTAGAAGTAGACGGTTGGGGTGTGGCCTCTGCTGGCCATCTTGAGGTCGAGGGCGGAGAGCCAGAGCCCTTTCCTCGGCGTCTCATCGCTCGGCGTCACAAAGCACGACTCTACCACTCGCACTTGTTCCGAATCCATTCTCTCACTCCCTCGGCCGGGCATGGATCGAGCGTATACGCTCGACATATATACACACACGCCGCAGACCACATATGGTATCTTTTTTTCGGCTTTTTATGGCTTATAACTTTCCTGAATAAATAAATAAAAGAGTTTCTCCACTATATTTTTAAAATAGTTTATCAGAATAAACTTTTCGAAACGACTTATCGATGTTACGTTCACACAAGCGCTCACGGTAGTACCAAAAACCATCAAATACAGTTATAAGCGATCAGTCGTAGCCAAAAAGAACATACCTAATTCCGGTCCATGGTAAAATTTCATGCTCGAAAGTGCATGGAATATATGTATAAATAATTCCGGTCCCAGTTAATATATATATCTCCCTAGCCTCATGGTCTGGTGAATTTTTTTATGAATAATCTATTTTTTATTCGAAATAACAGAAATATACTGTTCGAATTTTTTTTATAAAATAGGCTATAGTCGCCTAACCGTCGGGTGACTAGAGCCTATCGCCCAACGACCGCACGACACGCAAGCAATCCGCTAGCCGTTGGGCGAATTGATTGCAGTCGTCGAATCGTCGGGCGACTGCTTCCAGTCGCGTATCGGTTAGGCGACTGCGCTTATAGTCGCTGAAGGGTTGGGCGACTGGAAGCACAAATAAAAGGACCGTGCAGTCGAGCGGGCTCGCCCGCTCAACCACGCGATGAACAGATGCGACAGAAAGAAAAGGAGAGGAGAGGGAAAGGAAGGAGAGCAAAGAATAGGAGAGGGACAGGAAGAAAGGGAGGGAGAAGAGAGATTTTACGACTCTTGTGAGGTAATTTTTTTATATTTTAAATTTTGTATATGAAGTAGATATTTTATTTAGTGTTAGTATCAATAGAAAATTATAGATGTAAAAACTAATAGTACAACTTTGGTATAGAAAATTTAGTCAACATAGTTTTAGAAAATTAGCAGTTGTAGTAACCTGTAGTTGCGTAAAATTTAGTGAACACAGATGTAGAAAATTAGCATCATTAGCAAATTGGTATGCGTATAAAATTGTAGTTGTAGAAAATTCAGTCAACGTTACTAGAAATTAATCATCTGTAGAAATTTGTAGTAATTCAAAATTTAGTCAATATTTTTATAAGAATTTAATAATTTATTTTGTATAAAACAATAATACGTAATATTTATGGTTAATTATGAATAAATGTAATGTCATCAGTACATTGGAAAAACAGTGTATCGTTGTAACTTGTATATAGGCATTTGAATCGATATGCCATGTGAATTGTTGAAACCATTAGGAATATTTGCAATAGGGGATAGCTCGAGTAGCGAGAAAAGAGCGACGTCGGTGAGTGGTTTGCCGATAGGAAGTTAATGCTACGAGATTAGTGTAGTTGGTTACGATAGGCGAACATTCGTTGAAATGTAAATTACAATACATCAGTACTTCCGTAATGTGCGATGCTATTTGACTAGTTGCAAAATTAAAAATATATGAAGGAAAATATCAGTAATGCTGATACCCACTAAATTGGAAGTGCATTACGGTATTGGAACTGTTCGTGAAGGTCCGAATGGTGTGGACTTGAGCGGTTTTAAATAAGCCACTCTGGTACACTCGGATGGTGAGAATGCTCGAATCGCAGATGTGATACACTGGCTTAATCGCAGTTTTTCGTTGAACCCCGATGTGTGCAGCGTCGTCATACAAAGGGCTTTAGAGTTGGTCTCCTATGGACATCAGATGAGAGTTGAGAATATTGATGCGCACTATTGCGTGAAAACGGTTTATGCAAGGGTGCTAGTGGCATGGATATGAATGCGTGATGCTTGTGCAACCATGGCCAGTAGAAGTTGTGCAAGGTCGTACGGACGGCCATCATCCGAAAAGTGTGAATAGCTCGGGTGGCCACATGTTGGTGAAGAGAAGGAAGTTGCTCGTGAGGAGGCCGATGCGGTACATAGAGGAGAGGGAGAATGGTCATGCTATGGTGAGGGTACATGACAAGCTGATAAAGGGGAGTATATGGAGTACATAGTGCATCAAATGGAGTACGATGATCGGACGGCTTGGTCTGAAGAGGAAGTTGTCTAGGAGGACGACGAGGACAGTTTGGATGAGGACGAAGCTCCTATCCTGCAGGAATGGAACTGTTTCGATGCTGAGATGTTGCTGCACATGACGAGCACGAATCACCGTGGGAGTATCATGGGATAGAGGTTTGGCTGTATTCAATGTTTGCTGACAAGGCATCGCTGTAGGATGCCATCAAGCTATGGGCCCTGTCTATGCAGCGGAATTTTTGAGTCGTGAAATCTAGCCAGGAGCAGTACACCGTGAAGTGCGAGCAGGTCGGTTGTCCTTGTAGGGTACACGCACGTAGACCAAAGTATGAGACTCACTAGATTGTGTCGAAGGTAGAGCCGCACGTTTGTACTCTCAATAGTGTTTTGGCGAGGGATCGTAACCTAACGTCCACCTTTATAGCCAATCTGATGTATGGAGATATAGTGGAGAAGAAAGACATGGAGGCCACGCACATCGTGTTAGCTATCGAGAAGAAATTCAAGTACAAGATTAAGCAGAAGGCGGTGGAAAAACGGTTCGGGTCTTTCAAGGTGGCGCACAACAATCTTCCTCGTATGCTTCAACTGTTGCAGGATAGGAACCCAGACACGTATATCGTTGTGAAGGACAAGCCTTCTATAAGGCCGCCAAGTTTTGCGGTGTTGAAGAGGGCTTTCTTAGCATTCAGTGCGTGCATCGAGGCTTTCAGGCACATCCTACCCATGATCTCAGTTGACGGGACCTTTTTGACCATACAAGGGCCAGATCCTGATGGCCATTGGCATTGATGGCAACAATCAAATTATGCCATTGACCATCGCATTTGTGGAAAGTGAGAATTACGACAGCTGGTTGTGGTTCCTTAGACATGTGAGGGTTGGAGTTGTCGGTGCTCGTCCTAGTGTGTGCGTAATCCATGATCGCCATGTTGGGATTACGAAGGTCACATGAAAACTTCAGGAAGACCCCAATGAGCCCTTGCCTTGGCCGGATATGAGTAACAGATAGTGCATTCATCACCTAGGGGCGAACTTCTTCAAGCAGTTCTCGAAACAACCGTTGATGAAGCTGTTCAAGAGGCTGGCTATGCAGAACTAGCAGAGAAAATTTGATGCTTTATGGGCATTGTTGGATGAACACAACAGAAAGCACATCGATGAGAGGAATAAAGGGCCGGTCATACCTGGGGCAGCACAACCGGAATGCCTGATAGCACTGGATGAGCCTAACGCAACTGGTCCGAGGAGGAGGAGCTCATGGAACATCAAGTGTTTCTCGCAGTGGATCGAGGGAGAACCATTGTAGAAGTGATCGATGCTGCACGACACGGACTGCGCAAGGCACAACATAATGACGACTAACCTTACGGAGGTGTACAATTGGGTTCCCGGGGGCCTTCGTTCTCAGCCCCTCATCGCCATCGTGGAAGTTGTTCTGCACAGCACAATCCGCTACTTCAGAGAGAGGCATACGAATGCCACACTTCATGCGGCCAACCCACGAACATCATACTCGTCAAAAATTGCATATGATGCACGTCATGGGCAATAGGGAGCATCGTTTTGACATGGTACTCTGGGATAGAGCCATATTTGGGATGGTTCATGCCCTTGTTACCCATGAGGTATGCCTAGGAAATCATGTAAATGAACCTAGCTGCTCATGCAACAAGCTGAGTTGTTATACAAGCCATGCTCTCATGTCCTCGCTGCATGCAGGACTGTGGACATGGATTCTTCGAACTTTATGTTGGAGTATTTCTTCAAGGAGAGGGTTATGCATGTGTGATGTGGTGAGTTCAGGGGGTTTAGGGTTGTGGCGAACTTCGCCACCTTGGATATTGCAAGGAGGACCTGGATTCCGGATGTTGACACACTAAAGGGTGGGAAGGGTCGGTGAAAGAGCCAGTGTATTACAAATGATATGGATAAAGTACAAGCCGAAGCACCTGGTGCACGCTACAAACGATGCGGTCAGGAGGGGCACACAGCTAGACAATGCAAGGCATGTGCTAATCACTAGGCAGAGTGGTATAATTTCTACAACTAGTTGTTGGAGACTACAAATAAATGTCCATTGTAAACTATACTTTGTTAGTTCACACTTTTGGTGTGCGTTTTGTCATACGAATTGTATCATACATTACAATTGTTATGTTATTCCCCCTTTTCAGTAATGTAGTTGGTATTGTGCTGGTAGCCTAGTATTATTTTCTTTATTTATTTACAAGTTTTATTTACTGTTGCTTTACATGTGATATTTTTTGTTCCGCATAAATGCAAACTTGAACTCATTTTGTAGGTATGGCTTGTGATCTTTGCGGATTGGACTAGCCTTACGGCCTGTTAGACGAGCACGTCAACCGACTGCATCGTGCTTCCCGTCGTGTCCCGCCTCCAGGGAGCGCAGACGAGCCAGCTGACTTGGGAGTGGTCCAGACACGCACACCTCGAGTCACCTAGAGACTAGACCCCGACTGGATAGCTAGGTGTGTACTCCGACAGCGTTGTACTGTCGCCATAAGTAGGTTGCATGCTGACCTTTACTTGCTTCTTAGGCTATGGGATGCCGGGCTACTCCCTCTTTCCCGCAGGCAGGGATGACGGCGTGGAGTGATCACGATGCTTCCTATTTGACCACTCTCTGCTGACAGCTTTGGTGGACCACTGGCGGCCAGAAGTGCATACTTTCCACCTCTGATTCGGGGAGATGGCGCCTACTCTACAGGACATGCCTCTGCTGGTTGGCCTTCCCATCGCGGGAGCTGCTGCTTTCCTACCAGAGGCCCCAGTCGGTAGGCACGTAGACTTACTCGACAGATTCCGGGGGTCCTTCCGCCTGGTGTCGCGGAGGAGTACTATGTCTTTCCATCGGCTCAGACACACGGGCCATCATTGAGGAGGCTCTCACAGTTCTGAGTGCATGCCTGGCGCCCTTTCTGTTCGATTTTGTATGCTCTCATTTCTGTTGTTCAATACTAATTACTTTTTGGTTGCATTCAGGTGGAGCGGATGGATCCAGAGGCAAACGAGCAGCAGGTCTCACGGCACTTGGAGGTGTACTTGCTGTGGCTATTTGGTTGGGTGCTCTTCACCACCAGCCACAGCAACACCATCGACATGTGCCTCATCGCTCACGCTAGGGACATCACTGATGGCGAGGCCCCCCAGATCAACTGGGGTTCGGCCGCACTTGTCGCGACTTAGCACGGCTTGTGCGACGTGTGCACCAAGACCAAGGCGAACTCAGTCCTCATAGGGTGCCCACTACTACTGCAGCTGTGGTTGTTCGAGCACTTTAGCCTCGGGCGGCCCATGCTTGAGGACATGATTCCGTACGGGGCCGAGATGTACCCGGGGGTAACATCGACCGACCCATGATTGGTTCTCTCTAGTGTCATCGATGTGTAAGTAATCTGACAATCAATTATTTCCTTCGTATTAATGATGGTCGTATGTAATAGTTGTTGTTCCTTGTAGGTATAGTTCATGCACATCCAGGTCACACCGGCATATCTGCCTTTTATAGAGCAATTCGACCGTCTCACAGCTGACGACATGCGCTGGGAGCCATACTCACCTATGGTAGTGTAAAGCCGCGCTCCTGATGGGCTTTCCTCTCTCTGCTGGCATGACTAACCTTTTTGGCTGATGCACCGAAAGCTCGTGCACGACGTCTTCGTTGAGGACTACATGGCACATTGTGTGATGTGCCAGTTTGGCCTACATCAGGTTGTTCCAGTACCAGTTAGGCAACCAGTGTTGCATAGCATCCACGCGTGAGTGATCGCCTCTTAGGAATCTCCTTGTACTGCTTATTCGTTTAACGACTATTAACGAAATGGTTCCATAAGCAAGGATGCTAGGAAGGGAGTAAAATGCGACATGGATTGAACGATGAAGATGGAGGGGTAGATAGTGCAGTGGGAGGGTGCGCTTGATGACTGTGTGGAGGAGGCCACCCCCTACGATAGCAGCGCGTACGCGGAGTACCTACGCTGGTACCAATCTCGGACACGTACGAGGTTGGTACATGTCATCGACCAGCCCACATCACACATCACCGCACCGACAAACACCTACCCCGCGCACCTCGCGTGGGACGCTCACGTCACGGTACGTTACATCAAATTTGTAAATATTCCCTAATGACAATGTAACTGAGAGGATTGACCTTTTCATGTTTTTCTTACAGGCTGATGTCGGTTTTGCGATTTGGAGGGAGTCTCGCACCATGGTGGATAGGATCGCTAGTGGTGTGGAGGTGACACAGGAGGAGGTGATGCACGCTTTGCGTCGTGTGCAGGCCTTGGGTGCACGTGTAGTCGCCCTATTATCGTGCACGAGGCTACTGGAGGTCCGCACACTCATGACCGGTGCACACACGGTGCATCCACCAGGGCAGCCCTGACCGGCATGGCACTATGCGGGGGCTCTTCTTGGCCACGTCCTACACCACCTTAGCTTGACAAGGTTGGGGAGTCAGCCTGGGCACAAGCTCCTACATCGCCAGGGCAGCAGTTTGCCCGTCCTTAGTACATCTCTGGCTTCCCTACACAGGGCTCGTACTTCATGCCGTATGTCCCTCCAGATGGCTTCGAGCACGCCATGGCACTAACTGAGGGTACACTTCCCCTTTTTTGGTTTTATTCCATCGCTTTATCCGATGAACTAACGATATTTGCATTGTAGGTCTTGTCCTCCCTAACGAGGGATGTGGGGTCTCCCCGGGCTAAGATGACACAGACCAGTACTTTTCGGACTACCCCGGCCAAGTGACGGGCTCTACACCTCACGCCACACGGGATTAACTAGATGCATGTACAATTATTATGGAGAACAATAATCCTAGCAGATCTCGCGTATGCAATTATGTCTATTTTATTTCTCATAGGTGCATATGGATTTATCCACTCCTAACTCATTTTAGGTCTTAGAGTTATCTACATAAATTTTTTCTTCTTGGTACCTGTTCTTTCTCATATCTAGTATGTGCGTGGCTATTTAAATTATCAACACAAATGAAATTAACTCCTAAGTAATTAATTAATTAAATTATACTAAAGCGCCTTCGTACGATCTCTTTGTTTTATTTTAGCTAACTACGGATTGTTATGATCTTTGCTATTTAAATCACTATGTACAAGTTATTGGGCGCGCACAATTTTATATCCTCGGGTACCATTTTAAATTGGAGCGTGTTATTCTAGTTGCCGCAAACAATTTTAAATCTTCTGATGGCTATGAATTTATTGTAATAATTCATAATATTTATCAGTGGATTTCTGCAGTTCATAATCGACTAATAAAATTAACTGGGCATTTAAATGCGCACTAGGGGTCTTAATGATATTATGATAATTTACTTCACATGCGTGCAATTTCCAGCCTATGGGCATCATTTTATTTAGTTTTAATATCTAAGAATATTTACTAGAAAAGTTCCATGATTTAACACTATTTAAGTAAATTAGGTATTTAGTTACGACCCCGAATGATTTAATCGACAATATCTTAATTGAATCAGTACGACTATATTTTAACCTACTGAGGGCACTTAATTTATTCTAGTTATTGCAAATACTGATTAATGGTTTTCTATTGTTTAGATGGACTTAATCAAATTATCTGGGTATTTAACCCGCAACAAAATAGTCTTAGACTACAGTCCCTTAATGTAATCCTTACGCGTATAATTTTAATAGACTAGTATCTTTTAAGTCGTTGAACCACAGTTAGTTTGCTCTAATATTCCGGAGTAATCAAGGGTGGATTTCTATAATTTAACTGCTATTAACTAAATTGTCTAAGTAATTAAATATGCCGTTGAATGGTTTAAATAACAATACATGGGTTTTAATATCCACGCGACCAGTTTTAATCAATCGACGCGCTTTGTTTATTTATAAGATCATGAATATTTATTAGTGAAGTTCCACAAGTTTATACTATTAACAAGGTGAATTATGTAATTAATTAGAAAGCCGAATGATTTAAATGACAATGTACCAACTCAATCGATACACACCAACATTTAATCTACTGACAACCCTTAATTAAATTTCAATAGTCGTAATTACTGATAAGTTTTATTTTGTAATTTAACATGATTAGCATAATGCTCTCAAGTAGTTTAATCTACAATGGATTACTTAGTTAAACATTTATGAAGACAAATTTTTATTATGTGCGCGCTTCTCCTCTCTCTTCTTTCTCTCCCTTTTCTCCTTTTTCTTTTTCTTTTTCTTTTCTTTCCGTCGGTGCTCTCATTTCTCCCCTCTTCCTCACTCCTGGCTCTCGCCGACTCCGGCTCCTCGCCGCCCGCTCCTCGCACCATTACCGGTAACCCTAGGTTAACCCTAGGTTTGGGGCTTTTGCTCGTCGGCCCCAATTTGCGCTTCCTCCTGCCTCTTGACTCACTTCTTCTACTCCCTCCCTCTCTATTTCTTTGATTTGATTCTAGATTTTGATTTGTCTACTATGATTTTTGGAATCTATCCGTGGGTGGTCGTCGGTGGCTCCGGCGGGGCTCGAGGTCATGCCCTGCGCCGGGGGAGCATGCCATGGCCATCGGGTGCGTGGTGTTTACCTGGTCCTACGGCTGCTTGCCTTCTCGGTAACTTTTGCTCCTTCGCCTCTTTTCCTCTACCATCGGCTAGTACTCTTTGTGATGCCTCATGGTGCTCCAGTGATGCTATGTGACATTCGGCTAGTTGCTTACTAGCTATGGACCGCATGGTTTACTCCTGAGAATTTGAGGCTATTGTTGAAATTGGATGGTGGTGCCTTAGTGATCTGGTAGTGCCGTGGGCGCTAGGGTTACTATGCTTGTTCGCCTTGGTTCCTGGTCTCACTGATTTGCTATATTCTTCTAGTTGATTAACAGTTGATGGTGCTCTAGTGGTTTTACTATGTTGCATGTGTGGTTTTGAATACTGGAATCATGGAAGATTGGGGCATGGATTACCTCTGTGGAATGGTGGTCGGGTTGATTTTGGGAAGGGACTTGGAATGGCTATGGCGTCGCCGTTCCCTTGCGTTGGCCATGTGTTGATTGGCTATGATGGTGGCCTTCTCCTCCTACCGCTTGCTGGCCTATTGTCTTGTTTCTTGCCGTCGCCATCACCTTGCTCGTGGTTGGCTCACCTTGGTGCCGCCGTGCGGTCTGGTTTCTGCTATGGGGTTGGGGTTTCTCTGTTGGCTTGGAACGAATGGGGAAGGGCGAATGAGTGTGCTGGGTCAGCTAGCGTCGTGCTCAGGCTTCCTTCTTCCTTCTCTTTTCTTCGGTTGGCTGTGCTGTCTGGCTTGTGGCTGTGTGGCATTTTCTCGATGTCTCGCTGTCTCTGTGTGGCTCGGTGGTTGGAATTTCCTGAGAAGCAGTGTTGTCCCTTACTGTGGCTCTACTGTAGCAACCAACTGATATTTTTGGGGTTTTGGGCATTTGGCCAGTTGCTATGATAATTGGGCTCAATAACAGGTTTGTTTATACCGAATGATGACCCTACGGTTGTGAGAGGTGCTGACTGGCCTCCAGATGGTCAGGTATGTCCGTGAACGGACTGCCCTGCTCGAAATCAACCTTTAGGGCTCTGACGGCAATTTCTATCCTTTTTCCTTGCTTTGCTTATTTTTGTTTGTTCTTTTGTTCGGTCTTTTTCGGTATTGCAATTACTGGTTCGCTCTCAAATGGAATAGCGGTGTGGTGGTAGTTCGATGACAGTTTCTAATGTATGAGATGATTTGAGTGTATTCTAACTTTCTCTTAATATTGATGTATAGGTGATAATGCATGTTACCCGAATGTAATTTCTATTCTCTGTTAATCCGGATGCGAAGGAATATGTATGAGATGAACTTGGTGTAAATTAAATCATGTACTTCTTGACTGAATACCATTGTATTGCAAGTGCTTAGTTTTTTAGATGGTTATTTGGTTGAGACATGAAATTGTATACTTGTTGTAATTCGTATTGTCGCGATTATGTAATGCAAATTGTAATATTTTTATTTGATTTGATATAAGTTCTAATTGTCGCTCAATGGATGTAATTGATTTTACCATATACAGATTGTAATTAATTACCATTGTACTATGGATTGTTATATATATTTTAATTGAGTTAAAAGCTTTTACTTGTCCTGCAATCAAACTTTATCTCACTCTAGTCTATACCATTTGGTCTTCACCCTTATCGATGGGATTGCGGTAGTAACGTAATTATTTATCGTTCGTTAGTTTCAATCTACACGGAGACATAAAAAGTTTAAATTCCCTCATATTTGTAAAGCATTATTTACATAATTAACCCTGCTTAATGTAGTAACTCGCCACTTATGATTAATTAAAGACGTGGGCCGTTACACTTGACTATCATAAAACTAACTCCATGCATGCACAGGCTACATCTTTAAAATAAAGTACTGCGACAAATTTAACTGGATTAGCATAAAATTTTAAGATCAAATATTTTTTACAGATTCAACGATTCAAATGTAAAATGTGATTTATTTTTTTATTATTTTTCATTCTGAATTTTTATAAACTAGCAACAAGGTGGCCTATTATAATTTGGATGAAGTATTTGGCAAAAAAGTTTTATGAAATTCACATGTAGTGTTAGGCCCATTTGGAACACTGAATTTTTTCGATTCCTACAGGAATTAATTGTTTCCTATGAAATTCTTGAAAAAAAACATTTCTATGAAATTACTAAGTTCCAAGCTGGTTCTTAATGATTATATGAGTGACCGTCATGTTAACCATGCTGATTAGTTGAAATCTTATGTCTAGCTAGGAAACACAAAAGATGTCTGCTTCAGTTTTCAAGTGAAAGATGTCTACGTTCCTTTTTTTCCCATACATGCCCTAGACATTCCGATTAATAATAATTTCTATCCTTATCAATCTTCTCCATAGATGTGCATATTGATCCAGAGCCAAAAAGAGGAAAATAAGTAGAATAAAGAGGGAACAAAGGAAGAAAAGGAGATTGGCCCTCTGTTGACATTTAGAGACCATGTGGAGGCCCTTTCCATATTATGATGAATATTTGACAACATTGGGACTTATTGGTCAAGGTTTGAGAGTTGTTGAAGTTCGTGAAGTCGAGTTTTGAGTTTCAGCTAGGTTGAACGAAATGTTATGTTGCATGTTTTCACTAATGATGGCCAAGTACGCGGCACTTGTGACAAGGAAACGGTTTCTTCGTCCTTGTTGACTACAGGTTGACTTGATGGTTTGGATGATCATCGACGTGGGATCAAGAGCAAGCTTGGAGATCTCGGTATGCAGACTGATCATGGAGGTTGAGGAGATCTTCAGGGATTGAATCCAACCATGAAAATGGAGCCTTCGTGAAGAAGGCACGAGACAGGTCATGTGGTGACTCAGAGTGACTTGGCAGCGTCCAAGTGTCCACGAGGCATTTCGAGGATGTTCAAAGCTCGAGACACATGGTGTGGACATGACAAGTCAACGAGGAGCGAAGACTGTAAAGGTGGAGCAGCGTGGTGGCTCCAAGTGGCTTATGCTGACCAAAGTCAATATAAGAGCATTGATGTAATTTTCATATTACTAGGAATATTTGAGATGGAGAATACCGCAGTGCACTCTTAGAGATGGTTTATGTCTAGATAAACCGGGTGCATTGAGTTGTATAGAGCCAAGGGCTCAGATTTTATAATAGCTGATTTGTAATACATGCTAAGTGATGTGTTGTAATTGTAGATAGCTTAGAGGGGTATTCTAGGCAAGAGTAAGAGTTGGCTAAACACTAAGTAGATATGAATGAGTGGAGAGAGTTAATCTTAGTCGTTAAGGTGATTCAAAGGTTGAGATTGCTTCGAGAGAGCTATAAATAGAGAGGTGAACGTGGAAGTATGCCTCCAACACCAAGTCTTTGAGAATGATTTAGGGTTTTCCTTATATTACGTTGAGCTTTACCCACCAGGAAATATGGTTTTGAAACCCTTTCTCTGAGAGCAATGAAAGTTCTAAATTCATACACATTCTAAAATTTATTTTATTTATTGCAATTTCTAGCTTTTCTTTGTTACAACTTGAGCTTCTCTTCCCCTCTGACTTGCTGTAGTTCTATTGAATCTAGGACATATAGGAGGTTGAGGTGTTCATCGAGAATATATCTCGACCCAGTAAGATCCATTAGAATTTATTCTTGCTTAAGTTATGTTTACATTAACCATGTTCTTGAGCTGACATTGTTGTTTCTAATGCAGCTTCAACTATTTGCATGATAGTTTAAGATTTTGAGTATATTTTTGCAATTCCTTCTGAAATCATAGCACTAAGATCATTTGTTAGCTATGGTTCAAGTTTCATCAACTTTAGGTGAGTAGAACTTAAGTTCTTGAGATTTCTTTATAGCCAAGTTTGCTGAAATTATTGTTTTGATGTAACGTGCACTCTTGAGCTTTAATTTACAATTCCTTTTGGAATCATGACCCTGAGGAAATTATCTTATAATGGTTCAAGTTTCATCAATTTTAGTTTAGTAAATTTTGAGCTCTTGACGTTTCTTAGTAGCCAAGTTTCTAAAATTCCATATTTTGGTGCAACGTGAAATTAAGTAAGAAAGGTCTCTCCACTGTATTTTACTTTGAAACTTCTTTTAGAATCATTACCTTGAAGACATTATCTTACTGTGGTTCAAATTTCTTCAATTTTGGTTAATTTTATCTTGATATCTTGAGGTTTCTTGAAGGCTAAGGTTCTAAAATTTTTTATTCGGTTCGCTCTGTTCTTAGTGTACTCTTTGTGTTCTTGAACCTAGTGTATCTTGATAGCACTAGAGTTTAAGAGAAGAAATACTTAAGTAGGGAAATTTAAATTTATTCCTATTCACCCCCTAGTCGCCATAACCAATCCTTTAACCTTGAACATGAAGTTGTAAAAGCAACTTACATTTGATAAAGGTAATTGCCTATTCTAGTTTAATTTGCACAAACCAAGTTTTTATTTGCATCAGAGAGTAATATATTGTAATCAGAGGTTGTAAAAGTAGTTGACATTTGATAAAAAGTAACAAGTAGATAACATATCATATACCACAAATGGCTCTCCATAGCTATAAACTTCTACATTCGCATCCTCATGACCAAGGTTCACTAGGTGGATACCTTACATTCACAACTAAGTTTTGAAAACATAATACTACCATTAGCAACATCACTAAGCTTTGCCCATAACTGAGGGCACAACTATTCAAATAAATTATACACTCTAAAGATGTATACAACTTTATCCACAAGACATTCATCATATATTACCAAGTTATTAACACACTTCCTTCGGTGTGCAGGTAAGCGAACATGCCAAGGCTTCTACATTACTTGACCCCAACTTTACCCTACCCAGTGAACCCAACGTTGTGAGGTTTTGGGCCCATACATACCTCTGATGAGAACTCCCTCAATCAACCGTCCTGGCGCTCGCACAACTCTGATCTTCCATGGGTACAAGACTAGACTCAAATAACTTATTATACCAGGACCTTCCTATAAAAGGCACTTGTGCTTGTACAAAAAGACTTAGATTAGCAACACATAAGTTCACAGTCCTTAGCTGACCCAGGCGAGAGTCTCCATCAACCTAAAACTACCTGCGAGTTACCTCTCGCAACACAAAACATGCAAATATCTCGCTCAAGTCAAAACCATAGTTTTTCAGTTTAATTTTCTAAGTAAAATAGCATAGATGACCCCACTAGTTCAACAACATAACCATTCCCAGTATTTGAGATTAAGTCCAACCTATCTTCTAGTATACCGAAAATCCAAGCATGACTAAGCATCTATATCACCTATAGGGTATAAAATTCCATAATTAAGCATATGAGTTATGTATATCATTTCTATAGTTACAACAGTGAGGATAACAAATTCCAAGGTGGTTGTTATGCAACAATTTGGTAATAGCTATCAACCAAGCATCATAGCAATTTCTACCAAAATTACACACATGCATAATAATTTTAAACACAACATACATAAAAAAATATGGGATCAATATAGTCAAAGGGGGTGCGTGCCTTGCTATTGAACACTTGTCTCTTACTCTGGATCAATCTCAAAATGTTTTTGATACGTTAGTACAATAAAGCCAAATAACACAAATAAATTCAAACGGAGAGAAAATTCAAATATTTTTACAGATTATGAAAGTTACTGATCTTATAAAATATTATAAATAGGTTTAACTCAAATTAGAGTTTGTATGCAAAAAAATTATGAGCATTCAAAGTTTTGTCAGGAGAAAAATCCTACAAAAAGAGAGAAAGTATTGTGCAGTTTTTCAGTTTAATTTCTATTTTTCTTTTTATTGGAAAATTAGACTTTTATTGCATCATCCAGCTGACATGTGGGGCCGTGTCTAGAGGGACGTGGGGCTCTCATATCAATGACTCAAAACTTAACTAACAGTTTAATTACAAATCTACCTAATTAACCTAGTCATAGACTCATTAGACTTAAGCGGGATTAGTTAAACTAATCTAAAACTAAATGACATCATTAGCACTAACCTACTCCCTAATGGCAAGGGCCCATTGGTCAGAGAGGCAAAGTAGAGGAGGGAGTTGGGCGCCATGGCCGAGCTCACCGGTGGCAAGGCGGTAGTGGAAGGGCACAGGCGAGCTCAGGGATGGAAAGAGGAGACCACAATGAAGCTTTGGGTGATGACAGCGGCTGGAGATGTGGACAGAGGCGGCGATGTTGAGTGACAAGGCAGCTCAGGCTGGGGAAGGGCTTGATGCAGAAGCAAAAGAAAGGGAAACTGAGCACGGGGATGGCTTCAAGAAGTCCTTGCGGTGCTAAAGGGGTAGGTGCGGGAACCGATCATCATGGGAGCTACACCAACAACACGCAAGTGCGGCAGCATCAAGGATGGCAATGGTGATGGCAAGGAAAACCACCTACTCAAGCCAAATCATGTGGCGACCAAGCTTCTCGAGCTCACCAAAAACACAATGATGGGGTCGATGATGATGGAGGTGGTCAGAGATGGCCGGATGGCAGTGAACAGGGGTGACGACGATGAGCTTCACGGTGATGGCCAACATCAAAGGGAGAGGGCGGCAAAGGAGCACATAAAGGGATTTAGAAGGGTGTGGAAATCATGAAAACAAAAATTGTGTGGTCCGAGGCTCACAGAAATGAAGTTGCTCAGTGACGATTGTGATGACCAAAGATGAAGAAGATTGCTCAGATTTAGCAATTCACTGTAGGAACCATAAAATCAAGTGAGGGGTTTGAGAGAGCGAGTAAAATGGTGCATAGTGATGTGCGCATCAAGTCCAGAGCTCACCGGGATGGGCGTAGGCCACAGCAGAGCATGGCGGTGGGCGCTCAATGGAATCGAAGATGACAATGGCGTTCTGGGCTATCTAGTAGAGAAAAGTGAGGGGGAGAGGGCAAAATGGAGATAGCATGGAGTGCCGAGCAAGATGACGTGGTAAGGAGGGCCTTTTATGGAGGGCAAGATGCTTGATGAAAACTCACGGATAACTCGTGTGGCGATGGCTTAGAGCGGAGTGTCATGAGGCATGCTTGGTAAGGGTCAAAACGCTTAGCTTTTGCAGTGGCCACTATTCATGAGCGGAAGGTGCTTTTGCACGCAGGAAGCAAAAAAAGGGGCAGGTGACTCGATTGGGCATAGTGCACCGACTGGAGTAGGCTAGAACAGGAGATGGGCTAGGTCAATAGTAATGAATTTGGCCCAAGAGTAGGGTTCCAAATTTAAATTCATATTCTAATTTAATTTAATTCCATAAAACAATTTGCAAACTTTTAAAATTAGCAAAACAACTCCAAAAAATTTGAAAATTTTTGGTGATTACATTAGATTATTTAGAACTCAAATAAATTATTTCCATGCTCTGGTTAAATTTTCATTAATTAGAGAAATTACTTTTCAATAGCTAGAAATTAAGAAATACCTTTTCTTTACTGCAGAAATTTTGAAATTGCTCAAAAATTCATAAATGCACATTTCGAAATTACTTAAGTAGATTTTGAAATTTTGGGATGGTATAGAATTGAGCTATAAAAGTCTTTGTTCCAAACGCATAGCCTCATTATTTAAGAAATTAAGAACTCTGGTGTTCTTGGTTGAAAGATTTGTTGTTAAGATCAATACATGTTTTTAGTTGAAAAACACAAGTATAGAAAGAGCATGTACCTAGAGAGAGAGGGGTCCGTTGGTCTCCATGGCCTATGCATGTGCCTTCAATTCTCTTGTATCAATCCATGGTTCACATGTCATGCACACCAAAAAGAATTCAATGGCCAATACATGTTTGATGCACGCATATATAGATTGACAAGTTCCATTAACTATGCTATTAATCATGATAAAGATCCATCAAAAAGGACTAGATTGTAAAGCTCTAGCCCAACAATGAGTCTAGAATACTACTAGCATCTATATTTACTCCAAATTCAAACCATTACTACAAAGTTTCTGCAACACTTTCTTATTATGCTACCACCAAGAAATAATCAACACACTAGTAATGATATACATCAAAAACAACTTACACTAGGAACCAGAATAAGCGTACCAAACATATGCTTTGGTACTCATGCCCAAGAGCGCTCAGCTCATACATTCGTCAAACTTTCAGATTAACCCACTGCTATAGAAAACCGTATTACAGATAGTTTAAAAACATCATTATAGACGATTTTCTGAACCATCTGAATTTATGGATCAGTGATAATCGATGGTTATCACAGACAGTTTTCGAACCATCTGTGGTGTAAATATCACAGACGGTTTGTAACTAAAAACCGTCTGTGATAGGTGATAATCACAGACAGTTTGTAAATACAAATCATCTGTGATATTCTTTTCTACCCCTAAATCTATTTCTGTTTATTGGCTAGCCTTAGGAAATGCTAGCCATGCCATCTGAAACAAGCAGATCAATATGTACATGTATACATACAATTCACATCTCAATTCATTTCACAAACATAAAACATCCAATTCATATCGCACTTCATTTCACAAACATAAAATATCTATTTCGCAAATCAATTAATTGAAATAAAATAAAATATCCATTAACAAATACACAATTACAAAAGATCTACATTGCATTTGTACTTAGATGGTAACATTGCATTTTATTGCTTTATCACTCGAATGAGGTCTCACGAAGAACAGATCCATAATCAACGATTTGTCAGTTGCACAAGCAATACTTGGATGGTGCATGATTGCCATCCAAGTATTGCTTGTGCAGCCTGACAAGTTCGTTGATTATGGACTGTTCCTTTCGCGAGACCTCGATTCCGGAGTGATAAGAGCAATAAAAAATCATTGTATATTGTGGAACTCTCCATCTGAGTTTATGACTTTAGCTAGCAAAAAATACGCGCACTCTCCTCGAATTTATGAAAGGTTGGGTTGTTGCAACGCGCTGAGCATGTCAGTATCGATCAAATGGATTCATATAATGTTGCTGCTTATGGAAAATACTGAGCGTTTCGGCTTGCTGTAATCCTCCTTCTTAGGCTAAGTGCTACCTCATAGGCTGGTGTGAATGTGTCTCCTTGTAGGCTGCTGTTGGTTGCCGGCGCATTGAGTTTAGATTAGGGATTAACATATAGGCCAAATACACTGATCCATACTAAAAAAATTTCTAGACTCGGTGTTTGGTGACACCAGGTGGAGCAACTGGGCTCCAACCCTGGCAACGACGAGAGCAGGAAGCAGCAGCTACTCCATTGCAGGCGGCAGGGTGGTAGCTCACCGCGCATGGCAGGCACCAGGGCAGCTCACGGCAGCAGCTAGCTAGGACAGCGGCAACGGCGGCTAGGACGGCACGGCGGCGAGACAATGCTAGGGCGACGGCGTCGCAGCTGCTAGGGGAGCTAGGGTCAAGCGCTACTCGCCCCCTTCCTTTGTTTTATAAGCACGCACACGAACACAGATGCACGCACGCAGGCAAAGTCGAAAGAAAACTACTTGGGAAGAGGGCCCAACTGCACAGAGACCCCATCCTGAATGACCAATGAGTTGAATGGGTTATTTTGATATTCGTATTACTGTTCATGTGACGATATCCCATGTAGGGCATCTAGGGGTACAGTAAGAGACCCCCTCCCATATAATTTGCTTCTTGCAGAGTTGGCCTCGGCCATGACTCGCTTGCCGAGCAAGGTTTCAAATAGCCGGCTATAGCCACCGCTATAGCCGGATTTAGCCTTTGGGAAGGCTAAAGGCTAAGAGAATTCAATTTTGACGCTAAACAGTGTTTGCCGCTATTAGCCGGATTTAGCCCGCTAAAATCCGCTAAATGGACAGCTTTTAGCCCGCTAAGGAGGAAAAAAAATCTGAAGTGGGCCGAATCGGAGCTGACCGTCTGGCCTAATTTTTTTGTTGCGTGAAGTAACCCTAACAAGAGCGATGTAGCACTCACCGGTCACCACTCACCACTTCACCAGCCGCCACCTCCCGAGTCCGTGCCGCCGCCGCCGCCGCCACGCCTCCCAAGCCCGCCCGCCACCACGCCTCCCAAGCCCGCTGCCGCCACGCCCAAGCCAGCGCCGCCGCCGCCACGCCTCCCAAGCCCGCGCGCCACCACGCCCCGAGTCCCGAGCCTGCCGCGCCGCCGCCGCCGCCACGCCCCGAGCCCGTGCCGCCGCCGCCACGCCTCCCGAGCCCGTGCCGCCGCCGCCACGCCTCCCGAGTCTCGAGCCTGCGCGCCGCCCGCCGCCACTCCTCCCAAGCCCGCGCCGCCACGCCTCCCAAGCCCACGCCGCCACGCCTCCCGAGTCCCGAGCCCGCCCGCCCGCCGCCGCCGCCACGCCTGCCAAGCCGCCGCCGCCACGCCCCCCGAGCCTGCGCCGCCGCCGCCGCCCCGGCCACGCTTACACCTGCCGCTGACCGCGCAAGACTCCCGCACGGCGCCCACGCACACCATCCATCGCCTAGGTGAGTAGATCCCGTCGGCAACATTTCAATTGAGGTTCAATCTTCTGATTCTGCTAATTCAGAAGATGAATAGATAAGTTTATTGCATGAGCTGCCTTAGTTTAGTTTGTGAGTTTATTTGGAGAATTATGGACTGTAATCTATTGAACTTATGTGTTTGTTTGATAATGTCCTGAAGGAATGCACTATGCCTCACTATTTACCTGTGAATGTTTTTGTATGCTAAAATATCCTTGATTATATGCTTGTATGTGCATAAAACATTGAATTTCGAGTTTTTACATATACTTTTACTAATCCGCTAAATGAGGCTATTTGAGGCTATATCCCGCTATAGCCTTTGTAACCTCTGCGGAATCCATCCGCTAAATGTCTTAGCCGGCTATTTGAAACCTTGTTGCCGAGTCGGCAACGGCCTGACGCTGTCTTCTTTTTTTTTTTTGTCTCCTTCTCTCTTTCACTAATACTATTTTGGGATATTACATGGATGCTATTCTTTTTATGATAATTTCTAACATATTTATCTTACTAGTCAAATACCCGTGTGTTGCAACGAAAAATAAAATTTATGAGTAAATATTATACTGCAGTTATATATTATTTCTCCAAAGAAAAATATTTGTTTATGCTTGACTATATAGCCTACCTCTAATATAACATACACTAAATGTATGACCAGAACAACCTGAATAGCTCAATTAACCAAACACCTAAATCCGAAATCGTTTTCATAGAGCATATCTTTGGCATAACCACACAAACAACATGGATCAGGAACAGATCAAACGCACCAAAACAACAAAACTAATTGATAAGGACAAAGAAACTCACATCATAGTTAGAACTTGAAGGCCATCCTCCCTTCAAGATAAAATACACTGGAGTACCAGCTATCTTGCAAGAATAGCATATAATGAAAAATTACAAACATACAAAAGATGTCATATTAATGCTAAAGCTTGAAGAAGCAAGAGAATAGTGTTGACAGGAATCCATACAACATTTTCAGCCTCACAGGTAAATTACAGTCCTAGTAAATTTAAACTCATTTGCAATTTCATTCTAAACAATATGCCCTATTAACTCCAAATGCTTTTCTGCATCACCACTTTGGTTAACTTTGACTTTGACTATGTTATCCGATAAGATAAGACTAATACTAAATCATTGCCAAGAGAATTGATGGGATAAGTGCTGAGATTAGTATCATACAAACTCTAGCTTCTAAAATTCTCACTTGACATTTGAACACTAACATAATTAATTAAGTCACAGTTCAACTTTCAAGGAGACGATATGCTCACAACAAAAAACAGAATTAAGAAAAAAAATCAAGGACGAAAGCTTACCACACAATGGACTAAAAGTATGTAGAGTAAATGTGCAACACAAAAATATAAGATATGATAAATATAATACCTTGTCAGCCCAGCAAGCTTCACATGGAAATCACCAAATTCAGCCAATGAAGGCGGAGATTCAAGACTACCGTGTTTCAAGAAGGCAAAATGCTAGGTGTCTTTCTTACCACATTGACGAAATCACTCCAAACCAAACTCAGTTTCACCTATAAAAGATTTATGATTTATAAATGATCCATGATTTTTGGCAAGCACATGATAAACTTTAGGATATACTTTTGGAATGCAACGAAATAAACTTTAGGATATACTTTTGGAATGCAATGAAATAACAACCTTGCAGGTACTAAAAAAATCACTCTTGACCTTATCATCTAGATAATAGCCATAAGCATATGTCCATTTGTAAAGTACGAAGCCCATTTAGACCATGACATAAAGCTATGATATCAAACCTGCGACCAAGCTTCAATTATGAACTTTAGTTGGGTCTCCGGTATTCCAAAAACATTAGTTGACTTTGCATGTTGTACCACATAGAAGAGAAATAAAGAATTAGCACCATCCAAGTCCAAAAAAAGGGAAAGAATGGCAAACAGAAAAAACTTATATCTGGCGCACTAAATGCAGTGCCCATAACATGATGTAAATACTTACTTGTATGCGTGTGGCAAATTTTCAAGTATAGATTGCAGAATGCGCATGGCATTCAACATAAGCATGCACAATAGATAGAGAATTACATGCCAATCGACATAGAAAATATTATCGTATTAACTTTTTGGTATTCGTGAACCGATCGATATATACAACATCAAAAGGAAATAAACATTTGGTTTTTTATGACAACAACAATGGACTTGGTTAGTACTCCAATATCTCATGGATCTCAAACAAAGCTGCACCTAATTTGGTTACATTTGACAGGAAAATAAATTCAGTTAAGTCAATATTCTTCTAGTATCACCAACACAATACAGTCAATGTTCTTCAAGTATAGCCAACACAATACTTATACAGGTAAAAGATAAAGGCTAGAAAACATAAAGGTTACTTATGAGCATAAAAGATAAAGGTTAGAAAACACAAAGGTTACTTACATTTGTGGTAATTATAGAAACAGAGAAATTCATGATCCCATGTCCGCAGGTAGATACGTATCGTTTTTCTCTTGGCTCTTGCTGCACAAATCAACATAGCCAAAACTATCAAAACTCCATAAAATTTCACACCATCAAACCATTAGAAGTTGAGTAGTGCTGAAACAATACTCGGTGCCTTATTGGGTTCAGCGGATGTAGCGTCATCTGTGTACACTTCATTGGTCTCCACATCCGCCTGCAAAAATTGTTAGCACAACTCAAGTTTTCATTATAGCCAACAACAATCACAATCCAAGAAAACAATCTATGTACAAGGTCACCCTCCATCACCTCCCTGCCAATTAGCCGCCGCACTCCTACTGTCACCTCTTAGTCCTCACCTCTAGTTGCCGCCTCCTCTCTCCCTCCTCTCTGGCCACTATCATGACACCCCTGACTGATGGGGACAGGAGGGCACTGGATCTGTTCAGAGGCAACCAGATCTAGGTGGAGGCGCGATCCGGCCATGCACCGGCCGATGGGGAGAGGTGAAGGCGGCGTTGGGGTGTGGGAGTGGGGGAGGCCACGCTTGGGTATGGGGAACGACGGTAGCACCAGGGTTGATTTGGTGGAGGAAGGCTTGCGGGGACGGCGACTCGAGCACGAGTGAAGGTGGTGATGACGGTAGAAGCCGATCTAGAGTGAGCAGGTGGGGGAGAGGACGACAAGGGGTCGGAGGGGAGAGGCGGTGTGGTTGCTCTCACCTGCGACGTGCGGTGGCAGAGTGTGTGGTGGCACGGCGAGGATGGATGGGTGGAGACGGGAGCGTGCGGGAGGGGCGTATGTAGGCTACGACGGGCGGTAACGGGACACCTCCATCGACTCCTGTGCTCGTGGGTACTTATCCTCGGTGCGGTGGGGGATGCCCGAAGGATGAGGCGGCAGCAGTGTCGGGTGGGAGGAGAGGAGCTGGCGGCAGTGAATCGGGAAGGAGGCAGGGCTAGCGGCTAAAGTTGTGGCTGCGGCTAGGGGAGAAGGTGGGGAGGCAGGGCGCTGGCATCGGGTGGGAGGTGGAGCGAGCAAGGTGAGGCGAGGGCTCCAGAGTGTGGGGACCAATGGCACCAAGGAGTTGGGAGGTAGAGGGATGGGGCGGGAGGCGGAGGCGGAGCCTCCGGAGTCCCCCATCCTCGCCACCGCCTTGACGCTGGCCTTGCTCCGGTGCTCCCCTCTGTCTCTCCTCCTCTCTTGGACGGTGAGCGGCGGTGCGGATGCCAGGGGAGGATGGGAGGAGCGGTGGCACGGATGCGAGGAGACGAGCGGCAGCGGCAGCTTCTGCTAGGGATGGAGGTTGGGACTGGGGTGCGGAGGAAGTGGGGAGAGGGTGGTAGAGGGGGTGGGGAGCGGAAGTGCGCCTCGTGGGGGAGCAGTTGGGGAGACTACGCGCGTGGGGAGGAGAATTGAGATTGGATGGCTGCAGATAGTCGAGGCTGAACGGACGGCAATGAAGAGTTAAGAGAGAACATACCGACGACCACCAACTCGTGCTTTTAAGTAGTAGAGATTTCATAACAGCTGTAATATAACCGTCGTCAGCTTTTATTATATAATAGATTAATAATAGAATTTCTAGAGTTTTTTGTGGGTTATCATAACAATAATTAGTTTTCATGCCTGATTCCTCCTGTTATTGCCCACCAAACTAAATACCTCTTTCAACATAATCCCAATATTTTGGGTATGCTATCCAATACACTATTGATTTGCACCATTATAATTTAGGCCCCTTATGATAATTAGAGTACAACTGTGAATATAACTTTCAGTCACCTAGTAGTGGTGGGAGCAAGGGTGTTTGTACCAACCCACCTAGCAGGCTCGATCCTAAGATTGACACGGCATGCCTTATTTAATCAACGTACATATGCGTATGCTCAGTATGAAAGCATGTGTCAATACTTCATAATGTCTTAGATTTGTCTAAAGTTTCACAATCTATGGCATGTGTAGTTGGATACACACGCTTATGTGTGCATGCGGTGTGACTGTACATGCACTACGGGAAACACGTGATTTGCCGAGTGCAAAAATCTTTGCCGAGTGCCAAATTGCGGGCACTCGGCAAAGACCTGCTTTGCCGAGCGCCGCACTCGGCAAAATATGGCACTCGGCAAAGAGGCCTTTGCCGAGTGCCAGGCACTCGCAAATACCGCACTCGGCAAAGATCGTCTTTGCCAAGTGCCAAGCACTCGCAAAGGTAGGCACTCGGCAAAGATTGGTACGGGCCTAACGGCATCCAGCGGCGCCCTCTTTGCCGAGTGCCCCCCGTTTGGCACTCGGCAAAGAATTTATTTTGCCGAGTGCCAAAACTTGGTGAATGATGGACTGTATGTGATATATTGTGACTTGTGATATGTGATATACTGTGACGTGTGGTGATATATGTGATATATTGTGACTTGTGGTGATATATGTGATATATTGTGACTTGTGGTGATATATGTGATATATTGTGGACTATATGTGATTACTTGTGGTGATTACTTGTTGATATATCTGTGATATTGTGACTTGTTTGAGTGGGGTGCAATAAACAATTAAAATAGTCAGTTTTTGGCCACTTTGCCGTGTGTTACACTCGGCAAAGGGAGGCTTTGCCGAGTGTCATGGTAAAAACACTCGGCAAAGTAACGTTTCTGAGCATTCTGGGAACATAGTTTGCCGAGTGTTTAATCTTTGCCGAGTATCATGGTAAAAACACTCGGCAAAATGACGTACTTTGCCGAGTGTTTTTACCATGACACTCGGCAAAGATTAAGATTTTGCCGAGTGCCATTCCGTCCGGCACTCGCAAACGACGCCGCCACCGTGTTCTCACCGTCCACCACGTTTTTTTGCCGAGGGTCGGTTCGGCACTCGGCAAAGTCTTTGCCGAGTGCTCGATGAAAAGCACTCGGCAAAGAGCTTTTTGCCGTCAGAAACTATGCCGTGTGAGATATGCCGTGGGTGGCACTCCACAAATTCTTTGCCGAGTGTTTCTCGTGCTTTGTCGAGCTGAGCCCGGTAGTGATGTGAGTGCTGGTGCGTCCTCTATTGTGCTTAAACTATAAATACCTCTTTCAACAGAAGGGGCGGCTCCGTGCTCCAGCAGATGGCAGCAGCAGGGTCCACGTCGGAAGCCTCGTCTGGCTCGGCGCCTACCCGAGGTCTGCGAGCTGCCGCAGCACGACGAACGGGCCAAGGCCGGTCTGTGCACCTTGCGCAAGGCTCCGCTTTGTTAGTATGACTGTGTGAGGGACGTGAATTAGCTGCTGCATGTGCTAGAACTATAAGATTGCGTGCAGAGTGGCGATCTGAAACGAATTAGCTGCTGGGAAATCAAATTTGATCATTGGGCTTTCGTTGGGATGGGGATTGGAGAAGGTTGAACCAAATAGAAAAGAAGAGGGCTCATGAGGGGACCACTAACGTCACTGACGACATAATGGACGTGAATGGTAGATTTGAGTAACTCAGGAAAATTTTGGTGGTCTTCCGGACAACCACCGACAATATATAGGAGTTGCAGTTCGCTGACAGGGAAAGAGGGAAGAGGGGGAGGAAAGAGGAGGGGCTATTTCTATGTTAAGACTGACAGATCTCAACTATTTCTATAAAAGGTGGCAAATCCTAACAAAAAAAAGGTGGCAAATCCTAAAACGCAGGTCTTAACAGTGGCAAATTATCAGTTTTCCTTTCTGGATTTGTTGCAACAACTATCTTAACTTGTTGCATGATGTGTTTCACTGTGTTGCAACGTGCCTCTCAAATGATGTAGCAAGATGTATTTTATTGCAGTTAGGTTGTAGATTTGTTACATGGGAAATTTTTTCATTGCAGTGGGTTTACTAGATTAATACATCGTATTTATTGTAATGGGTTGTTGCAACTATGGAGAACTGTAATGGGTTGTTGCAACTATGGAGAACTTTGTTGTAATGGGTTGTTGCCGGCACATCACAGGCACGGCGATGGCACGGCCCGTTTAGGCACGGCCCGTTATGGCCCGCTTAATAAACGAGACGTGCCATGCCGACCCGCGGGCCATGGTGCGAGCCCAAACATGGCCCGAGGCGTCTGCGTGCGGGCAAGACGGGCACGATTACAGCTTAACGGACCGTGTCGGCCCGGTCGGCCCGTTAAGCTGGGAAAAAACATAAAAAATTCAAAAAATTGTAGAAAATTAAGAAAAATTGTAGAAATTTAAGAAAAAATCAGAAAAATTGTAGAAAATTGGAGGCATTGTTAATCATTAAAATAATTATTTTCAACCACATAATGAGCTTTATTAACATGTTAATTTATATGGGATGACTATCTCACTAAAAAATTTACCAAGTAAAAAATCAACTTGAGAAAACCTTGATAAAGAAAAAAGAGTACAACCTATAAAGTTCATTAGTGACTACATCTGAAGAAAAATATTGAAAATCATATTCATTGCTATCTAGATATAAATTTTCAAACGATTATTTTAAATCTCTATTATCTGCAGTATATTGGAATCTTGATTCAACTTGTTCCTAGTCTTTGACGGTCAGAATGACTTCGACCATCTCGTTCGAGAGACTCGTTCGTTGCTCCTCGATTATTCTTCCAGATAGACTGAAGGATGACTCCGAGGAAACTGTAGAGACAGGAACAGTCAACACATCCCGCGCTAATATGGATAGCTCTGGATATGTTACTTTCTAGATTTGCCACCATGAGAGGATGTTCAACTCTTGCTCAAAGCTGACGCTATCACTGTTGAGATAGCTTGATATCTCTACAGTGCTTTGTCGCCTTTCTCCAATATTTTAAAAACTTAGTTTTCATGGAAACTACAGCATCCCGTAGTATAGGATCATTTTCAAAAGCTTTTTAGGTGAGTAGCAATTTCAAGAATGTTATGGACAATTAGAGAAGAGGTTGGATAGTATACTCCAGAAAGACAAAGTATAGCTTTATGAAAAATTTCTAAAAAGGAAAATATTTTTTCACTAAAACCCAATCGTCCTCGGTAAGTTTAGAGTCTCTAACTTGAGTTCTACTGGAGGATCTACGAGATTGATGACCTTGGGTGTGAAGAAAAACAGATAAGGTGCTCTTATATGACAATATATGGTTAAGCATAAGGTAAGTAGAGTTCCATCTAACAGGCATGTCTAAGCCAAATTTTCTAGGACTGACGTTCATTGATGTGCAGAAGCTCTTATATGCAGCTATTCGTTGGTTAGAACAATTAATATATGAAATTACATCTCTAAAAGAATCAATACAAGTATGTAATCTTTTTAAACCAGATTTAACAATAAAATTAATAATATGACAAGCACAACGTTGATGCAGTAAGAAAGATTGTGCATGAGTATTAAATAAACGAGTAAGAATTTACATAGCATTAGTGTTTGCAGCTGCATTATCTGAAGTTATAGAAAAAATCTTATCCGTGAGGCCAAAATCTTCTACAACTTTAATAATACTTTCCGCAATATTTTCAGCATTATACGAAACATTAATTAATTTAAATCTTATAATTATTTTTTCCATTACCCAGTCATCATTAACATAAGGAGCAACAACACTAATATAATTCTCTCTAGCCCTACCACTCCATATGTCAGATGTCAAAGCAATAGAGAATGTACAGGTATGAAATATTTATTTCAATTTTTCATGACAATTGTTATAATATTTAATTAAATTTCTAGTTGTAGTTTGCCTAGATACAGTACTAAATCAAGGGTTATGAACAGTCCTAATATATTTTTGAAAAGCATCAGACTCACCAAAATTTAAAGGTAAATCTTGAGAAGCAATTAATCTACAAAGATATTCCTGAGCTATCTCTGGGTTGTACTTCCAAGTACGTACCGAGCTGTCGGGTTTATATTGCAAATGTGTCATGGCGATTTGTATTCCTTGCCTTCTTTGCGACTTCAAGATGCTGCAGGCGTGACCCGTCCCACCTGAAGATTTTACAGACAATTCATTACCACAAATTTTACAAACAGCATACCTCACCGAATTCCCATCATCGTCGGTCTTGAACTTCTTGTCAAAATTATTCCAAACTCCTGATGTACTAGCTTTTATTCTTTTTGCACCCATGCTTTGGGTTGTAGATGCATTGTTGAGCCACCAGAAGATGGATCGATTGGACCCTGCGCCACCGAGGTCGTCGTTTCTTCTAGATCTCCAGCTTGTTGTAGATGTGGACCTTCCGCGGATGGATATGCTTCTTGAAAGGTTTGCATATCCTCCGCCGAGAGGCCAATTTGAGAGTTGAAAATCGTAGTTCTCCATTGAATCAACTGCAAATTGAAATAGTAAAGAACAATTAACTTACTATTGAATCAACAAATAATAGCAAAAAACTAAAATAAGACAACATTATTACCTCTTTTACAGCTCTCATAAAATTCGTTGAAGATTTTTGAATTTTTTGAATTTTGCGCGAATTTCTCCCTAATTTTACCAAATTTGTGCAAACACTTCCAGATTTTTCATAGCTAAATAGAGATATGAGAGTGAGGTTTGAGGTGTGGAAAATGGCGGCCGGATGCCCCCTATTTATAGAAAAAAATTTAGATTTGTTTCAATTTTTTTGCTATTTTTTCGAATTTTTTACCCCCTCCCAACGGTCAAAAAACGGCTATATTTAGCTGGACCGGGCCGTGTCGTGCCGGGCACGGCCCGATTTCTTAACGGGCCGTGTTGTGCCGGCACGGCCCATTGCTTAATGGGCCATGTCGTGCCGCCCACCGTGTCACGTCATCGGCCCGTGCACGGCCCATCCAATGGGCCATACCGCAGACGACCGTTAAGCAATCGGGTCAGTCGTGGTCGGCCGCCAACAAGATCGGTCATAAGCCGAGACAGCTTGAGCTGGCCCATTTGGATAGCTCTGCAAATCTCAACTATTTCTATGTTAAGACTGACAGATCTCAACTATTTCGATAAAAGATGGCAAATCCTAACAAAAAAAGGTGGCAAATTCTAAAACGCAGGTCTTAACAGTGGCAAATTATCAGTTTTCCTTTCTGGATTTGTTGCAACTATCTCAACTTGTTGCATGATGTGTTTCACTGTGTTGCAACGTGCTTCTCAAATGATGTAGCAAGATGTATTTTATTGCAGTTAGGTTGTAGATTTGTTACACGGAAATTTTTTTCATTGCAGTGGGTTTACTAGATTAATACATCGTATTTATTGTAATGGGTTGTTGCAACTATAGAGAACTTTGTTGTATGTTCATCGAAGTGATGATGCGCTTCACTGTAAAATTTGTAGCCTATTCAATTATTTGTTTCGAACTTCTATACTGATTTTTACTTGTACATTTTTCATAAGAACGGTATTATGACAACCTTAACATGGGCATGAGTTAAAAGATCAAAACAGCATTAACTACCACTCACCAGCTGATACTTTAACAATATGTTCTACATTTCAGCAAGCATATACGATATACGTACTTTCTTAAACATGCCACTTTCTTAAATATACTGTTTTAGCAGGAATTATGACCAAGCTTATATTGGACTCATGAAATCAGAAGTAAATTAATAAGGTGCACAAAGTTCACAACGACCACTAAACTGAAATATGCAAAGTTCAAACAATCAAAACTGCAAAACCTTTGGGCCATTAGGCTTCATTTTTTTAAAAACTTGTCTCCACTGGACTGCTTAACATGAAGAACTCTTTTATCTCAGCGTTGCAATATTGCACAAAGCTCACCCGAATATTTCTATATGCTGGATCCGATGGATAGAGTGACGGACAGATGGATGGTTTAGATTGCTCTCCCAATTAGCTTGTGATGGCATTCGGTTTTTTGGTAAAATCGGTTGGGTTATTCGGTAAAAAAAATCGGTTTTTGAAAAGTTCCAACCGAATTACCCAGAGTAAAAAGAGAAACCCAACCTAATAGACCGAAATATTCTGGTTCAGTTTTTTTGGCTAATTCGGTTAAGCGAGCATGTGCTGAACAGCAACACTTGAGACTGAGTACTGAACAGCAAGGCAGCAGTACAAACGCATAATAACAGGGCAGCAGCACATGACCAATAGTTAAGTACTTAACATAACCAAATAAGGAAAATCTGAGCAGCAGGATGCAAGGGAAGCACCAAACATAAACAGATTAGTAGTTGACAATAACAGAATGACAGGGCAGGCAACACACTGCACAAATCAAATCTGTTGCCGCCATTGTTAACAATAAAAAATGAGATCCCCGAGCTCCAGACCCAAAGCAGTCACAACCAAAGTACAGGCGATTGAGGCAACAGCTCGCAGGTCCTGGAAACTCGCTGCCAAAACGCCCACCGGCCACCGCCTCGTCGCAGGTCGCCCCCTCACAGCCTCGCCGCCCTCACCCCTCACAGACTGACATGGTGCCAGTGGCACGGTGACGCAGTAGCCGGCGGTGATTGGTGGCAGCGTGGTGCGGTGGGTAGCGACGGCTAGGGTTGGGGATAGGGAGGATTGGATTTGGGGTCAATGGTGTTGATCGGTCGAGTATCTCGATTACTCAAGAGTCAAGTAGGGATTTTTTTTACCGGCCGATTTGGCCCGATTATCGGTGATTTTCGGTCTTACTGGGATGGGCCGGTTACTTTACAAACCGGATTCAAATAAATCGTCCTATTTTAAATGGTAGCATGGCCAGCCTAGCCCATTCGGCCGCCGTATACCTGTGACCTAGGTCACGGTCCCTCCCCATACTCGCATTCCCTCTGTTGTTTCTCAGTGGTGGCAGCGCCCCCCGGTCCTTGATCCCTCTCGCTTTGCCCCCTCTGCGTGCGCTCCCTCCGGTCCGCTCTACACCTCAGGTTCCCGCCCCTCTCGTCGTGGCGGTCCGTCCTCCCTCGCTATGTTTAGATCCAAGACGGGCGGCCGGCTGGATCGATGGTTGTCGCATGGAGGAAGCGATGGGAGAGGGAGACACGAAGAGAGCTTGAGCTGAGGGGGGAGTGCCCAAGACGGCAGCTCAGGTGGCGGGGGAAAGGGCCAAGACAGTGGCAGTGCCGACGCTCCGGGCCGTTCGGCTACTTCAAGAGCATCGGCATCAACATCGGCATCGGCAGCCACGGGAGATATGAACTATTGTAGCTTGGTTTCTCCCACCACTCAGCCCTTATTAATTACCCCCTCTACCTTTCCACCGGTAGTCACTCGTGAGTTCATCCACTAGCTAGCTAGCTTCCTGCATCCTCCCCTCGACAACGCCGACTACCACCGTAAGCTAGCGCCTCCGTTGTGACACTACGGTGGACTGCACAATATACTCTTGTCGAAAGTGTCATAAGAGTGTCTTGTGCAGTCTCACCGTCGTGCCACAAAGGTGGCGCTACCGATGTCTCTCCATTGTCGGTGATATCCGGCCACCATCCGATGCATCCAGCTTGTTCCTCGACGACGCTGACTACCGCCGTAAGCTAGCGCCTCCATTGTGACACCACGGTCGACTGCACAACACACTCTTGTCGTAAGTGTCATAAGAGTGTCTTGTGCAGTCTAACCGTCGTGCCACAAAGGTAGCACTACCACCGCTTCTCCATTGCCGGTGATATCCGACCGCCATTCGATGCATCCAGCTTCTACTGTCTGCTAGGATATCTGCTTCTTATATATTATTGCCATGTTAAAGAGTTGGGTTCGTTATCTTGTTATGCTATAATGGTAGATTCTAATCCTAATAAAAATGGAATGTGCTGTTGTGTTAATTTTGCACTGTATTTGCTTGTTTTCAAAGGTCATAGGTAACATTATTTCTTGAGACTAGCCAAAAAACAGAAAAAAAATTTAGGTGTAGAATGAACTATCGCAGATGGTTTTGTGGTACTCTATGAAGGACTATCACAGACGGTTCTATATCCCAACCGTCTGTGATACTCGTCAATCACAGACGGTAAGTAACTAGAACTGTATGTGATGTGTGAGTATCACAGACGATTTTTTGTTCGAGCCGTCTATAATAATTTTCTTCACATACGGTTCTAGTTACAAACCGTCTGTATTGTTTTTATCACAGACGGCTCACAAACCGTTTGTGATAACCCACGATTATCACTAACACATAAATTCAGGCGATTCAAAAAACCGTCTGTGATGACAGTTCCGAACCGTCTGTGATGACACTTTTATAGTAGTGTCTGTGCCTTGCTATAGATATAAAATGTCATGATATCCAAGCATGTTAAGTTAACATCATTGAGATCGACCTACTATGTATCATAAACCCTAAACCCTAAAACCCTAAACCCTAAACCCTAAACCCTACACCCTACACCCTAAACCTTATACCCACACCTCCCCTCCCATAATTCGCCTCAAGTAGCGCAGGCAAATAACCTAACCAATCCCTCCTCAAATTGGCTCATTGGCTCATCAGAAGTCCCCACCTCAAAGGTTCAAACCCTAGCCATTTTCATCCCTATCTCTCTGCCCCCTCTATATGTGTGTGTTTCTTAGCTTCACCACTCAATTCCAAAATTGGGCCACAAGGAGAAAAGACCGCGATAGGGCCTAACCCGCGAGGGGAGGCAGGGACTACGCCGGCGCACGAAGGTCGTGCATGTTAGAGCTCAGATAACACATATGCTTATAAGGTATGAAGAATCATCAAGTTAAATTATATTTTAATTATTTTATAATTTATCTAAATTAATTTGAGATGTTTTATCTAGTACGAACAATTTGTCTTTTAATTTTAGCTATTGTGGATCTTGACTTTTTTTTATTGAATAATATTTTATTAACTACCAACACGTATTCAGGAAATCATGGGTCTGCCACTATGGAAGGGAGGGCTTACCACCACCACAAAGTTCTTTTCAAGTAGTATATAAAGATATATAAAGAAAAAAGCAGGTGTAAAATATGCAAGAAAACAATCCTTACTGAAAGGCGAGCAGATTTGAGATTTGCTGATTTGCCACTGGGAGGAGAGGTCCGGCACGTGTTTTACCTTTGGAAACAAAGGGAAAGCGGCGCCGCAGTCAGTCCTCGCACGGAACCGCGTGCCTCAGTCAGCCAGTCAGTCAGTCCTGAATACGGATCATCCGTGCATGGGTCTGGTACCAGCCAGTTTCCACAGTCAGTCTCCATCTTAAAGCAAGTTGGACTCGGAAAAAATTAAGAAAAAAATACATTTTGCTTTTCTCTTCAGTTTACTCCCTATGTTACGTACTCTTGTCTTCATCTGGGTACAGAGGCCTCTCCAATCGGCTAGAGCTTGTGACTTTCAGTTGTATTTAAAATTGTATTATAGTGACTTATAGCTTTTTTTGAGTTATTTAATTTTAAAACTAAAAAAAAATAAAAATATTGTTATATCTCCACGAACGAAACAAAGAAAAAAGAGAAAAAAACCAAAAGCAAAAAAACCAAAATTAAAAGTCGATATATTCCAGATGGCTTTTGACTTTCGAGCAGGGCCACACACCTACTGCTAGTACCATGCAGTTTTGCCAAGTAGTATTACTTGCCGCTATAAAGATTTAGTGCAATTATTAGGCTTGGACAAAATCATTATACTAATATATTAGATCGATAAAGGGAATGTAGGAAGTCCCCCTCTTTTTTTCTTTTTAGCAAATTTGGTTAGCAAATTTGGCAAAGCTACAAGTTTATTATACAAACTATAAGAAATTATAGCTTTACCAACTATTTTACAAAACTCTAGATTTAAGACCTAGACGTATCTGACACACTAGGCTCACTTGGCAGCCACGGTATCACCTTCACCCCTCATTAAGGCCTATCCACCTTTTGCTCCATGATGCAGCTACAGCTTACCCTATTTTTTCTCCTTATGTGGGCAAGGCAACTGACATCGCGCCTCCTTCCTCTGCAAGGAACTAAGCAAAATAAAATAGACCCCTAGAAATACATATTGACATGGCTGGTAGCATAATGTTAGCGTGGCATATGAAGTGGGCAAGCTGTAACAGAAGGTGAGGGTGTTATAGCGGCTGCCAAGTGGGTCCAATGTGTTAGATTTATCTATGTGTGACAGGATTTTTAAAATATATAGCTTATGATATATCTAGCCTTTAAATATAGAGATCTATCAAATAGTTACTAAAACTTGTAGTTTCTAGGCTTTGCCACCCCTTCCAAGCTGCAGTCAAAACACAAGGCGAGAATGTGTCTTACATGGTATTGAAAGGACATTAAGATGTTGTTGGCCAGATCCAACGGCTAAGATCAACCATTTTGATCGGTTTTTAGTTATTTTCTCTTAATCTACTTCTGTCATTGTTAATGCACTAAATAAGTCCTATCATGTTTGACACGGATCATGAAATACATCGACTTGACCGACCTAGCGTAGCACGAAACGAACTCGATGTGCGCATATGAATGAGACTAGACTTATGACGCGCACCTAGTAAGCAAACCCGTACTGTATGAGCCTCTTTGAAAATATAGGATCTCTTCCTTTTAGTTTTTAAAAATTATTTTTTAATTTTTACAATAATTAGCTTTTAAATAAAATATATTTTTAAAATTAGGTCTACAAGTTAATTATAGTAAAATAATGTAACGACTTTATTTATATAATCAAAATTATACGTAAATTTCTGTTATTTCATATTCTCTCGTAAATAGTCTAAAATTTTTAAACTATAGCCAAAAGTTATGAACCAAAAGAAAAAAAATAGGCCGGTAACCTTTGACTCCTTGCCCTCCGGCGGGCAAGCAAAGTCGCGATCCGCACCTCATATTCCTTGGGCCTGCCCGCATTCTTCACGTCTAGCTATTTACCTCCACGCCCACCGGCCGCTACAAAGCTAGCTTCGCACACACCCAGCTCCCACGTAGCCGAGAGCGATAGGCTCTTCTAGTCATTAGAGCTACGTTTTTTCTTGTTGGAGAATTTTTTAGGAAGTGTGATTTGTTTGTTGCTATATTGTTTTTTTATTTTTTTAGAGATTTTTTTAGGGACATGGAAGGGGAGTTGTGAGGAACACGGGCGGTTCTAATGATTCAAGGGTGTTCAGTTGAACGCCCAAAAAGTTTTGCAAAATACTTATTATTTACTTATTATATATATATATATATATATATATATATATATATATATATATATATATATATATACACCCACACCTCTTCTTCCATAATTTGCCTCAAGTAGCACGAGCAAATAACCTATTCGATCCTCATCAAACTAGCTCATCAAATGTCTCTCTGCTCCTCTATATGTGTGTTTTTAGCTTCACCACTCAATTCCAAAATCAGGCCACAAGGAGAAAAGACCGCAACGGCGTGACGATACTCAACAAGGTGGCAAAGATCAAGCGGGCGACACAAGCTATGCCTGGCCGCTAGAGCGTGGGACAGCACTACGCTGGCGCACGAAGGTCGTGCATGTTAGAGCTCAGACAACACAGGTGCTTCTAAGGCACGAAGAATCATCACGTTAAATTATATTTTAATTATTTTGTAATTTATCTAAATTAATTTGAGATGTTTTATCTAGTACGAACAATTTGTCTTTTAATTTTAGCTACTGTGGATCTTTATTTTTTTCTATTGAATAATATTTTATTAACTACCAATGTCTATTCTAAAAATCATGGGTTTGCCACTGGGAGGAGAGGTCCGGCACGTGTTTTACCTTTGGAAACGAAGGGAAAGCGGCGTCTCGGTCACTCCTCGCACGGAACCGCGTGCCTCAGTCAGTCAGTCAGTCAGTCCTGATACGGATCATCCGTTCATGGGTCTGGTACCAGCCAGCTTCCACAGTCAGCAGGGCGAAGCTAGAGCACGAAAGATCTGAATGCATACGTCAATATACACATGCACACAGCGTATATTTGGGCTAGGGTGGTGCACGTATTTAGGCTAGGGTGGTGCACAAGAGGTGAAAATGAGCTGTTAATAACTTGACTTTTGATTTTACCCTGGTGCCGGTGCACTCAGGTAGATGAACGTGGCTTCGCCCCTGACAGTCAGACAATCAGTCTCCATCTTCAAGCAAGTTGGACTCGGAAAAAATTAAGAAAAAAATACATTTTGCTTTTCTCTCAAGTTTACTCCCTATATTACTCTTGTCTTCATCTGGGTACACAGGGCTGCTCCAATCGGCTAGAGTATGTGGCTTTCAGTTGTGATTAAAATTATATTGTAATAGCTATTAGTTTTTTCTGACTTATTTAATTTTAAAAATAAAAGAAAAATGAAAATACTGTTATATTTTCACGAACAAAACAAAGGAAAAAGAGAAAAAACAAAAGAAAAAAAACAAAAATTAAAAGTCGACATATTTCATATGGCTTCTGACTTTTGAGCAGGGCCACACACCTACTGCTAATACCATGCAGTTTTGTCATGTAGTATTACTGGCCGCTATAAAGATTTAGTGCAATTATTAGGCTTGTACAAAATCATTATACTAAAAAATTAGATCGATAAAGGGGATGTAGGAAGTCCCTCTCTTTTTTTTTCTTTTTAGCAAATTTAGAAAAGCTACAAGTTTATTATACAAATTATCCAAAATTATAGCTTTACCAACTATTTCACGAAACTCCAGATTTAAGATCTAGATGTATCTAACACACTAGGCCCACTTGATGACCACGGTACCACCCTCACCCTCGTTAAGGCTTATACACCTCTTGCTCCAAGTCAGTAGCTACAGCCCACCCTATTTTTTCTCCTCATGTGGGCAAGGCAACTGGCATCGCGCCTCCTTCCTCTGCAAGGAACTGAGCAAAATAAAATAGACCCCTAGAAATACATATTGACGTGGTGGCAAGATAATGTTAGCGTGGCACATGAAGTGGGCAAGCTGTAACAGAAGGCGAGGGTGTTATAGCGGCTGCCAAGTGGGTCTAGTGTGTCAAATTCATCTATATGTGACAGGATTTCTAAAATACATAGCTTATAATGTATCTAGCCTTTAAATGTAGAGATCTATCAAATAGTTACTAAGGCCATGTTTTTTTCGGCTTCTAAAAGCTGTTTTTTAGCTTTTCTACAATAACTAGTCATTAAGCAGGTATCTTTTTAAGATAGGGTCTACTAATTAATTATAGTACATACTATACCGATTTCATTTATATCGGCAAAAATCACGCTTGAGTTTCTGTTACTCTATAATCTCTCACACGAATAGCCCAAAAGCCACAAGCCGCAACCAAAAGCCATAAACTGCAGCCAAAAAGAACAAGCCCTAAAACTTATAGTTTCGAGGCTTTGTCACCCCTTAATTCCTTGCTGCAGTTGAAACCCAAGCCAAGAACGTGTCTTACATGGTATTGAGAGGACATTAAGATGTCGTTGGCCAGATCCAACGGCTAAGATCGACTATTTTGATTGGTTCCTAGTTATTTTCTCTTAATCTAACGAGGATAATGTGACCTTACGAGGATAAAGTGTCACTAATATCTTCATATTGTATAAGTTACGAAGACTTCAGGCCTTACTTGTTTTGTCTTGAGCTTCTGCCTTCTAGTTCACTATTTCTTAATTTTGTTTTTTCTAGTTTTCTTTGATTTTTTTCTGTATTTATTTGCATTGTCGGTAATTGGCTAACCTGTTTTCTATTTTTAATTTTTTAAACTTAATTATGCCAAAAAAACTACCATCAGCTATAGTGAAAAAAAGCAAGGTACAATAAAAAAGGCTATAAGCCACAAAAAAAAACCTAGATTGAGCACCAGTCCAATTAAATTAGATATATATTTGACTCAAACTCATACCAAAAACCGCGGGGGGGCATCTGCAAAACGGAGGGGCTGAAAAAAAGCCGGCAGGGATCTATCCGCGAGAACCAAGGACCTGTACGTAATTTCGGAAAAATACAGGAGCTTTTTCGCAAAACGACGCCCCCCCGACCGTACGAAGATTCCGTCGCCACCCCCTCGCGCGCCCGGAATCCTTCCGGCTATAATACGGGGACGATACTCGTCATTGTTAATGCACTAAATAGTCCTATCATGTTTGATACGGATCACAGAATACATCACATGACCTACCTAGCGCAAAGATGAAACGAACTCGACGCGTGCGTATGAACGAGACTAGATTTACGACGCACCTAGTAAGCAAACCCGCACTGTATGAGCCTCTTTGAAAATATAGGATCCCTTTTTAGTTTTTAAAAGTTATTTTTAATTTTTACAAGAACTAATTTTAAATAAAATTTCTTTTTAGGATAGAGTCTACAAATTAATTGTAGTAAATACTATAATGATTTATTTATATTAGCGAAAACAATACGTAAGTTTCTATTATTTTATATTTTCTCTTATAAATAACCTAAAATTCTTATACCATAGTTAAAAGTCATGAACAAAGAAAAAACGGGGCCAGTAACCTTTGCCCCGTCGCCCTCTGGCGGGCAAGCGAAGTCGCGATCCGCGCCTCATATTTCTTGAGCCTGCCCGCATTCTTCACGTCTAGCCGTTTACCTCCACGCCCGCCGGCCGCTACAAAGCTAGCTTCGCGCACGCCCAGCTCCCACCTGTACTCTCTCTCTCTCTCTCTCTCTCTCTCTCTCTCTCTCTCTCATGTCCATGGACTGCACAGTCACAGACCAGCTGAACTTGGAGCCCTCTTGCAGCAGCTCGCCGGCGGCTATGTCGGCCTTGCAGGAGGCCACCGGCGACTCGAGTCCGACTCGGCAGCCGACGGCTCGTCCGTCGACGCCGACGATGGCGACGCCGAGTCGTGCAGCGGCGGCGAGGACAGCGGCTCGATGGAGCTGAAGGGAGACGTCGCGTCTTGGGAGTGCTGCTGGGCGACAGAGCAGAGCGCGCCGCGGCACGTGCCGGGAGTCGGCGAAGGCGATGACGGTGTTTGCCCGGCGGCGGAGGATGCCGCCGCCGGCGACGCCGAGAGCGATAGGCTCTTCTGGGAAGCTTGCATTGCCCATGGCTACTAGCTAGCTAAATAGCGGAACCACGCTCAGCCTAAGCAGTTGGTTTTGGGTCTATATGAGTTTTCATTCCTAACCTTTCACACCTAAATCAACTTTATCGACCGATCCAAGGAACCGAAGGCTCAATTTAATTGCTCTTCTGTTCATATTCATATGAACACCTAGAAAAAGCTAGTTTATGATATATTCATATTATCTTCTATTTTTAGCTTATATTTAGAAAAAGTAAAAACCAATATGAATATCTAGATTCTCGAAACAGCTTCCTTACTCCTATCACTCCCATCTACTCTAGGGATAAGGTAGGAGGTCCCAGGGGCATCACGTACCCTACTCCTCGCGCTCCCATCTCGCCCACGTATTGCTCTCTCACTTTTTCACCGCTCACCCCCTCTTTCTAAAAGTCACTTCTTCCGACCACTGCTATTCATTTTCATCAAAAACCATCAGGCACAGCAAAAAATCATCAGCTACAGCCAATACGAATAAATCCGTGTTGCGATATGAATTACTGTACCCCCTAATTTTAATCGATTTGCTCGTGTGTTCTGTGTGTTTTCCATTAAAATATCCCATTTTTTTCAAGTACACTGGAGTATAATAGTACATCTCAATTGTGCAAAATGTGTTACTTGTTTTTTTTTCTCTAAGAAAGAGTCATATATCTTAACTTCACTCCCAAATTAAAATATCGCCAGAGCAAATCCCAAGAAAATCTGCAAATATACTCACTAAGCATGTAGCTTAACCAGGGTGTGACCCACTAGCACTACTACAGAAAGGCTAATACTAGACGGCTAATCACAGACGGTTTGACTGGCAACCGTCTGTGATATTTTCATAGACGGTTATTAACATGAACCGTCTCGTGATAATTGACACATCACGATGGTTTTGTTAATAACCGCTCGTGAACTTTCCTGACGCAGTTCTTAATACGAACCGCCTATACCATCGAGATAACACGACGGGTCCTGTTAAGAACCGTCAGGAGTTCACGACGGTTATTAACACAAACCGCGTGAAAAGACAGATAACACGGACGGTTCCTGTTAAGAACCGTCTGTAATAATCCCATGTCACTGATAATTGGTGTGTAATAATCACATGTCACCAATAATTGGCGTATACAGTGATTTCGATCTCACCCGCTATTCTCTCCACATCGAATGGTGGCACCAGTTCCTCCACGGCCAGCCCTTATTAATAACTCCCCATCAACCTTTCCACGGTACTAGTCACGCGTGAGTTCATCCACTAGCTAGTCGCTTCGTATGCATCTCTCCTCCGCGTGAGCTAGCACCTCCATCGCGCACGAACGGTTCATACTAAAGAACACACTCTTGCCGTAAGTGTCGTAAGTGTGTCTTGTTTAGTGTGACCGCTGTGCCACGAAGGGTTTGTTAGCTTGTCATCCTGTAATAGATCGATCTGATCAATGTGTTGTTGAGTTTTTGTGCTTGCCTCTGTATTTGCATGTTCCTCGACGATGCCGACCATCGTCGAGATGTGATGTCCACTCCGACAATCCTTCTTTTTCCCGCAAAATTCAAGGCAATTTATTACAAAGTTCAAAAAGATATTTCGCATTCTTGGTGAGCGGCCGATCGACAAGACGACGATGCGAGCTTCTTGGTGACCGATATCCATTCGCTTCTTCCCACTTCTTTTGAGAAGTGGGAAGAAGCGATGGATAGTCGGTCACCAAGAAGTCGGCTATCGTCGGCCGCTCACCAAGAATGGAAGTGTCTTTTTTGAACTTTTGTAGGTGGGACCCACATGTCAGCGACGGATTTAATAGAAATAGCTCGACCTCAGGCGCTGCGTGAGCGGGGGCTCGAACGCGCGCCGAGGGAGCAGGGGGAGACAGAGATCGCGCTGATAGCCAGGTGGTTCACTCGGTGTTGCTTACTCTATAAGGGTAATAATCCCCTTTGAGATATCTCGATGAAGGGGTTGAACTATCACGACGGTTGTTACTTATGAACCGCTCAGATATTTTATATCACAGACGGTATGTATTAAAACCGTCGTGATAATTCCAGATTATCACGACGGTTTTTATTACAAACCGTCAGTCATAGAGACAGGGATCACAAAATAAAAGGCAAATTTATTAATTTCAATTTTATGCAAATTTATTACAAATATCGCAGAGATAAAGAGATTGCCAGATTCTAATCTTCTGGGCTTCGTACGCTTCTTCTTCGAATTTGGGACATGGAGGAGCCACGAGTTCTCGAACGCCGTTAAGATCGTCCTTGTCCTCTCGCACTTCCTCCAAAGATTGGCAAATGATCATTAGCGTCGTTATAAGCTCGTAGAGGATAGCATGATAAGATTCATCGAATCATCATTTCGCTGGGCGGCAATGTTATCCATCTGCTCTCCATTGCCACAAATGTTTCCTCCGCTTTGTGCACATTGTAGAGAAGAACGAGGTTAAGCGCGGTTTCCCTTTCCTGAGCAGCAAGACAACACCTCCGTCGACGGCGGATGATGAGGTCCAGCTGACGGATGGAAGCGAGTCGAGGGAGGAGAGCAGGGCGTGAGCGGAGGAGCTGCTCTAGACGTGGATTGTTGGCCGCCGTGTCGACACGGCCGAACAACTCAAGATGGATAGATGAGAGGAAGGAGATGAGCAGCGAGAATACTAGAATCCATATTAACGGTAGCTAGCTAGTAAGAACAAGACGTGATCACAAGAACAAGACGTGAGCAAAGATGAGAGTGTACGATGTAGAAGACCACGCGCGCATATTTAACCTTCAAAGATGACGGTTCAGATACCAAAGAGACGCTCAGATAACGAATGAGATACGCTACACGAAACACAAGAGATACGCTCGACTTTTTATTATCATAGTGGTTATCGCAGACGGTTTTAATAAACAACCGTCGTGTTGTCAATGTCGCAGACGGTTTTGAATAAACAACCGCTCGTGAAAAGTCGGTTATCGCAGACGGTTTTGAATAAACAACCGTCAGGAAAAGTCGGTTATCACGACGGTTGTTTATTAAGAATCGCTCTGCGATAACCAACTTTCACGACGGGTTTTAATATAAAACCGTCTGTGAATGATCACAGACGGTTTGCAATAAAAACCCGTCGGTGATAATGCCACGAAGCATTTAATGCGCTGCTCAGGCCGCCTCGTCTTCATTTCGATCCAGATCTGTAGCCACTGCTGCGCACTCGAGCCTAGGCGATTTCAGGCCAGTTAATTTGGTGGGAAGAGAAAGAGATTGAGCTTTGAAGATTCATTCATACTTTTCCTGGTAGCTCTAGATATGGTTAGTAAGAAAATTTGTTTTTCTCTAATTGCATTACAATTTAGATCTAAGTAATTGGTGAGTGTTATTGAAAATGCTTAATTTGCAAAATTATTGGTTATATAAGAGTCGTTGTGTTTATAATATGAATTGAGCCGTGTGAGTGAAGATAATACATGTGGCCGGTATATATATTTAGTAATAATTAGTTAATCTAATTTTAATACCGAGTTGTTATATATGTACGTAACGAGGACCAAGTCGGATGTATGCCATGAGCCGTGTGAGTGAAGAGTATATTAATGGCGTGTCTGCTTTTACAAGAGCCGCCGAGGAGGATATGTTGAATAAGGGGGTGGAATATATGTATTGTCCATGCTGTTGATCGCGAGAATTTAAAGATGTTTAAGAACCGAGGGCAAATTGAAGCGCACTTGATTCGGAGGGTTTCAAAAAGGTTATACGTGTTGGACCGGTCATGGCGAAGTGAATGATCATATGTCGCGGATGACATCGCCAATGAAGTGAATGATATGTCACGGATGACATCGCGGTGAAGTGAATGACATGTCACGGATGATGATATCGATAGGTTGCACGATGATAACTGGATCGATGCTTAGCGATGTAGAAGAGAACTATGATCGAGAGAGTATGTTAAATTTCGGGCTTGATGGAGGACTCAGAGAAACCTTTGTTCACGTCTCGCAAGTACACGAGGTTGTCGGCCGTGCTTGAACTGTTGAAATTGAAGGCAAGCAATGGTTGGTCCGACAAGAGTTTCACGGTCTTTGCTAGGTCTTTTAGCGGACATGCTTCCTGAGGGAAATGAGCTGCCTAAAACAACGATAAAGCCAAGAAGGTTCTTTGTCCGTTGGGAATGGAAGTAGAAAGAATACATGCATGTCCGAACGATCGTATCTTATACCGTAAAGAGTATGCAAACATGCATGTATGTCCAGCAGTAACGATGCCGATACTAACGTAACAATCAATCGATGACGGCGAGGGAACAGAGGCGAAGAAAGGACCTCTGCTAAGGTGGCATGGTATTTTCCTATAATTCCCGCTTGAAAAGGTTTTTGCAAACCCAAAGGAGGCAAAATCGCTGCGTTGGCACTCTGAGGAGCGCAAGAAGGATGGAATGCTAAGACATATTGTCGATTCCGTCCAAAGGAGAAACATCGATAGGAGTTTCGCAGACTTTGGTGCGTAACCAAGGAATATAAGGTTTGACCGAGTACGATGGAATGAATCCTTCGAGAGCATGAGCACCGAGCATAGCACATGGCCGTGACTCTGCATCTATAACCTTCCTCCTTGGTTGTGTATGAAGCGAAAGTATATTTTGTCGTCGATACTTATCCAAGGGCCAAAGCAACCGTGGAATGATATCGATGTGTACCTAGCACCGCTGGTAGAAGATCTAAAAGCACTGTGGAACGAAGGGGCAGTATGGGATGCATACAAGCGAGAGAATTTCACTTTGCGCCCTTATTGTTCGCACCATAAACGATTATCCCGCCTTGCTAACCTATCGGGCGAGTACAAAAGGTGCCAAAGCTTGTACCCACTATTTAGATGATACCGAGAGTGTGTGGTCGAGACACTCACGCAAAACGGTCTACATGCGTCACCGCGGTTCCTTCTGAGGGCTCACCCATACCGCAAGATGAAGAAACAATTTGACTGGAGAGAAGGAAGACGGTTCACTCCAAGGCATTTAAGGGACACGAGGTTTACGATATGGTTAAGGATTTAGATGTTGTCCTCGGAAAGGGACGTAAAATGAGGGCTCATGAGAAGAACACCGGAAGAAGAGATCAATATTTTGGGACTTACCTTATTGGAAGTACCTAGATGTTCGACACCGCATCGACGCCATGCACGTGAAAAGAATGTATGTGACGACTTGATTGGTCTCTTCTCGAACATTCGTGACAAAACAAAGGATCGCGTCAACGCACGGCTTGACTTGGTTGATATGGACATCGCCCTGAGTTAGCACCGACAATGATGATAATGGACGAACGTACCTTCCCCTGCGTGTTACTGATCTATCCAAGGCCGAGAGAATAGAACGTGCCGGTGCTTGCATGGTGTGAAAGTTCCGTCGGTTACTCCTAAGCGTGAAGAAACTTGTTTCGATGCAAGATTTGAAGTTAAATGGCATGAAGTCTCATGATTGTCATGTGTCGATGACACGATGCTCCCTATTGCAATTAGAAATATTTTGCCGATCAAAGTACGAGAGACAATCATGAGGCTATGTTATTTCTTTAACACAATTGCCGAAGGTCATCGATCCGGAAGGACTAGATGCTCTACAGACGAGGTGGTGGTGACTCTATGTCATCTTGAAATTTATTTCCTCCTTCGTTTTCGATATCATGGTACATCTCATTGTTCACGTTGTGTGGGAGATAAAATGTGTGGGCCGTATTCCTCGTAGCATGTACCCATTTGAGAGGTTCATGGAATTCTCAAGTCCTCGTGCGGAATCGATCTCGGCGAGGGCAAGATTGTCGAAGGTTATGCAAGCGAAGAGGTCATTGAGTTTTGTGTCGATTATATGGCTCGAGACTCAACCGATAGGTATGCCTCAATCTCGCCATGAGGGAGGTCAAGGGTATCGGAACTATCGGAAGGAAAGCAATCACTGCAGATATGGACACGTATACTCAAGCCCATTTCACGGTCTTGCAACACATGACCAAGCGACGCTTATGTCGACCAAAGACAAGAATGTGCTTCAAGAACAAAATCCGAGCGCCGGATGTTTGGATCGAGAGGCAACATAATCATCGGTTCAACCAATGGTTGAAGGAGCAATCGCTAGGAGCTCGCTAAGTGAGACACCGACATGGTTGGCAAAGGGCCAACATTTACAGCCAGACATGGCAAGGATATGACATAAATGGGTACACATTCTATACGCATCTCGGGATGTAAAGAGCACAAACCGTATCAGCGGTGTCCGTGATAGATGCGTTCAGACCGATGGGTCGAGAAACTTCGTACTATGGGTTCATAGAAGAGATTTGGGAGCTCGACTACGTGGTTTTCAAGATCCCCTTACTTCGCTGCCGTTGGGTGCATCTCCCACTGGTGAAGGTTGACATGTACGGTGTCACTACCGTGGACCTCCAACGTGTCGGGTACAAAGACGAACCATTCGTGCTCGCCAACCAAGTTGTTCAAGTTTTCTATATAACCGACCCGGCAAATAAGAAACGCCATGTAGTTCTCGCATGAAAAAGGAGAATTGTCGGAGTAGAGAATGTAGTGGACGAGGAAGAATACAATCAATTTGACGAGTTACCTCCTTTTGAAATGACATAAGGGTCGACGATGAACAACGTCGTAAACTAGTTACGTCGCATTGATCATCATGAAGGGCTCATTTTAAAGGAAATAAGCAAGTACAATGAGAATGAGCTTCATATATGTGGGCATTTGCATGTATGTATATAACAACGCATTTGTGTGATGTATATGTGAAAATGTGTGATGTAGTCAATTTTGAGAATGAGAAGATATGTAAAGAAATATACTCGTGAATGCCACCGGTTGGTGTTGTATATGAATGCACCGGTTGGTGTCGATATGAATGCGCCGCAAGTCGTTGGTGGTTGATCATGAATGCACCGGTTGGTATTTGTCGAAGAAATACGATCGGCTTATCTCGCACGGTTCTACACGTATAACCGTCAGTGATATAAATATCACAAAGGTTCTAAACTTATAACCGCTCGTGATAGTATAATATCGCATGACGGTTGCAATTTATAACCGTCAGGATATTGATATCACGATCGGTTCTAAAATTAGAACCGCTCGTGATAATCCTTATTATATATCCCCGCTAGGGTTTTGCGCGTCTCGCAGCTTATTGGCAAAACAACACTTAGACGCTCTAGCGGATCCCGATCGAGCCCATCGCCGCCGCCGCCCGAGGCCGCCGCCGCCCCTCCTCCCCGAGCCCTCGCCGTCCTCCCGACCGAGCCCTCGCCGCCGCTGTCCTCCCCGAGGCCGCCGCCCTCCCGACCGAGCCCTCGCCGCTGCCCTCCCCGAGGCCGCCGCCGCCCTCCCGCCGAGCCCTCGCCGCCGCCGTCCTCCCGAGGCCGCCGCCGTCCTCCCGAGCCGTCGCCAGAAGAGTATAGACATTGCATGAGAAGTCCAAGATTTTAAGATCTTGAAGCAACTCGCTCGAGAGCAATCCTAAAACAATTAAATTGTTATTTGTTAGATTTAATTGTTCTTTAAGAGGTCGATGGTTATGTTATTTTCAGATATCTATATTCTTTGAATATTTATATGAGTATGAATGGCGCTTGGAGTTAAAATATTTATATTCGAAATGCCTCCTCTGTGCACATCACCCCTCCCTCTACTCCTCTCCTCTCTTCCATTTCAATATGATCACTTTCGTATTTTATCCTTATAGACCCACCAATTGAGCAACATGTCATCCGCGCATTCTTCAACACCATCGCGGGGCGTCCGCCCAACATCAAGACGCCAAGGAAGAGGGCTATCAAAGAAGCACGAGGCCGATTTACCATCACGGTGTCGATGCATCCGGGGTCCCTCTCCTTCCTCACAGCAAGATGGCGCATTCCGAACATTGATTGGAATAGTTGCGAGAGCGAATTGAGATCACATTCAATTCGTGGAAGAACGTTCTCGAGACTCCGGAACGTGAGTCGGACCAAATTTTGGCATCGCTCGAGATCCCGGAAGAACACCAAGACGCCGTGCAACGACAAACCTACCTAGCGGCGTGCAAAGCATGGAAGAACTTCAAGAGCACGCTTGTCAAGAAATACGTGGAGACGGACGAAACGCTTATTCATAAATACCCATTCACGGAAACACAATGGGAAGAGTTCAAGGCGATGAAGACAATCAAGATTTCAAAAGTACAAGTGTGGCGATAAGGCCCTTCAAGCAAAAACATACACCCCACGCACTTGGCACATCTGGGTATGCGGTAAAATCCGCATTGAGGACGGAGATGACTTGGCATTAACAGACATCGCCCGCCATTTTCCAATATCCGGATGAGCGCCGAAATTGGATTAGAGCAAGGTCATCTACAACGACAATGGGACGCTCCTTTCAAACTCGCACCGGCAAGTGTCCCAAATACGGTAAGATATCAATCGAAGTGCGTAGCTTGTAATTACTCCAGAACTTCATACGAATTGAGATGACATGTCGTGCTCTTGCGGGAAGAGTGAGTTTTGAATCTCATGTGGGATCATTCCATGGAGCAAGGAGAATGATATGCTCTCCGTGGCCTCAGGAAACAAGGAGCACCCGGCCGCATAAGAGGCCTTGCTTTACGTTCCTTGAAACATGGTTTCCAAGATGACTCAAATGTATCGTCGGAAGAGAACCAAAGCCGAGCTACGAGAAGAGTTCAAGGCAACTCTTAGAGAGGAGATAATGGGTGAGTGGCCGACCGAATCGTAGATGAGGTGCGAAACAAACAAAAAGTCAGCAGCCCGCCGCTCCCGTGGAAGCTAGCCCGCATAACCGTCCGAGTAGTTGCGCGTCCAATCCGACGGAAAGCGTGGCGATTTCGTGGACAACATGCGTAAAATTATTATCTCTCCAATGCTTGCTCCATTCATAGACCTATTGGAGTAGCTCATTTTGTATCGTTATGTAGGAGCCACGGCGGGCTCCAAGTGAGATGTGCCTCTGTTCCCTTATATGTTGCTTGGGGCTGGGCATATCGCCTAGTACCGGGGCCGGGTGCACAGGTAAACCTTTAGCGCCAGCTACGCAAAGTTAATGTGGATGGTGTGCATGCCAATTTTGAGGTCGTCCCGCCATCAAGGCCCTCAACGACGAGATCGTGACTCTAGGGCGGCCATTGGAACATTCATCCAAAGGCCCAAATGCGACATCTCCTCGAGGCTTCTTCACCGGTGGCGAACCGTAAGGGCAAGACGAACCGAGCTACAAGCGCGGTGTTATCTCCATAACGGCAAGACGAACCGTAGCTAGCGATGGTGCTATCTCCGCAACGGCAAGATTTAACCGTAGCTAGCTGGGCGCTATCTCCACGGGTGCTATTCTCGCCAAAGCAACTTGCGCCGTTCGAACCATTACGGTCGTCTACTATAAAGTCGACTCTACGGTCGAAGCGTTGGCAAGGGCAAATCAAAGATGGAGGATGATGACGATCCCGCACTGCTATTGTCCCGCAAATTGCAAGCTAGGCGAGCCGATGATATTCCCGCAAGAGCAACTCGTAACCCTAGGACTTGGTTGCCAAACATTACACAATTGGTATATGCAGCAGTCCAATAGGCCGAGGCGTAACGACGCTCGGTATCACCGCCAAATTCAATCGGAATATTTCCAAAGACGAAGTTCGAGATTGTGTCTTCGTGGTGATCTTTGACGATATATTTGATCTTTTCACGCCAACGCCTCGACGCCTCACTCATTCGATCTTTGAATGCCGTAAGTCCGTACAATTCGATTCTATTCACGCCATACCGATATATGTCAATTTGTTGCTTCTCCGTGCATATATATAGATTCATGCCGACCGGCTAGATCATCGAAATTACCAATTGGTTTCTCGACCCACGCTTGGTCGCCATTGATACCATCAACGAGGATGCATCCTTCGTCGAGAGCTATATTACAACAACACCGCCGGCTCACCGCGATAAGGATTTTGTTCTTATGCCATACAATGAGAACTTCCATTGGATTTTAATTGTAATTATACCAAAATGGAACAAGGCTATATACCTTGATTCTTTAAGTAAGAACAAATCCAAGTACACGACTATCGCGAAATACTCGATAGGTAAGTACATTGTACATTGTACTCTTTTTCCTTCCGAATGACTAATCTAACTTTTTCGAATAACGAAGGTCGTCACGCGCATACATTCAACAAACACGTGGCTCGACGACGGGGCCAAGCCCTTGAAACATTCTCGCAATTTTCGGTATTCACTAGCTACACATTAATTAATCCTATACAACACTTAGCGATAATGCCTTTTGATTTAACACATTCAATTTTTGCGGTGCCACCGGCGGGACCGGGCAACACGTGTGGATACTACGTGTGCCACCATATGAGACTACTCCTCGATTCCTCGAAGATCGGCAATTCTAAGGTTTGTCAATCTTCCCACATTCATTTCATACTTGTCACGTTATATATGTAAGCGTTGATTTTCCTATCGACGATCAGTCCATCCCTACATGTGCATTGAAGCGGTGGACTTTGCAAAAATTCGAGGAGAGTTCGCTTGGTTTTGTGGAGTAAAGTCATCAAATCCAATGGAGAGTTCCATCGACCGTAATTGTGAATTTGTTAATGGATATTAATATCATTTCAATTAATTCATTTGCGAAATGGATGCTTTATGTTTCGAATGAAATGTGATGTGAATGAAGTGTGATATATTTGTCAAATGAATTGAGATCTGAATTGTATGTATACATATACCGCTCATCCGCTTGTTTGGAGGGCATGGCTAGCATTTCCGAGGCTAGCCAATAAAAAGAATTAGATTTAGGGGTAGAAAGGAACATCACGCACGGTTTGTAGGTACAAACCGTGCAGCGATGTTGAATATCACGCACGGTTTGTAGCTACAAACCGTGCAGCGATATTTCAACATCACGACGGTTGTTCGACAACCGTCTGTGATAACCTTCGATTATCATCGACCCATACCAGACGGTTCACAAAACCGCTGTGATGACGTTTTTGAATCGTCTGTGATGACCTTTTCTGTAGTAGTGTAGCTAGTTGAACTAGCCAAACAACCAAGTTAGCCAGTTTAGTCAGTTAAAGATGAAAAATGTGTGGTTGGTCACTGAAGGTTCGTCAAATCTCCACCAATTGTCGTCCTATTTTAATTCGTACGTATAGAATCAGTCTGATTGATGCGTTACTGTCTTAGCAAAACACGTTAGCTAGAAAAACTGCTGCTGCCGATTTCTCAGTGATAGTACGGAGCTGACCATCAACACAGACAAAATGGTTTGAGAGTTTGTGACGATTTAAGAGTACATAGTTTAAATGATTGTGGGTAGACCATCATTTATTGTATTAAGTACTCATATTGTAGTTTAAATTCTAGAGAAAATTTAATCGTGTATAGGTCAAAATCCACGACAACTCGGACGCCCCCATTTTGCCAAAAGAGTTGGTTGGTTTAAGTCGTTTGACTATGTTGCACTTCTTTTTAAAAAAAAAAACAAAGTGACTTTGTTGCACTATCATCTCAATATATCAAGGTACATTTCATAACTCCCAAAACGAAGTTCACTCTACAGTCTATATTTCTACATGCACTAAGAATCAAGGTTATGCCACTGGCTGGCTGGATCCGGCCTGTTGCCAAATAGTACAGGTCGTGCCCGTACCCACCCATATCCCGATATTAAAGTTCGGGGAGTTCCCGGAAGGGAAATAGTACGCCACATCATTGATTTAATACTTCTTATATTAAAGCTTGGGGAGTACTCGAGAGAGCAATGCATCACATCATTGATTTAACAAAAAAGTCCTTCACTCTTTTAGAATTACATATGAGTCCTTATTTTTTAAAAAAATCCTTCTTTTTTCCCTAGTTACGTATGAGTCCTTATTTGGTTTTTCGTATATAGACCCATATGGTGCAACGTAGCGTATGCTTACGTAATAGCTAGCGCGGCGTAGCGCCACGCTTCTGTAGCTAGTATTCGAATCCTAGAACCGTCTTGTGTGTGCACATCATTGTTTAGTGAATAGTAGACTGCTAATATCTAGAATTATCGTGATGGTCTTTTCGAATCAGCTTATTGATATTTAATTTATTTATATAAACTTTTATGCAATATCTAGAATTTATTAACCATATTCATAAACCATAAGTTGTAGAAAAAAGCGCACGTAACTTTCCACGCACGCAAACACACTTTGCGATGACCAAAGATCTGGGGTGTTTGGCGAGCCCTAGCCGGTCGGCTTTTGGCGGCCCTCCACAAGACCTAACTTTTAAACGGAGTATTTTCTCAAGACGGATCTACAAGTTAAACGTAGTACACGTTAAAAGCTTAACATCCGTACCACCAAAATCGCAAGTAAGCATCGATCTTCCGTAATGCACTGAAAATGCGACCAAAATTCAAAATTTCACCAAAAGCCATAAGTCGCATGACCAAAAGAACAGCCCTCTAGCTAGCAAATGACTTCAAAAGCAAAAGTCGTTTACCAAGAGCCCTCAAACTGCACCGTCTCTCCCAATGCGTCATCATTCCTGAAAAGCATTGTCCAAAAATATAAATATATTATGACTGTGTTCAATATGGCTTAAGCTTATTTTTGTACTATTCATAATTTCGTTTTTTCTGAATTTTTAACTTTTTTTGAGCTTTTTGTCGATTCTTTTTTCTCGTATTCGCTTATGTTGTCTCGTGATGGGCTAACATATTTTTATATTTTCAATTTTTTTAAATTTAATTATGTTAAATAAGCATCTGTTAGCTACAATGTTTTTCCACCAACTCAAGTTTTCACCATAAGCTTTCGACTTTCAACAGAACCGATCACCACCGTAGGAATATATAGTTATTATAATATTTTTATCATATATCTCTCTTTTAATACTGAAAAATGAATGAACAATTATAGTATGTTAATTAATAGGGTCATACATGGTCCACAATATTATTTTTTTTAGATTTAGTGTTTTCTTAGTCTATGTGCATGTTGGGCTACGACTTATATTGCGAAACAGACAGAGTAAAGTATAAGGCCTCGTCTTTTCAAATTTCTAAAAGTCGCTTTTGGCTTTTCTCTGAAACTAACTTTTAAATTGAGTATTTTTTCAAGATAGGATCTACTAGTTAATTGTAATACATACTTTATTAACTTCATTTATATTGGCAAAACCGCATGTGAGTTTCTCATACTCTGTAATCTCTCGCACAAACAGCCCAAAACCACAAGCCATGACCAAAAGCCACAAGTCATGACCAAAAGAACAGGCCCTAAGTTGCAAGTGGTGGCTCGTTAATCTATTGCTCCTAGCCTTAGAGCCTATTTATATTGGCGTTTGGTTTTTTATTATGAATAGTAACGGTTTATAGAGAGACACTCGCGTGCGATTTTAACTAATATAAATGAAGTCACTGTAGTGTATTTTACAATCGACTAGTAGATCTCACACTAAAAAGACATACTGTTTGAAAGCTAAGTACTGTAAAAAATATTATTTACTATAAAAAATAATTTTTAGAAGCCAATATAAACTGGGCTTAATTAGTTGATGTATGTAGTACGAATCCACGACGGCTTATGGCTTTAATACAAAAGAAAACGGACGTGTTAAAAAATTTAAGGGCAGGATTTTCTTCTTCTTCTTTTTTTTGGACCGCTGACCGTCGACTCCCATTACGTAGCGACATGATTACTTCCGGTCAATCTGCGGCAAAACCTTGGTTATTTGACGCTACAATTTCTCGCCATATGGTGTTGAACTCGCACTACTACAGAAAAGGTTATTACAGACGGTTTAAAAACGTCATCACAGACGGTTTTGTGAACCGTCTGAATTTATAGGTCAGTGATAATCGAAGGTTATCACAGATGGTCGTCGAACAACCGTCTGTGATGTTGCAATATCACAGACGGTTTGTAACAAACCGTCGCGATATTTCAACATCACGCACGGTTTGTAGATACAACCGTGCGTGATGTTGAAATATCGCGACGGTTTTAGCTACAAACCATCTGTGATATTTCAACATCACGACGGATGTCGCTACAAACCGCCTCGTGATGTTGAATATCACGCACGGTTTGTAGCTACAAACCGCTCGTGATATTGCAACCTCACGACGGTTTGTAGCGACATCCGTCCGTGATATTCCTTTCTACCCTAAATCTAATTCTTTTGTTGGCTAGCCTCGAAATGCTAGCCATGCCCTCTGAAACAAGCGAGATGAACGGTATATGTATACATACAATTCAGATCTCAATTCATTTGACAAATATATCACACTTCATTCACATCACATTTCATTCGAAACATAAAGCATCCATTTCAAATGAATTAATTGAAATGATATTAATATCCATTAACAAATTCACAATTACAAGTCGCAATGGAACTCTCCATTGGATTTGATGACTTTACTCCACAAAACCAAGCGAACTCTCCTCGAATTTTGCAAAGTCCACCGCTTCAATGCACATGTAGGGATGGACGCACTGTCGATAGGAAAATCAACGCTTACATATATAACGTGACAAGTATGAAATGAATGTGGGAAGATTGACAAACCTTAGAATTGCCGATCTTCGAGGAATCGAGGAGTAGTCTCATATGGTGGCATACGTAGTATCCACACGTGTTGTCCGCTCTCTGCCGGTGGCACCGCAAAAATAGAATGTGTTAAATCAAAAGGCATTACTGCTGAGTGTTGTATAGGATTAATTAATGTGTAGCTAGTGAATACCGAAAATTGCGAGAATGTTTCAAGGGCTTGGCCCTTTCGTGAGCCACGTGTTTGTTGAATGTATCGCGAATGACCTTCGTTATTCGAAAAGTTAGATTAATCATTCGAAGGAAAAAGAGTACAATGTACAATGTACTTACCTATCGAGTATTTCGCGATAGTCGTGTACTTGGATTTGTTCTTACTTAAAGAATCAAGGTATATAGCCTTGTTCCATTTGGTATAATTATAATTAAAATCAATGGAAGTTCTCATTGTATGGCATAAGAACAAAATCCTTATCGCGGTGAGCCAAAGGTGTTGTTGTAATATAGCTCTCGACGAAGGATGCATCCTCGTTGATGGTATCAATGGCTACCAAGCGTGGGTCCGAAACCAATTGGTAATTTCGATGATCTAGCTTCGGCAAGATGAATCTATATATATGCATAGAGAAGCAACAAATTGTGACATATGTCAGTATGACGTGAATAGAGATCGTAATTGTACGGACTTACGTCGTCCAAAGATCGAATGAGTGAGGCGTCGAGGCGTTGAGCGTGAAAAGATCAAATATATCGTCAAAGGTCACCACGAAGACACAATCACGAACTTCGTCTTTGAAATATTCCCGATTGAATTTGACAATGATACCGAGCGTCGTTACGCCTCGGCCTATTGGACTGCATATACCAATTGTGTAATGTTTGGCAACCAAGTCCTAGGGTTACGAGTTGCTCTTGCGGAATATCATCGACTCGCCTAGCACGAATTTGCGGGACAATGGCAGGTACGGGCGATCGTCATCATCCTCCATCTTTGATTTGCCCTTGCCACTGCCTCGACTGTAGGTCGACTTTATGGTAGACGACCGTAATGGTTCGACGCGCAAGTTGCTTTGGCGAGAATAGCACCCGTGGAGATAGCGCCGCCGCTAGCTCGTTCGTCTTCTGCCGTTGGGAGATAGCACCATCGCTAGCTCGGTTCGTCTTCGCTTGTGGAGATAGCACCATCGCTAGCTCGGTTCGTCTTCGCCGTTGTGGAGATAGCACCATCGCTAGCTCGTTCGTCTTTGCCAGTGGAGATAGCACCATCGCTAGCTCTCGCTCGTCTTGCCGTTGGGAGATAGCACCATCGCTAGCTCGTTCGTCTTTGCCCTTCCGGTCCGGCCACCGGTGAAGAAACCTCGTGGAGATGTCGCATTTGGGCCATCGGATGAATGTTCCAATGGCTCGCCCTAGAGTCACGATCTCGTGCTTGGGGCCTTGATGGCGGGGCGACCTCAAAATTGGCATGCACACCATCCACATTAACTTTGCGTAGCTCGGCGCTAAAGGTTTACCGTGCACCCCGCCCCGATACTGGCCGATATGCCCGGCCCAAGCAACAGACAAGGAACGGAGGCACATCTCACTTGGAGCACTGCATTGAGGCTCCTACATAACGATACAAAATTAGCTACTCCAATAGGTCTATGAATGGAGCAAGCATTGAGAGATAATAATTTTACCCGATGTTGTCCACAGAAATCATGCCACGCTTTTGGATTGGACGCGCAACTACTCGGACGGTTATGCGGGCTAGCTACCACGGAGCGGCGGGTCACGACTTTCTGCTTGTTTCCGCACCTCATCTACGATTCGGTCACCACCACCCATTATCTCCTCTCTAAGAGTTGCCTTGAACTCTTCTCGTAGCTCGGCTTTGGTTCTCTTCCTGTGATACATTTCGAGTCATCTTGGAAACCATGTTTCCAAGGAACGAATGCCCAAGGCCTCTCGTCGGCCGGGTGCTCCTTGTTTCCTAGGGCCACGGAGAGCATATCATTCTCCTTGCTCCATGGAATGATCCCACGGTAGATTCAAAACTCGGCTCTTCCCGCAAGAGCACGACATGTCATTTCAATTGTATGAAGTTCGAGTCATTACGAACCACGCGCTTCGATTGATATCTTACCGAATATTTGGGACACTTGGCCGGTCTGCAGAGTTTCGAAAGGAGACATCCCACTGTCGTTGTAGATGACCTTGCTCTAATCCAATTTCGAGCGCTCATCCGGATATTGGAAAATGGGGCGATGTCTGTTGGGTTGCCAAGTCATCCTCCGTCCTCCACTACGGGATTTTACCCGCATACCCAGCTGTGCCAAGTCTGTGGGGGTGTGTGTTTTTTGCTTGGAGGGCCTTATGCGCCACACTTGTACTTTTGAAATCTTCGCTGTCTTCATCGCTTTGAACTCTTCCCATTGTGGTTCCGTGAATGGGTATTTATGAATAGGCGTTTAGTCCGCCTCCACGTATTTCTTGACAAGCGTCTTGTTGAAGTTCTTCCATGCTTTGCACGCTGCTAGGTAGGTTTGTCGTTGCACGCGCCTTGGTGTTCTTCCGGGATCTCGAACGATGCCAAAATTTGGTCCACACTCACGCTTCCGAGTCTCAGAACGTTCTTCCACGAATTGAATGTGATCTCACCGCTCGTGCAACTATTCCAATCAATATTTGGAATGCGCCATCGCTTTGTGAGGAAGGAGAGGGACCCCGGATGCATCGACCGTGTGATGGTAAATCGCCCTCGTGCTTCTTTGATAGCCCTCTTCCTTGGCGCCTTGATGTTGGAGCGGACGCCCCGGCGATGGTGTTGAAGAATGCGCGGATGACATGTTGCTCAATTGGTGGGTCTATAAGGATAAAATAAGAAAGTGATCATATTGAAATGGAAGAGAGGAGAGGAGTAGAGGGAGGGTGATGTGTACAGAGGAGACCATTTCAAGAGGGGTGATGTGCACAGAGGAGACCAAGTTACAATATAAATATTTTAACTCCAAACTGTCATTCATACTCATATAAATATTCAAAGAATATAGATATGCTGAAAATAACATAACCATCTGACCTCTTAAAAGAACAATTAAATCTAACAAATAACAATTTAATTGTTTTAGGATTGCTCGTAACGTAGTTGCTTCAAGATCTTAAAATCTTGGCCTTCACGACAATAAGTTTATTTCGATCATCCACAACAAGCGATGATATATAACAATGATAAATTGAATCAAACGAACAGGATATCACCGTGAATAAGAATCGACATGAATGTAATAGAACCGAAACTACAAATACTCTACAAATTCATTTGCGGTGAAATAGATCAACTTAACATCGACAACAAACTACAACTCACCAAGGAAGCCAATCATTAGAGCTCAAATCTGATTCTTCTATTAGAGTCACAATCAGTATAGGACTAGTTCATCACAGAGCATGCATTTTGAGCCCACAAGAGATATACAGCATAACAATTATTTGAACTCTCAGATAGAAATCAAAGATCAAGAACACTCACTGCCCAGACAGTACTCAAAACTGTCTAGAAATAGTCAAGCCGAAGAACACGAAGAACAGGGCAAGGCTCGGGGAGGCGACGGCTCGGGGAGGACGGCGACGGCCTCGGGAGGACAGCGGCGGCGAGGGCTCGGCCGGGAGGACGGCGACGGCCTCGGGAGGACAGCGCGAGGGCTCGGTCAGAGGACGGCGACGGCCTCGGGAGGACAGCGACGGCGAGGGCTCGGTCGGGAGGACGGCGAGGGCTCGGGAGGAGGACAACGGCGGCCTCGGACGGCGGCGGCGGCGATGGGCTCGATCGGGATCCGCTAGACCGCCTAAGTGTTGTTTGGCCAATAACCGCAAGATCGCGCAAAACCCTAGCGGGGGGGATATATAATAAGGATTATCACAGACGGTTCTAATTTTAGAACCGACTGTGATATCAATATCACAGACGGTTATAAATTGCAACCGTCTGCGATATTATACTATCACAGACGGTTATAAGTTTAGAACCGTCTGTGATATTTATATCACAGACGGTTATACGTGTAGAACCGTCTGAGATAAGCCGACTGTATTTCTTCAGACAAATACCAACCAGCTGCATTCATGATCAACCACCAACAGCTTGCGCGCATTCATATACGACACCAACCAGCTGCATTCATATACAACACCAACCAGCGGCATTCACACAGTATATTTCTTTACATATCTTCTCATTCTCAAAATTGACTACATCACACATTTTCACATATACATCACACAAATGCGTTGTTATATACATACATGCAAATGCCCACATATATGAAGCTCATTCTCATTGTACTTGCTTATTTCCTTTAAAAATGAGCCCTTCATGATGATCAATGCGACGTAACTAGTTTCTCGACGTTGTTCGTCAGTCGACCCTTATGTCATTTCCAAAAGGAGGTAACTCGTCAAATTGATTGTATTCTTCCTCGTCCACTACATTCTCTACTCCGACAATTCTCCTTTTCCATGAAGAACTACATGGCGTTTCTTATTTGCCGGTCGGTTATATAGAAAACTTGAACAACTTGGTTGGCGAGCACGAATGGTTCGCCTTTGTACCGACACGTTGGAGGTCCACGGTAGTGACACCGTACATGTCAACCTTCACCAGGTGGGAGATGCACCCAACGGCAACAAGTAAGGGATCTTGAAACCACGTAGTCGAGCTCCCAAATCTCTTCTATGAACCCATAGTACGAAGTTTCTCGACCCATCGGTCTCGAACGCATCTATGCGGACACCGCTGCTCAGTTTGTGCTCTTTACATCCCGAGATCAGTATAGAATGTGTACCATTTATGTCATATCCTTGCCATGTCACAACTGTAAATATTGGCCCTTTGCCAACCATGTCGGCCTCACTGGCGAGCTCCTAGCGACTTGCTCCTTCAACCATTGGTTGAACTGATCATTATGTTGCCTCCTGATCCAAACATCCGCCGCTCGGATTTTGTTGTCAAGCACATTCTTGTGTTTGGTCGACATAAGGTGCCACTTCACTCATGTGTTGCAAGACCGTGAAATGGGCTTGAGTATACGTGTCCATATCTGCAGTGATTGCTTTCCTTCCGATAGTTCCGATACCCTTCAGCCTCCCCTCATGACGAGATTGAGGCACACCTATCGGTTGAGTCTCGAGCCATATAATCGACACAAAACTCAATGACCTCTTCGCTTGCATAACCTTCGACAATGCTGCCCTCTGGCCGAGATCGATTCCGTACGTAGGACTTGAGAATTCCATGAACCTCTCAAATGGATACATGCTACGAGGAATACGGGCCGCACATTTTTATCACCCACACAACGTGAACAATGAGATGTACCATGATATCGAAAAACGAAGGAGGGAAATACATTTCAAGATGACATAGAGTCACCACCACCTCGTCCTATAGAGCATCTAGTCCTTCCGGATCGATGACCTTCTGGGCAATTGTGTTAATGAAATAACATAGCCTCATGATTGTCTCTCGTACTTTGATCGGCAAAATATTTCTAATTGCAATAGGGAGCATCTGTGTCATCAGCACATGACAATCATGAGACTTCATGCCATTTAACTTCAAATCTTGCATCGAAACAAGTTTCTTCACGTTGTCGAGTAACCGACGGAACTTTCACACCATGCAAGCACCGCACGCTTCGTTCTCTCGGCTTGGGCAGATCAGTAACACGCAGGGGGAAGGTACGTTCGTCCATTATCTGTTACTGTCGGTGCTAACTCAGGCCTGATGTCCATATCAGCCAAGTCAAGCCGTGCGTTGACGCCGTCCTTTGTTTTGTCACGAATGTTCAGTAAGAGACCAATCAAGTTATCACACACATTCTTTTCTACGTGCATGACGTCGATGCAGTGTCGAACATCTAGGTACTTCCAATAAGGTAAGTCCCAAAATATTGATGTCTTCTTCCAGGTGTTCTTCTCATGAGCCCTCATTTTACGTCCCTTTCCGAGGACAACATCTAAATCCTAACCATATCATAAACCTCGTGTCCCCTTAAATGCCTTGAGCTGAACCGTCTTCCTTCTATCCGTCAAATTGTTTCTTCATCTTGCGGTATGGGTGAGCCCTCGAAGGAACCGGCGGTGACGCATGTAGACCGTTTTATGTGAGTGTCTCACCACACACTCTCGGTATCATCTAAACAGTGGGTACAAGCTTTGTCACCTTTTGTACTCGCCCGATAGGTTAGCAAGGGCAGGATAATCGTTTATGGTGCAGAACAATAAGGAGCGCAAAGTGAAATTCTCTCGTTTGTATGCATCCCATACACTGCCCTTCGTTCCACAAGACTTTTAGATCTTCTACCAACGGTTGCTAGGTACACATCGATATCATTCCCAGTTGCTTTGGCCCTTGGATAAGTATCGACACAAAATATACTTCGCTTCATACACAACCAAGGAGGAAGGTTATAGATGCAGAGAGTCACGGCCATGTGCTATGTCGGCTCATGCTCTTGAAAGGATTCATTCCATCCGTACTCGGTCAAACCTTATATTCCTTGGTTCTCGCACCAAAGTCTGCGAAACTCCTATCGAGTTTTCTCCATCGACGGAATCGACAATGTGTCTTAGCATTCCATCCTTCTTGCGCTCCTCCGAAAGTGCCAACGCAGATTTTGCCTCCTTTGGATTTGCAAAAACCTTTTCAAACGGGAATTATAGGAAAATACCATGCCACCTTAGCAGAGGTCCTTTCTTCGCCTCTGTTCCTCGTCATCATCGATTGATTATTACGTTTGTATCGGCATCGTTGCACCTGGACATACATGTATGTTTGCAAACTCTTTACGGTATAAGATACGATCGTTCGGACATGCATGTATTCTTTCTACTTCCATTCCCAACGGACAAAGAACCTTCTTGGCTTTATCGTGGTTTTAGGCAGCTCATTTCCTCCGGAAGCATGTCCGCTAAAAGACCTAGCAGCCGTGAAACTCTTGTCGGACCAACCGCTGCGCCTTCAATTTCAACAGTTCAAGTACGGTCGACAACCTCGTGTACTTGCAACACGTGAACAAAGGTTTCTCCGAGTCCTCCATCAAGCCCCGGAATTTAACATACTCTCTGAGAGACCATGTGGAGGTCATCCCATTGTGAGTGATGAGTAATTGACATCTGTTTCCAAAAGTCGAGTTTGAGTCGGTTTGTTCGACCACGACGTTGCATGGGTGCAGCGGGCTCGGTCGGACTTTGGTCAAACTTAGTCGTATGGGTTAGGATGTATATTCTGATATTGCGACATGTTTGATCTTGTTTATGCTATTTACACGTTCATGTATCGAGCGGTGCTATGTGACGTGTTTTCTTGTCTGTGTCCGCGCGGACGAGGCGGAGTCGTGGCGAGACACGGTGGACGGACTAGGCGCGGTGGCGCCGAGGTCGAACGGTCATGAGGTGTCGAAGGCGGCGTGGACTCGACGTGTTGCGGGCGTGCGAGGCAAGGAGCGGAAGCTTCCGGAAGGTGCGGGAGGGCTAAACGGAATTTCGCAAGGCCGCACAAGCGGAGACGGCTCCGTTAGGGTTTAGCCGGCGTAACGGGTTGGAGACCCGTTAGCCAAGGGCTATAAATAGAGGTGAGGGGCTGCATACCCCTCAGGACACAATAGAGAGAGTTAGGGTTTTAATAGTTCATTCCTTGTGTGTTGTGTTCCTCCCAAGAAGCATGTGAGGCTCTTGGTGTTCTTGAGGATTGAGAAGGAGTGGATGGATTGAAAATCTTGTAATCACTCTTCTTGTTCTAATGTCCATGCGTATCGGGACTTCTTTGTATCTTGTTTTTGTGTATGGACTCTCCACTTGTTGTGCATTTTTGTTTGATGCGAGTGGTGTTGGGCAGACTCTCTTTTCCTTTTATTACTCTCTCTTGGCTGCAAGTTTAGTCGGTTTGCATTTCTTCCTTTTTGGTGGTGCAGTCCTATTTTCGTTTTGCTCCTTGCTCTCGGTTTGTATAATCAGCTTTGAGCCTTCACTACTGCTATTTTCTTTAGCACTCGGTTATGCACTGCAGTCCGGTTTCTGCTCTGAGTTCTTGGTTCAGTTCTCTTCTTTTCTTTTGCAGTTTCAGTTTACTGTTTTGCAACAAAATCAGCAAACAAAAATCTGCAATTTCTGTTCAGTTTTGGCAGCAGGTTCAGGCAGCAAAAATCAGCCAACGTCTTTAGTCTTTTCTTTGTGATTTCGCCAGAAGCGGCCGCTATTCAATTATCTTTTCGTCTTTTATTTCTCGATTTTGGCGATTTCAGTTCTCCTTTGGCTGCCTCTTTGGTTCTTCTTTTAGTTGCTGTTTTTATCTCAGTGCTTTACAATCTTTCGGCAGAAGGAGCAGCTAGTTTGATTCTTTTTTTTTTGCTTTCGGTAGAAGCAGCAATCTTTAGCAGTTTTCGGCTGGCAACAGCTCTCTGTTCAGATGTGTTTTGTTTGTAGTCTACCTACTCTTTGCTCTTTGTTTCTGGCCTTGCCGATAAGTCTCCTGAGTGCCTGATGCTTTTCTTTTTCAGTTTTTGCTCCCCTTCTTTTGTGGGCTGTCTCAGTTTTGCAGTACGCGGTTAGGTTGCAGTCGGCTGGTCATCTTTCTCGAGTGAAAAGCTTTGAGCAGAAAATTAATCAAAGCATATCTCTTATTTCCGGTTTCTGCAGACTTTCACCAAGACTCCTTTTCGCTTTTGTGCCGCCTTTATTACCTTTTTCAGTTGATCAGTGTACGATTTCTCGGGGAGATTTTTAAGAGAACGACATTCACCCCCCCCTCTGTCGCCATTTCGGTCCTACACTCTCTCTGATCATAGTTCTCTTCTACATCGCAAGCATCCGATCAGATTATCATCGTGCAACCTATCGGTATCATCATCCGGCGACATGTCATTCACTTCACCGGCGATGTCATCCGTGACATATCATTCACTTCATCGGGCGATGTCATCCGGCATATGATCATTCACTTCGCCATGACCGGTCCAACACGTATAACCCTTTTTGAAACCCTCCGAATCAAGTGCGCTTCAATTTGCCCTCGGTTCTTAAACATCTTTAAATTCTCGCGATCGGCATTGCAGACGATACATATATTCCACCCCTTATTCAACATATCCTCCTCGGCGGCTCTTGTAAGCGGACCGCCATTAATATACTATTCACTCACACGGCTCATGGCATGCATCCACTTGGTCCTCGTTACGTACATATATAACAACTCGGTATTAAAATTAGATTAACTAATTATTACTAAATATATATACCGCCACATGTATTATCTTCACTCACACGGCTCAATTCATATTATAAACACAACAAATTTATATAACCAATAATTTTGCAAATTAAGCATTTTCAATAACACTCACCAATTACTTAGATCTAAATTGTAATGCAATTAGAGAAAAAACAAATTTTCTTACTAACCATATCTAGAGCTACCAGGAAAAGTATGGATGAATCTTCAAAGCTCAATCTCTTTCTCTTCCCACCAAATTAATCGGCTGAAATCGCTTAGGCTCGCGTGAGCGAAAGAGTGCTGCAGCAGATGGCTCTGATCCGGATCGAAATGAAGACGAGGCGGCTCGCGCATTAAATGCTTTGTGGCATTATCACCGACGGTTTTTATTGCAAACCGCTGCGAATAATTCACAGACGGTTTTATATTAAAACCCGTCTTTGAAAAGCTATTTATCTCAGACGGTTCTTAATAAACAACCGTCTGTGATAACCAGCTTTTCACAGACGGTTGTTTATTCAAAACCGTCTGCGATAACCAGCTTTTCACAGACGGTTGTTTATTGAAAACCGTCTGCGACTTTGACAACACAGACGGTTGTTTATTAAAACCGTCTCGACTTTGACAACACGGATGGTTGTTTATTAAAACCGTCTGCGATAACCGATGTTATAATGAAAAGTCGAGCGTATCTCTTGTGTTTCGTAACGTATCTCCTTCGTTATCTGAGCGTCTCTTTAGTATCTGAACCGTCATCTTTGAAGGTTAAATATGCGCGCCAGGTCTTCTACATACGTACACTCTCATCTGCTAAATTGTTCTTGTGATCACGCACATCTCCTCGTCTCGTTCTTACTAGCTACATTGTTAATATGGATTCTAGTATTCTGCTGCTCATCTCCTTCCTCTCATCTATCCATTACGAGTTGTTCGGTAATGTCGACACAGTGACCAATAATCCACGTCTAGAGCAGCTCCTCGCTCACGCCTGCTCTCCTCCTCGACTCGCTTCCATCCGTCACCGGACCTCATCATCTGCCGTCGACGGAGGTACGTTCTTGCCGCTCAGGAAAGGGAAACCGCGCTTAACCTCGTTATTCTCTACAATGTGCACAAAGCGGAGGAAGCATTTGTGGCAATGGAGAGATTGATGGATAACATTGCCGCCGAAACGGCGATTCGAGGAATCTTATCATGCTATCCTCTACGAGCTTATGACGTACGCTAATGATCATTGCCAATCTCTGGAGGAGGAAGTGCTGAGGACAAGGACAATCTTAACGGCGTTCGAGAACTCAGCGGGCGCTCCTCCAAGTCCCAAAGGCGAAGAAGAAGCGTACGAAGCCCAGAAGATTAGAATCTGGCAATCTCTTTATCTCTGCGACTTTTGTAATAAATTTGCATCGAATTGAAATTAATAAATTTGCCTTTTATTTGTGATCCACTTGTCTCGCATGCGAATTTGATTGGTTGTTACTATGACGACGGTTTGTAATAAAAACCGTCTATGATAATTCAGATTATCACAGACGGTTTGTTAACTGAGACCGTCTCAGGATACTAATATCACGCACGGTTCATCGGTAAAAACCGCCTCGTGATACTCATCTTCTCCGACGCCTACACGAGCGGTGTCCAAATTTTTTTGTTACATGCCCTTTGAAAACAAGCAAATGCACACGGAAACACAACAATACACATTCAGATCTATTACAGGATAACAAGCTAACGAACCCTTCATGACACGGCGGTGCGCTGAAAAGACACACTTACGACACTTACGGTAAGCAAGAGTGTGTTGTCAGTGACCGCCGTGTCACGACGAGGCGCTAGCTCACAGCGGAGGGAGAAGCAAATTTTTTGTTACAGGATATAACAAGCTAACGAACCCTTCATGGCATGGCGGTGCGGTGAAAAAGACACACTTACGACACTTACGGTAGGCAAGAGTGTGTTGTCCAATGACCGCCGTGCAGCGACGACAGGCGCTAGCTCACAGCGGAGGGGAGAAGCAAATTTTTTTGTTACAGGATATAACAAGCTAACGAACCCTTCATGGCACGACGGTGCAGCTGAAAAAGACACACTTACGACACTTACGGCCGGCAAGAGTGTGTTGTCCAATGACCGCCGTGCCGCGACGGAGGCGCTAGCTCACGGCGGAGGGAGATGCTAGTGGATGAACTCACCGTGACTAGTACCGGTGGAAATGTAGATGTGGAGTTATTAATAAGGGCGGCGGTGGGAGGAATGGTGCCATCATTCGATCCGGAGAGAATGGACGGGTGAGATCGAAATCCGGGTATACACCAATTATTGGTTATCGATCGATTACCACAGACGGTTATTAAAATTAACCGTCGTGTTATCGATTATCACAGACGGTTCGTTTTAAGAACCGTCTGTGAAATTTCACAGACGGTTCTTAAAACGAACCGTCTCAGTTGTCTCGCTTATCACGAGACGGTTCGTTTCTGAACCGTCGTAAATTTGACGACGGTTCTTAAACGAACCGTGCGTGTTGTCTAGATTTTCACGAGCGGTTTCTATTATAAACCGTCGTGAAAATATCACAGACGGTTTCGGTATGAACCGTTTGTGATGTAGCCATCCAATTTAGCCTCTTTTGTAGTAGTGTCGGGAGCCATTGCACTTGAGGTCTACCTACATACGATCACATTACGTAGCCACATGATTGCATGCGCGCTCACTCAAAAGTCAATAGAGGCTTCAGCATCTCATTGTTACACATAACAAACCCGCTTTTTTAAAAAAATATACCGAGGACCCGTTTGGAGCGCCATGAGCATGAATTTCACATCAAACCGTCCAATTCCCGTGGAAATTGGAATAAATTCTCGCGTTCCAAACAAGGGCTGAAGAATAAATTGAAACATATGCATTCAATTATCTGGATGGTAACTCTTACCGGGAGTTATTTTCAGAATGGTAATTGACCCTTCATGTTGAACAATGAATAACACGGCAGGAGAAAGGCTGGGGTACGAGCAACAGTCACATAGGAAATTGTGGCTTTTTTCCCCTGTGCATACTATGATACTAATCATCTTTCTTGGACCTGCTGATCACTATTGATCCATATAAGCACAGGAGATTTTACGCGAGACCTGGGCTTGTTCAAAATATTGACGTGGACCATCCCTGCGGTTCAAAGAAATTTTCAGCAAGAAAACAAGTTCTTTGTAGGATCGACCACCCCAATTGTCCCAATTTCATCCTGATTCCTGATTGTCCGCATCATTGAATTTGAACACTTAACTGGGATTTGCAAGATTTTCAAAAACAAACTGCGATTTTCTCACTTGGGGTTGTCAAATGTAACATCCCAAATTCTAGGGCATGCAAAAATTGAGAAAAATTTTAAACTTTTTGAATGCAATTTGTATCTTTGGCTCTTTACTGGAGTTTCTTTGAATAATTGGATTTTCAAAAATGAAAAGTGCATGAAATATAAATCAAATTAAAACCAAATCAAATCAGAATAATCAAATTTAACAAGAAGTTTTCTCAAATTTTTCAAGAAAAATCAAAAGCGGATAAACTCTGAGAAGCATACACAATTATTAATAACTCTACGTCAGGAGCATTCGCAAAGTTTTTCCTAAAACTTTCGAGCACATTTGATGAATACCCGAACCTCTCAGTTCACCTCATCTCTTTCCCTCTCGCTGTCGTGTGGGGCCCGATCGCAGAGATCGTCGTGGTAACTAAAAACCGTTTGTGATATATAGTTATCACAGACGGTTTTTAACTAAACCGTCTGTGATATTCTTTTGTACCCCTAAATCTATTCCTGTTTATTGGTTAGCCTCAGGAAATAATAGCCATGCCGTCTGAAACAAGCAGATGAACAAGTAGATGTATACATACAATTCACATCTCAATTCATTTGACAAACATAAAACATCCAATTCACATCACATTTCATTTCACAAACATAAGACATCCATTTCACAAATCAATTAATTGAAATGAAATAACATATCCATTAACAAATTCACAATTACAAAAGATGTAAATTACATTTGCACTTAGATGATAATATTGCATTTTTTATTGCTCCATCACTCCGGAATCGAGGTTTCGCGAGACCTCGATTCCGGAGTGATAAGAGCAATAAAAAATCATGGTGCGTAGTGGAACTCTCCTTGTGACTGTATGACTGCAGTCACCAAAAAGTACGTCAACTCTCCTCGAATTCTTGAAAGGTCAGGCTGTTTCAATGCAATTGACGGGATGGACGCGGCCCGTCGATAGAAATATCAATGTGCGTATATATGTAACATGATAAGTATGAAGTAATTATGGAAAGATTGACAAACCTTGGAATTGGTGATCCTCGAGGAATCGAGAAGTAGTTCCATATGGTGGCAAACGTAGAAGCCACATGTGTTGCTCGGTGGCTGCTGGTGGCACTGTAAAAAATAGAATGTGTTAATTCAAGAGGCATTACTACCAACTGTTGCATAGGATTAATTAATGTGTAATAGCGAATACCTTAAAATCTCAAGCATGTGTCAGGCCTTTGGCCCCTTGCGCCGAGGCACCTCCCATTGTAACGTACATCGCGAACGCCCTACGTGATTCAAAAAAGTTAACCTTAGTCATTCGGAAGGAAAGAACGAGTACAATATAGGTATGTATGGAGAAAATGTACTTACTTATTGATTACTTGGCTGACAATTGTGAAGTCCATTTTATTCTTACTAAGGGAATCAAGATAATATATCTTGTTCCATTTTGGTACAATTGCTATTAAAATCCAATGATAGTTCTGATTGTAGGGCATAAGTACATATTCCTTATTGAGTTGAGCCAGCAGTCCTGCTGCAATGTACCTCTCAACGACGGACGTATCCTCGTCGATGGTATACTTGGCGACCAAGTGTGTGTCCAAAACCAACCGATGATGATTTGGATGTTCTAGCTTTAGTCAGCATGTGTCTATACATATACAGACGAAAGCAACAAATTATATATGACATTTATCGGTATGACATGAACGGAGACTGTGATTGTACACACTTACAGCGTCCAGCATCGAATGAGTGAGACGTCGAGAGGGTTGAGCGTGAAAAGATCGAATAAATCCTCAAATGCGACCACGAAGACACACTCTTGAAGATTGTGATGTAAATGAGCCGGTGCGAATTTGACAGTGATACCTGAGCTCCGTTCTCCCTCTGGCTTATTGGACTATTCCATGTACCACTTGTGCAATTGCTGGTAACTAATTGCTAGGGGTTGGAGGCCCTTTTTCTCGAGCAACGGCTCGCCAAGCATGAATTTGCGGGCCAATAGCAGGTACGGGATATCATCATTGGTCTTCTTTGCTTTGCCCTTGCTGCCCTTGTTGCCCTTGCTGCCTCGGCTGTAGGTCGTCTTTAAAGGTAGCACCGATGGTGGAAGTTGCACCGTGGAAGTTCTTTGCAGCGGAATAGCGCCCGTGAACATCAAACCGGTGCGGTAGTCGATCCTGCTCAGGTTGCCCTTGTGGAGATGGCACCGGTGCACGAGTGATCCGGTTCGAGTTTCCCTTGTGGAGATGGCACCAGTGCACGTAGCTGATCTGCCACCGGTGAAGAAGCCTTCAGACAGATATCGCTTTTGGGCCACTGGATGAAGGATCCAATGGCTTGCCGTAGAGTCACGAGCTCATCGTTAGTGGGCTTCGGTAGCGGGACGACCTCGAAATTGGTGTATACACCATCTACTAACACTTTTTCGAAGCATGTCGCTAAAGCTTGACGATGCAGCATGACCCCTTCAGCAGATGGATATGCCATGCCCCAAGCAGCGCACAAGGCAACGGAGGCATATCTCACTTGGAGCTTCCACTTCGTAGGCTCCTACATAACGATACAAAATTAGCTACTCCAATTAATAGGCCTATCAATGGAGCAAGCATTCGAGAGATAATAATTATTACTAGGATGTCGTCCACAGGAAATCTGGCCTCGCTTTCAGTGGGATTGGATGCGCAACTACTCGGACAGTTGTGCGGTCTAGCTAGCACAGGAGCGGCGGCGGCCTGCTGATTTTCTGTATATTTCCGCACCTTATCTCTGACATAATCACCTATCTCATCTCTTAACTCCTCTCTAAGAGATGCCTTGATCTCTTCTCGTAGCCGTGCCTCACGCTCGACTTTGGTTCTCTTCCTACGGCGATACATCTCGGAGTCGTCTTGAAAACCATGTTTCCAAGGAACGTAAAGCCCAAGGCTTCTCGTACGACCCGGGTGCTCCTTGTTTCCCAGGGCCACGGAGAGCATATCATTTTGCCTTGTTCCCTGGAATGATCCCAGGGTAGATTGAAAACTCAACTCTTCCTGCAAGAGCACGACATGTCATTTCACTTCGTACGAAGTTGTGGAGTAAATACAAACTACATAGTTCGATCGATATTTTATCAGGCGCTGGGACACTTGCTGGTCTTTAGGGTTTCGAAAGGAGACGTCCCCCGATGTCGTTGTAGATGACCTTGCTCTAATCCAATTTCGAGCACGATCATCCGGGATATTGGCAAATGGCGGGGCGATGTCCTCCTGGGCTGCCAGTTCATCCTCCCTCCTCCATCATGATTTTACCCGCATACCCAATGCCAAGTCCGTGGGGTGTGTGTGTTTTGCTTGGAGGGCCTTGTGCGCCGCACTTGTACTTTTAAAATCTTCGGTTGTCTTCATCGCCTTGAACTCTTCCCATTGTGGTTCCAGGAATGGGTATTTATGAAAGGGTGTTTCGTCCGTCTCCACGTATTTCTTGACAAGCGTGCTCTTGAAGTTCTTCCATGCTTTGCACGCCCCTAGCAAGGTTTGTCGCTGCCTGCGTCTTGGTGTTCTTCGGGATCTCGAACGATGCCAAAATTTCGGCGACTCACGCCGAGTCTCGAGCACGCTCTTCCACTAATTGAATGTGATCTCAATTCATTCTCGTGCAACTATTCCGACCATTCTTCTAATGCGCCATCGCTTTGGGAGGAAGGATAGGGGTCCCAGATCCATCGACCACTGTGATGGTAAATCGACCCTCAGGCTTCTTCGATAGCCCTCATCCTCGGCGTTGTGATTTTGGAGCGGACACATCCGGTGATGATGTTGAAGAATGCGCGTATGATATGTTGCTCAATTTGTGGATCTATTAGGATAAGATAAGTGATCATATTGAATTGGAAGATGAGGAAGCAAAAAAAGTGAAACATGATGCTCAATGTTAGGAAGAGAGGAGAGGAGTAGAGGGAAGGGGGTGATGTGCCTAACCTAGCACCTACTTTAGTTGCTAATACTGTATACTAACACTCACAACAAGCAAAAGACAATTACTATGGTACTGCAGTAAACAATTTACTATGAACATTACAAAATAAATCAAATAGCAAACTATGCCTGATTAAGCAATTATGGGAATCCCTGAATGAATATGTACGCACACCAGTCACCAGATTATATATTAATTGGAATAAAATAGCATTTGTACAAGATCTGAACACACTCAAGGCACATTATCTGGCAATCCCTAATTAAACAAGATCTACAAGCATTTCTAAGCATTTCTAAACAAGATCTACAAGCATTTCTAAACGAGATCTACAAGCATTTCTAAACAAGATCCTAGGGTTACCTCGGGGACTAAAGGCGACGGGCCCGAGGGAGGAGGACGGCGGCGGCCTCGGAGGGACGGCAGGCGGCGGGCCCGAGGGAGGAGGACGGCGACGGCCTCTGGGGACACCAGGCGATGGGCCCGAGGAGGAGAACGGCGACGGCCTCGAGGGGACGGCAGCCGGCTCGGGGGATCGACGGAGGTGACCGGAGACGGGCTCGGGGGACGGCGGCGGCAATGGGCTCGATCGGGATCTAGCTAGAGTGACTAAGTGTTGGTTTGCTAATAACTACAGTACGCGCAAAACCCTAGCAGGGGTTATATACAAAGGATTATTACAGACGGTTCTAAGTTAAAAATCGTTTGTGATAATAAATATCACAGACGGTTCTATTTTTAGAACCGTCTGTGATAGTATAACTATCATAGACGGTTCTTAACTTAGAACCGTCTGTGATATTGATATCACAGACGGTTCTAAACTGAGAACCGTCTGTGATAAGCCTTTTCCCCGCTGTAGTTATTAATACAAACACCAATCAACATTCATATACATCACTTACCAGCATTCATACATATTTTCTCATACAAACACCAACCAGCATTCAAAATTCATCTACCTCACATAGTGTATTAATTCTTTACACATTTTCTCATTCTCATATACATCACATTCTTTACATAAATGCCAATTCACATATACATCACATACATGCATTGTTATATACATAAATGCAAATGCTCACATATGTCGTACATTCTCATTTCAGTTGCTTATTTCCTTTAAAAATTAGCCCTTCATGATGATCAATACGTACGTAACTAGTTTCGTCACGTTGTTCGTCGTCAACCCTTATGTCATTTCCAAATGGAGGTAACTCGTCAAATTGATTGTATTCTTCTTCGTCCTCTACATTCTCTACTCCGACAATTCTCCTTTTTCCATGAAGAACTACATGGCGTTTCTTATTTGCTGGGTCGGTTACATAGAAAACTTGAACAACTTGGTTGGCGAGTACGAATGGTTCGTCTTTGTACCCGACATGTTCAAGGTCCACGGTAGTGACATCGTACTTGTCAACCTTCACCTGTGGGAGATGCACCCAACGACAGCGAAATAAGGGGATCTTGAAAACCACGTAGTCGAGCTCCCAAATCTCTTCTATGAACCCATAGTATGAGTTTACCGACCCATGGTACTGAACGCATCTATGCGACACCATTGCTACAGTTAGTGCTCTTTACATCCTGAGACTGTGTATAGAATGTGTACCCATTTATGTCGTATCCTTGCCATGTCACAACTGTAAATGTTGGCCCTTTTGTCAACCATGTCAGCATCTCACTTGGCGAGCTCCTAGCGATTTGCTCCTTCAACTATTGGTTGAACCGACTATTGTGTTGCCTCATGATCCAAACATCCGGTCGCTCGGATTCTGTTGCTGAAGCACATCCTTGTGCTGGTCAACATAAGGCGCCATTTCAGTCATGTGTTGCAAGACCGTGAAATGAGCTTGAGTATACGTGTCCATATCTGGAGTGATTGCTTTCCTTCTAATAGTTCCGATACCCTTCAGCCTCCCCTCATGCCGAGATTGAGGCACACCTATCGGTTGAATCTGAGTCATGTAATCGACACAAAACTCAATGACCTCTTCGCTTGCATAACCTTCGATGATGCTGCCCTCCGGCCGAGATCGATTCCGTACGTATGACTTGAGAATTCCCATGAACCTCTCAAATGGGTACATGCTACGTAGGAATACGGGCTCGCACATTTTTATCTCCCACACAACGTGAACAATGAGATGGACCATGATATTGAAAAATGAAGAAGGGAAATACATTTCAAGATGACATAGAGTCATTACCACCTCATCCTGTAGATCATCTAGTCCTTCGGGATCGATGACCTTCTGAGCAATTGTGTTAAAGAAATAACATAGCCTCATGATTGTCTCTCGGACTTTGATCGGCAAAATATTTCTAATTGCAACAGGGAGCATCTGTGTCACCAGCACATGACAATCATGAGACTTCATGCCATTTAACTTCAAATCTTGCATCGAAACAAGTTTCTTCACATTGCTAGAGTAACCAGACGGAACTTTGTTACCATGCAAGCACTGGCACAGTTCTGTTTTCTCGGCCTTGGACAGACTGTAACACGTAGGGGAAGGTACGTTAGTATATGAATCTTAATTCATATTATAAACATAACAGCTATTATATAATCAACAATTTTGCAAACCATCTTCAATAACACTCACTAATTACTTACATCTAAATTGTAATGCAAAGAAAAATAAATTTCATTACTAACCATATCTAGAGCAACCAGGAAAGTATGAATCTTCAAAGCTCAATCTCTGCCTCCTCCCACCTTATTAATTGGCCTGAAATCGCCTAGCTTGCCTCCTGAGCGAAAGAGTGAAGCACCGGCTAGATCTAGATCGAAATGAAGACACATTCGGTTCTAAGCAGCGCAATAAATGCCTAAGGTCATTATCACAGACGGTTTTTATTAAAAACCGTCTAAGTATTATCACAGACAGTTTTTTATTAAAAACCGTATGTGATAATTCTAGATTATCACAAGCAGTTTTTAACACAAACCGTCTGTAATATGAAATTATCACAGACGGTTCATCGGTAAGAACACTCTGTGATACTCGTTTACTGCGATGCCATCAACACAGACGGTGTCCAAATTAAAACCGTCTGTGTTAGTGTCAATCACAGACGGCTTTGACAAACCGTCTGTGATTGACCGTCTAGTATTAGGCTTTCTGTAGTAGTGAAGATCACTGCAGCATCATTCATGAAAAATTAGTATATACTGGCGTCATTCACTTTTTCTTGTCCTGATTGTCAGGAGATGGAATATTTATCTTACACATCACATAAGCAGGCATCAAGCCCTCTCTGGAAATCATCCAGTATAGTGTCCGGAAGCAGTAACCATTATAAACAAGAAAAAGATATCCTCTCATATGAGCGTTCATTATTTTATCCTCAAAAATTTCCTTCCGGTGCACTGAGAGTTGGCAATCAGCCTAAATTTTGGATGCCTGCTCATCCCCAGAATACCCTTTAAGCCATGTCTTGTGGATGTGCGTTAGCACGAACCCCTCAGGGTTTCAGGCTGAGATCAGAAAACAAAAATAACATAGTTAAACATATGTTTTATGAGCTTATGCAAGCACATCCATTGCAAAGGATATGGATATGCATAGCAGATGGGTTTTTTCGTCTTTGGCTGAAGAGAAATGATCTACCTTTACATTCAGCGCAAGACTAGTCAGACAGCACACCCGCACATCACCTGCAAGTAGTAGTGTTGAACATTCAAGTGAGAATCACTTGCCCAAAAGAAGAACAAAATAGATAATGGGAATTCCAAAAATTATAGACAGGAGGAAAAAAACTGAAGCTAGCAATTGAAAGCCACATCCCACAGGTTATGTGCTCTGTTCCCCATTAGACATAATCAGAGCACAGCAATGTAACTCATATATCACATGGCTGCTCAGGCATCTAAACCAAAAACATACAAAAGAAATAATATGTAAAATCAGGTACACATGGATAACCAGAAATACTATCATTCATAACTCTCAAGTTCAATAGAACCATATTCAAGAGCTTGCAGCACAATTTTCTGTTGAAATCATTTTTTTTTTAAAAAAAAAGGGGGTGATCCCCCAGGCGCCAGCTGACCCAGGGATCCACCTGGGTAGCCCCATGCAACTCCCCCAGAGATTCTTACTGGAACACATCCCGCCCCCATTTGTTGAAATCAGATGTGGCCTTGAAAATGATGTTTTATACATTTCAAGCTCTATATGACCTACCACTGAATGAAACAGTAGAAACTTATTATAACAAATTTGGCTGCTCTATGGAAGTTTTTTATTTATTGATTTTATTTATACTAATCTATAGACCTCTTATATGAACTGGAGACGCTAGAGTAACCTAGAATACTTTTGACTCAACTCAACCATACAATGATCATCATAACCTGCTCAAAATGATGAATGAATGACAGATCAAGAGCTCTAAGCTAAACTTGCAAGCTGAAGATGGTTCGAGAATTAAGTGAAGATCATCTTTAAAATAAACTGGAGAACAACTGAAATAGCCAAGGTGCTAAGATAACTATTTACATTTCTCTACCACAAATTTTTAGACCTGCAAAGTCCAAACCCTCCACAGTAAAAACTTACAAAAGCAATAATCAAACTCAATATGATCCTCTTCCAGTATTTTAAACCCAACATATGACATGCTTTTAGTCCAATTCCCATGCAAGTGCCATTACAAACTAGAAACTACAGTCTAGAGCATGTAACCTCTGCTTGGAAATTGGCAGAGAAAATCTGAAGAGAGTCCACAATTCAGATTTCAAGCTGTACTTTCTCCAACTGGATGAACTACTTGACATTCACAAAAAGTTATAAGGATATGACTACTGAATGACCAATGAAATCTTCCAGCCAAATATGTAAACACACTTTTGCAAAGCACTTTCTTAATCTATGATCATTTTTATCAACTAATGCTTAGCATTTACATATCTAGTGAAGGGGCTCTCTTGTGAAATAAAGATATACTATCCTTGCTGTAACATATAACTCAAAACTATAAGTTCTGGCTGGATATTAGAATAGAAAGTTATACAACAGTCTGCACTGCAGATTTGTAATTATACTTTGCCCAACTAGATGAACTAGTCACTATTTGCAAAACATGTCTTCCTACATTAGTAAGTAGTAGTACTGTTTGGCATCTACATATTGAGTACTGAAGACATACTACAACACATAGCAAAAATCAATAAACTGTAAATGGCACAATCTACAACAAAACTATCAAGATAAACTTCTGCTTGAACAAGGCAAAGTTGGGCAAAAAGATAGTACAATTTGAACAAACTGTATACAACAGCACAAGTAGCTAATTCAGTTAATCTGCATAATTCAAGGACTGACCTTCGATTCCCACAAGTCAAATCTCACCAGCCAACTGTCTGAACCAGTCTGTGAGATAACAAGTCTGTCCACCCATGCTCGGTATTTTTTCCCTTGTTTGTCACCGTAACATGAACCCAATGCATCAATAGATGCATGAAGCGAACGTTCAAGCCCAGCAGGATGAATAATAACTCCATTTGCATGCTAACACACATAGTAAATAAATAGGAATCAGTTTGAAAGCTCAATAAACAATAATAATGCATTACTGCACATATTCAACAAAAACGTAACATTTTTCAAAATTAGAATGCTCTAAGAATTTTTTTTAATAGATTTGCATGCAAGGAGAATAATTACTCTTTAGCATATATTACTAGAAGTTATATGCCAATGGAACAGGCGAGATAGAAAAGAATTTGACAAGTCACAAAAGTTAACCAAATTATTTAACAAGAAAATCAAAGTGGGAAGCAATGTACTTACAGTGATGTTTTTCAAGTGCTGTACAACAGAATCAGACTTTGGAGCCTCAGCCCTACGCCACTTCTCATAGAGAACATAGAACTTTACAACTGCATCTGTAGGCTTGAAAGAGTTCTCCTTAACATAAGGGAACTCCACATCTCTTGGAGAAACATTAGGTCCTAGCTTGAAGTGTCCAATAGCTTCAATAATACCAGCAGCACACCTCTCAGTTGCGTGAATTACCTTAGGATTATCCTTCGCATTTTCTGCATACCACTGAAGTAGTTCCTCTTGGGCATTGCTGACCTAAACATTTAAAACATTGGAGTTGCAGTAAACTCATATTCATTCAGGCATAAATTTTGCTAGACACTTCATGTATTGTATACTGACCATGACACCATGTACACCGGGGATGCTGAATAATTCTGCATCATTACCAGAGTCACCGCAAACAAGAGTATTGTTGGGTGGTTTTCCACATGAGCTTAACTTCTTGAGCAAATATGCAAGTGCCTGGCCCTTTCCAGCTCCTTGAGGTAATATATCGAGGTCCTGGCCACCACTGTAGATTATTTTCACATCTAGCTGTTTACAAGAAGCAGAGCAGTTAATCATAATATGAACTCAAAACATGCACGCTGTTCAAGAAGAAATTGCCCAAAACCGAAACACAATAACATCAAAATGCATGCTGCCTCACCCCACGTTTCTCCAACTTCTCAGAGAGGGACTTTATCACACCCTGAGCACTCTTCTTTTCAACATAAAAGCTGACCTTATGCGGACGCTGTTCTGTCTCTGACTGTATCCATGCAAATGCACCGCAATAAAACGCTATTAGTTAGTAGCCATCAAAATGAATGTAATTTAAGAGATTAACTGTGCAAGTAATCGAACATGCCTGAAGCTTCAGCTCAGAAAAGTTAGCTGTCTCCTCAACAACAATACTCCTGTCCCACTTATTATTCAGATATTCTTCCCATCCATCATCAGGAACCATTGCCTCACCATATGTTATTTCAGTACCCACAGACATGATAGTGATGTCTGGAGTTAGCATAGGCTTCTCTTTCCTCAATTCCTTATACAGAGTAGGCGATCTTCCGGTCGAAAAGACCAGTAAAGAATCCTGGCAGTAAACAGACTCCCACAGGGCACCAAACCTAAGCAAGGACAAGTTCTCCGCATCATGATGATCAACCTGCAAGTTTGAATTCGAAAAGAATGAACATTAAAAGTACATATAAAAAGGCCATAATTAGCTCTAGGACAATGCAAGGCATGAACAGAAAGACACGCACCATTGTATGGTCGAGATCTGAAACAAGCATAAGACGTGCAGAACCATTAAGCTTATCCATTTTATCAACCTGCAAACATGGTTGTGAGCTTGAGAGGAATTAAGATTCCAAGGCAAGATTTTTGGTAAAACATTAAAAAAGTACTTGACTTCACTACCAAATTGTGAATTGAGATTTTCAACAGTCAAAAGAAGAAAGTGAAAGAGTTCCTAGATGGCATATTAGAAAAACTGATATTTTGTAACTTCTCATTACTCCTAATGTCTCCATTTGAATCAGAATGCCAACTCGTATGCTGCATATTGTGAATTCTCTTGAGACATACACTCAACTTTGTCCAGGCATGCACTCAAGAAAGCATATTAGATTCTTTTCTGGTGAGAACCTTAGCATATAGTAAAAAATATTGTCCTCCAGTTTTACGAGAAAAATTCCCAAAAAAAGCTCAGCCAGTACTAAAATAAAATAACAAAGCAAATTCACTGCAAGTAATTTTTTGTCTTTTGATACTGCTAAGCCACTATAGTCAAGGTGATAACATCACAGCTTTTAAAATCCTATCCGCTATGTTCAGTTCAAAACTTCAAATGGTAGAGGTGTGTCAATATGGCTCGATGGGCTTGAGCCATTCAATCAATAGGAGAAATACCAAAATGGACAAGGAAATTTAGAATTACAAAATTCTCTGAAGAAACTCCGAATATCCAGCCAGCTTTTATTCCAAGCACTGATTTTTGAACGGACAGCACAACAAGCGTAGTGAACGGCAAGAGGCGTCTGAGTAGCATGGCAGAGGTTGGACCCAACTTGCCAATGGGTGTTGGACTACACCATCCTAGCATCTTCATAGAACTAATAAAGTGAACATTTTTGGACAGCCAATAGACCATGCTTCTAACAACACGCAGCCCTGCATGATTAATGGAATCAAATAGGTAGAAATGCGAAAATGAAATGATCAGTATTTTAGCTACAGCCTCTCTTTTTTTCTAACCACAAGAACACCTGACGCGTGTCGAGAGAACATGATTCTTGCTCCATTAAATGAAGTTAATATTTTTGTCTTTGAAAAATAAATTTAATGAGAACACAGACGCCTCTCTAGTCTCCACAGCTACGCAATAATTGCCATCCAATTACCAAATCTCAGAACAAATGCATAAGCACCGATCGCTCACGCATGTCCACGGAACTGAAACCCACCGACAAATTCGCTAGTTCAATCGGAAATGCGTGGGCTAGGGGGGTTCATCACAGCTAACAGCGAGATGTCTGAATTAAGAATCAAGAAACCGCCCCCAAAACAATCAAGAAATGAAATCCTGGTGATGGCTGAAGCCGATCTACAGGAGCAGGCGGGGAGAGGAGGACGAGGGTCGGAGGGAGAGGCGGGTGGTTGCTCTCACCTGCGACGTGCGGTTGCGCGGCGAGGATGGATGGGTGGAGACGGGAGCGCGCGGGAGGAAGGGGACGGGTGGGGAAGGAGGATGGGATCCCAATTGTTGGCCGTTGTTTCGGGAGAGTTGGGCGAGTGCTCCCTTTTTCTTTCTGTGTTGCGGCTCCTTTCGCTCTCCTCCCGAATTTCGATGGTGGTGACGTGCCACCCTTCTACCGGCACCTCAGTTTATGCCACTCAAGATTCGATGCCACCCAAGCCAAGAATACCATTTGGAACATTTAAATTTTATAGAGCAATATATCATGATATTTTTTATGCACTTATATCTTTATCCATCAAAATCTGCAATCTCTAAGGATCATATCTATATGGGCTAACTTCACAGAAAACCCCACACCTGATACATATTTCACGAAACACAATCTTTGGCCCTCACTCTCTGTGTCCCTAGCGGCAAGTAAGGCTCGATCTCGACACACCTACATGAGCCAAGATAGCACGACGTCCGACAAGCAAAGGAGGTCGATAGGTCCTCGCCATCGCCGAGATGGAGGCGCCGATTCGGTATCTAGCTTTAAACATCGCCATCGCGCCTCACGGTCGACTTTCTTTCCCTGTTGTCGATGAACAAGTCCACACGCCGACAACGTCGAGAAAGCTCCTGCAACTTCCTCCCTTATATCTACGCTAAAGCTAGCAATGAGGAGGCACACCCTATCAAATCTGGCCGGCCGTCGTTCACGTCGGGGGTACCTCAGCCTCAACGACGGTGGTGCATGTTAAGAACGAAAGTGGCGTCTGTGGTGCACCTTGAGCTAGTGACGGGGCTCCTTAGCCTACTCCATCGCCTTCTCCTCATTGGCCAGTCATAGTCATGACCTTGTCACCATTGTCACAAAGAGAGGTATCGGTGATAGGGTTTGGGGAGGGAGGCTAACAAGGAGAGAGAGGGGATAGGTATTAGGGGTGTTTTGTGAAATATGCTGTCAGAGTGTTCAGGTTCCTGCAAAGTTAGCACACCTAGATATGGTCCCTCAAGTGAAAACTGTGCGGATCTAGATGACCGAGTGTATAGGTGCATGAAGATACTTGTGTGCATAGAATATGTTGCCATTTTCATAGGGAATATACATTAATTGATTGATTTTCTGCAGAAATTTATATGTGCTTTAACGGTTGTTAATACCGTGTGAGAGTGGTACAAGAAAAAAGGTTTTTTTTTCCTTTTGCTAAGCAGCCCTCTAAGGATCTGCAATGGAGATGGTCTTAAAGTCCAGTATCAATCAAGCAATGGGCTCTCTACGAAGGCGATTCCAACCAACAGTTCGCCACTTTTTGCCCACCTTTGTGTTTTCTAACTGAACGATTCATGTGTGTTGTGATGCTCTTGTTATATTTAAACCACATAGATAAGCCAAATTCCGTAAAAACTATTTGACATTTAAGATCCAAATGGTGGTGCACTTGAGCACCACTCCACACCCTACTAACGAGAGATTCTATGAAGGCACCCCCTAAATCTAGGGGTGATCAAATGGGTTGTACTAGCCGGGTCAGCCTCAAGCACGGCACTGTTGGTCCGATCTAGACATGGCACAACCCACCACCTAAATAGGTTGTACTTGTCTGGCCTGATAACCCGTGCTATACTTGGGTTGAGACCTCGGCCCAGCGAGCAAGTCCAATCCAGGATGAATAGTACCGAGCCTAGCCCCACACGGCCCATTAGGCCCATTATTTTTTAACATTTATATGATTTTATTTTTGTAGTTTTTGAATTTTGTATAGTTTATTTTATAAGTATATTTTTTGAATTTTATATATTTCCTAGGATTTTCTTACATAATTTAAACATGCCTGTGTCGACGCAAGACACGACTGTGAGGCTACCACCATGCTTGGATCAACGCCTCGACAATAAGCTGGCACGACATGGCCCATCTAAGTAATGAGCTAAATGGACCCATGCATATATGGACCATGCTTACATGGGCACGTGCCACCCATTTTGCGACCTCCACCGAAATCCCACCTAGAGAGACCCCTCTATTGGATCAGGGCACCTGTCAAAAGCACTAATCTTAAAAGGCTCATCCTCTTTCCCTTTCTTCTCCACCAAGGATGATGTTGTGTGGTCTGATTCTCCAAGGAAGACATTGCCTCTTTCGCTACTCCTCTTGCCATGAAATTGATCTCTCCTCTAGCTTTCTGGCATCACATTGGACTGTGAAGCCGCTCTGTTCGTGACATTGTTGCCGAAGTTCCGACGGCGGCTAGCCGCTAAAAGATCAAGCTTCATTTAGTTGGTTTTTGTGATAATGACAAATACTATTATGAGATTTTGGTAATAATGATAAATGCATTTGAGAGTCTAACTTTGTTCATTGAATATTACTTAGTCTCTTATAGATAAAAAGGTGAAATTATTGATGTATGCATTTGAAATCACATTCTCTTATATTAGTGCATTCCTTTGATTCAAAAATATAGATTGAACTCCACAAATAGTCCAAATTGAATATATGCATATGTCTTCATTATACATACTTGTATGCACACATTTAAGGAGAGCTCTCTCTATATATTTTGAGGTCTCATAAGTATTGATCCATGCTTCCTTTAATATGCAACCTTAGGATCTTTAGTTTGAAATACATCCTTGAGTATATATAGCTTGTGTAGTTCATATATATTCATATTCATGTTGTCATCTAGTTCTTCTATTATGTGTTAATGGTTGGATGATTAATAACAACCGGTCAAGGAAGCTTTGTTCAAAAGCTTATCTTAGCGTATACAAGTGTTGTGTATATGTTGTATACTCGCAATTCAATATTTCTATCTCATTGTTTATTGAGATTGTTATGAATTGCCAAAAAGGAAAGATTGTTAATGGTGAAATTTGGTAATTGACGACAGTTGCTTCGTGGACTGACATTTTCTATGAGTTGGATGAATAGGTTAGGTGTCACAAAATGAGGATGACTTCATGTGTTAAACGTCATCAAGTCTAGATAGAAGATGAATTTATGTGTTCAAGGCCACTGAAAGAAGATGCATCATGAGTTGATGCATGTCCAAGAGGAGATGATCATGTGTTGATCACCAAGTCAAGTGAATACCATTATGTGTTGATGGAGTTGAAGAAAAAGATGCATCATGAGTTGATGTATATCAAGACGATGACCTAAGGCAAATGTATGACTAGCTAGGACTAAGGATGTTGTCCTAGACTTTTACCGGTCTTGGTGTTTGGTTGAAAGACCAGATTGCTAGTATAGGTTGCTGTACTATTAAGAGGGATCATGTCTAGTAGTTTGAATCTTATCATGTGTTGATAGCTCAACCTCACTTCATATAGCTCATCTTGGCATGGGGCTTGTATTTGCAAATGTCTTTTACAAATAGCTGAAACTCATGTATTGAATCCTTGTAACATGGGACTATGCATTACAAATGTGTTTTGCAACTGCTTGAAGTCCATGTTTCCATTCGTTGTGATATGAGGCTTATACTTGCAAATATGTTTTGTAAATAGTTGAACCTCATATTTAATCCTTGTGCCATGATTCCAAAAGTGTGCAAATGTGTTTTGCAATTTGTTGGGAATCATGTTTGGAACTTGTATGCATGATACTAAAGTTTGTAAATGTGTTTTGCAAAATCTAGTGAAGTATCTGCATTCTCAAGACGATTGGAACTACCGCAGTGTAATTGGCGGTACTACCGCAGACCAAAACTGCTAACGTTGAATTCACAAAACTACCGCGTGCGTTGGTGGTCAAAGTTCAAGTGGTCAAGAACCAAAGCGGTTGATCCTAAGTGGTCAAAGACCTATGTGGTCGAAGACCTGAGTGGTCGAACTGACTTAATCAAACCAACGTGGTCGAAACTGACGCGATTGACATCTGAGTGATCGAATCTAGTGCGGTCGGAATCGACGTGGTCGTAGGCCTGCATGGTTGTAAACCAGCATGGTCGAAACCAGCGTGGTCATAGGCCTTCATGGTCATAAACCAGCGTGGTCGAACCAGCATGGTTGTAGGCCTTCGTGGTCGAACCAGCATGGTTGTAGGCCTTCGTGGTCGAACCAGCGTGGTCGTAGGCCTTCGTGGTCGTATACCAGCATGGTCAAACCAACGTGGTCGAGACCTGTGTAGTCGTAAACCGACTTGGTCGAGACCTGTGCGATCATAAATTGACATGGTCGAAATAATGTGATTAAAAACAATGTAGTCGAACATCGACAAGCTGGTCGAAGATCTGTGTAATCGAAGATTGACGTGGTCGAAGATCAATTTGGTCAACGTGGTCAAGACTTAAGTGGTCGAAACCAACATGGTCGTAGACTACCGTAGTCGGAGACCTGTGTGGTTGATCCGAACAATGTGGTGTGAGACAAACGTGGTTGTGGACCAGTGTAGTCGACGATTGGAGATTTCGACCAGCTCTGTGTGAGTGGTCTGATCGACGAGCGGAAGTACCGGCTCTAAGTGAGCGGTACTACCGGTGAGCAGAAATATCGGCTTTGTGTAAACGGTACTACCGAAGAAGCGTAGTGTCGACGTGTAGCGACACGTTTTTTTCAGAGAGACATTTATGTGGAGTCTTCTCATCCCTAAGACAATCGATAGTTTGCTAACATTGTTACTCTTGGAGTTTGCCGACTCCTAGACGGTGTTGGAGGCGTCGTACGCGGTGATCTTCTCAAAGAAGATTGTGAGAAGACCCGGCAAAGTTGTGAAGGTTGGAGCTCACCTATCCGGTGCGGAAAAGAGCTACCACTAGTGAATTTGAGGTGGAAGGCTTGATTCATGGAGCTAGTCCAATTAGTTTGGGCTTACCTCAATGTGGATTAGGAGAGACCGGTAAGTCTCCGAGCACCACGGTAAAAAGAGAGTGTGTCTATTGTAATTTGCTTTTTTATGCTCTATTTACCTTCAAACAAGTTATTTTCATAGAATTAAATTGATTGTTTAACATAACCTTAGATTATTGGTACACTTAGGTAAATTTATTTGATCAAGACGCTATTTGTGCTAAATCAAATTGATCTAAACTTCCGCATTGTTTACTTGGTTTAGACAAATAAAATAGATCTTTAAATTTGTAATAATTAGAAAATATTTTTTGATCGTCTATTCACCCCTTCTAGTCAGTCTGCGCGATCTTACAGCAGCGCTGCCGCACATTTCCCATGCACAGCTATCTGTGAGTTCCCCCCTCCAATAACTATCCCATTGTGGATTTGGCGATAATCTCCTTACCAGCCATCGAGCCGCCTCTTTTTGGCCGATGCGATCTCTCCTCCGTGCTTGAAGACTCTAGATCAAGTTCTTGTGCTTCGATTTGGTGTCTAACAAGTTCAAGCTCTCCCCATATTGAAGGCCCCCTACCAAATGTGCTCGGTGGAGGAGGGAGTCGTGCTTGAGTGTATGACCGGTGGGTGTCTCCGCCGTTGTAGATCCGCAGCCCCCTCAACTTCAACCTCCGACTACTCCTCAAGAGAGCCATAGAGGCCCCTTCTCACCTCCCAGTGCCTAGGACCAGCGGCAACGAGGTTGTCGTGTCAAGATACAGGCATCACCGGCGTGGAGGACATCTGCCGACGGTCACGTCTTCTTCATCCTCGGTTGTATCGGCATAGTTAGAACCCTTGGTTTTCTTAATTTTTTTTTGTAGGTTCTCTCTGTATGAAAAAAGGACTTGGTTATAATTTGTCATCCTTAACGGTCCTTTATCTAAGGTTGGGATGTACCAAAATTTTTGTGATTATCCAGAGTAACTAGGCCAGTTCGGGTCACGCTTCAAAAAAAAGGTCTACCAGGATGGAATGACTGGTAGCTTAGCAAGTAACGGCCCTGCCAAAGTTTCGCTTGGCAAATCAAGCAGGTAATCATGGCATGTTGTTTTTTTCTTGGATTTATGGCTTTTGATTATAGTTTATAGTTTTTATCTATTTATAAAAGAGTATGAAGAAACAAAAATTTACGTACAGTTTTGATGGATATAAATAAAATCGCTGCAGTATATACAACATCAATTTATAGATCCTAACTTAAAAATATATTTTATTTAAAAACTAGTCTCTATAGAAAAATCAAAAACAATTTTTCAAAGCTACAAAAAGATACATGTTACCAAACAATAGGCACTTAGATCTAATTGTTAATCTTCACGCTAACGAAACCCGGACTATTGTCGGGACCCCAGATTTTCGAATCTGAACCCTCTGTCTCTTTGTGTAGGATTTTACTTGGGTGCTACAACTAAAAAAACTACTCCTCGCTCCTTTTAAGATGACACGTTTCTCCAGGTGCTTCTCAGACGTAACCTCATTGAGTCAACTATAGAAATTACAGAGGGAAGGAGATACAATTACCATTTCAAAAAGGAGATAAGCAGATAGAGAAGGAAGAATACCATGACGAAGGTAAGGATAGAAAGAAGAGAAAACATGAGGATAGCACATTATTAAAATTTTATTTTATAAAATAAATTTTGAAGCTCTTCTACTAACGACCATTCTAACTAGGTCACGTCCTACAGTCAAATTGGCTCTGATACCATCTCTGTCGGGACCCCGGATTTTCGAATCCGGACCCTCTGTGTATTACAGCACTAGTCTCAGATCAAAACTAGTGCACATAGTCAAACAGTGATAAATACATAACCAACCACGCTTTATTACAATAATAGAGAGTACAGACGAAAATGCCTCTTTATTACAACTGAGTTTTCAAGACCTCACAACCACACAAAACACAGCGGAAGCAAAAAAAACTCTGATGAAGAGCCATCAATACGCCACAGGCAATTGACTGGGAAGCGCAATCTAATACTCCGGAAAGGCTTCGTCGAATTCACACACGAAGTAGTCGTAATCTCCTTCTTAATCTTCATATTCCTCTGAGATTTATTTTGAGTGCAACATATGAGTACATAAAGTACTCCGCAAGTCTGGGAAAATGCAGTAGATGCAAGGCTTAACAAAAGAGGGTTATATGGTTCTTTTGCACCAAGCAATATTTTATTTTCAATACCGTTAAATATTTTCGAAGGCGTTAATTTAATAAAGTAATTGTTCTAACAGAAATTACCAAGAATAATATAGTGAAGGTTATATCCACCAATACTAGTTAACCAGCTCTAACCGCCAAGGTTCAAGACTACGGGTTCCATCCACCCACACTGGCTCCATCCCCAGGACAACTCCGGGAGTTCCATCCACTCTCTTGTTCTCAAAACTTTTACTTTAAAATCAAAATCCAAGATCTACCATGTGAATGCATTCCTTGCCCGCCCTTACCGTGGGCACGGCTATTCGAATAGTTTAACACTCTGTAGAGGTTGTACAACTTTACCCACAAGAGATAAGTTATCTTAATAGCCAGCATGCTTTCTTAGACATGAGACCCAGATAAAATATCACAAAGCTTTTACCTAACTCTAATCTAGCTAGACACCACCCGCTGAGATTTCACCGCTGAAGGGTTAAATCCACCTAGTCAGAAGCCCCCTCTTGCACCATATGAGTACAAGAACTGTGTCCTTCATCGTGAATAACCAAGAAATCCACGCACCCACTTTCCACTGGTGATTCCTAAACTAGACTATCGTAAGTTAATCAGCTAGGTCGTACCCATACAGACTTGTGGTTGCACGGTTATGTTCAGTCTAGACAAACACAAGCGTCGGTACTTAATTGAATAGAGCAGAACTTTCACAATACAAGTTCTTGTGCTAAATCCGCACCAATCCAATCTTACCATCCACCCAAGTCTAAAACAATTTGCATATTTTGTTTTATTTTAAAAGAACGGTGGCAACACCAATCGCCACTAACTTTCTGAATAACAAGATTAGATCAATGAAATATAATTTTCCATTCCGAGGTTACAAAGGTTGAATAGCTAGACTAAGCATTTACTACCGTTCTAACATTAGCAATCACATAATAATCTCAATACTGAGACAAAAGAAACCTAGGGTGACAAAGATACATGGTCGTCAAGATCAAATAAGGGCATAACAATTATTGGTTTAACTATTATCCTTGAAACATAAATTATCATTTTATGTAACATAGCAAATGCATTTAAATTTAAAATAATAAAATAATTTTGGTAAACATAGGTACAAGATGATCGAAGGAGACTTGCCTTCGTGCACTGCCTTGACCTTCTTCTTTGATCCGAGAATTCTTCCACGACGTCGGCTTTACGCGCAAAACGAAAAAACAAACAAACAAATAAATACAAATAAAATTACAAAAAATATAATATATTTACTGAAAGGAAGTTTATAATTTTATATGTATTTAGGAGAAAGATTCAACGGATTCTGGGTTCACACGATGGAGAAAGATTATCTGGGAGATTCGTTGGGAAAATAAATTGCTCAAAAATATTTCGACCAAGAAAAATAGAATGGATTTTATGGAGAATTTACAAGGTTTGAATTTGAATTTTGGAAGTGCACAGAAAATTTGGAATGGAACTGAGGCTTTGAAAATGAACTAGGTATTAAAATTTGAAATTTAAATTTTAAAATACCAAATAAATTTCAAATATTTAAAAGGATGGTAGAAATGGATAGATTCGAATTTTGATGATTTAGAAATTTGAATGGGATCAATCGGAGTTAGGACGAAGGAGAACGGAAAATCAGAGAAAAAGAATAAATTGGATTGTTGGAATTATTTTTCTAAAGAAAAATAGGAATTATGACGTCAACCGGGATTTCTTTTTCGACTGATTTAATTTTCTACGAAAAAACTCCGAACTTATGACGCCACCGACGTCGCCACAGGGAATATTCGGACAGTCATCGACCGGTGGGCCCGGTCTATGGACCGGGTTCACGATCAAGAAAGCACCGAGGTGGCACCGGCCGAGGTGGTGCCGACATTGCGGTGACCGGGATAATTTTGCCGATGTGGCGGTCGATGGCACCGACGGCTACCACGTGGCCGAGCGAATGACGCCCCGACCGCCGAGAGGCGCTCGGGTATGGCGGCGGCGGCGCTCGGTGGCCGCGGCGGCGGCTATAGGTGGAATCGAGAGAGGAGGAGGAGTCGGTTTCACCTTGTCCGGCTTCGGCGGTGATCGGAGGTGGCCGGCGACGAGGAGGGGCGGCGGCGGCTCAGGTCTCCCGGTGTGACGGCGGTCCGGTGGCTCTCGAGCCCAGGGTAGTGGCCGAGGGGCTTCGCACGGGCGCAGGGAGGCCAAGAGAGGCGACGGCGAGGCTCGGGAGTGGTTGAGGCGGTGAGGAGAGCTCGCCGGAGTTGGAGGCAGAGCTCGGAGAGAGGGAGCACGGCGGGGCCGACGTGGTGCTCGCGAGTGGTGGCGAGGTGGAGGAGGTGGTGCGAGAGAAGGGAGGCCGGGGTGGCTTTTATAGGGGTGGAGGGAGCAGGCGTAATTGCTCACGGAGTTAGCGGGCGGCAGAAATCACTGCGAGATTAGGGCGCCGCGGGGATAGGGAATCTGTGCGGGGATCATGGGGTCACGAGGAAGAAAAGGAAGGGAGCGGGGAGGAAATGGGCAAGTGAGGCGGCGGGAATGGCGGCGGAGATGGCGCCACCGGCGGAAGGAGGAAGAAGGGGGGGAGACGAGGCACGACAGACGGGCCCGAGGTGTCGGCGAGAAAGGGGAGAGAGGCGGCCGCAGAGGGGTCAGGAGAAAGAGAGAGAGGGAGCAAGAGTGGCCGGTGCGACCACGTGGCGAAAGAGAAGATCGGTGGCCGAGCGAGGCAAGGGCGATGGGTCGCGAGGGGCCAAGATCGGGCCATCCACGCGTGGGCAGGGAGGGAAGGCGGGATCCCAAGGCAACGTGGGTGGATCTGGACCGATCCATCGCGGTACCGTAGGGAGGGGTTGGGGTTTTAAATTTTCTTTTTGATTTTAAGATTTTCATAAAAGCCGAGGAAATTCAAAAAGGCTCAGAAAAAAATTAAATAAATTCCAAAAATTCCAGAAAAATTCAAAGAAGTTCCTGGAGATGTTTTGGACTTACATAAAATATTTCCAACTTATTTTGGTATTATATTTTCATACTAAAATACTTTTTAATTTTAAAATAGATTTTAAACTCCAGAAAAACTGAGAAAATCCAAATAAATGCCAAATGACTTCAAATAATTAATTTGAAATAGGATTTTATAGAAATTCAAAATATCCTTTTATTTAATAATCTTTTTATGTTTTTACTGAAATTATTTTTCACAACCTGCTTTTTCAAAAACAGAAAATCAGGGTAAATCAAAATAAATTTTAAGCAACAAAACAATAATTTTTATTTTAAACCAAATTAATTTAATTTAATAAACTTCAATTATGGAGACGAAGGGCTGGGTCGACGTCTATGTTTTTTAGAAAACAACAGATATTAAAGATATCAATATAAATAGTATACACAGTTTTTGATTAAAAACCCATTTAAATGATTCACTTCCAAAAATTATCTTATTTATTTCTATATTCAGAAATAACTAAAACCTAAAACAACAGACCCAAAGTTCTAGAAGCCACAGCATTTGTTCACCATGTTCCCCTCAAAACGAGGTTTAGGCTCTCATTCTTTCCGACATCTGCTTTTAGCTTTTTTTACGATAAATAACCTTTAAACAAAATATTTCTTTCAAGATAAAATTTACATATCAATAGTAGTAGATCAAATTGAGTGTCTTTTCAAAACATGATCTATAAATCAATTGTAATAGACACTATAATAACTTCATATACATCAGCTAAAATCGCACACGAGTGTCTATCTCACTGTACTCTCTCTTACAAATAGCCAAAAAGTATAAACCACAGTCATAAACTATAAGTCGCAGCTCAAAAGAACATGCACCTAACCATGCCGGCACAGCCACTTCCAAAGCCCTGTTACATGGCAATTTAATACAGTAATGCACGCATGAACTTTAGCTCACCACAGTCCTGCAGTTGTTCCCTCTTCAGAAACCCCAGGTAGATGACAAGCTCCGAGTAGCAAAATTGTCTAAAGTGAAATCACCACCACAAAATTCGGTTGTGAAATAATGGAGGTTTTGACTTGCAACTCGCGTGTACAGCGTAACACAACAGACGATACCAGCTTTCCAGATTCCTCTCCTGCTGCGTTAGGCGCTTACCGGTCTCCATGCAGATAATCTTCATCAGCTCGGCTGGATCAATGGTGTCTGTGCCGATCTTTGTCACGAGATGAGTGTGAACTGTAGTAACCACCACGGTCTGAAAAGGTAGCAAAGGAACTTCAATTTTGGGTAAACAAAATGGGGTGATGAAGGGGAGGCTGCTGTGCAAATATACCTCGTGATGAGCGGTGCCTTGACTTCTCCTTGTCCGAGTATCCTATGTTGGAGGGGCATCATGCAATATGAGAATAACATAACACACTTCAAACGAAATACCCTAAAATCATAAACGTTCATCACAATACCTGAACCTTTGTCCCTAGAACGATGTCTCCGATCTGCTTCTCTATCACGCTCCCTCTCGCGATCGGAGTCCCGGCCCTTGCTATCACGATCAGAATCCCTACTCCTGCTGTCACGATCCCGACCTCTTGATCTCTCTCTTTCTCTTTCCCGAGTGCAGTCAACATTAGACTCTGACTTCTCACTCTTCAAATTCACTGCTGGGTCTTCTTTTCCATTGAGTTCAGCAGGCAATGGCTTACCTTCATCATCACTTTTCTCCTTCACCTTGTCTGATCCTGCCATAGCCTGTGAATCCTTCGCCTGGCTAGAACTTGAGGGTACAGGGGTACCCTTATCGCTAGCAACAGCAAATGCTGGACTTTCCTGCATAGAAGAGCAAATGATGTAAATTCAGTAATCATTTTAAAAGTAAAGTTCATAAGTCCAATCACTTTGAGTGTTCTTCTTTTAACCTTTGAACCATGTGCATCAGAGGTCCTTCCAACAGTAAAGGAGTCATTGTCTTTATACACTGGTATATATTGTGCCTTAGGGAGGCTGTAAAGGTGAGCAAGAACTCCACAAACTTCCTGAATTCCTGCCTCATCAGCATCAAAGACAGTCCACCAAGGAGGATCTTCAGGAAGGGGAACCCGGTGTCTCCTAGCTGCAGCATAGACAACTCCACATGCTACTACTTCACTCTTGAATCGTACACAGAGAGTTGTCCGCAGGCTGATATACAAAATATAGACAGAGCATGTTATTAGTAGTGCAAATTTAACTGAATACAGTTAAAAGGCAATGAACAGCGCAATTTGCTGCAATGTAAGATGTGCAAGCTTTTAATGTCTGAGCACTACATCAATGAAGGGGCAATGCATATAACAAAGCAGAACAGTAAGCCTTGATACTAGATCTATTTTATGGTACCACTAATCCTGACTGCCGGGCTTATCAAGGCGTCGCATAGGCGACGCTTAGCGTCGCCTAGCGGTAAGCGCTCCAGAGGCAGGTGTCGCCCCCGCCTTGCCGTATCCGCCGCCTTGCCGTATCCGCCGTCGCCGCAGCCGGATCCGCTGTCGCCGCCGTCGGATCCACTGCATCCGCCGTCGCCGCAGCCGGATCCGCCGTCGCCGCCGCCAGATCCACTGCCTCCGCGGCTCCGCCGGCTTCGGTCTCCGCCGTGGCGCCGCGGTTGCTGCTTGGGGGCCGTGGAGAGTGGCGGCAGGAAGAGGCGTGGAGCCACCGAGGGGAGGAGGCGGGCGCGAGCCACCGAGGGAGGCGGGAGAAGGAGGGACCGAGGAGGCGGATTCGCCGAGGAGAGGGAGCGAGCGAGGCGGCAGAGAGCTGCGCGAGAGAGAGGAGCGAGCGAGAAGAGCAAGCTCGTCGCCCTGCTGTCTGCTGTGTGCGATGAGAGACGGCCGTCGAGTGTGTTGTGTGCGATGCTGGGTTAAGGGATGGGTTTGGTATTTTTGCAATTTACTCTCTAAAGTTCTACAAAATTACAATTAGGTCATTTTAGGTCCTCTCTCTCTTTAGATTTCTTCCGATTTACTCCTTCAGAACTTTATTTTCTTCGCCTTACGATGTGTGTAAGGCGTCGCCTCGCCTCACGCCTTACCACTTAAAAGGTGTGAGAGGGGTGGGTCGCCTTACCTCGCCTTACCGCCTTAATAACATTGCTGACTGCTCAGATTCAAAGCACAAAATAATTTTATTCTCTGTTAAAAAAAATCTGCATGTACATTCCTTATGAGACAGCAAATAGACATCATCTTGGAAGATAGGCTGGTTATCTAAAGACAGACTGTATTATGCAACACAAGTCATCATGGGTAATGGGGCCATAAATTATGGCTTCATCAAATCCACGTGTACATCTAGCAAGCTATATTTCCTCTTTTTTTCCACTCATCCTAATGAAGAACAATTGCACAAATCGAATTTTGATATGATCTGGGCAATAACTTACAATAAAGTGGAAGGCAGATTGCAGTTCAACGATTTTTTTTTTGGTGATTTGAGTCATAAACCAAAAAAAGAAACAAAATATTGTCTTCCTCGGCAAGTTCTTACACAAGTTTTACAACAGAATCGCTCCTTGTGCCTTGGGTCAGCTTTATATGGAAATCCAAAACCGTTGATACTAAATGTTCATTCTGTTAAGACACCTCAAAGAAATTACACCTGTATTGTTTAATCCTCCAAACTTGTGGTAGGGTAATGGGAACTCAGTTCTATTCTGGGAAGATTTGTTAATATTATGTGTTAATGGAATATCTGCAACTCTATACAAACTAAGGACAACACCATATTAGTTTAGGAGATTCAAGAATCTTCACTTGATGCATTTCGTTTACCACTGTCTGTACATGCAGAGTTTGCAATTTCTGAAACTACAGGCCAGATTGATATTGATTCATATTGATCAGAATATTCAGGATTCATGGCACATACATGAGGAACATATGAGTATAGAAAATTAAAGGCAATATCTGGTTCTCTTCTAACATCTCGTATGTTTGATTGTGTATGAAAAAACAAGTGTATGTCGAAACATATTAACATCATGTTTTCTTTTGGGTAATGGATACTGCTCCATGGTAAAGAACGCTAAAGCCACGATAAAGAATAAATTTTATTCAGACAGCTTTGTGCTTTGTTCGGATGGACAGCCAGAGGACTGAAAGGACCTCTTTATACCCTGTTCATTTAGTCAAGTTTGCTAGTGTTATGGCCGTGGGCCTGCTGCAAGGAACCCTTGGTGGCAGCAGCAATCCCACTAATTAAGGGGAATAAATTGATTAGTTATCATATTTAGTTATAACTTTCCTTATTTAATTTTGGAATGCTATCTTTATTAGTTGGAAGGTTTAGATTTGTTTGTTAGGTGGCCCGCTCTATTTAAGCATGGCACTGTCATCCCTTTTCATTAAGCAAGAAAGAACAAAGTCATTTTCATTCATAGCCTACTCTCCTCCCCAAATCCATTCACCGTCCGGCCATCTCGGTGGCGTTTACCCTTTATGGTATAAACAGGACCATAACCATTGGTATCTGTTATGAATATTGTGTGTATATTCATGAGGCCCAAAGGACAATATATATAGGGTGTACAAGGGCATATACAGAGGAATATGCCATATACAGATAAGGAAACCAAAGTACATAAGGAAACAAATAACAGTCCTATTCTATCCTTAACACCCCTTCAAACTCACAGTGGATCACACATACTGAGTTTGGAGAGAAAATACAAATGTTGTGCTCTAGTTTAGGACTTCGTGAAGAAATCAGCAAGCTGAAACTCTGATGACACAAATTGTAGAGCAAGTACTCTCTCTGCACTGTGAGTGAGTGTATGAAGCATCTCCTCTAATGTGCTTGGTGAGCTCATGCTTCACTGGATCACGAGCAATACTGATAGCACCTGTACTGTCAGACAGAAGTGTCGTAGGTCCCCTCATAGGTACACCAAAATCTGCAAGTAGCCACCTCAACCAAGTAATCTCTGTTGTCACTGCTGCCATAGCTCTCAACTCAGCCTCTGTACTCGAACGGAAAACTGCAGTCTGCTTCTTTGTCTTCCAGGCAATCAAGGAAGAGCCAAGAAAAATACAGTAAGCAGAAAGAGAACGACGATCAGAAGGATCACTAGCCCAGGTTGCATCGAGATACGCTGTCAGAGTGAGGTGGAGCTAGGGAAAAACAAGCGACGAGAGATTGTCCCACGCAAATAGCGAGGACACGAAGGAGGTGACAGTAGTGAAGATGAGTAGGACTAGCCATGAACTGACTCTAGATATGAACAACATAAGCAATATCAGGGCAAGTGCTCACAAGATATACCAGACTCCCGACAAGATGGCGATAACGAGTAGGGTCCTCTAGAAGATCACCATCGAGAGCACGAAGTCAAGGGAGAGCTCTATAGGAGTCTCAAGAATAAGAGTGTCGGTCAAACCGCATCGATCAAGAAGATCCCGGATATACTTACTGGGAGAGGTAGTAACCCTCAGGCGTGGAAGAAACCTCAATCCCAAGGAAGTACGTAAGCAAACCAAGATCAGTCATCAGAAACTGCTCACTGATATGCTTCTTCACGTATGTGATGAATGAGGAACCATCACCAGTAATGAGCATATCATCCACATATAGAAGTAGTGTCCTACCTCGAGGTGAGACATGAACAAAAAGAGTAGGATCGTGGGCACTGACAGTGAAACCGGCAGCGGTAATCACTGAGGTGAAACGCGCAAACCAGGCACGAGGCACAAAGGGCATGTTTAAGGCCATAAAGAGCACAGTGAAGACGACAAACATGGCCACCGGAATGAATACCCAGGTGGTGGCTGCATGTAAACCTCCTCATGCAAAACACCATTAAGAAAGGCATTCTTAACGTCCAATTGAGAGATAGATTACCGGCAAACAGAGGCAACCGCAACAAGAGTGCGAACAGTGGTCATATGAGCAACAGGAGCAAACGTCTCATCGTAATCGCGACCATACTCCTGCTGGAAGCCACGAACTACAAGACAAGCCTTGTAGCACTCAATAGTACCATCAGACCTGGTCTTAATCTTGTACACCCACTTGCACGTGATAGGATGAGCATGCATAGGTTCGACGTACAATATCCCAAGTCTCCGTACGTCTAAGAGCATCAAGCTCCTCTGCCATAGCGAGCTACCACTCAGAATGAGAAGCAGCCTCACGATAAGAGCTGGGCTCAAATGACAGAGAAAGCATGAGCAGTCAAAGTAAAACCAAGACGATCAAGAGGTCGAAGGGATGTCCGGTCACGAATGGCGTAACGAGGAGCATCATCAGAGGAATCAGACATCGGTGTCGGCAAAATACCAGAAGATGAGTATGGTGAAGGACAAGAACGTCTGGAGTAGTGCACCCCAGAGAAACGAGACGGTGGTGTTGCACGAGCAAGAAGCGTTGCTGCAGAAGGCAGCACAAGAGGTGAAGGTATAGAAGGAACAACTAGAGACAGGTTGGAGGAAGATTGTGAAAGAGGAGAAATGGGTGAAGAGTCCGGGAGTGACAACCAGGAGATCGTCTCAATGGTGGAAGCAGGCTGAGGAGCTGAATCTCAATAGAAGAAGGTCGAGATTCATCAAAGACAACATCTCGTGAGATCCTAATCCGTCGAGCAGAAGGATCATAGCAGCGATAACCCTTATGCTCAGAACTGTACCCAAGGAACACACACTCAACTGATTGGGCCGACAGTTTGGTGCGCACACGAGGCTGCAGTAGGACAAAACAGATGCAGCCAAAAACACGAAGGTGACTGTACTAGGGGACTCTAGAGTAGAGACGCTCTATAGGACTGACATCCTTAAAGCAGTGGAAGGCTGCATATTGATGAGATATGCAGCTATCGAAACAGCCTCCGGCCAGAACTGTGGTGGAACGTGAGAAGAAACAAGAGTGCGAAAGGGTCTCAAGTCGATGACGATGCATGCGTTCAGTCACCCCATTCTGAGCATGGGCACCAGGACAAGAAGACTGGTAAAGAGCGCCTTACTCAGAAAGGAGTTGTCGAAGCATCGAGCGATACTCTAGCGTAATCACAATGAAAAGTATGATAGAGGACTCAAACTAAGTACGAACCATCGTGGCAAAGCTACGATAGATCGCAAGAAACTAACCATGATTAGACATAGGGAAAAGCCAAGTGAAACGAGAATAATCATCAATGAAAATTACATAAAATTTATGCCCGCCTTTGAGATAATAGGCGCAGGTCCCCATACATCTGAATGAACTAAATCAAAAGGACAAGAAGACATGGATTCACTAGAACGATAAGAAAGTCGTAGTTGCTTGCCCAGCTCACAACCCTGACAAAATATTAACGTGTCAACAGTAACACGTCCAAGAACACCCTGACGAACTAATGAAGAAAGACAGGACCTACACAGGTGTCCTAAACGATGATGCCACTGCGCAAAAGCTCCAGAGGTGGTGGCAGCAGTGGTAGTAGGAGTAGACGTAGCAGGAGCAACTGAAGTGGACGGAAGGTGGAGGCGGTTGAGAATGTAGAGACCCTGACGATCCCTACGGCGCCGGCCAGTCCCAAATACCGTCCCCTGCAGCCGATCCCGGACGAAGCAGTGTGAGTCAAAACAACCCTACAACCAAGATCAGTGAGCTGTCCCACCGAAAGAAGCTGCATGGTAAGCTTGGGAACATGAGAAATAACTGGAACAGAAAAGTCAGTGGACAAAAAAATACCCCGATAGCAGACAGACAAGGAATTACCGTCAGTTGTCTGAACAGTGATAGGAAAATCAGGTGGTCCTACTGAAGTGAGAGATGTGGAGTCTAGTGTCATGTGAAAGGAGGCACCAGAATCTAGAATCCAAGAGGTACCTGAAGGAGACGTCTGAGCTAAACTAGCGTAACTCGCCGAGCCGTGAGAGAGTCATTAAAGTAGAGCTCGCGAATCACGAACAGAGTCACCTTCGAAAGCAGAAAATGATGAGTCAAGGGCAAGTGGAAGAACAAGGTTAGAGCCCTAGCTTTGATACCATATTATGAATATTGTGTGTATATTCATGAGACCCAAAGGGTAATATATAGGGAGTACAAGGGGATATATAGAGAAATATGCCATATACAGATAAGAAAACCAAAGCATATAAGGAAACAGATAACAATCCTATTCTATTCTTAACAGTATCAAACCCAATCGTTGCAGCTTCAACCATGTAAGGCAACAATGGTTCCAGTCCCTTGGATAGCAAGGCCATCCAGGCCATGTTCGACCAAATACATGCCCAAATTCAGGCCTCCATGAAGACAATGACCGATGCGATCAATCTCCTTCGCGTCGCCATGGAGGGCTTCAGTAAGAAGCCGTTTAATGACCAGGGGGCTTGACTGACCTCTACTCGAGGCCCTAGTGCCGGCACAACCATGGGTGCCACTTCCGATGCAGGTGATGACGCCTTCTTTCTCGGCCTCGCTGCCGGTGGCTGCGTCGATGGTGCCCTCCCCATGGAAGAAGGCAGCTGTCCACTGGCCGCGTGGAGAAATCATTTGATGCAGCATAATTTCGCTGCCTGGCCATCCTCACGGCGGCGTTTACCCGTTATGGTCTAAGCAAGACCATCACAGCTAGAGTTTACTAGGAATTGTTTGGGTTATCTGCGAGATATGTAAAGTACTAAGAAGAGCAAACTCAAAAGCTAACGTAACAAATCTTCTTTTTGGGACAGCTCGTAATTCTGAGATGCCTAGTATTGGGTATCCCCTCTTGTCGAGGCAGACATTACTCATTGGTTTGGGCTGAAGTTTCTTCATTTCCATTCATTTCTTTGTTTTTGCCTGTATCTTTTATATAGTTGCTTTAATATATTTTTAGCGCTCTACCCTATCGTCTCCCATCTAAAAATAAAAACTAACAGCAAAATAGCAAGGAAGAGAAAGGGTTCTCCATACAGCTATCATCTACACGGCTTGGCTAGAAAATACAAGATCAATGTCAACATGGATTCCAACAACTTGATGGTAACAAATGTAGTTCATAACAGGATAGGAATCGCACAAATATGAAGTTTATGGGACTGAATGGTTGATGCTCACAAACATAAGAAAGTTTCTAAAAACAGATCAACCAATAGTTGCACTTGTCCAAACATACACTGATACACATAGCAGGAAAAATGAAGAAAGCCTAAGAAGACAATGTCATCAACAAAACATAGCATTTCAGACATCTCAAATGATACAAGGACATAGCTACTAAACCAACACGTGGCACTGGTACTTGAGTCAATTGAGAAAGGTAATTAGGAAAGAAAGCTTTCAGTAAATAAATCGAATAACAGTATTGCATCAATCGAAATTCTTACTAAGTTACAAGCGTAACAAGTTATAAACCACCAAAGTGATACATGTAAAAATATCACCTCCTCGATACAAAAAAGAATAAGCAGATAACATTATAATCTGAAAGTGCTTTAACTACAGTAGATAATCTGGGATAGAATGAAGTACCTATCATTGGCAAGGTTCCAAGCCTCTTGTGTCAGCTCAGGCGCTTCAAGTGTTGCAAGGTAGTTAGATATGAACTTATGGGGGTGCTCTACATGGCAAATAAACCCCATCTCCTTCAACAGATGCCGCTCTGTCCTTATTAGATCATGCCTCAATTCTGAATATTTCTGCATCAAAGATGAGAATTACAGCTTTCAGTTAGCACAATTCTCCATAATAAGTCTAACATATATTTACTTCAAAAAAAAGAGAGAAAAGCAACAACATCATAGGGTACATCATTAGCTATGAGAAAACAAAAGAAATGATGCAAAGGTTTCAAAAAAAGGAAAAGGAAACTGAGACTCTGGTTAGTTCAACAAAATATACCTTTGAGAGGACATCTAAGTGTTCTATTGGTAGGTTTTCTCTCCTGCATTCCATTCTATGGAAGACAAAGATAATATGCTGTGATTCCCTTCGACTTTCCTCTAGACTTTCCTCTAACTTTCCTGCCAGCCAAACGCAGCTAGCAGCAACTCTCTGCAAGCAAAAACAGACTCATTAGTTCTACTAGTAAAAATCTTAGAATGGTTTAACAGAGTAACTGGAGACAAATATATTTACCTTAACACTAAATCGAACAAATGATTTCTTGCAGTAAAAACGATGAAACAATACTTGTGCTGTGGCCATCACTGCTTGTGGCCTTTGCTGTGTCAAGGAATCCACAACATATATAAATTTAAAAAGTAAACACAAAACTAAATATAGTGAGAATGGGGCCCAGCCAAGTTCAAGCTACAAACAATTGTAACAAAATCGAAACTTCCGAACAAACTTCTCTATTCATTAGTCATAAATTATCAATATGACTGAAATACTGAATACGGAATACCTATGAAGATTTGGCATGTCAATCCTTGTGATATCCTCAAATAGTTAGTACGAAACAAGGTTTTACTTCAGCATATCGTTTATATGGAGCCTCATCTTTACTGTTTTTCAGAACTAAATGACATTGTAGATGGCATCGCCTCTCTATATTATTCCATCTTACTTTTTTTCTATTTTGTGGTGATCCTACCAGGCAGAAGCTAAGATGGTGTAACAACACAAAACAGCAAAGTAAACTAATACCACACCATTCACTAAAAGTACCACTTCATTCAGCCGATATAACCACCGCCAACCATTTCCATTGCATTTCATGAACCAGGAGAAATCATACGATCATGGATAGCTAACAGATGTGGATAGTGGATGGCAATCCAAACCCATATCATCCCGACCAGACAAAAATTGCAGATTGCAAAGCTTCTGGTCATCTAACAACACTTGAGAAGATACTAATTCTACAAATAAAATTATCAACCATAAAAAATTGCACAGTGGCCACTAAACTCATCCCCCAACAGCTTATCATCTTAATTAAGAAAGAAAGCTCCCAATTCTCTCCAACATTATGAGTAATCCAAGAAAAACACAGATCTACTTGCATTTTTCTCCTCAAATCCCCAAATTATCGAAGATGAAGTGATGGACATAATCTTATACAACTTTAATCTGCAAGGAACCTCAAAACTAACATATAAACAACGTTCAAAAATAATATAGACCCCAAAACAGGATACAATCCGACAAACTTATTATAGGAGATCACATACAACAAGCAATTAAACAATCACGAGTTGGCATTTTCCTAGGTAATCCTAATGTCAAAAGAAAGTCTCCTAGACAAGCAATCTTAACCACAGAAGTGCAAAAGCACAGCTCATATGTAGGCATTTTCTGTGGCAGAAAGGTCCAACTCGCACCCAATCAACCTAAAACTACAACATTGCAACCTTAATATGCACGCACAATCCCACAGACGATGAAGGGCATCCAGCAACCAAACAACTCGGAGATAGTTAGCATTTCACTCGGCTAGATAATTCAAAATTGAAACACCTCATAGCCCAAACCCTTGAAAGGAACTCACAACTCTGACGAAACCAAAAACCCTAATCTCAAGCAAACTCAATCGAACTAAGACTAAGCAAACGTGCTCAACTAGTAACGACTCGTCCCAAGAAGCTAATAACGAAACCCTAGGACCCTTGAGGATGGGGAGAGAGGCAGGAGGAAAGGATACAGCTTAAGGAAGATGCCGCTCTCCTGGATGAGGTCGCAGCCGTAGACGCGGAGGGCGGTCTCGGTGGCCTCGTCGATCCCATCCTTCCGCGACGGCGAATCCCGCAGCTGCTCATCCGTCAGGTAAAACGTGTCGATCGCCGTGTAGATCATCGCCTCGCACTACGCCTCACTCCCTTAGTCCCCACCTGGCCGCCCGCCGCTACTCGAGCCGGAGCCCAGCCGCGGCCGCGCCGCGCTCGGCCAGAGCGACGGTTGCTTCGGTGGTTTACGATGCACGGTGGTGGCGATGGGAGGAGCTTGATGTGAGGGAGGGAGGGCGAGTGGCGGTGATGGCGGCGGCGGGCGAGGAAGATTACGCCGGGGAATTGGACGAAGCGAGCGAGGATTTGGCGGCGCGTATTCTCTCCATCCGATGATCCATCAACGGCCAGATTTTTTTTGTTTTTTTTTATTTCTAGTTTTTCGTTTTTTTATTTTTATCTTTTTCGAGTTTTTTTCTTTTTTTTATATTTCTTTATATTATCTGTGTTAAAATAACCTATTTTTTAAATAAAAAATATGTTTTTTTTATCGTCGGACCGTGGCAACGTCAAAGGGGTGATATATGTCTTGCTCTCACCGCCTAACGCAGTAGCCCGCCATTCAAGAGCAGACGATATGATCTGTCAATCATATGGCAAGACGGTGAGGTAATTAAACCAACTAATTAGCTTGTCTTAATTTTTTACATAATATTTGTTTAAATTTTTAAATATAGCAAATAAACTAAAAATAGAAAATTTTATGTGCAGCCTCCCAACATAACGTACTTTATTGTGTAATTTTTAGATAATTTTATCCAGTCTGAATGTTGTTAAAAAATTCGTACTATTGAGATATTTGCAGGAGTTGTTACATATAGCAAACGAGTTTCAAAAATTACAAAATTTTATATAAAGCCTCTCGACACAACTATAGTAATTGTGTAATTTTTTGGGATTTTTTATGTGCTCCGAATTTGCCATGTTAATTCATGTTAATTTAATCGTGAAATTAGCGATGCTCAGACATCTTTTGCAATGCCTGACCTCTGTCATTCGCACATATGTCGGCCCGTTGCTGTTATCTTTTCTTTCCCACTGCGTCCTTCGCACATTTGTCACTCTCTCAGATCGTCCCTCGCGCTCCCTCATTCATACTAATATCATTATGTCTGTGTCGTCCCCTCGTCTACACATTTGTCAGTGTTACCATACCATCCTTCCTCGTCTGAAATGTCGTGCGTTGACAAGGAATCCTTAATTTGCGGGGTGAGCGCATCGGGTTCCCTTATCACTTGGTCATAAATACGAACCTCTCGCAGTTCATCATCGCTTATCTCGCTTGCTCATCACGTGCTTATTCTCGGTCGTCGCTCAAAATTAAGAGTGTATAGCTCATTATTTTGAGAACCCAATGCATAACTCATTATTTTTTTTGGACGGGTAATCAAATTGTCGATAATTAATGAATTATTCGTATGTAGTTACACGCATGTAATCACTAACTTGTAGTATTTTACTGTCATTATCAACCTTCGCACTAATATTTCATCTATTCCATTTGTTGCAAAGTACTCTCAAAATTAAGAGTACATAGCTAATTATCAATTACTCGTAACGCTTACTGCGGATCTGATTGTTGTGGCTTCAGGTAGTCGCAGACATGGAACAGTTGATAATATTCTACGGTGATGGTCTTGTACAGGCTGGACTCGATGGGTTGGACCTATCGACATATCAATACAAGGTGCTTCGAGCCGATGGGCTCGATGTCATGAATATTCATGAGCTACGAAGTTGCATCCGGAGGGAGTTTGCCATGGAGGCAATGGCAATGAAACTTGCGATCGAGGAAATCACCTGCATAAATGGCGTGTGGGAACTCATGAAGATGAATGACACCGTAGCATGGAGGCAGTACATGCAAATTGCCTCCCAGCCTTAGGCGGCCATTTATGGGAGGCCGATGGTGTATCTTAGTTTCGTACCCCGGGTGTGGGAAAACGTTGATGAGCCCAGGCCCTTGACACCCGTGGAACCACACGCTGAGCTTAAAGACGATGCCACTGAATGTGATGTATTAGAGGGATCAGTCGCCCCTGATTTCATGCAGAATGACAGGGCGGGCATGTGGTGGTCAGCTCGTATTGACTGTCACGAGTATCTACCGGAGCGGGAGCTCAGGTTGGAGTCCGACAAGGACACCGACCCAAGCTCCATGATACCAACTATGACGCATAGCAACGGCTGGTCCACCCAGGGGAATTATGTCATCGGAGGTGCCCTATGTTCCCTTGTACTGCAGATATCTCAATAGTATGATTTTTTAGCAATATTTAGAGCATATAAAAATTATCAAAAAATTACACAATGAAGTACGTTATGTCAGAAGGCCGCACATAAAATTTTGTAATTTTTTGAGGTTATTTACTTATATTTAAAAATTCAAACAATTATTATGCAAAAATTAAGGTAAGTAATTAAGATGGCTAATTAGTGGCTTAATTACCCGCGTCTGCCATGGGACGATAGACACGTTGTCGTCGCCACGAGACAACAGTCGCCGTCGTCTGGGTCGGACAAGCAGTCGCATGCCGTCTAGTGGTAGGGCGGCAGGGAGCACGTGTCACCTCTCTAGTGTCGCCGCCCAGCCACCGAATGACAAAAACACCATTTTGCTAATGCGCCGACGACACTGATCATTTCAGAATACGAGTTGCAACGTTGCTATATATACCAAAAATTCACTCCTCCAGTTCAAAATATATCATTTTGTATATCGATATGGTCAAAAACAAATTTGACTATTAATTTTATTTTAATATATTGATAAAACTCAACAAAATTATAATATCATAAAAGTATTCTTCGAGACGAACTTACATATTTGACTTTCATGTATGCAATATAAATTTTTAAAAAGATATCCATAACTAAAGTTTAAAAAGTTTGACTCCACATACGTCAAAACGACATATTTTTGTGAACTAGAGAGGTTATTTAATGGAGATCTTGTAGACGATATTTTTACTGTCTATACTATTGTATAGATGACTATATGTACAACACATTAATTATGTGAGGCCATTACAGACAATTATATAGATAACATATTGTATAAGTTCTATTAGTTCTATTTGTAGATGATATAAATATATATTATATACAACCGATATCTATATCATTGTACATTCTCTAAGATGAAGAGGATGCACATTTGTGCATGGCCAGCCACGGTGGCCGGTGGGAGTTGCCCGTGCGTGTCTGAGGCTAGTGGTACTTTGGGTCTGTTCATATTAGCTTTTGCTTTTAGCTTCTATTGGAGAAGCCAGAAACCAATATAAACATACGGGTTCCCAAAGCGGCTTCCCCACACCTCTCACTCCCATCTCACTCTAAGGATAAGGCAGGGAGGGGTCACGTGTGTATGACGCACCATACTCTCTCACTCCCGTCTTGTGCACGTATATCTCCCTTACTTTCTCCACTACCCGCCCTCCTTCTAAAAGCCAATTCTTTCACCATTACTATTTATTTTAGCCAAAACCATTAAGCCCTTTTGTTAGGTGGCTTCGCTAGAATAGTGCATGATCGACACGACCGCATATGCAATAGTCTCCTCTAGGTTGCTTTGTTAGATTTATTATACTTTTTATATCGAAACTGTGTACTATGAATTGCTACTTTTTCACACCGTACCATGCCTCCTTGAGCACATATGTAGGGGTGGGGCAAAAAGCTTGAGGCTCATGAACCGTCTTGGCTCATTTAAGGCGCAGCTTGACTCGGCTCGACTCGTGGCATATACAAGCAAGCCGAACAGTGTTTCACTGGCCGACTAACCAGCCGAGCCTAAGTTGACTCATGAGCCACTCGTTGGCTCAACAGCTCACCACCCCAAGGCGCTCGGCCAAGAGGCATCATAACTAAGCCCCAATGCATGGGAGTTGCCCAGATCCCTAACTGTCATGGCATCACCCAACACATCCCCCATCCCCTTCTCGTCCAACCAAACCTGACGAACCCTAGAGGCAGCGACTGGGTGACACCGAAGGCGAGCCCATATCTGATGAGCATGAAGGCATGGGTGGAGTTGGAGGGCATGTGACCCTCCTAAGCAACCAACGCGTAGAGTCGTAGAGAGGCACCACACCTCCTCCTCGCCGTCCGCCTCCATCGCTGCCTCCCCTCCTCCTCGCCGTCCGCCTCCATCGCTGCCTCCCCTCCTCCTCGCCGTCCGCCGCCGCCTCCCCTTCCCCATTTGCCTCGGCCTCCTCCTCGTCGTCCGCCTCCGTATCCACCTCCCCTCGACCTCTCCCTAGCCTTCTGCACATGGAGTGGTAGGCGTGAGCAAGCATGGAGTCCAAGAACCGCCGAGAGAAGAGGTATTCCATGCCTACAAGCTTAACATAATGCATAGCACTGTAAAAAAAATCCATTTATAAATGTCATAGCATCATTAAATTAATTAACTTCTCTAGTTGTTTATGAACCAGTTATATTGTATTTGGACCTATTCTCCTGTCATACTACTACAGTAGCTTGTTCCTTATTTGCACGTCATGCATTGCAAGATTAGCATGTCGTGATGTGCAGATAAAATTTCCATATGGAAAATGGAGGGCCCCTATAGCAACATACTTAGAAAATGATGAAAATGCACCGTAAGAATAGAGTTCAAATGTCGTTTGGTTTGCACGCCATGGCAAGCACGATGCTGTTGAAATATCTTAGGCAACTATCACCGGTTATTGTTGTTCATTGAAAACAATTTAAGTTGGTACAAGTATGCTTGAAAATCGGTTTCGGTTTATGGGCTACCCTAGTTTTTTTGCTAATCCTAGTTCTACCTAGAATTACTTGAATAGTGTGCCTAATCTCAAATTGAATTATTCCATGTTAGCATCCTCAGATAGCATACATCACAACTAGGAATCGATCTTTTGATTTTGAGACTAAACACCGCACCGGAGTCTCAAATTTGGTGACATCCTATACCATGATGTGATCAAGCATATGTAGTCTAACGGTTTTATCCTTCTTTTTCCAATTCATCTCCTATTGACATATTAAAAGGATTTGCATATTATTGATATTTGAATTTGTCACGTGATGTATGAATGGAAGCACCTTAAAATCCATGTTTACAACATTGCCAGGGGACACCTGTTGCAGCACCCACAAAAAAGAAGACTACACCTAGGAAGAAGGCATGATGTGTTGATGGATGTGCTTGATGACTGCATTTTGTGCAATGTTGGTTGTGTAATGATCCAACGGGTTATCTTTTGGTACTTGCGATGTTATTTGTAATGCTATGTTATCATAATAGGCAAAACTCTACCGAAATTCCCATGTCATCTGTAATTTGGACTAATGGATGTTGCATAATTGAATTGCATGTTTTGTATGTAATGAATTTAATGAGCCGAGCTTGAGCTTTCAACCGAGCTAAGCTGAGCCTCCCTTTCAGCTCGTTAGCCTAACGAGCCAAGCCGAGCCACTTGCCTAGCGAGCTATCGCGAGCCAAGCTAAGTCAGCTTGATATCCACCCCTACACCTATGTATCATTGATGTTATGGGTGGGTTCTTTTTTGCTGCGATTGATGGCTTATAGCTGTGGCTAATGGTTTTGGCACTAGCGTGGGCGCTCATGTGAACGAACTGAATGCCAATAAAACACTTTGAAAATGCTATCCTGATAAGCCATTTTGAAAAAAAAGACAACGAAGAAACCATTTCATTTGTTTATTTAGGGAAAATCATAGACCATAGCCATAATCCAAAAAGAACATACCCTATAGCGAATTCATTCATTTTCCAAAGTTACGATTAGTATTCCCCCTTCACTGCGGACACCTTAGCACACTTCCCCTCATAAGGATCAACTCTTTTGGACAATAATCTATATATGGCACTCTAAATTGTGCAATTTGCAAGCGTAATGGATTACCGTTGCAAGAGACTCACTTCTCAATGGGTGGTGGAGTTGTACCAAGTTTCAACTTCTAATGCTTATCTTTACATACGTGCGAGTTTGCTTCAATAGAAATTTTGTGATGTTATGGATCTATCTCTTACTTCCATCTTTCTAGACATGTGCGAAGGGAAATGCTCGTGTGGTGATGCGCATGTGCGTCTTCTTTGTAATCGCAAAAAAAATGACCATTACAAAATGCCCCCTACTAACATATATAGGTTGTTGAATTTGCCGTTGCTAATTTAGGAAGTATTGAAATTTTCTCTACATGCTTCCAATTAAGTCCAAGCTAGTGCGCGCTATTGTCATCTTCTTTGTAGGATGTTACATGTTCACAAAAAAACCTTTTACTATTTTACATGCCTATAGCATACTCTGATATGATCGTGTATTCATATATTAAAAAATATTAAAAGGAGAAGAAAGAGATTTACTAAAAAAATATACTGCACACAGACACTACATAAGTAGTTAGTGTAACTTGATCAAAAGGAGGATGATGAGGAGCAGATGTTTGACTTTCAAGGTAAGTGTCTCGTACTCCACTCAATCACAAAAAACATGTCATTTTGGATATTGACATGGTCTTGAAAATGTCACTTTGACCATTAATTTCTATTGTAATATATTTATAAAACCAATAAATTATAATTTTCATGTATCCAATATAAATATTTGAAAAGATATCGGCATCTGAAGTTTCGAAAGTTTGACCACATGTATCCCAAAAAAGACATGTATTTTGTGACTAGAGGGCTTATTTGTGAAAGGTTTATCTTTCCGAGATCATAAAAGGTTCACTACACGAGTCGATGATCATTCTACAAGGCTAGATTAGCACTCTATCCTCAACAAGCTTGTTAGGGTTTGTTGAAGTAGGCCTAGATTTAGGCCCAAGCTATATGAATGGAAGCTCCCAAGCTAGCCTAGTTTCAAGAGTATTTGCTTCTCGGCTTGCAAGATCTCGTCCAAGCAAACGAGAACCCCCTCCTAGCCACTCTCCTACCATGAAGCACCTTCTCTTCCATGGCAGCCACCACAAAGCTTCACCTCCTCCACCATGACTCACACTACCGAGCAAGCGAGCTTGACATGAATGCGAAGGTGAGCATGATAGTGGGGAATGATGCAGCACGTTAGTTGTGTCCTAGTTTAAACTATGTTAAACTCATTCAACTTCAACTAGATCATTGTTTTGTTTCAGTAATTGACCTAGTCCTAACCCTAGACTCAATTCAGGCTGTCACGCTGGTATCGATTGAGTCAAAAACTCCCCGATTTAGTTGTATGATTCAGATTTAAATCAAATAATGTGAAGAAACACGAATTATAATAAGAAGAAACATGGAAATTAAAATCAACCAAATTTGTCCTGTCCATCCAGTCCTTTTTAAGGACATGTTTGATTCATAGGCTAAAACATAGGAATTCAAAAACATATAAATATGATATAAATACATGTGGAAAACAGAGGATTGGAAAAATGGGGTTGGAGTGAATATTTTGATTCCTTTTTGAAAGTCATGTGATTTGATAGGAATGCTACGGTAAAAATAAGGAATTCGACCGACCACAACATAAGAAATTCGATCGAGCATTTCCTTTAAATAAAACACAACTACGATACAAAATTATACAAAAGTAAGATGTTTTCCATTGAAATCTCTTGAATCAAAGGAGGCCCTTAACAAGGAACTGCATTGACAAGCAATCTGAGAAGCCGTGTTTATTCCCATCTCAAGACACCTCCATGACTGTCCCCATCTTTGGCCTCTCTCTTCTCTCTCTTTTTTTCAAATTCGCCTAGATCTAGCCCTTCCCTTGATTTGGCTAATCTCCGGCGCCGAGTAGGGTGAGGGACCCATCCCTTGTATAGCAGTAGGCTAGGTTTCTTTTTTTCCTTTCTTTGTATAGTTGGAGCTCCCTCTTGCCTCAGTGTCGTCCATTGTTGTCATTCCTCTTCATTGTAGCAGCTATTTGCATCTACTTTAGTGTAGGCCAAGATGCCCCCTCCTCTACTAGTGTGTGTTTAGGCGGTATGCTTGGTATAGGCTTTGTGCCTGTTTATTCTTGCTTACCGGAAGCCCGGTCATCAGTCTCGATCCTGCACATTGCCGTTGAGTTCCCTCTTAATGTGGGGTGTCCGATCTTCACGACGTAGGATCGATAATGATAATTTAGATCCGTGCAACCTGACGAACCGATTGTGCCAACCACTGCCAGAACATAAACCTATGAAAAAATAATTTGCCCAACCACATGCTCGTGATCTCGTCTACCCGACCACAAAGCAAACGCGTTGCAGCTCTTGAGAATAACAAGAATAACGATGTAGAGAAATGCCCAATTCCCCTCTATATTGCAATTAGATGGTAAACTCTAGAAAGAATAAACGTGTAGTTTCCTCTTGAAAATAATAGATTCAATCGTGGTCTACCAAAAAGTTACATATTACAACGCTTATATAACCCTTGGGAGGCCATAAGGTCTCCCACACAATTTCTAAGTGTTTTAGACTCGGACTCTCACAAAAAGAAAATAAAAATAAAAATCCATGATGCTTTTGAAGATAAATCCTCCTCCATTACGTAGCCCTTGAAATAAGTTTTTCAACAAATCCAAGATCACCTCAGTTGGACCTCGTATGTGAAAGTTATTGCCTTTATACGTCAGGTATATGGTCAGAATACAGTCACACTATTCCGAACAGCTCCAAGTCAATCGTACGGCTGCAAGCATCTCCAGCCAATCCAATGACGGGATCGTTCAGCTTGGTTCGAACGTTACTATCAATATTAATCGTCCAAAGTTGATCGAATGATGTAGAAGGGCGAACGTTCAGAGCGGTCCGAACGTCATCGTCGGTATCAACCGTCCAAAATTGATCGAACGTCACAGAATAAACGGACGTTCGAATCGGTCCGAACGTCTCTAAGGAGATTGGGCGGTCCGTTGAAGATCGGATGGTACGACTCACTTAGAGTGGTCCGAACGTTTCCAAGGCGATGGGTCGGTCCGTGGAAGATCGGACGGCGCGATTGTTCGGAGCGGTCCGAATGTCTCCGAAGCATCTGAGCGTCCAACGCTGATTGGACGGTTCGGACAATCGAAACCATTCGAACTGGTCCAAACGTTCCGAAGGTCTTGCGAGCACCCGATGTGGATCGGACAGCCCTGAACACATCTGAGGTCGATCAGACCGATCCGCATGTAGTTTTTAATACCAGTTGAAATCATTTGAATGCCCGTAGCATCTTTGTGAGTTCGATTAATCTTTTTAGCTCGTGCTCGTGTAATCGGTCCAGTTGGTGTCTTCGGGATGTCCTCATCACCTCCTTTCTTCTCCCCTGCTCCAGAGGCTCTATCCCTTCATTCCTTGACATATATCATGAGTCCACACCTAGATATAGCCAATGTAGGGCCACTTAAGACACCTTTGAGTGTTGGGTTCTTGTGGACTCAGCAAGATTTTCGTCGATGATTCTGTCGACTTTTACCTCCTCAAGAGACAAGGTCTGCAGAGGAGGCATTCAATTGGCAGGTGTACGACGATCTCCCTACGGGCTACGCCTTCTACCTCTTTTCTACCAAAGTCAGTGCTGGCTGATTCCACCATCTCTAGCTTCTTCATCAACAACGATAGGTTAGTGCCGGCTACACTCAGTATCTCTCGCAAAGAAGTTACTCTAAGGTCATCGCCGGCCATCCGCATCATCTTCGGGGCAGTTCCTGCTATGTCCCCCTCGGCTTAGTTTTCTCTGCCGGTGTGGTTCTTGTTTTCTCCAAATAAGAATCTGGTTGTAAGTTTCTTTTTCTTTTGTCCTTCTCTGTAATGTCAAGGACAATCTACTTTACTTGACTCAATGTATAAAGCATGGCTAGACCGTTAGGGCCATATTTCCTTAAAAGAGCAATATGAGAACCAAAAACCCAACTTTATTGTAAACATATCAGGCTAGGTCCAGGTGTCCTCAAGGTGCAACCACACGACGCGCCCAACCTTTTAGAATTCGGACTTCTTCTTTCCAGTTTCTAAAAACTATTTTTTAATTTATTTATAGTAATACATTTTTAAACGAATCATCTTTTAAAGTGGATCTATAAATTAATTATAATGTATATTATAACGACTTAATTTATATTAGGTAAAATTGTATGTGAGTTTTTCTTACTCTGAACTCTCTCTCATAAATAGTGTAAAAGTCAGAAAACAGTCAAAAGATATATAGGACTGTTCTTTTCAGCTTCTAAAAACTATTTTTCAGTTTTTTTTACAGTAACTAGCTTTTAAACAGAATATCTTTTCAAGATAAGGTCTACTAGTTAATTGTAGTATATACTGTACCGACTTCATTTATATCGGTAAAAACCGCACATTATTTTGTATTACTCTGTAATATTTCATATAAACAGCCTTTTAAGTTATAAAGCTATAGTTAAAAGCTATAAGCTTTGACCAAAAATAACCAGCCAGTCGCCAGGAAAAAAAGAAGATGCCCTCCAGCGAGCCCCCCTCCGTCTCGGCTCGCCTCCTCCGTTTCCTCCTCCCACGCAGATTCATTCCGCCGCGCCGCACCCCAACTCGAGTCGAGCTCTATAAATCCACGCACCAAACTCCCGAGGAATTCGCCACAAAACCCACCGCCGAAGCCAAGGACCGAACCCAACCCAACGGCCGCCGCCATGATCCTCCGCATCCGCAGCCGCGACGGCACGGACCGCATCACGGTGCCGGACCCGGCCTCCGCCACCGTCGGCGACCTGCAGCGCCTCATCGCGGCGCGCGTCACCGTGCCCGTCCCGCTCCAGCGCCTCTCCCTCGACCCGGCCCTCCTCCTCCCCGCCGGCGCCGCCGCCCCTCCGCGGCTCCTCTCCGACCCGGCCGCCCCGCTGGCGTCCCTGCACCTCGCCAACGGCTCCTTCGTCTACCTCTCCTACCCGCTCGACGCGCGCTCCTCCCAGCCGCCGCCGCCCAAGGGCCTCTCCCTCGCCGGCTCCTTCGGCAAGAAGATGACCATGGACGACCTCATCGCGCGCCAGATCCGCGTCACCCGCCAGGAGGCGCCGCTCTGCGCCGCGGCCTCCTTCGACCGCGACGCCGCCAACGCCTTCCAGCTCTACGTCGCCGAGGCGCTCGCGTTCGCCGTCAAGCGGGCGGGCTTCCTCTACGGCCGCGTCGACGCCGACACCAAGGAGGTGTTCGTCGACTTCATCTACGAGCCGCCGCAGCACGGCGCCGAGGACGTCGTCCAGCTGATGCGGGACGCCGACGAGGAGGCCCGCGTCGATGCCATCGCCGAGGGGCTCGGGATGCGGCGGGTGGGGTTGGTGTTCACACAGGCCATCGGGAGGAAGGCGAGTGAGACGGAGAGTACACCATGTCGAACCGGGAGGTGGTTCAGGCCGCCGAGCTGCAGGCGGAGGGCGGGATCCCGGAGTGGGTCACCGCCGTGGTGAAGCTGGAGGTGGGGGATGATGGCTCCGGGGATGTGCACTTCGAGGCGTTCCAGATGAGTGAGATTTGTGTGAAGCTGTTTAAGGACGGTGTGCTGGAAACGGAGGTTGCGGACATTGACGATCCCCGGCTGTCCAAGATGCGTAAGGAGGTGGTGGCTGGGGGAAAGGATACTATGGAGGTGGACAATGACTTCTTTCTCGTGCCCGTCAAGATCTCTGATCGCCAGGTAGACTTGTAATTTGGTGAATTAAGTGGGCTGAAAAGAAAAAATGAAGCAAACTCTAGGTGAAAATAGGACATGCACTGTTTGCATTGGATATGGTTTGGTTGAACTGGGTGACAAATTTAGGTGATCAAAGCAGATAGCTATTTGTTTGGCGTTGTGTTGTTGAATTTAGTAGCAAAAACTGAACCTTTTAAGCGAACCAAGTTGATGTGCACTTGAATTGGATGCCATGAAACTTAAGAGTTAGTGAACATAGTAGATGTACAACATGAGTTACATGTAAAGTTGTCCATTCAATGGCAAAATCCTATCCTTTTTGTTAACAGGAGTGAATGATTTACCTGCAGTTGGTTAATTTGTTATTCATGAGTTATTTGTTTCCTGCAAAGTCAGTATGCTTCTTGTTAATTACAACATGCCATCTTTATGTAAGGCAGCTTGCATTGTTTTGATAAATTGAACCTAAGGAAGGATATATGAGTTTTTCCCTGTATGTTAGGACTGTCGACCACAATAATTTGCAGTTTAAGTAAGAATTAGGATTTGATAGCAGACATAGTCTTTTCAGGGAACAGTAATGAGCACACTATATTAGATTATTAGTAGAAAAAAGAATGTCTGATTTCAGTGCGATGCTTGAAGTGATTCAACCCAGGTCATAGATGCGGATTAATCCATGAAGGGCAGATTAGATGTTCTTATTAGATTAGATGTTCTTATTATCAACTATGGAACTGTGGTTTGGATCAGATGTGATTATAGTTATTTTATTTCCAGTGGCAGAATCAAGGGCTGATATTTAGTGCTTAGGAAACTGGCTAATGGGTGTAATTCACAACGTTGGGAGTTATTGGTTTTTACAAGGATTTGTAGTTCTAGTATATTTGATGTAAAACCGTTTTATTGTGTAAGGAAGTGACTGTGTGTGTGTGGGGGCGTTTTTCTGCCACGATGTTAGGAATCAGCTGATTTTTGAAAGTATAGGTCATAAAACAGTGGGTTTCTTTGATTATGTTATGTTGTTTTGAAAAAGCGATGTCAGTGTATCAGCTAACAATCACAAGATAACTGTTCTGGCATGTACTGCTTTACATGTAGAACTGTGTTTACAAAAATGTTTGAAGTGAGCCTGTAGAAGAAAGGAAATTTGACATCTATGACCTGGCGTGCACTAAAGGTTTTCTTTTCTCAAATATTCTATGGATCTACCTTTAAAAGTAATATCCGAATCTCCATCTTAAGGGATCTACCTTTAAAAGCTCTAAAATCTTACCTTTTATCTAATTCGTGATTCCCTACCTTCGTGGAAAGAAACCAAAAGGGGAACCAAAGGTTGCAATATGACCTAGATGCGAATTTTTAACAATGAAGGAACTGTAATTTTCTGACATTATTTATAAAAATTATGTCTAGTCTCCAACTGGAATTTTTAACAATGAAGCAAAGAATCAGAACATTGGATTCACATGAGTTTTATGTAACGGGGAGATATCTAGTGCACAATAACAATTTGGCACACAAGTGCAAAACCTTTTGGTTTAGGCATCGAATTAACATAAAATTCCGAAAAGATATTCCAAGACCTATGTAACATATCAATATATTACGTGAACTTTACTTAGCATTATTCTAAGACCCTATGTAATATACCATGCCAGATTTTAGGGACCCCAAAATTTTTAAACTTGCTAAGCACTTGTAATTGTGAGTTTCTTCTTTTTTTTGTTTGCCAACAGACTAGACTTACAATTCTCTCACTACAATCATGCAAAAAGCATGCCATGCTATATATTTTAATCAAGCAGTTTTGTATGGTCACAGTTAATTTTATACTACAATTCTCACAATTTTGGCATGGTAAATTACAGATGGTGAAATTATTGTAAATTGTATTTCTGTTTCCCAAATAAACCACACATCTTTGTTTTTGATGAGATGCTAAACTTAAGATCAACAGGGTTTCAGCTTCTTAATCAGTTACTGTTCCATATATCATATTGACCACATCAACATAATTCCACCCGGGGAATAGGGGAAATGGTTCATCGCACCCTTTTTGTTTTAGTTGATTGTACATATACTTTTACCCCGTTAGATGCACTAACCTTGTGTCTGTTTTTTGTCTACAGGGGCCATTCTCAACGGGCTTTCCTGTAGAGAACCGTGGAAGTCCTATAACAATGAGCACACTTGGGAGCCACCTGGAGCGTACGAAGCATCTGCCATTTGTTAAGCGGATCTCTGACTTCCACTTGCTTCTCCAGGTTGCTAGTTACCTAGATGTAAAAGCAGATGTTCCTGCCCTCGCTGCATGCATAAGAAACCAAAGCAAGGTACCTGAGGGCTACCAGCTTCTGATCGAGACCTTGGCTGGCCAACCATAATGTGGTTTCTGAAAGCAAGGTACGGTGATGTTTAATTTACTAGCATATCATGCGTAACTTATGGATGTCCCAGGTGTTTAAGCCTTGTTTAATTCATATGCGCTTACCTTTGCGCAAGTGCAACATCTTTCGTTATGTGATGCTGAATCACTTGTCCTATACTTGACTGAAACCCAAGTCTTCTGGAGTGGCTTGGAGGATGCATTACCTGGAGTTGGAGGGGGAACAACGTTGATATTTGCATGGCATGGTGAAACCCTGCTAAAAACTAATATGTATCTTGTTCTGTATGCATTGCTTAGTTCAAGTACAGTTGAACCCTGAAGGGTAATAATATCTTTGTTGTAGTCAATATATTGTCACTGGTTTACGCTGCTGTCATCCATCTTGGAGAAGTTGTGTGATGATGGCCTCATGGGTTTAACTAGAGATGGCAACGGGCACAAACCCGCTGGGTTTTGCTATCCCAAACCCGTGCCCATGAAAGTTGGACGTGCCCACTAAAAACCCATGCCCGTGACGGTGTAGATTTTGCCTGCACCCATGCCCACCGGGTACTTGGTGCCACGGTCGCCTGCATTCGACAACATTGTGGCAGATTGCGAGACGGTCAAGGCTTAGCAAGTCAACAATAAGTTTAATTTATATGCTACTATGCATGAAACAAGCAACGACAAATTCACAATGCACATCACTAGTTCACTCCATCAATTATCAATTCATAGTTCACTGACATAGCATATCATTACAAGTTCACAATTCACAACTCAGTTAAAACCAAAAGGAGAGACATCAACTGCTCTTTGTACTTGACTAATAGGCTGGGCTGATTTGCCTGGGAGGCTGGGAGCCTGGTTTATAACTCCTATGGATCGGGTTTATATTACCTATGGGTTTACGGGTTTGGGTACTATAGGAACGTACCCGAACCCGGCAGACCCGATGGGTTGGGCTTTTTGCCCATTAAGAGACCCATGGGTTAGGAAATTGACCCAGACCCATACCCTAATAGAGTAAAAACCCACCGGGTATCGGGTTTCGGGTACCCATTGCCATCTCTAGGTTTAACTGTGCTTGAATTATTCATGTTACACGCTTTGGAGTTTGGATTGCTGGAAAATACTTAATACATATACATGATGCATATATACACACACATATATGCATCAAATCTAGATAAGAGCTAGCAATTATATGTATAAACCGTGTGTCGATCTACGAGTTGACGACGCTGCATTTCTTCCTGATCTGGCCGTTGGCGCCGGTGAGAACGCCGATCTGGCCCATGCGCTTGATGGAGTTCGTGAAGTGTTCGAAGAAGACGCCGGGGTCCTGCAGCTTGTTGACGACGGCGGCGGCGCGGGCGTTGGTGAGCAGCGTGGCGTCGGAGGTAAACATGCCCTGGCGCGCCTTGAGGTTGACGAAGTAGTGGTTGTCGAAGGACAGGCTGCTGCCGGGGTCCATGGGCACCACCGTTGTGTTGTCGTTCGGGTTCCCAAGGTTACGGCTGCACTGACCCTGCACACACATGCATGTATTTGTGTGATTATGGTTATGTTTTTTTTTTGGCTTTTCCGCCGTTTTTAGTTTTTGGTTTCTTTCAACCATCACTATTCATCATCAGACTAATAAGTCATGGTTAAAAGTCATAGGCCACAGTTCGCGTTCATGTTTTGCAGGTTATAAGTTAGTAATACATAACACTAGACCTGAGTCCAATAATCCAATTATAATGATAACAGTTAGAAAGCTGGTTACCTGGAGGAATTTGGCGTAGGATGGGTTGAGGGACGGGTCGATGTCGGTGGGGTTGTTCTTGCCGGTGAAGTTGAAGAGCCTGGAGCTGAACAGGTTGCAGTGGCCTATTCCGATCGTGTGCCCGCCTGGCGAACACAAGGGGCTTACGTGCACGTAATCCGAAAGGGTCAATTACGTCGTCTTTACTTCCACTCCGAGTGGAGGAAAGGAAACGAAGCGTAGTTACAGTGCTATACCAATGCAATACATTTATGCAAGAGTCTCTCACAGGTCCTAAGAGAAATTGAACCATGTTTGGTTAAATTCCTACGAAATTTCTGGATTCCAAGCAGACCATAAAAATCTCATTTTCTATCTACCCTTGCTCACTCGTTTACTCCCTGTTTTCTTTAGAATTTTTTGTACGGATAATCTATTTTTTATTCAAAATTATATAAATATACCCGCGGCCAAATTATTTACAACAATAAGCTCCAGTGACCCCCCATTGGGCGATTGGAGCCTTTCGCCCAACTGGGAGGCGACAGATTGGGAATATGGGGACCGTTGGGCGATTATTTCTGTCGCTGCAGCGTTGGGCGACTGGAATTGTAGTCGCCCAACCGTACAGCGACTTCAATTCCAGTCGCCCAACGCTACGGCGACAATAACCTTTTTGTACGGGCAGTCCCTATAACCACATTCTTTTCTCACCTTTTCTGCTCATTCTGCGCACGACAAAGAAATAAGAGAAGAAGAGGAGAGGACGAAAGGGAAGAAAAGAGTGAGACGAGGAAGGAGGAGAGAAGGAAAGGGAAGAAAAGAGAGTGAGACGAGGAAGGAGGAGGAAGAAAAGGAGGAGAGAAGAGAAGGAGGGGAAGGAAAGGAAGGGGAGAAGAGAGGAAGGAGCTGAAGAAAGGGAGGTGAGAAGAGGAGGACATAGTTGGAGGAGGAGGTGAGGGAAGGAGGAGTGAAAGCTATTCTGCCCATTAGGATCCAGGTATGCTTTTAGTATGTTGTATTCGCACTATTATTTATATGAAATGTTGGTGTTAGTATAAATTTTACATGTATAAAATGCAGTACTATTTTAGTATGAAAATATCAGTGTCCAAAAGTTGTAGTATACATTTTGTAGTATGGAACATTTTGTAGTATGGATCATTAGCACCTTTTTTTGTACAGAAAGTGTAGTTTAGTGTTGTGCGATGTTATTTGACGGTCGTAAATTGAATCGTACATGCATGCCTACATCATCAATGGCCACTACATTGAGAGTTCATTACTGATCTTTGGAATTATTCGCGAAGGTCGTGATGGTGTGGATTTGAGCGATTTCCATAAGTCACCTCGTACTCGGATGACGAGAATGCTCGAATGACGATGTGCGCATTGGCGACCCGAGTTTTCGTTGGACCCCGGGTGTGCAGTCGTGGTGCAAGGGCTTTGGAGCCGGTCTCCACGGACATCGATGGGAGTTGAAGACTTTGGTGCGCTCGCTTTGTGGAAGGGCTTTGTGCAAATTCTGCGTGCCGTGGATACGAGTGTGTCCCGCCAGCAACCGTGCTCACTACAAGCAGCCACGCAAGCTCGTGCGCCTCGCTTATGCTTCGGGACGTGCTAGCAGCTCGGGCGGGCCGCACGTTGGCGAAGGTGATGAAGTTGCCCGTGATGAAGCCGATGCAAGATATGGAGGAGAGACATCCCTCAAGCCATACGGAGGGAACTAGTCAAGCCTATCCGTCAAGCCATAGAGTGAACTGGGCAAACCGATGAAGGAGAGGTTATTGAGTACATTGTGCGTGAGATGGACCGTGATGACCAAAGGGCATGGGATGAAGAGGAAGCTGTAGAGGAGGACGAGGATGACAATTCCGATGATGAAGAAGTTCCTATCACCGCAGAATGGAACCGGTTAAATGCGGAGGGTGTTTCCGCACATGACGAGCATGAATCACCATGGGAGTATCATGAGACAGAGGTTCGATTGCATGCTATGTTTGCTGACAAAGAAGCGCTGCAGGATGCCATCAAGCTTTGGGCCCTTTCAATGCAGCGGACATTTCGTGTCGTGAAATCAAGCCGAGCGATTACATTGTGAAGTGCGGCGGTGATTGTCCTGGAGGGTGCACGCACGTGACCCAAATATGAGACTCACGGGTTGTGTCCAAGGTTGAGCCGCACCGCATTCTAAACACTGTTTTAGCGAGGCATCGTAACCTGACCTCCGGATTTATAGCCAATTCGATGTATGCGGAGATAGTGGAGAAGAAAGACATGGCGGCCACACATATTGTGGTAGCCATCGAGAACAAATTCAAGTTCAAGATTAGCTACGCGAAGGCGTGGCGTGCCAAGCAAAAAGCGTTGGAAAAACGTTTTGGCACTTTCGAGTAGCGTCGACAACCTTCCTCGTATGCTTAAGGTGTTGCGACAAAGGAACCCGGGCACGTACATCGCCGTGCAGGACAAACCGTCCATAATTCCACTAGGATTTACAGTGCTGTAGAGAGTATTGTTCGCATTTGGTGCTAGCATTGAAGCATTCATGCACATGCCGCCAAGGATCGCAATTGACTGGCACCTTCCCGATGAAGGAAATACAAGGGCCGATCCCGATGGCCATAGGCGTTGATTTGAATAATCAAATATTGCCTGGCTATTGCATTTGTGGAGAGTGAGACTTATGAGAGCTGGTTTTGGTTTCTTAGACATGTGAAGGCTGGAGTTGTACGGGACCGTCCTGGGGTGTGCGTAATCCATGATCGGCACGCTGGTATTATAAAGGCCGTAAGAAAACTCCAGGAAGACCCGGAGGAGGCATTTCCTTGGCCGGATATGAGGAACCGGTGGTGCAGTCGTCTCTTAGGGGCAAACTTTTTCAAGCAATTCCCCAAACAATCTTTGATGAAGCTTTTCAAAAGGCTTGCTAGGCGAACCAAAGAGAGAAATTTGATGCTTTGTGTGGGTTATTGGACGAGCACACAAGGAAGATCGTCGAAGAGAGGAGTAAGGGGCCGATCACTCCTGGGCCGACATAACCGCAATGCTTGTCAGCAATCGATGAGCCTAACACAAGTGGCTCAAGGAGGCGGAGCTCACAAAACATCAAGTGCTTCTCGCAGTGGATCGAGGGGGAAGCATTGGAGAAGTGGTCGCTGTTGCACGACACGGATGGCGCAAGGTATGGAATAATGACAACTAACCTTGCGGAGGTCTACAATTGGGTTCTCGAGGTCTTGATCTCCGCCTTGTCGCCATCGTGGAATGTGTTCTTCACAAAGACAATCCGCTACTTGTGGAGAGGCACGCGAGTGTCAGCTTCATGTGGCCAATCCCGAAACTCAGATTGTTCACAAATTACAGGCACATGGAGACGAAGGCACGAAAGGGTCAATTGCACACGTGCATGTCATGGGCAACAGGAGCTTCGTTTCGGTGATACTCGTGATAGAGCCGGATTTGGGACGACTCGTTCACTTACTACTCACGACGTATGTCTTGGAGATCATGCAAACGAACATAGCTGCACATGCAACAAGCCTAAGTTGTTACACAAGCCATGCTCTCATGTCCTCGCCGCATGCGGGACCGTGGGCATAGATCCTTCCAACTTCGTGTCCGAGTACTTTTTAAGGAGAGAATACGCAAGCTTGGTGTGGGGAGCTCCGGGAGTTCAGGGTGGTTGAAAACTTTGCCACTTCAGACATTTCAGCGAGGTCTTGGATTCCGGATATTAACATGCTGAAGGGTGGGAAGGGTCGGCGACAGAGCCGACGTATTAGAAATGACATGGATGAGTCACAAGCTGGAACATCTGGTACACGTTGTGGGCGATGGGGTCAGGAGGGGCACACAGCTAGACGATGCAACGCATTGTCCTGATCAGTAGTTGTATGCTACATTTCATGTATTTACTGTTCGTAGAAAATGCGCGGACAAGATAAATGAACCTACTCGTAAGGGTAGGGAGGAGGCCGCAAGAAGGCGTAATGGGAGAAGACACGCAAGACAAAGAATGGAAGGAGCGGTTGGATGAGTTAGTCGATATCATGCTATATGTTACTCCCAACTGTATTATGAAGTTTATTTCTATTTCATATAAGGTTATTATCTCGTCTGTTCGCATCTAATGATTCAGATAGTAAGTCATTTAACAATATTAACACACCAGTTCTCTCCCTACTTTAGTTCTCAGTAACATTAAATTATCACTTACCACTATATATATCGAACGTTCTACAGTCAATCGTTCTTTAAAAAAATTTCCAAAATTTTTTTATGCACCTATAACATTCAGTGAACATAAACTTTTATTACAACTACAGCAAATTTTTTCCAGTTTAAAACTACAAAATTGACAAAACTCAAAAAAATCACGGGGGAGGAGTGCAGTCGCCCTCGTAGTGAGCGACTGAACTACATGTCACCCGTCCATTGGGCGACTTTATTCTAGTCGCCCAATAGAACGACGACTACATGTACTCGCCTGAACGTAGGACGACTACAATATAATCACCTTCCGGTTGGGCGAAAGTCTCTAGCCGCCCAATCGGGGGGCGACTGGAGCCTATTATTGTAAATAATTTGACCGCGGATATATTTTTGTAATTTCAAATAAAAAAATAAATTATCCGTACAAAAATTCGTTTTCTTTACCCCCCACCCCACTATCACCTCCATTGCCACCTCTCCATCGTTGTCACCACCCACTCTACGCCGCTGCAATGCAACCACGTTGACACATTATTCCATTGCCAAATTCGCCCCCTGCCCCATCGCCCATCTTCGAGGCCAAGGTTTCATCACCAATCTAAGGTCTAGCAATGTGATGATCCCAGTAAGGGATGTGCATGAATCTCAAGGCACATCATGAACAAACACTGAGAGAAAATTGTTTTTCATTTGAAAAATAGGAAAGACGAACCCCAGCCATTCCGCATAACTGAACTCTGGGCCTGTTTTTTGGCTGCGGCTTATGACTTTTGGCTGAAATTTTTGAATTTTGGCTGTTTACGATAGAGATTACGGAGAGAGAAATATCCGTTTGCGATTTTGGTTGATACATATGTTAGGCTTTCAACGTGTACTACAATTAACTTGTAGATCCCGTCTTAAGAAAATACTCCATTTAAAAATTAGGTACTATAACAAAAATCAAAAACTATTTTTAGAAATCATAAAAAATCAAAAACTATTTTTAAAAGCAGATCTTGAAGAAAAGTTTAAAAGCCCACCAACTTCAAGAAAAGAACCCATAGCCAATTTTGTCCTGTTAGCAGCTGGCTGTGTCGTTTTCACGCATCTCGGCCCCGCTAGCTCATAAACGTCTCTGTCAGACAGCAGCAGTATTACTATGCTTTTCTTTTTAATAAAAATAACACTAATCTTAAATCACTTAAAAAGATAAGTAATATTTATCTACTATTATTATATTTTAAAATTTATGAAAATCACTTTAAAAAAACATAAAATGACCTCCCGTACAATTTTCTTCCCATTTTCTTCGTTGGCTTCTACTCGAATTCGATCCTTTTCTGCCACCCAATCAAAACGGAGGCTGAAAGCCCTACTCGTCAGGGAGATATAGGTACTCTAGATAAGAAAAGACAAATGCACAATGCTTACCCCTCACTCTATCGTGAGTCGTGACCATCCGATCGAAATCCAACGATCTGAACATGAGACGCAACATTACAATCTTACTGTATCCAAGCTTTATTATTTCTGTCCCTCTGATTACCTCTCATGTTGCATTGCATATTTGCATCCAACGGTTGCTCCTACACGCTGTGACGCTACGTCTATAGGTACGTCTAGCTTTCAACTCAACAGTAGGTCCAGAAATAGACTCGTCTAGCACTATGCGTATCATCAGAAAGGAATCAATGGTTCGTGGCAAGAGGCAAGCTACTTAACGTGTTGTTGCAATGAATCGGATTTAATTGGAGCTATAGTACATGAAACACACATCAAAGAGGTACGAGAGAAAAATAATCCTTTCGGGAGAAAAATAACCCTGATCTGCCTTGGGTGAGGGGAGGGTTCTTTTCTTTGCCCATCACGGACAGTTTCATCCTTTTCAGCTGAGCTAGCCAGCAAGCAGTTCAAGCTACGGGAACAGTTATTATGTTAGATGGACATGTTTCATGCAACTGTACATGTTGATGTCATATGGACAACTTGGTAACTATTTCCCCCACTACTGCCCTACGCGTGCCATATATCTGTGAACACACTCTGTTTTGCACGAGTACAATATTAATAAATGGTAAATTACTACTAAAACCATTCGTTAATGAAGTTGTACATAAAAGTTACATTATTTACACACTACTGGAAGGCCATCACTGAGACTTAGAAGCTAGGTAAATTACACTGTTTATGTATTATCATCACGATTAAGGATTTGGAAACCGGAACTAGGGTGCTTCCGGTTTTCACCCGGTTTGTGCATGCCTTTTGATTTTGTGTACATTATCTCATAAGCACTGAAATACATATATATTTCGAGGGTATGGATACCCATCATTCCAGTATTTTTTGTACCAAAATTCATTCTGGTTTTATACTGTTGGATACACATCCGACGATCCACCCACTCTCCCCCATTCCTTAATAAAAATCAGCTCAACCCTAGCCATCCCAGTATCCAAGCGCCGCCGCCTTACCTCCACTAACGCCCACTGCCACTACTCACGCTGCCATCTCGCTGCCTCAGTAGTGTCGCCCCCGATGCGGGCAAGGCCCTAGGGCGAACCCCTCGCCCCTCTCACTGCTGTAGCCTACCTCCTCCCCCGATACCACCGCCGCTCTCCTCCTCCTCTCCCGCCACTACCGTTGCTTGCCTCAATCTCCCCGCCGCTGCCTTCTTCTCTATATGCAGCGGCTACTATCGTTGGATTCACCATTGCCACTCCACCTCTCGTCACCCTATCGACCTCCACCGCCCACTCCATGGCCGATGGTTCTCCCACCCCATCCTTGACTTTCCTCTATAGTTGGCCCTGGTAAATCCTAAACCCTAATCTGGCAAACTAGAGCCATAACTCACTGCTGCCGGAGCCTTGCCAGAGACAGAGATGGAGGTGGGTAGGTGAATGAATCGTGGTGCACATCACAAGGTTAGAAATTCGAATAATTTGCACCAAAATATCATGTGCATGATATATAGCAATGCCGACATTGTGATTTGAGTTTTTGACTTGCGGTTCTTCGTTTTCCACTACCCATACTACATATATTCATTATGAAAATTGAACTGTTTTCTATAAAATTCTTACAAAATTCTCATGAAATTTCTGTGTAAACAGTCATTAATCCAGATCGTACCCTAAACGGGCAAACGACATGTGTATGAGTGTGAGCTCAGGACAAAAGCTAATCAACCCCCAATAAAAGTCGTGTAGGAGGATAATACAAACCTAACCAACGTCAATTAATTCTAGTACTCCTACGTACGTAGTTGATTTAGCTAGCTAGCCTCTTGTTGTTGTGTGCATATGCATGCATCTACGTTGACAACCATGCCAGCATGCATGCGTTTGGTAGGGGAAAATTTCTCTGGGGAGGCCCTAACCCTCTCCTTTTGACAGCCTGCTTTAGATCATACTAAAGAGGATGACGATGGTGGCAAGGAGGACAGAGGTGGTGAGGATCGAAGTACATCCATGCGGTGCCAGCCCGACGACGGCGACACATCTAGATTGGGAGCATCACAACGACGGGGACGGGGTTGGGGATGACAAGCGCGTGGGTGTACACGACGACGGGGACGGAGTTGGCAGTGGCGGAACCAGGATTTGGCTACGCCCCGGGCTGAATTCTAACAACTAAAAACTAACGTCAATTTATACCCATACCAGTATATGATAACATAACAAAAGTACATCAGAAATGCATCATTGATCCGCTTCATTTTGTATTCACTATTAACTCTAGCGAATAATTGAAAGTAAGACATCAATAATCATTGCTGAACCAACATCAATTTTGGTATCTTTAGTTTCTATAGCAAATGTTCACACATGTTCGTTCGAGGAAAAAGTATTTGACAGAGTTTAAGAAATATTGAATACCGAAAGATCTTTGAGGTCTAAACCTAGATTTGAAGTAACTTGGTCGATTACGGACATCGAGGTGCAACAAAGCTGAAAAAAAAAGCAAAACACATTACATAATTTGTATGCAAAGCAAGGTGCACATAATAACATATTCACTATTCAGCTAGTTGAAATGGCATGCCTAACCATGCCTACCCCCTGCTCAATGATGCATTGCCGGCAGCTAGGTCACTCCGCTCGACCGCGCCCCCCTCCTCACTTAATTCACCGGTGGCCCACCCCACCCAGCCCCAATGCGGCGAGAGAAACGGCAATGGGCAATGGGCGAGGGGAGCCGAGGAGGCGAGGCATGAGGAGGAGGCGAGCCGAGGAGGAGGCGGAGACCGAGGAGGCGGGCGGCGCGGAGGTCGAGGAAAAGGCGAGCCGGAGGAGGCGAGGTGGAGCCGAGGCGAGGAGGAGGCGGAGCCGAGGAGGCGAGGGCGCGCGGGCCGCGACAGAGCCGGAGGAGGAGGAGGGCGGGCGAGGCCGCGAGGAGGCAGAGCCGGAGGAGGCGAGGGCGGCGGCACTGGCGCGACCGCGCAAGGTGAGGGGCGGAGGCCGCGGTTAGGGGAGAGCCATGGAGAGAGAGGGAGAGCCGCCATGGGAGGAGAGGGAGAGCCACCGTGGGGGAGAGGGGAGGAGAGGCGCCAGGGAGAGGGAGAGCCGCCACCATCGGGATGCCCGGACGCGGAAGGTGGGAATAGACGCGAGAAGATCAAGGGTTTCTATCGTGGGTGGGCCACTTTTGCCGCCTCGGTGAATGTGATGTCTCGGGCTAAGTCATTAATAATGTATTTTTCAGCCGTTTAAAATACTTTTGCATTATTAATTTTATTGGGCCTCGGGCTATAGCCTATCTAGCCCGAGGCCCAGTTCCGCCCCTGGGGGTTGGGGATGATTAGCATGTGGGTGTACACGACGCCAGCGAGGAGTACACCTCGCCCTCGCCGGCGGAGAGGGCGGTGGTGCAGATGGCCGAGAGGAGGGAGCATACATGCGGCGGCACAACAATAGGAGGGAGGGAGGAGCGAATGGCGCCGAATGGTGGATCCGGTGGTGCCGGGGTTGTGGTGGCAGATCCGCCGACGAGGATGCTTGGGGACGATGGGAGATTCGGCGGCAAGGACGCAGACTAGCGAGTGGATCCGACGGTCTTTGGTGTCGGTGGAGAGATCCGCCGTGGAGGCTGAAAATGATTCGAGGTCGGACGGCCAAGAAGGCGGTGACGCCACGTCCACGTCCGCCATCATCGGCGCTGCGTTCGTGTCCACCACCGATGAGTGATGACGACGGAGGCGATGAGCTCTTGAGGTCAAGCATGGGATAAGGAGGAGATGCGGAAGGGGTGGGTAGAGAGTAGTGCTTTTAGATTGGTGCTAATGCCATGTGGCGTGATCTCGGTTTAGGACCTCAAAGGGATGGGTTAGGGCGCCCCAGAATTTTATTCCGTTTGGTAGTGAGTATAGTCGGTCAAGAGTACATGTACTCCACGATCGTGTTCGACCGGACATGCAATGATGCAAGCACCGGTAGTACGACGAGGTCCCGGAGGCCGAGGCCCTTGCCGGAGAAGTTGGAGAGGAGGACGTTGAAGGTGGACGCCGGCGCCGAGATGTCGGCCAAGACCTCTGGTCGCTCAACACCGTGCCGCCGTCGCCGCCTCTCCACCTCCCAGCTTCCTCCTCAGATCGAACGACACCGAGTCCGTGCTGCGAGGGCCACGATGTCGGCACAGAGACGCACAGGGCACGCCGCTCCAGCCGCCTTCACCTCCTCGATCACCTCGAACCCGGCCGGTGACGGGTTCGGCCGTGTTCTTCTCCGCCGTGTTCGTCGGCAAGTCCAGAAGCACCGACGCGCGCACCTCTACACAAAGCAGACCCGTGATTTTAACAAAGGGTATGCCGCACTAAAATTTTCATATGCAATTCGGTAAAACCATTTGCCAATTCGGTACATAATTATAAATTTTGCACAATTTCACAATGTCATCAATTACTCTCTCTTGCTCTTGAGTTTGCTTTTCCGCCATAGTTTCAACCTAAAGCAGGCGGATTTGAAGTACCACCATACCTTCTTGGTGCATGTTTTGAAAAGAGATGCAATGTCTCGCTTCTCTTCATAACCGAACAATTCAAAAAACAATTGCTCGGCCTTCGGCCCTATAAGAGAATAAAGAATATTATATATCATTTTGAAATTTCAATGCCAGAACTTTTCTTGGCCATATCCCATATGCTTCTGTTATAGAACTGGCGAAGTGGACGCGTCTCACGCGACCGGCAGGCGAGGCGAACTGGTGAAGGCGCTCTCGGACTCTCGCCCGTCCGTCACAGTTCTCGATCTCACGCCGCCACGCGTGCATGCGCAGCCGTGGCGGCAGGCGAATCGGCGTCGGTGAAGGCGGCCGCGATCCGCGTGCGTCTTGGCAAAGCGGCGCGAGGAGACATATACTTGGGAATTCAAGACTTGACACACAGCCACTCAGCAAAAAAGAGTGGTCGAAGCGTGCTACGACTACAGTCAAGAAGAAATAAGCACCATCGTAGCGCAAGAGGCGTAGACTTGAACAATTATAGCCGAGAGACGTGGTCGTATGAAGCTACGACTCCATCCGAGAAGCCTAAGCTGTGATCGTAAGGCATTACGACTACAACGACGACACAGCAGAGGAGCTTGGCTTTACTAAACCAAACTCTAGCAAAGTCAAGCTCCTCTACACATGTGTGGTGAGTCAAAATTTTAATTTCTCATTTTCAGATTTTAACAAGCAAGTAGAGAAATTAAATTTACACCATCTGCAGAACTAGACTCACAACCTACACATGATAAATGGGATTTTCACCTAGCAAAAACAATCTAGCATTTTATCATCTAGGCATCTCACATTCTCCCTAAGAGCAAGTATATTCATCTTGGATAAGGCCAAGGTCACAATGAGGTTTTACCTTGCTCATGATGAGTTACCGCTCGTCCTTCTCATCATCATCCGTGTGTTCTTTTAAGACTTTCTCGATCCTAGCACTTGAGCAACCAAGAAAATAACCAACCAAAGCATCAAAGAGACTCACACCTTCTCCTCGCCGTAGGTGCGTACCTCGTTTGGGCAAACGAGGTCTACCATTTAAGAAACGACGGAAATCCTTCCTCGGGACAGCACGCGGACAAAGATCAAAATCAAAAGAAACAAGTCCGCGATGTCAAAAGTGTCCATCCTTCTCACAAAATGAGCAACGGTGCAAGTGTCTACTACGAGACATGATCCAAAAGCATCATCCTTGCTCAAAAGGAGAAATCCCTTGGACCAACCGAGAAGAGCCGACAAGAAATGCACTAGCCAAGAATAGAAGCAACTAATCAAAAGGCACAAGTGCAATCAACAATAGAACTATGCTCAAGGAAAGATCCACCTCTTAAATGAAAGAGGTGACAAAGTCTCAAGATGCAGTGCTCGTATCATTGCACTACTCTCCTCAAAGTATTTTCACCATCTCAGAAAGTAAGACAATATAAGCTAGAGATGAGAATGCACGAGTTTAAAGATTGTCCTCTGTTTTAAGTTCTAGTCCGTCTGGTCGAGGAGGAGGGTATATCAAGACAAACCATGTACCGAGAGCCGTGCGTCGAGGGAAAGCACAAGGCCGACGAATACTACTCTCTGTGCCGTCCGCGGTACGGTGACTATAACGGAAACTTTTTACGACCACAGGTTCTTGCAAATAACATCACCCTCTAACCGAAAACAACCTCTTATCACAAAGGACATCATTGGCAAAAACACCCCCAACAAGATGCAAAGAAAAGCTCACAAGATTCCCTACTAGCTGCCATGCTCAAGATCGGTTAAGATCAAATTCAAAGCCAACCTCACTCTTATACCAATTGTAGGATCGGAAATGGCAACAGAGGGGGGTGAATGGTGCCTTTGAAAATCGCTCCCAAGTATTCAACCTATCTTCTTCTCTAATAGCTATAAAAGATACAAAGACAGAAGATATATGCTTACTGGACAAACACAATTCAGACTGACAAACACCTCTCGAGGAAATAAAATGGATTGGAGATAGCAAGGTCTTGATCGCCGAAAGCTTAAAGAGATAGATCCAATCAACATGCAACAGCATAGCATTTTAGACTTGCCCATCTCAACAAAAATCTGCGAACACGACAATTTTAAAGATCAAGATATCTGGCGAGTGCAATGAACCCGAGCGATAAATCATGGCCAAGAGCTGCAGAAATGCAGATGCACCCAAAACCGCCGCTGGCCGAAAACAGATCTGCGACCAACCGTTGACCGAAAAATACTACAAACAGTAAATACCGATTTTTCGTTTCTGAAGGCTGAAAAGAAGAGGAGCACAACTTGGGGCAAAAGCACACTAAAACGGTCTGCGGTTTGCAAATAATGGTGCACAATGAATCCGAAATTTCTTGAAAGCAGACCGAAACTGAATTTTGCTCACAGAGAAAACCGAACACAACGCTGGCGAAAAATAAAATCGAAACGACAAGCAAAACTAAAACTGAAATAGTGACTACTCTGCTGTCTAGGAATCGGTTTGATCGGAAGAAATGAAATCGGGATTGAGGGCTTAGAGCCGAAATCTGAAGAAACCTGTAATGCTTGGTGGAAGCAAGAGAGAAAGAACAGGAACTGCAGATCAAAATAGTGAATACTCTTGCTTTGACAAAACAAAGACTGAAGAAGGCAAAAACATCAAACTGAAAACGAACAGTAAGCATTGAAATTTCTGAAAATCGAATCATCGACACCCAAGCCGGTATGTGAGCACAAAGAAAACCGAATGCGTAATATCTTTGTCGACACGGATGTTGGTATCATGGGGAGAATCGGGTGAAAGCGAGCAGACAAGCACTAAACAATGACCGCTAGTCAAAATGAAATGAAAAGAAAAGGACCCAAGAGAAAAGAACGAGACCTTGGTCGATTGATTCTCTGCTCTTCTTTGGATCACAAGATTGGAACTTCAAATTAAACAATACACTGATCTCAGAGAGAGGAAAGTGCAGACCAGAAACAAAAGAAAACAGAGATCACTAAACTTGCCGAGTAGAAAGCAGCAGGAGTGACAAAACCAAATTACTTGAGATTTTCGTATCCAATGAACTTGAGGCTTAGCAAATCAGCTAGACATGATCTCTCACCAAGAAACACAAGATCGAATCACTTTTTCACCAAGCAAATCAAAAGAACATGATTCCTCTGCTCACTGTGAACAGTAAACCCTAGAAAATGCAAAGAACAGAGGAAATAAAACGCAGGCCATAGAGATGATAGAAATCCTTGATTCGTTCTTTTGCTCTTGGAAATTGAATGGCCAAGTGGCCTTGAGGCTTTTCCCATCACAGAGCAACACAAAAGCCAAGAATCAAACAAGAACTCTCCTCTAAAACTCAAGAACAGAATAGATACAGACTCTGCCCATACGCAGTTTTGAAAATGTTACTCATCTCGCTACATGGTTCTCTCTGAGCACACCCACCAGAACTCCACACGAAAGAGAGGAACCAAGAACTCATATCACCTCCTAAACACACGTAGGAGACAGGAGAAACTGAAAGCAACGCCTACCCTGCCTCTTTTCCAATTCCTCAACAGAAGGTAAACGAAAAAGGACCAAAGCAAAGAAACCTACCCCCTTTTGACTCCATTTACATCAAAAGAGGAGGGAACCAGGATTCCTCTCCAAACCCTAACCCTCATCTCTATTTATAGCTTCCACAAACGGGTCTCCTCTTTGCTTTATCCATTAACTTTCACCAACTCTGCTTTATCCATTAGCGCCAACCGAATCCGCTTAGCGAGCACGAGTCAATTTTCTCGGTGCCCCTCACGCTCCTTCCCTAAGCTTCACTCGCCGCACAACCGCAACCGCACCACGACCGTCTGGACCTCCGCAACTCAAGTCTAGTCCCGTGCGTTCAGACACGCCGCACCCTTTTGACATCCGACCGTCTCGGACCTCCGACTCCTCCACGAGCCTAGTCCCGATCCCCATCGCCGTCTGCCGTGTCCACCTCCCAGTGGCTGCAGCTCTGTTCCTCGTCTCCCTGCTGCAACCACCTCGCAGCCTCGATCATCCTCGGCGTCTCCGACCGTCTGGACTTCAACACCTCCTGTGCCTAGTCCCGGTCCTCCCACGCCTCACCACGACCTAGCTCCGAAGTCCTGCAACCACACAGACAAGCAAACCGTCACATAGCACCGCTCGAAACAATATAAACAACATTCAGCATTAACAAAAGGTACTCAAGCATGAAATACCCGAATCTACCGATCGAGAAGGAAAACAAGCATCCTAAGCACTCCTGACCGCGATCGACCAAGTCCAACCGTACTAGACCGCGCCATGCGCCGACTTGGCGCGAACCATTCAAACCAAACTCAAACTTTCCCGAACACGCGTCAATTACTCATCACAAACATGGGAGCACCTCTCACATGGTTTCTCAATCTCCCCCTTGATGAGTATATTGACAAACACCGAAAAAGCATATAAAGTTGAGTTTGGAAGTCATACATGGTCTAAAGAAAATGGAAAGAAGCTTATGACAATGTAGACAAAAGAGAATACTAGAGCGAAAACAGAAAGAACACGTTTTCCTCAAAAGCTCTAGAAAATCTCATGAAATAGCTTTTTCTTCATTATTCTCCCCATTTTGGCAATAAAATCATCAAGATGCAAGGAGGAAAATAAGTCGTGCTTTGGAGAAAATGGCTGTATTTTATTCAAATTAAGCATTAGAGCCATGGAGATTATCCAAAATGACTTTTGAATTATTACACCAAGCCATAACATAATAGAATGCTATCTAGATCATGACAATGTATGTATAGACAAGCTAAGCCAAATAAGTCATAATCTAAAATTTTATCAAATTTCTTGGCATGTCAAGTATCCAAGTTCGTAGTCTAGCTAAAGGTATCCAAGGATGATGTAAGCCATGTCAATCATTCTAAATGGAACCAAGAAGCTAGAATTGAGCCAAGTTAGAGTGCTACAAGTTCAAGAATGAAAACATTTGTTCGAGCACTTGATTATTTTTATAATTAAGCAATTTTAGCACAATTGACATGTTTTACTTTTGAAACTTATGGTCGTTTCCAACCAAAATTTTAGTCATGTGCTAGATCTCAAGCCCTATGCGACCACTCCAAGCAAGAAGCTTAAGGAAATGATCTTGGTCATCCAAAACTCCCCATGAGTTCATGCCGAGTGCAATGGCAAGCTGTCTCATGAGAAATAATTGGTGAGATCAGTTTTTTTCGCACAAAAGAGATCATTTTTGCTTATGCTGAATTTAGTGCAAGAGCAATAACTTATCAAGAACTAGCATAGCTCAATCTAAAGATCAATATAGATTCAAGACTCAATTTAGCATATTTGACATAGCATGAATCATAAAAAGATAACTAAGGACAGACTAGTCTCAAGAGCTAACATGTCATGTTTTAATTCAAGTTGTGCAATTTTAATTAACTTATCAATGGCAAAGGCATGTCGACACATATGAAGTTATGATAAATCTAGCAAATAAGCACATATCATGGCAAGATGTAATGCATTGTAAACATGTCATAACAGGATAATAATCAAGGCTCCATGTAGTTATATTACAATGCAGAATGACATGTAAGAAAATCCAGCACTCTCTCAACATGTGAAGCACTTTTAGTTCAAGTAGAGTTATGTCAACATTAAGATCCAGAAAATCCCAAATGTACTCCCCCTGAACCAAAGCAACAAATACGAAAAGCTAGCGAAGAAATCAGAAGGCAGTCCTTAAAGCATAGATAAGATAAAAAGAAGACTATGGCTCAGACTGGCTCTCATATACCCCATATGTATCTAGGTCTACTAGCTGATCTACTAACACACTAGGGAGTAAACACGTACCCTGTCTACCCAAGGGTGGCCCGACCCTCGCTAGATCGCAAGAAGTTAGTGAACTCCACCTAGTGAGAAGAGAAGCAACTAGAAGCAGCAACCTAGAGACACAAGATGAGAGGAAGCAATCTAAGCGACTAAGCAATAGAATCACTCTAGTCTATGCTAGAAGGACTAACCCAAATGCATCCCCATGAAATGCAACAGAAAGGAGCAAGAACATAATAAACATGACAACGTATGAAGCACAAAACTCCCCCTCACAACAGTCCAGAAAATGAAGGTTCTAACTCAAAGAGGTGATTCCCAAACACACCTTATCCACATGGTCTCTAGTCTGTAACCTCATACCATGGAGCAAAAGCACACTATGTCAATGCACAAGACTCTAGTGGCCAAGAAGAAGGTTCAAACTAGATAGAAGAGAATCCAAGAGAACCACAGCCCAAACTAGGTAGTAAATAATTCTAGAGAACCATTTGAAAGAGAGGTGTGAATGAGACAACATCACCTAGAGTTGGCTCCTATCTAATCGATCGGACCCTTCCTACCACTAGAATAAATAACCAATGAAAGCCAAGTGATGGGAAACAAAATACTAAAGATCATAAGGGAGCAAACCTCTCTCACGGTCGCTCGGTGGCGAATCGTGATCGCAGACCTGATCGAGCATGAGTGTTGCCTTGGCCGAGGTCGAATACGAGTCCAGGACGTGGTCGTAGGTGAGTCCTGGCCATGGTCGTTGATGAGTCCAGACCTCGGTCGAGTGGTCGAAGTCGTGTCCAGGTCGTGGTCGTGGTCGTGGTCGTAGTCGAGACCGTGATGTAGTCGCGTCGAGTTCGACCGAGAGTCCAGACCGCGCTCGTAGTTGTATGACGTAGTCGTAAAGACCAAGGAGCGGTCGTAGAAAGCTGCATCGCCTCCCCTCATTCACGCCTGCAGGTTAAACACAGGAACGACTGGTGTCCTAGTACTGGGGTAAATGATATACAACATGGAACCAGTACTGTGACAAATGACAACAATAGTAGCCACACGAGTACTAATGACAAATAATACATGAGAACAGACACCCACACAAGCTCAATCTAGCCCTCATCAAAAGCATCTAGAACACCAAGCCTACTGCCACCCAATACTAGAAGAGTCTTGTGACCTAACCAAAGATCTCATGAAGTCTAAGCAAAAGTACTGTCCAAAGCTACCAAGATGTCATACAGTTTATTTTATGCCACAAATAAATAAGATCAGGGTATACATGCATCTCAATGAATTACAACCATACACATAGCAGGTGACAGGGAAATGTCACAGAAGCATATACTAGCATGGATATTAGCATGTATACAATGAAAGATAAGAAGACATTAATAAACATATCATCATGATACAGAGAGAATATCCAAGATATAATCAAGCTCATACTGTCCATACACAAGCATATATCATCTAGGCATATATCATGTCAAATCAAAATCAAGGAAAAGTATGCTAACATGGATAAGTAATGGTGAATCGACATAAGGAGCAAGATGTAATCAATAAACCATGATAGATACTACAAGGCACAGGGTCATGATGATACTTGACTTCTAAACATACACTCTACTCATGCTCAAGTCAAGTCAAAGCTTAAGCATCCAATCAATTAACATATATATATCATGATACAGGAATACCTAAGCAACATACACATATAAGTATGACAAGAGGACATCAAGAGAAAACATGCCAATATGGTACAAGTGAGCACAAGAACACGCACAACATGCCAATTATGACTAACACTTGAATATAAGGGCATGAGGGTATAGAATAGCTCACCAAGTAGGTGGAGACGCAACCGGTGAAAGCATATGCCTCTTGGAGGCCATGAAGTGGAGAACCAATGAATGTTCTAGTCACGTGATGAAGCAGAAGACTAAAACCCAATCAATCTCATGTTCTCCAACCAGCGTCTGGATACCTACAAATGACAAGACCAAAGTGCCCAAGTCTTAGATCCCGAAGGGTTAGTAGATATATACTTGGGAATTCAAGACTTGACACACAGCCACTCAGCAGAAAAGAGTGGTCGAAGCGTGTTACGACTACAGTCAAGAAGAAATGAGCACCATCGTAGCACAAGAGGCGTAGACTTGAACAATTATAGCCGAGAGACGTGGTCGTATGAAGCTACGACTACGTCCGAGAAGCCTAAGTTGTGATCGTAAGGCATTACGACTACAACGACGACACAGCAGAGGAGCTTGGCTTTACTAAACGAGGTCTACCATTTAAGAAACGGTGGAAATCCTTCCTCGGGACATCACGCGGACAAAGATCAAAATCAAAAGAAACAAGTCCACGATGTAAAAACTGTAGATGTAGAAAATTTAGTATAGAAAATTAAGTACAATTTTTAGTATAGAAATTTTAGTATAGAAAAAATGTAGTATACAATTTGTAATATAGAAAAATTTTAGTATATAAATTTTAGTACAATTTTTAGTATAGAAAATGTAGTTAATATAGTTATAGGAAATTAGCAGGCGTGGAAACGGAGAGGAGAGGAAGATGCAATTGCAGGTGTAGATGTAGATAGAAATAGTTAAATATTTGTTATACAAAATTTATTAAACATGTAGTTTTAGAAAATTAATAGTCAGAGAAGCGTGTGGTTGTGTATAATTTAGGAACATAGTTTTAGAACATTAGTATCGTAGGAAATCGCATGCGTACAAAATTGTAGTTGTAGAAAATTCAGTCACCGTAATGACAAATTAATCGTCCGCTGAAATTTATACGTATTAAAAAAATCAGTAATTACTTAGGGTAGAATTTAATTAATTCATATGAAGGAAGTTCATAGTACGAGGTTATTGTAGTGGGTTACGACATGCGGAAGATCGGTGAAATGTGAATTGCAGTATGTCGGTACTTTGGTGTTGTGCGATGCTATTTAACATGTCGCAAAATTGAAACATATATGCAGGCTGACATCAGAAATGGCTGCGCACTGCTGCGTGGAAGGACTTTTTGCAAGGGTGCCGACGTCGTGGATACGAGTGTGTCTTGCTCGTGCAACCGTGCTCATTAGAAGCTATGTAAGGTCATGCGTCCGCCCTTGTTCTGGAAGGTGCTAGCATCTCGGGCGGGCCGCATGTTGGCGAAGATGATCAAGTTGCTCGTGATGAAGCCGATGCGGTACATGGAGGAGAGTTGCAATGGTCAAGCCATAGAGAGGAACCGAACAAGCCGATAAAGGGGAGCATATTGAGTATATCGTACAGTAGATGGACTCTGATGACCATAGGGCATGGGATGAAGAGGAAGTCAGACGGGACGACGAGGACAGTTCGGATGAGGATGAAGTTTCTATCCCGCATGAATGGAACCGGTTTAATGCTGAGGGTGTTTCCACACATGATGAGCATGAATTAGCGCGGGAGTATCATGAGACAGAGGTTCGGTTATATTCTATGTTTGCTGACAAGGCAGCGCTGCAGGATGCCATCAAGCTGTGAGCCCTTTCAATGCAACGGACTTTTCAGGTCGTGAATTCAAGCCAGGAGCAGTACACTATGAAATGCGAGCATGCTGGTTGTCCTTGGAGGGTGCACGCACGTAGACCCAAGTGTGAGACTCACTGGATTGTGTCGAAGGTGGAGCCGCACTCTTGCATTCTCAGCAGTGTTTTGACGAGGCATCATAACCTAACGTCTGTCTTTATAGCCAATTTGATGTATGGAGAGATAGTAGACAAGAATGACATGGAGGGCACACATATCGTGGTAGCTATCGAGAAGAAATTCAAGTACAAGATTAGCTACGCGAAGGCGTGGCGTGCCAAGCAAAAGGCGTTGGAAAATGTTTTGGGTCTTTCGAGCCGACGTACGACAATCTTCCTTGTATGCTTAAGGTATTGCAGGACATGAACCTGGGCACGTATATCGCTATGCAAGACAAGACGTCCACAAGTCCACCAGGATATGCGGTGTTGCAGAGGGCCTTGTTAGCATTTGGTGCTTACAACGAGGCATTCAGGCACATGTTGCCGGTGATCTCAGTTGATGGGACCTGTCTGACAGGCAAATACCCCGAGGAGCCCTTTTCTTGGCCAGACATGAGGAACCGGTGGTGCATTCGTCACCTAGGAGCGAACTTTTTCAAGAGTTTCCGAAAGAACCGTTGATGAAGATTTTCAAGAGGATGGCGATGCAGAACCAGCGGAGAAAATTTGATGCTTTGTGGGCGTTGTTAGATGAGCACACCAGGAAGCACGTCGATGAGAGGAGCAAGAGGCCAGTCATTCTTGGGGTGGCACAACCGCAATGCTTGCCAGCACTCGATGAGAATAACCCAGCTGGTCCAAGAAGGAGGAGCTCATGAAACATCAAGTGCTTCTCGCAGTGGATCGAGGGAGAACCATTGGAGAAGTAGTCGCTATTGCACGATACGGACGACACAAGGTACGGCATAATGGCGAATAACCTTGCTGAGGTGTACAATTTGATTCTCAGGTGCCTCCATTCTCAACCCCTTATCACCATCGTAGAAGTTGTTCTTCATAGCACAATTGGTCGCCTGTGGAGAGACGCGAATGCCGCACTTCATGCGCCAATCCCCGAGCCCCGTATTCGCCGAAAATTACGGCATACATGGAGACGAAGGCACAGAAGGGTCCATTGCACACTATGCAGGTCATGGGCAATAGGGAGCATCATTTCGATGTGGTACTCCGTGATAGAGCTGGATTTGGGACGACTCGTTCCCTTGTTACCCACGAGGTATGCCTTGGAGATCATGCAAACGAACCTAGCTGCACATGCAACAAGCTGAAGCTGTTACACAAGCCAAGGCGAACTCGGTCCTCGCGGGTTGTCCGCTGCAAATACAGCTGTGGTCGTTCGAGCGCTTCAGCCTCGGACGACATTTGCTAGAGGACATGAGTTCGTACAGGGCAAAGATGTACCCTGAGAGAGATATCGACCGGCCGACGATGGGTTCTATCTAGGGTCGTCGACGGGTAAGTATTACCACAAGCAGCTATTTCCTTCTTATTAACGATGGTCGTACGTAACAACTGTTCTTCCTTGTAGGTACAGTTCATGCACGTGCAGGTCACGTGAGCGTATCTGCCCTTTGTGGAGCAGTTGGACGGCCTCACAGCCGACGACGTGTGCTAGGAGCCATACTTACCTACAAAGACCGCAGACCATGCTCATGACGGTCATCCACACCGTGTCTTTGGCGTGACCAAAGCTTTCGGTGACACACCTAAGCTTGTGTACGATATCTTCGTAGAGGACTATGCGCCCCAGCGAGTGATGCGACAGTTTGGTCTACGCTAGGCGATTCCTGTACCAGTCGGACCACCGCTCCCGCTGAACTTGCACGCGTGAGTGACCGCTTCTCATAAATCTGTACGTGCTTACTACTCCATTTGGAAGTACTTACATAATAGTCCTACAAGCAGGCACTACAGAAAGGGAGTTAAACGTGGCACGGACTGGACGACGAAGATGCAGGGGTGGACTGCACAGTGGGCACACCACCAGAGGTCCTATCTGGGAGTGCCCTCACCGGTGCACCAGTGGGCACACAGACAGCGATGCAGCCCACTCCACCAGCTCAGCGGCAAGTGCGACAGTCTCCTAAGCGTCTTATGTTGTCTGGGCGCCGTCATCCATTGCAGCGGAGGATGGCCAAGCAGGGCCATATGGGAGGACACGGAGACGGAGGGGGCCAGGGTGGCGATGGAGGGTGTGTTGTGGATGTTGTTGGGGGACGATAGTCCTCATTGTATACTTTATGTTCATGTACTTCTTACATTTGTTATTTACGTAGTAAACTTTTACTTGTAAAGTGCCGAGCTTACTTCTACTTTTCCTTACCTTCTTGATGCGCACATCAAACGAACAGTAAACTGCACTAATGGCAACCGCAGCAACGCACGAACCATTCAATTACATGCTTAACAACATTGAAAATTATTTCGAACAAGAGTGCTGAGCACACCCATATAACCGTACACATCGTTGCCTACATGTCGAACGAGCCTCGTGGCACCCACATGGAGTATTGCTGAGGGGGTCATCTCGGACGTGGCTAGCCATCGTTGTAGTGGCAAACACATATACAACTAGGGTTCGCGTAGCAGCATGACGGGTCGTACCAACTCCCTATGTTGATGACCTCCTCGTTGCCCCTCTCGCGCTCCACTTGTTGACGGAGGTCATCGTTCTGCTCTTCGAGACTCTCATTGCGTGCCTCCAATCAAAGATTCGCTCCCACAATGTATGCACGTACGTCGACATATACCGTTCGTGGGGAGGATCGATCCATCGCACGAAGTCATATTTATCCACCTACTACAAACAAACATTAACATCGAAGCTACATTAGTAGTACAACAAAATAGACGAGTGCGAACTTGTACCATGGAGTATGGGCACCGAAAGAAACGTCGACCACCATCCGTATGGCTTTCTACCACTTGCACCACCGCGTCCTGCATGTGTTTGCATTTCGGCCACACTAGCTGAGCGCGCCTACTTGGTAACAAGCGGTACGTAGGGCTGAAGTCCTCATTCCTTTCGAGCGGAAGGTCCTCTTTTGGTGACCTATGTTCCAATGGTCCCTCGACGTCCATCATGGTGGCTTACTCTATGACGGAGAAGATAGTTCTTCCAACCAGCACCACCTCGTCCATTCATTATATAGCGTAACTTCAGCCCATATTTGCTCGGTGACATGACATGACAACCCATCTTTGCACAGTGAGAAGACCGGGTGTGCCAACTTTGCGTAGTGAGAAGAACAGCTTTCCGCTGTGACATGACCGCACGGGCCAGCTTTCCACAGCGACATGACCGCACGGACCATCTTTCCTCAGTGACATGACATGACGACGTAGCTTCGCGCAGTGAGAAGACCGAACGTGCCAGCTTTCCTCAATGATATGACATGACGACGTAGCTTTTCACAGTGACATGACAGCACGGGCCAGCTTTGCGTAGTGAGAAGACCGAATGTGCCAGCTTTTCTCAGTGACATGACATGACGATGCAGCTTTTCACAGTAACATGACATCACGACCCATCTTTTCGCAATGAGAAGACCGAACGTGACAGCTTTGCGCAGTGATAAGACATGACGACGTAGTTTTTCATAGTGACATGACCGATGGCCTAGCTTTGCGCAGCGACATGACCGCACGTGCCAGTTTTCCACAGCGAAAAGACCTCGCGGCCCAGCTTTACTAGCTTTGCACACTATAAAATGAGGACCACATGATTTCTCAAAGAATACCTCGCAATCAAACACCACACTACACCACTCTTCCTTCACCACAACGGGATGGACGAAAGGCAAAAGAAACAATTGGACAAGATGATGAAGCAATGGGAGAGACCCACACCTAAATACGCTCATTGCCGCCACGATGAGAAAATAAGGGCTATTGCAGCCCAGACAAAACAAGCCTAGCGTGCTACGAGGTCAACTCCCCACAATGAGGCGCCCCATAGCAACAACCCCATCCCGAACGTTTCCACCGAGCGTTCGTCGCAACTCCCACTCGAGGGGGAGACACCCCCTTTGTTGGTGCGGGGACATATGCAAGTTCTTCAAATCTAAGCATCACATCAGCCACAACTACTCCAAGACTATCCCGATCATTGCCTAGACACCGCAACCTATCGGTGCAGTAAGAACCAGTCCACCATTTTCCTACCTTTTCTCCTTCACAAGACGCACTAACAATCTCTCCTCAGATTTACGGTCCCCGAACCCTTATGTGGCTACCGCAAATGGATCGATCTTGAGATCCACCCTGAGGACCAATGGGCCCTCGATTTCGAGGAGTGGAATATCGCAAGGTCATCGGAGATGCAGGAGGAGCGCCGCAAGAACGAGCAAACCCTACGTATACAACGTGAGACGAAAGCTCATCTCGAAGCGTGAACGCGTAGGGAGTGGGAGGCTTGTAACAGCCTAGGTTTTTATACAAAAATAATAATAGTAAAAATAATTTAAAATAAAAATAAGTGTTTTGGTTGCCTAAATTTTATTTTCGATATGCCACGATTTTTCTACTTTTAAAAATGCTGGATTTGAAAAGTAATTTAGGTAAAACATAAAATATTGTTAAATAAAATGATTTTTGATTTTATATAAAAATCCTATTTCAAATTAAATATTTGGAAGCATTTGGCGTTTATTTGGGTTTTTTATGTTTTTCTGGATTTTAAAAATTAATTTCAAAGCTAACAAGTATTTTTGTAAAAAATTAAAAGACCAACTTTAAGTTGGAAATATTTTTTCCTAAGTCTAAATCATCTTCAGGAATTTCTGTCAATTTTTTTGAAATTTAATTACCTATTTTCTAAGTGTTTTTGAAAGTTCGTGAAAATCTAAATATAATTTTAAACCCTCTCTCTTCTTGGGCTGACAAGTGTCACGCCTAGATCCAATCTTCCGCACTTAATTAATTATCGGTCTTCCATCTTCACTGAACCCACTCCATCTCCATCCGATAGCCTGGATTCAATCTGCGCTGCCCGATCTGACCCCATCACTGGTCCGTGAACCCAGTTCACCATAGACCCAGTCCGCAAAAGCCACCTATCAGCCAAATATAATCCTTTTCCTTTTGAAAAATAAATCAGTGGAAAAATCAATTTCCTTGTCGATCTGACGTCATAAATCCTTTTTCCTGAAGAAAAATAATTCAATTCCTTGGAAAAAAATTATTATTTTTATCTTCTTTTTCTCTCTCCTCTCATTTCTTCAACTTCTTCACGTAACACTTCGTCCCGAGCCGAGCGTCTGTCCCGTGCACGCAGCGCCATGATCGACATTTTGAAGCTTTCAAATCTCGTGATTTTCGGTCATTCTGAAGCTTTCAAATCTCGTGATTTCCTAAACGATTTCTTGCACAATAAAAAGCATTTAATCCGTCTCATCAACACTCTTTCATTCCCTGCCTTAGCCTCCAATTTGGTGTGCCCATTTCATGGGAATATTCCTTGTCACCGAGAGGACATGCCGGGTCGATCTACTCATCCGGTCTATTTCTGCGCCTATAAAAAAGAGCACCGGGTGCCCCTCCTCATCCTCATTCACCATCAAAAATCTCAAGGCCTCTCTCCCTTCCTCCTCGCCGCAATCGGCATTTTCTCTGACCAACCAAACGGCGTTCTTCGGCCGTTTGCGTCATCTACAGTGGAGCCCAGCCACCATTGACCACATCATTGGCTTCGCCAAGATTCTACATGGTGCTTCCTCGTTTCGCGGTGCTTACTGAACATCGCCGAAGCACCGTGGCCAAATCACGCCCTCGTGTCTCTCGTCGCCGTCGGCCAACCATGCATGTTCCACCACAACCAAGGTGAGCATTGTGTTCCCCGTATTCTCCTCTTCATTTTGCCATAAACCTCACCCGCTAACTCCTCTCCATTTGTCCAGAATGCCGATATCAACCCGCTGGTCACCGAAGGTCTTCTCCACCGTGTTCTGTCACCGAAGGTCTTCTCCACCGTGTTCTGCCACCGTTTATACCATTGAGTTCACCTCAATGTGTTCTATATCGTGCTTCCATCGCCATCACCTAAAGATTTCTCGAGTCCTCGTCGACCTTGTCGAGCCACGACACTAAAACCGTGTCTTTGCGCGTACACCACTTTTTTAGTGAGCGATTTGCTCTTTGTCCGTGTCATATCGTGTCCTAGGCTCTATGAAATTTTTCTACCAATTGTCAGAAATTGAGCATTCCGCGAAAATGGCCGTTTTGGGATATCTTTCTCACATAAAATGATAAGTTTTTGAAATGTATTCTTAAATTCGGTGGGTCAAGAAGGTTGATAAAATTATTTCAAAATAAAATATAAAATCTGGTTTAGACTGTTGTTCGGTGACACAGTGTTGATTGTTGGGCATAGGGGGTATGTGGTTGAGCCTAAGTCAATTAAGAACAGGTCTGTGAGCTACTATTGCAAAGTTCTTTCGTACTACCACAAGGCTGGTATGGGACAATCCTGCCTGATTAATTTGCGGGTCCCAACTGAGTCTCGTCGTAGGTTGAAAGTGAGCGTAGCGTATGCCATGAGAAGTCTCACTCGGCTCAAGAGGGGGTCCCGGTCTGTTGGATTCCTTACTGGGGTGAAATCTTAGTGTTGCCTTGGCTAGGTTGAAGGCTTTGGATTGTAAAGGCATTGTCATGATCTCCTCGCCGCACACCTAAGAAAATGTGTTAATCCGGTGGCAATATGGGATGATCATGTCTTGTGGGTAAAGCTGTACAACCTCTGCAGAGTGTATAATCTATCATAGATAGCCGTGCCCATGGTCATGGGCATGCCGAGTAAAGTTTTTCATGGATTAGACTTTGTTTTTCAAAATAGTTTTTGAAAATCTTATGGATAGATGGAATCCATGAGAGATTGAAAGCTTATGGATGGATGAAATCCATGAGTGATTGGAAGCGTATGGATGGATGGAATCCATGCGAGATCTTTTGGAAAGGATGGTCCGGGTGGGATGCCTGTGGTTAGGTTAGTGTTTGATCGGAGCCTGCACTAACGATATTAATTTCATTTACAATTACAGTTTTTACTTACTGTATTAAATTTAGCCTTTTCAATCTAGTTATTGTATTTCTTTAAATGTTGTTTTATGCTCAAATAACCATATATGCCTTCTTTTGTTGTCTTTATTATTATGTTGCATTTCTCCATGTAATTTGCGGAGTACAAGTTTGTACTCACCTTGCTATCTCCACACAGAGGAAGACGACTTCGACAACGGTGAAGACCTGGAAGAGTTGGCCGCTTCTTACTGTCGTTTGCCTGTAGGTAGACTCAATGGGCTTCTTCCGTTTCAGTGTTTTTTTTCTCCTGCTTATTATTTAATTTTGGCTTATGTGTTGTGGATGCAAACTTTGGCAATCGTGCCCATATTTAGTTAATAAATATCATTATGATTAATATTTATCTTTATTGTACAATATGTGCACTGACTAATCCTGGACTAGTGTGATTTACACAGAATCTAGGAGTTGTTGCTCCGGATAAAATGATATTTTGTTTTTCTATAAAAAATCCTATTTCAAATTAATTATTTGGAAGCATTTGGCGTTTATCTGGATTTTCTGGATTTTACAAATCAATTTCAAAGCTAAAAGTATTTTTGTAAAAATTAAAAGACCAACTTTAAGTTGGAAATATTTTTTCTAAGTCTAAAACATCTCCAGAAATTTCTGTGATTTTTTTTAAATTTATTTTATTTTTTGGAAAAAATATTTTTTCTTATTTTTCTCTCTCCTCTCATTCTTCATCTTCTTCACGTAACGCTTCGTCCCGGATCGAGCCGTCCGTCCCGTGCGCGCAGCGCCATGACCGACATTTTGAAGCTTTCAAATCTCGTGATTTCCTCAACGATTTCTTGCGCAATAAAAGTCATTTAATCCCTCTCATTAACACACTTCCATTCCCGGCCTTAGTCCCCAATTTGGTGCGCCCATTTCGCAGGAATATTCCTTGGCACCGAGAGGACATGTCATGTCGATCTCCTCATCCAGTCCACCTCCGCATCTATAAAAGGGAGCACAGGGTGCCTTTCCTCATCCTCATTCACCACCAAAAATCTCAAGGCCTCTCTCCCTTCCTCCTCGCCGCAATCAATATTTTTCTCTGTCCAACCAAACGGCGTTCTTCGGCCGTTTGCGCCCTCTACAGTAGAGTCCGGCCACCATTGACTACATCATTGGCTTCGCCTTCGCATGTTTTACATCCCTCGCCTTCACCGGAGCTTCACCGGAGCATCACCGGAGCACTGTGGCCAAATCACACTGTTGTATCTCTCATCGCCGTCGGTCGACCGTGCTTGTTTCACCACAACCAAGGTGAGCATTGCGTTCCCCATGTTCCCCTCTTCGTTTTGCCACAAACCTCACCCGCTAACTCCTCTCCGCTTGCTCGGAACGTCGATGTCAACCCGCCGGTCGCCGAAGGTCCGATGTCCTTTGGCCAAGCTGCTATACCGTTGAATTCATCTCGACGCGTTCTACGTCGTGCTTCCATCGCCATCACCTAAAAATTTCTCGAGTCCTCGTCGACCTTATCGAGCCACGGCACTAAAACCATGTCTTCGCGCGTACACCACTTTTTCGGTGAGCGATTTGATCTTTGTCCATGTCATATTGTGTCCTAGCCTCTAAGAAATTTTTCTACCATTTTTATTTAATTTTTCGTAGAGCCAATTGTCAGCAATTGAGCTTTCCGCGAAAATGGCTGTTTTCGACTCCCGACATCGATTCGTCGCTTCTGGTGAGTTTTAGCCTATGCCGTCACCTTTGTTAGAATTGTCTCATCACGTTCTACGCTGTACTTCCCTCTTTTCCTCCAAAAAACATCCACAAATTTTTGCCTCTGACACCTCGCCATGGGCGCCAATGACATCTCGTGTCCCATTTATCCGGTGATATTTTCTCCAATTCTTTCGCGTCAAAACGTGTCAAACCATCCTAGGTAGCTACCTTCCAAGTGGTTTTAGATTCGCTTCACCGAGCACCAAGATATTAAATAAAAATCATTTTATTTAATAATATGTTTATGTTTTTACCTAAATTACTTTTCAAATCGTGCGTTTTTAAAAGCTGAAAAAATCAGGGCAAATAAAAAGTAAAATTTAGGCAACCAAAACACTTATTTTTATTTTAAATTATTTTTACTATTATTATTTATTTATAAAAACCTGGGCTGTTACAAGGCTCGTGAGGGGGCGCGAGAGGAGGGAAATGACGAGTAAGGCAAAAGAGGCCGCCGAGGAGTTCAACGCCGACCGGGCAAGGAAGGGAAAATGGCCCCGGTCCATACAGTTGGTCATACAAGCAGTTCGGTGGTTTAGTCACACATGATGCTATTTGTTATGCATGTAACCAAAAAGTACGCGACATGTTACTCTCAATTGTATTAGAAAGTTTATTTAAATTCAGACAAGCTTATTATATCATCTTTTCACATTCAATGATTCACATAGCAAGCCATCTAGCAATATTAACATACCGATTTTCTTCGTACACAAATTCTCAGTAACTTCAAAATATCACTTACCATCATATGTACCGATCGTTCTATGGTCAATCGTTCCTAAAAAAATTTTAAAAATTTTTACGCACGTACAATATGCAATGAACATAAACTTTTATTACAACCCAGCAGATTATTTTTTAATTAAAAACTATAAAATTGATAAAATTTATAAAATTCACAGGAACCGAGTACAGTCGCCCACCCATTGTCGCACAGAAATTCACGGGAACTTTTATTTACAAAATTCACGGGCCACTTGTCGCACAGAAACATACATAAAGCAAAGTACTGTTCAACTAGTACACATCCTGTCTAAGGCTGTGGCATACGAATCAGATCATTCGTTGTCTTCACCAGGGATGAAAGGGTCTTATAACTCGCAGTGTCAGCGACACTGCCAGTGAGAAGCATGCACCGTTCCAATTCCAGCATGGTTTCTGCGGCGTTTTTCAGTACCTCGTCAATGTTTTCTTGCTGGAAGGACTGCTTAGTGATGTGTCTCCCCTCCATTAAACAGATAGACAGCGTAGCCGTGGCCCTGATTATCTCTAGACAAGCAGGTGTGGATTCGCTGTTCCTTTCTATTATTTCCTTCAGCTTCTTCACAAATCTGTCGGGTGCAATGGGAAGCAAGGAGCTGGCTGTTGGGACCAAATTTGTGGTAATCATCTGCACAGCAAGGCTTAGTAAGGCAACCAGCAACTTCTTTTCGTTAGGTTCCATTTGGCCTTGACGACTTTCAGGAAGATTATGCAATGTAACTGGCAGAACCTATCACAAGAAATCTCAGTTAGAAAAATTGGATTAAGAAGATGATGTCTGCCAGTTGACAAACAACATTACAACAGGTCAAAAAAACAGAAGAATGTTGACTAGTTGCCACACAACATTACAGTAGGTCAAACAAACATCAGAATGTTGTATTCGAGATTTATTTTCCATTAGAGGAAGAGAGCCTGATGTACTGTGCTTTTTTATATAGCAATTTATTCTTCAATAATCTGTTTGAAATTAGGTATGGTTGCATCATGCTTACCATTGTAAATATGCCGCAAAGTTGTTCGAGGCAACCCCTTTGTTCTTGTGGATTTTGTTGAGATGATGCCTGGTTTTGCTTAATATCAAGTTGTACATCCGCTGTCTCTGGTTCAGCACCACTTAAAATTAGCAGAACCTATCACAAGAAATCTCAGTTAGAAAAATTGGATTAAGAAGATGAGGTCTACCAGTTGACAAAAACATTACAACAGGTCAAACAAACTGCAGAATGTTGACCAGTTGCCACATAACATTACATCAGGTTAGAGGAAGAGAGCCTGATGTACTGTTCTTTTTGATAAAGCAATTTATTCTTCAACAATCTGTTTGAAATTAAGTATGGCCGCATCATGCTTACCACTGTAAATTTGCTGCGAAGTGGTTCGAGGCAACCCCTTTGTTCCTGTGCAATGGAGTTTGCGCAAAAATGAGACAGCATTTGTGCTATCACAGTTAAGTGATTTACGTGAGTAACATTGTCAAGCATGCCTGCAAGCTTGCCAATCACTGTTTGCCCTGTCGGTGCACCCATAATAATCCTACGCATAATCATCCTACGGTTATTATCCTCACTGCTTCTAGCGAGTGCAGTCAGTGCTTGCCCTGCTGTTGTCGCGCCTTCACTGTTGCTGTCATCCAAGAACAGACGCAGCAGCTCATCGATGATTCTCTCCACTCTGTAGCTGTTGTCACCAAAACACAAACGCAACAGCTCATCAACGAAGCCACTCATGTGCTGAAAATTTCCCCTCCTGGCCTCATCCAGAGCTAGAGTTTTAGCGATATCAATCAATAGAGTTTCTGACCGCTGTTCGTCGCCAGTGATTTTCTGTACCATCTCTTCGATGCTGTTGGCATCGCCCAAGAATTGTCCTGTTAGCACTCTACCGTTTCCACCAGTCCCCCTGACAAGCTTGGTCACCACGCTTAATGATTCTTTAATTATTTCAATGGATGCACGGTCATCCGTGCTGCCTGGATAGAAGCCATTACGGAGTGGTGCTATGATCTTGGATACGAGGCCGTTGGTCCTGAGTATCTCCGTGCAGTTATCCGGATCAGCACAAAGCTCAGAAAGAATCAGCAGGCCGTGGGCAATGAGAGCCTTGCTTTCTGTTTTATTCTGTCGTCAGTAGCTTGTTTCACCCTGTTCACCGAAGGAGGGTCGAGCAGGGATGATATGGATCGTATTGCTCCGGGTATATCAGCTAGGTGCATGTCTCTAGCAAGCTTTGCGACAACCGCAGCCGTGCACGCCTTGGTCTTGTTATCAACTAGGCTCTTTGAGCTCAGCATCCCAATCAGCCTGGCAATACTTTTTTCTGAAGATTGAATCTGGGAAACTGCTCTTGCTCTATGGGCATCTTGTTCCATCAATGTGTGCAGTACGGAGACTGCGGTGATGTGACCATCATCAGATTCATTTTTCAGAAGGTCCTGAGCAAAGGAAACTAAGTTCCTCTTAATGGTGTTTGACACGCCGGCTTGGATGCATCTGTCAAGGGTGTTATCAATGTATCTATCGATCAGTTTTGTTGTGTCCGTCGTGTCAAATCCACGCTTGTTCCTCACTGAACGTGCAACTTGCTGACGATGACCCCAGAGTCTCCAGCAGAGTAAGAGAAATGCACCCTGGGTAAGAACTAGAGCGTAGAAGAAGATGAGTGCCGGCTTCACATTCGCTTCGCTCGCGTCGGTGCTGTCGCCTCCGTAGTCTTTCCCCGCGATGGCCACGAGGCGAACGATGGATAGCACGATGCAGGTTGAGGCTGCAGCCACCGGAGCTATGGTGATCAGTAATGCTGCCAAGGCCAGTTCACCCATGAATTCTGGTGCCTTTGCCACGAAGCTCCAGAACATCTTGACGTATTTTATTGGATTTCGACCATTTGCTGACGGAGTGTGATCCTTTTGCGTCAATGGTTCAACGTACAAGTCGATGTAGGCTTGCGGAGCATCGGAGAAAAATTTTGCCTCGGGATATGGATTGAAGCCAATGATTCTGCCGTTAAATGGTGGTAGCAAAATTCAATATGAGCGGTGTCAAGATAGAGGCAAACAACAAGATCGAATCAGCTTGCTTCTATCCTAGGAAGTTTTTTCTTCTTCAATAAATATAAACTTTAAGCAACCATTATAGGTTAGAGACTGTTATTGAGTAGTATTCTCTTTCATTTAAAACAAGGGCCTGCTTGGAATACAGCAATTTTGTACAAATTTTACAGGAATTTCACATTAAACAATTCAGTTCTCATAAGAATCAGAGATTTTCCCGTGTTCTAAAGACGGTTGTAAGAATTATAACTTGAAAGCCTAGAAAAATCCCTACCGTGATCCACTAGCGGTAACTCGAATTTGAGTTAAATTTGGCCATTGAAGATAATATGTTAAAGTAGAGGAGCTGTTGGCCGGTGGGGCCGGTGTAATGCCCTTGCCGAAGTAGCTGTTGCCCATGATGCCTAGGTGTATTACAAGTGGAGTGACTCCCACGTAGAGAGTTTTAAGCAGAACTAGAATGGTAAGAACAAAGCGCTATGTAGTGGTGGTGATCGATCAACTGATCATTCATGGCCTTAACCTAGTGAGTACTAGTAATCACACAACGAGCAATCGAGAAACTCTTGTATACATGCCTTGCAGATTGTATGAAGACAATGACCGTCGCGAACCAGAAATCCATCTTCTCAAGTATGGTGGCGAAGCCGCCAAGCAGTACGACCGTGGCCCAGATAGAGGCGAGAAAGCCGAAGCCCGTGGCAAGCAGCTGCAGGAACGCCTCGCACACCAAGCAGAGGTTAAGCGGCTCCTCCTCCGGTGTTGTATCTCCGTACAAGTACCGGCCCCTCGCTTGTTCCAGCTCCAGCCTCTGTGCGCCTTGTTGGCGGGCCGACCCCAACGCAACGGCGAGGAGCTTGCCACTGATCATCGACAACACGAGCTCCGCCATTGCTTCTCGGTTGATAAGCAACAAGCGACAAGCGGCACCTTGCGTCACTCCTTGCCAGAGAGGGACCGGAGACTGAGGAGGCGAGGGCGGCGGCGGAGGCCGCGAGGAGGAGGCGGAGCCGGAGGAGGCGAGGGTGGAGCCGGAGGGCGGAGGAGGAGGAGGAGGCGGAGCCGGAGGAGGCGAGGCCGCGAGGAGGAGGCGGAGACTGAGGAGGCGAGGGCGGAGCCAGAGGAGGCGAGGGCGGCGGCGGAGGCCGCGAGGAGGAGGCGGAGCCGGAGGAGGCGAGGGTGGAGCCGGAGGGCGGAGGAGGAGGCGGAGCCGGAGGAGGCGAGGGCCGCGCCGGGGGCCACGACGGAGCCAGAGGAGGAGGCGGAGCCGGAGGAGGCGAGGGCGGCGGCTGGCACTGGGGCGCGACCGCGCAAGGCGAGGGCGGAGGCCGACGCAGTTAGGGGAGAGCCGCCGCGGGAGAGAGGGGAGAGCCGCCGCGGGAGGAGGGGAGAGCCACCGTGGGGGCAGAGGGGAGAGGAGAGGCGCCGCGAGGGGAGAGGGGAGAGACGCGGCCACCATCGGGATGCCCGGACGCGGAAGGTGGGAATAGACGCGAGAAGATCAAGGTTTCCATCGTGGGCTGGGCCACTTATGCCGCCTCGGGTTGGGCTGTGATGTCTCGAGCTAAGTCATTAATAATGTATTTTTCAGCCTGTTTAAAGATACTTTTGCACTGTTAATTTTATTGGGCCTCGGCCATAGCCTACTAGCCCGAGGCCCAATTCCGCTCCTGAGGGACCCTGTTCTTCTAGACCTAGGCCTCCTCTGAGCAGCAGGAGCTACACAAGCTAGGGAGAATACTAGCTTCTGGTTGGTCTTCTACTTCCTCAGCAGTTCGGGTAAGAGTAGCTAGGGAGAATCTTGGATCGATGGAGACGGAGAATAGTTTAACGAGTTGCTAGGTTTAATACCTTGTATCTTTATATAACTCCCTATTACGAGAGGAGGAAACCCACATGGCGCTCGGCCACGTCGCCAGCTGGCGCCGGCGCCGTGTGGCGTCGCGATTTTAAACGGTCTGGTGACCAAATTTACGAAAAAACCCCTGTATTTTTCTGAAATTACGTAAAGGTCCTTAGTTCTCGCGAAAAGGTCCCTGGAAAATTTTTTTAGCCCCTCCGTTTAAAAATTTTCGGAAATTGCGCACGGTCCCGTTTTTTACGTCTGGTCCTCGGTTTTTCGAAAAAGCCCTCGCCTTTTTAAAATACGTTTTGCCCCGGTTTTTTTGAAAACTCCTCACAATTATCGTCTCTTTTATTTTAGTACGTGCGGTGGGTGGCGGCGTGGCGCCGCGCCTATGAATCTAGTTGTATCTAAAGGGCCCCACAATGTCTTAATTGCCTCATAAATCTGTCATCTCTAATGGTCAGAACTAATTTTTTTCAGATACAAGCCCTACCCCAATTCAATGTCGTATCTACTGTTTTGGTTTGCTAAAAAGCTTGCATCTCATACAAGCATCCTCTCTCTCTTCTTTATCACTAAAAAAATTAATGTGGCATGGTTGGCCCGTGGCAAGCCGCTGCAGGAAGACCTCCCACACCGAGCAGAGGTTAACCGGCCCCTCGCTTGTTCCATCTCCAGCCTGCGTGCTGTTGAATAATTCTTGTGCATCGCTTAGTTGTTAGCTGGTCTTTCGATTAGGTGGTTATGTGCATGGCTGTTTGTTAGATGTGGCGTGCATGTCGGGGATAATAACCTCAGTCTAGTTGTAATCATTCTCTATATAAGAAAACAGAGTCAGAGGAAATAAATGATTCATTCGGTAACACAAAACTGACAAGAGTCTCTGTGTACATCCATTGAGTTCGAGTGAGTTTACTTATGTGCAGAATCCTGAGTTCATCGGCGACGTGGACTACGTCGTCACTCCGGCGATCTCTGACAAGTGGTATCAGAGCTCGTTGTGGGCTGGGGCTCGATCGCGGCGAAGTGCCGCCGTTGGAATCGTAACCGCGCGAGTGACTCTGCACTGATGGTGGGGCCGATGTCACCACCACCGAAGGACAGCGAGAAAGACGACGGGTTGAGCGGCACCAAGGACGGCGCCGTAGTCCAACGGGTAGTCTGTGAGGTGGCCGGCGGGACTAGCTACCCCGCTCTCACCAAGACCAACTACTCCGACTAGGTGCGCCTCATGAAGGTGAAGCTCAAGGCTCGGGGGCTCTGGAGAGCCATCGACAAGGGCGATGTCGATCCCCAGGAGGACATGATGGCGCTCGACGCCTTATGCAGCGTCGTCCCCCGGAGATGGCGTCCGCGATCGCCGACAAGGAAACGTCGAAGGAAGCGTGGGATGCCATTGCCACCATGCGCGTCGGCGACGACCGCGTGAAGAAAAACACCGCCCAGCAGCTGCGGCGGGAGTTCGACCTGGCGACGTTCAAGGACGGCGAAACCGTGGAGGACTATGCGCTCCGTCTGAGTGGCATGGTGGCCACTCTAGCGACGCTCGGTGAGGTTGTGGAGGAGACCAAAGTGGTGGAGAAAATGCTCTGCAATGTGCCGTCACCGTTGAAGCAGATTGTGCTGGCGATCCGGACGCTCCTCGACACCTCCACGCTTACCGTCGCTGACCTAACGGGGCGACTAAAGGCCGTCGAGGATTCATTTGAGCCGCCGCCGATGATACAACATGACGGCAAGCTGTACCTGACAGAAGAAGAGTGGGACGCGCGGCGGAAGAGGCGTGAGGCGGAGAACCAGAGCAGCGGCGGCGCGAAGTCTTGTCTGTGGCGGACACAGGCATGGGCGTGGCAGAGGGCGTGGGAGCGACGACGAGACGGCATGGGCTTCCAGCCCGGGGAACAACCCGGGCACGACCAACAAAGATGAGTGCCGGCGATGTGGAAAAACCGGTCATTGGGCCCGTGACTGTCGCTCCAAGCCCAAAAGGGAGCAAGCCCACGTCATCCAGATGAGGAGGAGACGTTGATGCTGCTCAGGTCAACACCCCTCATTCCCCTCACCTCGCCTCCGCCGCCGCCGAGATACACCACGCCACCACCACCATCATTTCCATCACGAGCGTCATCTCCTGCTCGCTCGTGCTCACCACCACCACGCGCGGCGGTCCCGAGCACGCGTGCCGACGTGTCGTTGCGGGATCTGGCACAGGCGCCCGCCATCAGCAGACCGGAGGATGGGGCGAGATCTGGCGCTCCACTACAGCTGCGAAAAGAGAAGGTCTTCGTCCACCTCGATCAGGAGGAGGCCCGTAACGCCAAGCCATGGATCCTCGACACCGGGGCAACGAATCACATGTCGGGGTCCCGAGAGGCGTTCGCGGATCTGGACACAGCGGTGTGCGGGACGGTGCGTTTCGGCGACGGCGGAGTGGCGTGGATCGAGGGCTGTGGGACGGTGCTGTTCAAACTCAAGAACGGCGACCATCGCTCCTTCACTGGCGTCTACTTCATCCCTAAGCTCACAATAAACATAGTGAGTGTTGGGCAGCTCGACGAGGTCGGGTACGACATCAACATCAGCTTCGGGGTGATGCGGATCCGTGAACCAGGTGGACGGCTACTGGCCAAAGTCGCATGCGCGGTGAACTGGTTGTACGTGCTCGACGTCAACCTCGCCGCGCCAAGATGCCCGATGCGTGTGGCGAGGAAAGCGCCTGGCGATGGCACGCCAGGCTCGGCGACATCAACATGCTAGCACTCCGCAAGATGGCAAGGGAGGAGATGGCTGTGGCCTGCCTACGATCGAGCAGGTGGACTAGTTGTGCGAGGCGTGCCTCGCCGGCAAGCAGAAGAGGACACCATTCCCGGACTAATCACACTGGCGTGCGGAGCGCGTACTTGAGCTGATCCATGGGGATCTCTGTGGACTGGTGACGCCGGCGACACCGAGCGGGAACATCTACTTCCTGCTACTAGTCGACGACCGAAGCCGCTACATGTGAGTGAACCTGCTGCCGTCCAAGGACCGTGCAGCAGCGGCCATCAAAGACTTCCAGGCGCACGCGGAGGCTGAGTCGGGATGCATGCTGAGGGCGCTCCGCACGGATCGTGGCGGAGAGTTCACCGCTAAGGAGTTCATGGAGTACTGCGCGACTGAGGGTGTCCAGCGACAGCTGACGACACCGTACTCCCTGCAGCAGAACGGAGTCGTCGAGCGCCGAAATGGCATGGTGGTCGGAACCGCCCGCAGCCTGCTCAAGGCAAAGGGGTTGCTAGGCTGGTTCTCGGGAGAAGCGGTGAATACCGTTGTTTACCTAGTGAACAAGACACCGACGAAGAGCGTGGAGGGTGTGACTCCGTTTGAGGCATGGTACGGGCAAAAGCCGGCTGTTCATCATCTGTGGACGTTCGGCTGCCTCGTCTATGTCAAAAACACGACCCCTCATATGAAGAAACTAGATGACCGTGGTCGGAAGATGATCTTCGTTGGCTACGAGCGGGGCTCCAAGGCTTACCGTGCATATGATCCGGTCGCGAAGCGTGTCCACGTAACGCGGGATGTAATTTTTGACGAGGCTGGCCAGTGGGACTGGTCAAATAGCGAGGAGCACGACAGTGATACAAGAAACTCCGACGACATCTTCACCGTCGAATACAGGGTTGTGCCAGAGCACGGGGAGCCTCCGGTTATGCACTCGGCTTCCCCTGCTTCACCAGTAACCACTCCAGTGGCACTCCCTACGTCGCCCCCGACCTCACCCTTGACGGCGGATGTTACGATACTAGGGATCCAGTTCGCCTCGCCACCGACGGAACTGGGGGACCAGTTGGACGCAGACCACGACGACGAGGCGTCGCTGCATTTTCGGACATTGGACAACGTCATCGGCCCTGCAACTCCACCCGAGTACGCAGTGCGTGATCTGGGTGACGGCCAGCTCTTTGTGGTGAGTGCGGAAGAGCCTACGACGTTCGCTCAGGTGGAGCGAGACCCACGCTAGCGCCGGGCGATGGAGGAGGAGTTGCAGGCTATTGAGGAGAACCACACGTGGACACTCACTGAGCTCCCGCCTGGCTGGCGTGCCATTGGACTCAAATGGGTGTACAAGGTCAAGAAGGACGAGCACGGCGCGATGGTGAGGCACAAGGCACGGCTCGTCGTCAAGGGGTACGCGTAGCGCCAAGGCGTCGACTGCGACGAGGTGTTTGCCCCAGTAGCACACATAGAGGCTGTGCGGCTACTACTGGCTCTGGCAGCGCATGAAGGGTGGGAAGTCCACCACATGGACGTCAAGACGGCGTTCTTGAATGGCGACCTTCAGGATGAGGTATTTGTGGAGCAGGCACCGGGTTTTGCTCAACCCGTCCATGAACACAAGGTATTCAAGCTTCATAAAGCTCTGTATGGTTTGCATCAAGCCCCTCGTGCTTGGAATCAGAAATTAGATGAAAAACTGGGTGTTCTGGGATTCAAGAGAAGTCTGTCTAAACATGTGATCTATTGCCGAGGTACTGGAACTGAGAGGCTTGTGGTGGGTGTCTATGTAGATGATTTGGTAATCACAGGAACTACCAGCGGCAGCATCAAGAAGTTCAAGGTACAAATGACAGAGATATTCAAGATGAGTGACCTGGGAAAATTGAAGCTAAGCAAGGAGAGCAGTAGTCCATGTGTGGATGCTACTGAGTACAGAAGTTTGGTTGGGAGGTTGAGATATCTGGTAAACACCCGACCTGATTTGGCCTTCTCAGTTGGGTATGTGAGTAGATTTATGGAAGAACCTCATGAGGAGCATCTTGCAGCTGTGAAACAAATTTTGAGATACATAGCTGGGACAAGTGATTGGGGTCTCTTCTATCCAAGAAAGAAAGGTGTGAATGCAGAATTACTGGGTTTCAGTGATAGTGATCTTGCTGGAGACTTGATAGTAGGAAGAGTACTTCTAGAGTCATATTTTTTCTTGGAGATAGTCCAATTAGTTGGAAGTCCTCAAAACAGAAAGTGGTGGCATTATCATGTTGTGAAGCTAAATATATTCTCGCGCTGCACGCTGTCGATCGCTTTGGTTAGCTCATTTCTTTGCCGAGATTTTGAGTCGATTGTAAGCAAGTCGGTGTTAAGGGTGGACAACAAGTCTGCCATTTCATTGATCAAGAATCATGTACATCATGACCGAAGTAAACACATAGACACAAGGTTTCATCTTATCCGGGAATATGTACACAATGGACAGATTGAGGTGAAGTTCATTAGAACAGATGAGCAGCTTGGTGATGTTTTCACAAAACCACTCTGCAAAGGCAAGTTCCAGGAGCTCTGCGCCAAGATTGGCCTCCGTCTCTGTAAGTAGTGAAGTGCACAAGACTTAGAAGGAGATTTGTTGAATAATTCTTGTGCATCGCTTAGTTGTTAGCTGGTCTTTCGGTTAGGTGGTTATGTGCATGGCTGCTTGTTAGATGTGGCGTGCATGTGGGGATAATAACCTCGATCTAGTTGTAATCATTCTCTATATAAGAAAGCAGTCGAGGAAATAAATGATTCATTCGGTAACACAAAACTGACAAGAGTACATCCATTGAGTTCGAGTGAGTTTACTTGTGTGCAGAATCTTGAGTTCACAGGCGACGTGGACTACGTCATCACTCCGGTGATCTCTGACACGTGCGCCTTGTTGGAAGGCGGACTCCAACGCGAGGAGGGGCAGCTTCCGTGCGATTACCTAGATCACTTCCGACACGATGCTCAACACCAATCTCAACTCCATGCACAACGCTCTTGTTGTTACAAACCAGTTACGAAAACTGCCCAATGTAACTGACACCTTTTACTTTTTCTGCCACCCCCTCATATTCTATAAATTGATGTACAGATTCAAAGTTAAATAAGCAATGGAATAAAGTGATCAATTTCTCTCAACACTTGTTCAATCTCTCTTGCAATACGTTATCAGCACGTACAGTGAAACAGAGAAACAAAACACAAAAGGTAATGACACTTTGTGAGAATCATCAACAGGCATTTATGGAGATTCTCATTTTGGTTGATTCCCTGCACAACAAACTGCATATCCTTCTTGCCCCTCTCCATGCACAACCTCCACCACCACGCCCGGCGACCACCACCGTCATTGCCACCGGCCATGGCTCTAGGTCGGTTCGTCGTCGTCCATGGGAGGCGCACGTCATCTTCTCACCAACGCAGGCTCCGTGCTATGGTCCTTACCGGCGACCGGCGCACGCTTCCGTGGCGGCTAACCGCCGTCCCGGCCTTCGGATCCGCACTCCTCACCGGCCTCCTCCGCAGAGGACGCCTTCTCCTCTACATAGGCGTCCCTCGGAAGAGAGGGCGGGCGTCATGACACGGCCTGCAGGCCGCTGGAGCACGCTGAGACGCAGCTCGGCCGCTCGGCCAACAGCAGTGGCTGCTGCCCGGCAACAACGTGCGGCATGGCGGCTAGGGTTTTGGGAGTTAGGGCAACCCTAACTCCCTCCTTTATATATGGCCGCCTAAAAATGGGCTTTGGCCCATAAACTCCCATCTCCCCACATGGGCCAAAAGGCCGAACGGGCTTTAGCCCAGGTTTTTGAAGTTTTGCATTTCCCCCTGTATTTCATGGAAAATGCAGAATTTTTCTTTTAAATAAATTTCTATTGTAATATTTGCAGTATAGTCCTTATGCTTGTTTATAATCACGAACAATAGAAAGCTGTTATCTTACCTGAGGCTAATCATGAATGGGTACACATTTGATTCCAAGATTTCAAAACTATTGGAGACTATAACCATGCCCTTCATACTACTTGCTCCAAATTACGGTTTTGTGAAAAGGAACCAATGGATGCGGACAAAGTAGAGAAAACTCTCTCTACTATACTCTCATCTGACAGGGTCCTACAGCAGCAATGGCGTGCTGCAAATTACCAAACTTATTTTGATCTTATGCATACTATACTTCAGGCAGAGAAGCATGCTGAACTTCTTTTAAAGAGCAATCAGCAACGTCCCATTGGGGCTGCTCCACTTCCTGAAGTTCATACTAATCAAAATAACAACAAGTTCAGTGGTTCAAAAGACCACTCAAAGAACTTTAAAGGTAAACACAACCGCAACAAGAAGCAAAAACCGAGTGGATTCAAGAAAGGTAAAGACAATTCTGGTAAGAGTTGACAAAACTGAAATTTGTCAAATGTGTGGTTGCTACAACCATCCTACCAAGAAATATCGCACCCCGAAGCATCTTGTGAACCTCTACCTCCAGTCTTTGCCTAAAGGCAAGAATGCTCAAGAGAATAGATTTGAAGCACACTTCAATCTCACATCCAACAATGATGAAGCTGGATGCTCTCAAAAGTTCCTTCAAGAACTCAAAGACACATGTGCTTCTACAAAGAAGGATGATCTCATGTGCACCGAGGACACACTTGAAGAATTTCATTCTCACGACATGTTTGGATATCTCAGTTAGACTCCTAGTCCCATAGCTACTAAGTACTATAATGTTGTAATATAACTAATGTTGTCATCTATATTGTAAGCTTGTATGCTACAATCATATATCGAACATATTCGGTATTGTAAAATAAAGTTTGTATGTATTCTATATACTACTATAAAATTTCATTAAATTCTTCTTTTGTGTATATAGATTTTTGGAGTCGATCTAATGGAGGAGGAATTATGCCTTGTGGATAGTGGTACCACAAACTCTATATTTAGGGACACAAAATATTTCTCAACTCTTACTAGGAGGAAAGGAAATGTTTTAACCATCGCTGGATGCAATGCAACGATAGTAGGCTCTGGTCGTGCCTCTATTACTCTCCCTATGGGTACACAATTGGAAATTGAGGACACACTCTTGTATCTCGATTCAACACGTACCCTACTTAGTTATAGAGATATCCGTCAGAATGGTTTTCATGTTGAAACCCAAAATGACAACAAAGAGGAATATCTCCTCTTAACCAAAAACAACGGATATGGCAAACAAGTACTAGAAAAAATTCCATCTTTAAACTCCGGATTGTACTATACATACATCAAACCCGTTCAACATATTGAATACAAAGTAATTTTCAAGACACTAACACATTCCAAACATGTCATGATCGCCTTGGCCACCCAGGCATTGGAATTACGAGGAAAATTATTAGCAATTCAATTGGTCATACATACATCAAAATAAAATTTCCGGAATCCTCATATTTTATGTGCACTTCCTCTGCCACCGAAAAGTTGATTTTAAGACCCTCTTATCTTCAAAAAATCAGAGCTGAACCACTTAAATTCCTTGAACGCATTCAAGGAGATATATGTGGTCCTATACAACCATTGTGTGGACCGTTCAGATACTTCATGGTTCTCATTGACGCATCTACTAGATGGTCACTTGTGTGTCTTTTATCCACACGAAACCATGCATTTGCTAAGTTAATTGGTCAAATTATCCAATTACGAGCAAATTATCCTGAATATCGAATTCAATCAATTCGAATGGACAATGCTGCTGAATTTTCATCCCATGCCTTCAATGACTATTGCATGGCTCTTGGGATACAAGTTCAACACTCTGTTTCATATGTCCATACACAAAATGGTTTAGCAGAATCTCTTATCAAGAGAATCAAGCTCATTGCAAGACCATTACTACAGAATTACAACTTACCAACATCATGTTGGGGTCATGCGATTTACAGCTGCGACTTTATACAATTAGTCCAGCGCATATCATAGCACTTCCCCGCTACAATTAGTACGTGAAAATCGAACAGATATTTCCCATCTGCGAAAGTTCGGTTGCGCTACATACGTACCGATCTCACCACCGCAGCGTACCTCAATGGGACCGCACAGGAAACTTGGGATCTATGTTGGGTATAAATATCCGTCAATCATAAAATACCTTGAACCCTAACGGGGGACTGTTCTGACGTCTGACGATTGCATATTCAATAAGGAACATTTCCCAGCATTAGGGGGGAGAAAACAAATACCAAACTAAATGCTAGGAAATTGATTAGAATGTACAAGACATTCCTGCCTCCGACCCACGTACCAAAGAGACTGAACTTCAAGTTCAGAAAATCATTCATTTGCAAAACATTGCAAATAATCTGCCAGATGCATTTACTGATTACAAGGGTGTCACAAAATCCTATAATCCTGCCAAAAATGTACCTGAAAGAGTGGAGGTACCGCAAAATACCACTCAACTCCCGTTCAAAATAAGAGGGGAGAAGTGCGGTACAAATGCGGATCTGACTTCTAACAAGCGACAAAGAAAACAAAAGAATGTAAATGCAGATCAACATCAAGATGATAGACACCAAAGGATCCTTGAACCTAGATCAACAGTGCACTCAAATTCTGATCCTGGGACATCGGAATACCCCGACTCAAATGTTTTGAGAAATAACATTGAGTCACCAGGGGTCCAAGAAATTTCCACTAATTATACTGATTCTGGAGAGTCATATGATCGCAAGATTACAATTGTCGACATTTATTTCTCCACAACAATTGCAAACAACCTTCAAAATGATCCAGATCCTAAGACCATGGTAGAGTGCAAGCAGCTCGGTGGGAATCAATGGAAGGATGCAATTCAAGCGGAGTTAGCCTCGCTCAAGAAAAGAAATGTATTCACCAATGTGATACATACACCTCCGAAAGTATTCCCTGTCGGTTTCAAATGGATTTTCGTCCGCAGACGGAATGAAAACAATGAGGTGGTGAGATACAAAGCAAGGTTTGTAGCACAAGGGTTCACGCAGAGACCCGGCATTGATTTCAATGAAACTTATTCTCCAGTAATGAGTGGAATAACATTCTGATACTTAATCTCATTGGCAGTACAAAATCATCTATCTTTTCAGTTAATGGATGTAGTGACTGTATACCTTTATGGGTCACTTGATTCGGAAATATACATGAAAGTTCCCGATGATATTTCAATTCCGAATCCAAACGCAAATCGCAATATGTATTGTGTAAAATTGAACAAATCTTTATACGGCTTGAAACAGTCGGGTAGAATGTGGTACAACCGACTAAGTGAGTTCCTAACCAAAAAGGGATACTCCAACAATGATGATTGCCCATGCGTGTTCATCAAAAGATCCTCAACAGGATTTTGTATTATGTCTGTGTATGTTGATGATCTTAATATCATTGGTAACACACAGAATATAGATGAAGCATGTAATCATCTTATGACGGAATTTGAAATGAAGGATTTGGGTAAAACCAAATTTTGCTTAGGTATCGTAGTGCATCAATCAGCCTATATCCAGAAAATATTGGAAAAATTCAATATGGACAAATCATATCCATCGAAAACTCCCATGGTTGTTCGATCTCTAGACTGGGACAAAGATCCATTTAGACCCCGAGATGACAATGAAGAGCTATTAGGACCCGAGGTTCCATATCTCAGTGCCATTGGAGCGCTTATGTACCTTGCAAATTGCACCCGGGTGGATATTGCATTTGCGGTAAATCTACTTGCTAGATATAGCGCTGCTCCAACCAAAAGACATTGGGTAGGAGTGAAGAATATCCTTAGATATCTTCATGGCACTAAAGATCTCGGTCTATTCTTCCAGTAGAATAAAAATATGGATTTAATAGGATATACAGATGTTGGCTATTTATCAGATCCACATAATGCCAGATTTCAAACATGCTTTGTATTTTTACACGGTGGAACAACCATCTCTTGGAAGTCTTCGAAACAGACTCTAGTGGCTACATCCACTAATCATTCTGAAATAATTGCATTATATGAAGCATCACGTGAATGTGTATGGCTTCGCAGGATGATTAACCACATACAATAATTATGTGGTATATGTGCTATTGCATCACCTACCATTATCTACGAAGATAATGCTGCTTGCGTTGTTCAAATGCAAACGAGTTACATAAAGAGCAATATCACAAAACATATTGCACCTAAACCATTTTACCCACATGAATTGCAAGAGAGTGGGGAAATAAATATTCTGCAAACTAAGTCTTGTGATAATCTCGCAGATTTATTCACCAAGTCATTACCAACTTCCACATTCCAAAAATATGTTCATGGAATTGGTATGCGAAGACTACGTGATTTGCAGATGTCAGGGGGAGAAATCTCCTAAGACTTAACCCGTTCAAATAAAAATATTGTACTCTTGTCCTTTATGAGTTTTCTCTCGAAAGGTTTCTCATCAAGGTTTTTAATGATGCAATATGACAACGTAATCATAAATATATCTCTCTTTTCCCCACAAGGGTTTTTAGGAGATATAATCAAATATATGTCATATCATTTTCTCCTTAGATTTTTCCACTGGGTTTTAAAGGAGTTTTTCATGGCATATCAACTCTATCGGTTCTCCTCATATTTTTTCTACAGGGTTTTAGAGGAGTTTTTCCAAGATGATGAATCAAGATGATCATATAGAGTCACATTGGTCAAGGGAGAGTGTTACAAACTAGTTACTAAAACTGCCCAATGTAACTGGCACCTTTTACTTTTCCTGCCACCCCCTCATATTCTATAAATTGATGTACAGATTCAAAGTTAAATAAGCAATGTAATAAAGTGATCAATTTCTCTCAACACTTGTTCAATCTCTCTTGCAATACTTGTAACTAACAACTTGCCGATAGCCACGTCACGCCATCGGCAGGTTGTTAGGATAATAATTGCATAAGAACTCCTCTACCCTATCAAGTTGTATAAATGCTTGACTCAAATAAACACCAACTTGCCGATAGCCACGCCATGTTCTTGAAAGTTGAAACTAACAAATATCAGTTTTAAACAACACAACAAGGTAACAATTATTGGGTTGACAAAAGAAGCAAGAGCTTGGAGGAACCAGCACAGCCAGATGGCATGTGGATTTTCTCAGGAGCGCATGAGGACTGCATATGCTTGAGTTTGAATTGTATTTGATAAGAACTTTTTGTTTTAATCTTAGCGTTATAACTTGGGTCCACCAAATTAAGAGTTAGATGTTTTATTTTTTACGAGAATTTCTAACATATTTATCTCTTTTACTTAGCAATTCTAAAAATCGTAAACCACAACCCACAAAAATAGGCCGTTCATGTTTTGCAGATAATAAGTTATTAATACGTAACACTAAACCTCCGTATTCCGATAATCCAATTATAAGGATACAGTTAGAAAGCTGATTACCTGGAGGAATTTGGCGTAGGATGGGTTGAGGGACGGGCCGATGTTGGTGGGGTTGTTCTTGCCGGTGAAGTTGAAGAGGCTGGAGCTGAACAGGTTGCAGTGGCCTATTCCGATCGTGTGCCCGCCTGGCGTGGCCATTTGTGCACGTAATCCGAAAGGGTTAATTATGTCGTCTTTACTTTCACTCCGAGTGGAGGAAAGGAAACCAGCGTAGTTACAGTGCTATACTAACACAATACATTTATGCAAGAGTTTTTTCGCAATATCTAAGAGAAATTGAGCCATGTTTGGTTAAATTCCTATGAAATTTCTGGATTCCCAGCAGACCATAAAAAATTTCATTTTCAGCTACCATTGCCACCTCTCCCCATCGTTGCCTTCTCTCCTTGTTCCACCACGTTGTCACCACCCACTCAACGCCGCTGCAATGCAACCCCTTCACAATTGACACACTATTCCCTTTTCGGCTTTGCGCGTTCTTCGCTTCGCTGGCGTCTTTCCCTTTTCCGTCTCCTCCCTCCGCTGCGCTTCGCGGCGCGCCCACCCACGGTTTCGCCGCCACGCCCTCGCCACGCTGCTGTCGCTGGCCGCTTACAGTCGCGCCACGTTACCTGTGACTGCGTCGCCCTGTCACCTCGTGGCCCCACTCGTCAGTCTCCGCCGCTTCTCCCTTCTCCGCGCGACGCGCCACCGCCCGTACCGTTCGCTCACCTGCACCCGCACTCCACCCCACGCCATTACTCGCCTCAGTGCTGGGTCACAGCTCTGTCGCTCGGACGTGACTCCCTGTCACCTCGGTTGACTGCCCGTGCCATGCCCCATCCCCTCTCCTCCTCTTTTTTTGCCACACTCGCCTCCTCGCTCTCCCGTGCCTCCAGAGCCTCCCCACCCCGTAGCTTACCTCCTGAGGACCTCAATCGCCTCCGAGAGCTACCGATCGAAGCTCCACCGCTCCTCAGCTTCGTCGCCGCCTTCCCTTGAGCCGGTGGCCCCCGTAAGGTAATCCACTTTTTCTCTCTTCTAAACTTCGATTCCTTCCGTTCTGAGCATCTCTTCTACCTCCTAACCTTGTTGGTGAACTTTCCTAGCCAGGTGCGAGCCCGTGGAGCCCCAGCGTCGAAGCTCACCGCCCGCATTGCCAAGAGCTACCCGGTGGTACCCTTCTTCGCCGTCGAGGACCCTCACCGTCGCCGTGGAGCGGAGGCACTCACGCCTCTGTCTCTCTGCTGAGCGAGTGACGGGAGGTTAAAGACGACTCACCACCCTCCCCGCCATCCGTTGCCATCTAGCATCTACCGTTAGATGGCGACGTTTCCCAGCCGTCCGATCCCAATAAAATTTTCCTTCGCAACCGCCGATCGATCCCTCCACGGTATCGATCCGTCTTCTGCGGATGCATCCGCCCGCGGGAGGCGGCAGCATCTTGGGCGGCTCAGCCCGCCGGCAGCGCGGGCGAATATCCTTGGGCGCCTTGTGGCGGTGGGCCGGCCCGATACTGTTCACCGATTTTCCAGGGATTTTCAGAAAAATTCAGAAAATCCCAAAAATTCCCAAATTACACCACTTTATTCATCTTGATACCCTGAATCAATTTTTGACCTCCAATCCACCAAATTCACTACAGAAAAATTCAAAAACTCCTCATTTGAATTTTTATGTATTTTACTCCTTTTTAATATATTTATTTTTCCACGCTTGATTAGGCTCAAGCTGGACTTATGTTATTTTTGTGTTTGCGCTAGCGTCAGAGTTTTCGGAAGCATCGGTGCAAGGGCAAGATCAAGGAAGCACAGTTTACGAGGTCACTGAGCTAGTCGACTGTCAAGGCAAGTTGCAAACCCTTGATCATATTGTATCCCATGCCATTGAAATTATGTACTTACGATAATTTCATTATTATTATTTGTAAATTGTTAATTGCTTAAAATAAAATGTTTAAAATGACTTGTTAATTAGATAATTCCCACCACCGGTAAATGCCATGTTAAAATTGCAGCCATATCTTTGATAGCCCTAGAAATATTTAATCTACTATATGAATCATTGTAACTTATATTTCATGCAAAATTTTACACTACTAAGGTTGTGACCGCGGGCCGGTAGATTTGGTGAAAACTGGGAACTAGGGTAGAGGAGATATGGGACACCGCGAAACGGTCTTCGCCCACCGCTTTACCCTAGGATGGAGGTCGGGTACCTCGTGGAAAAATGTAAAGACTAGACCCTTGCGCCGAGCAAATGACATAGTGATCGCTCAACCACTGGTGTTGACCTGTCAACCCTGATTTAGTAGCTGCTCAAGCTCGAGTGAAACCCTACATTGGGAGTTGGTATGTAGAACGGAAACCCATACACGGCAACGATAGGTCCCCACAACTCGGGCATAGCGTTCCGTATTGGCCTGCGGATACCCGAGATTGTGCGGGTTCCTAACCTATCGGATAGAGTGTAAGCAAAGGATTGAGCAGTGAAACGACCCGGTTCCTTAACTTAGTCATGAGGGTTAAGAATGCTTGTGGGTAAAGTTGAGCAACTCTGCAGAGTCAACAAAAAGGTATTCAAATATGTCGTGCTCTCGGTTAATGGAGCTGTGTCTATTGGGTGACTCTAGTAACGAGGCCTAAGTAGTTTTCACAAGTGTTTAAATTGATTAAGTTGGATAATCAATTTTGAAAGAAACCCCCTTAATCTTAAGGAGTACTCTTTGGTTTTGGGTTCACAAAATTGTTTACAAATAAAAGTGCATCCACTCAAACTAATAAACCAAGTATACTTCCATTCCTTTGGTGATCCGTGCAATTAGCTAAAGTAGGGTTTCCGTTGTGACTTGCTGAGCTGGTTAACTCACGGCTTGCTAAAACCCTTCAGAGTTTCAAGATGCTGGTGAAGGTCAGCCAGTCGAGGATGCTCCTGAAGATCAAGCCGTTCTTCGATGAGGATCCCTGGTTTTAGGTCTCAGTCGCGCTCAGGCTTCCTAGTGGTTTTGTGTATTGTAATATATTTCGGGCTTGCACGCCCGTTGCAGTGAAACTTGGTTAATAAACCATATGCTGTAATATAAGATGGCTCTTTTGCTATAAACATGTTTGTTGTGATATTTTCTTACTCGACGCTCTGTAACTGGCCAAGCTTAGGTAGTTGCGGAATGCCGAGTCTTGGCGTCCTGGAAACGGGGGCGTTACACGCCATGCCATCGGCAGGTTGTTAGGATAATAATTGGATAAGAGAGCATCTACCCTATCAAGTTGTATAAATGCTTGACTCAAAAACTTTCAATTCTTTCTTTTTTTAAACATCAACTTGCCGATAGCCACGCCATGTTCTTGAAAGTTGAAACTAACAAATATCAGTTTTAAACAACACAACAAGGTAACAATTATTGGGTTGACAAAAGGAGCAAGAGCTTGGAGGAACCAGCACAGCGAGATGGCATTTGGATTTTCTCAGGAGCGCGTGAGGACTGCATATGGTTGAGTTTGAATTGTACTTATGAGAATTTTTTTTGTTTTAATCTGAGCTGTTATAACATGGGTCTACCAAATTAAAAGTTTAATGTTTTATTTTTTTATGAAAATTTCTAGCATTTTTCTCTTTTTTACTTAACAACTCTAAAAATCGTAAACAGCAGCCCACAAGAATAGGCCGTTCCTGTTTTGCAGATTATAAGTTATTAATACGTAACACTAAACCTCCGTATTCCGATAATCCAATTATAATGATACAGTTAGAAAGCTGATTACCTGGAGGAATTTGGCGTAGGATGGGTTGAGGGACGGGTCGATGTCGGTGGGGTTGTTCTTGCCGGTGAAGTTGAAGAGCCTGGAGCTGAACAGGTTGCAGTGGCCTATTCCGATCGTGTGCCCGCCTGGCGAACACAAGGGGCTTATGTGCACGTAATCCGAAAGGGTTAATTATGTCGTCTTTACTTTCACTCCGAGTGGAGGAAAAGGAAACCAGCGTAGTTCAGTGCTATACCAATGCAATACATTTATACAAGAGTTTCTCACAGGTACTATAATAAAAACCAAAAGCCGCTAGCTTCGGTCGAAAAGAATATACCCATAACCAATTTTGTCCTGTTAGCAGCTGCCTGTGTCGATTTCACGCATCTCAGCCCCGCTAGCTCATAAACATCTCTGACTGACAGCAGCAGTATTCCTATGCTTTTCTTTTTAATAAAATAACACTAATTTTCAATCACTTAAAAAGATAAGCAATATTTATCTACTGTCTATTACATTTTAAAAATTAAGAAAAATAACTTTAAAAAAAAATCATAAAAGCACCTCCCGTGGAATTTTCTTGCCTTTTTCTTCGTTGGCTTCTACTCGAATTCGATCCTTTTCTGCCACCCAATCAAAACAGAGGCTGAAAGCCCTAGAAAAGGCCTACTCGTCAGGGAGATAAGAAAAGCCAAATAAGCGCGCACAATTACAAAGCTCTGAACATGAGACGCAACATTACAATATTACTGTATCCAAGCTTTATTATTTCTGTCCCTCTGATTACCTCTCATGTTGCATTGCATATTTGCATCCAACGGCTGCTCCTACACGCTGTGATACTACGTCTATAGGTACATCTAGCTTTCAACTCAACAGTAGGTCCAGAAATAAACGTGTTGTTGCAGTCAATCGGATTTAATTGGAGAGCTATAGTACATGGAACACACATCAAAGAGGTACGAGAGAAAAATAAATAAGCCTTCCTGAAGAAACGAATCGATTTAATTATAATTTGTTTCGGTAACACGGATGCATTTTAGTAGAATTTTGTGAATTTGTAGATTTTTCTTTAGCCTCTATCTTTCTAGGCATGTATAACATGATACACTCGTGTGTGTATGTGGTGTGGGTGCATGGTAGTGTGCGTGTGTAAAAAAACATCTAGCAATAAAACTACGCATGCATGTGCGGTGTACCCTGACCTGCCTTGGGTGTAGGGAGGGTTCTTTTCTTTGCCCATCACGGACAGTTTCATCGTTTTCAGCTGAGCTAGCCAGCAAGCTATGGGAACAGTTATTATGTTAGATGGACATGTTTCATGCAACTGTACATGTTGATGTCATATGGACAACTTGGTAACTATTTCCCCCACCGCCCTACGCGTGCTATATAGCTTTGAACACACTCTGTTTTGCACGAGTACAATATTAATAAATGGTAAATTACTACTAAAACCATTCGTTAATGAAGTTGTACATAAAAGTTACATTATTTACACACTACTGGAAGGCCATCACTGAGACTTAGAAGCTAGGTAAATTACACTGTTTATGTATTATCATCACGATTAAGGATTTGGAAACCGGAACTAGGGTGCTTCCGGTTTTCACCCGGTTTGTGCATGACTTCTGATTTTGTGTACATTATCATTCGTGAGTCGTGTCACGCTGCCATCTCGCTACCTCAGTAGTGTCGCCCCGATGCGGGCAAGGCCCTAGGGTGAACCCCTCGCCCCTCTCATTGCTGTAGCCTACCTCCTCCCCCGATACCACCGCCGCTCTCCTCCTCTCCCGCCACTGCCGTTGCTTGCCTCAATCTCCCCCGCCGCTGCCTTCTTCCCTGTATACAGCGGCTACTATCGCTGGATTCACCATTGCCACTCCACCTCCTAATTGCTCGTCATTCTCGTCACCCTATCGACCTCCACCGCCCACTCCATGGCGGATGGTTCTCCCACCCCATCCTTGACTTTCCTCTATAGTTGGCCCTGGTAAATCCTAAACCCTAATCTGGCAAACTAGAGCCATAACTCACTGCTGTCGGAGCTTTGCCAGAGACGGAGATGGAGGTGGGTAGGTGAATGAATCGTGGTGCACATCACAAGGTTAGAAATTCCAATGATTTGCACCAAAATATCATGTGCATGATATATAGCAATGCCGACATTGTGATTTGAGTTTTTGACTTGTGGTTCTTCGTTTTCCACTACCCATACTACCTATATTCATTATGAAAATTGAACTATTTTCTATAAAATTCTTACAAAATTCTCATGAAATTTCTGTGTTCTAAACAGTCATTAATCCAGATTGTACCCTAAACGGGCAAACGGCATCTGTATGAGTGTGAGCTCAGGACAAAAGCTAATCAACCCCCAATAAAAGTCGTGTAGGAGGATAATACAAACCTAACCAACGTCAATTAATTCTAGTACTCCTACGTACGTAGTTGATTTAGCTAGCTAGCCTCTTGTCGTTGTGTGCACATGCATGCATCTACGTTGACAACCATGCCAGCATGCATGCGTTTGGTAGGGGGAAAATTCTCTGGGGAGGCCCTAACCCTCTCCTTTTGATAGCCTGCTTTAGATCATACCAAAGAGGATGACGACGGTGGCAAGACAGAGGTGGTGAGGATCGGTGTACATCCATGCGGTGCCCGACGACGGCGACACATCTAGATTGGGAGCATCACGGCGACAGGGACGGGGTTGACAAGCGCGTGGGTGTACACCACGCCAGCGAGGAGTACACCTCGCCCTCGCCGGCAGAGAGGGCGGTGGTGCGGATGGCCAGAGAGGAGGGAGCATACAAGCGGCGGCACAACAATAGGAGGGGAGGGAGGAGCAGACCTGGTGCCGGAATGGTGGATCCGGCGGTGCCAGGGTTGCAGTGGCCAGATCCGCCGACGAGGACGCTGGGGATGACGGGAGATTCGCTGGCGAGGATACCGTTGACGAGGGGATCTGACGACGCTGGTGTCAGGGTGGAGAGATCCGCCGTGGAGAGGCTGAAAATGATTCTGAGGTCGGGACGGCCAAGAAGGCGGTGACGCCGCGTCCACGTCCGCCATCATCGGCGCTACGTCCGTGTCCATCACCGATGAGTGATGACGACGGAAGCGATGAGCTCTTGAGGTCAAGCGTGGGATGAGGAGGAGATGGGGAAGGGGTGGGTAGAGCGTAGTGCTTTTAGATTGGTGCTAATGCCATGTGGCGTGATCTGGTTTAGGACCTCAAAAGGGATGGGTTAGGGGTGCCCCCAGAGAATTTTATTCCGTTTGGTAGTGAGTATAGTCAGTCAAGAGTACATGTACTCCACGCAGTCGTGTTCGACCAGACATGCAATGATGCGAGCACCTGATAGTACGACGAGGTCCTGGAGGCCGAGGCCCTTGCCGGAGAAGTTGGAGAGGAGGACGTTGACGCCGGGATGTCGGCCAACGCCTCCTAGTCGCTCGACACCATGCCGTCTCGCCGCCCCGTCTCCACCTCCCACAGCTTCCTCCTGTACTGGAACGACACCGAGTCCCGCGCTGCGAAGGCCACGATGTCGGCACAGGAGACGACCTCAGGGCACGCCTGCTCCAGCATCGCCTTCACTGCCTTCACCTCCTCGATCACCTCGAACTCGGCCAGCAACAGGTTCGGCGCCGCGTTCTTCTCCTCCGTGTTCGTCGGCGAGTCCAGAAGCACCGACGCATCGCACCCCTACACAGTGGCGGACCCAGGATTTTAACAAAGGGTATGCCGCACTAAAATTTTCATATGCAATTCGGTAAAACCATTTACCAATTCGGTACATAATTATAAATTTTGCACAATTTCATAATTTCATCAATTACTCTCTCTTGCTCTTGAGTTTGCTTTTCCGCCACAGTTTTAACCGGTGATGGGGCAGGATTTGAAGTAGCAGCCGCCTCCTTCTTGGCTGCATGTTTCTGAAAAAGAGATGCAATGTCTCCGCTTCTCTTCATAACTGAACAATTCCAAAAAAACAATTGCTCCGGCCTTCGGCCCTGTAAGAGAATAAAGAATATTATATATCATTTTGAAATTTGAATGCCAGAACTTTTCTTGGCCATATCCCATATGCTTCGGTTATAGAACTGGCGAAGGGGGCGCGTCTCACGCGAGTACGCCACCGGCAGGCGAGGCGAACTGGCAGGCGAGGCGAACTGGTGAAGGGGGCACGTCTCACGCCGTCCGTCACACGACCGGTATGCGAGAAGGTGCATCTTAGACTCTCGGTCTCACGCCGTCACGCGTGCGTGCGGCAGCCGGCAGGCGAGGTGAATGGCATTTGGCGAAGGCCAACCGGTGATCACGCAGCGTGCGTGCGGCGGCGAGCGCGGCGAAGCGGCGGCGCGTCTCTTTGAGGATTGATTCGAGCGATGCGGCAGGCGAGCGAATCAGCGAACAAGCGAATCAAGCGAAGGTCCACGTCCACCGCCACAGGGTCCCACTGCCACAAGGTATGTACCCTATGGGTCCGCCACTGTGAAAGATCATGCTCCGATTAAGTTGGTTTTGGTGTTAATGACAAATATCATAATGTGATTTTAATGATAATATCATAAATTATTATGTTGTTTTGGTGATATTGGCAAATGCATATATGAGACTAATATGCTTGTTTGAGTGTTATTCTTGCTTAGTCTCATTTGGATGAAAATGTGAAATCTAAAGAGGTATGCATTCGAAATCACTCTCTCATATATTAATGCATTCTTTATATCCAAAATATAGATTGAACTCCGCAATTTGTTCAAAATGAATATGTGCATATGTATTCAATATACACACTTGTATGCACACATTTAGGGGGAGCTCTCTATATGTTTTGGAGTTTCGTGAGTATTGATCCATGCTTTCTTAATATGCATATTTGGGATCTTTACTTTGAAATACATTGTTGGGTATATATATAACTTGTGTAGTTCATATATACTCACGTGTAATCGGGTTGTCAACTAACTCCACCATTATGTGTTAATGGTTGAAAAGTCAATAACAACCGGATAAGTAAGCTTAGTGCTTACCTTAGAGTATACAAATTGTTGTGTATAAGTTGTATACTCGCAAATCAACTTTTATATCTCATGATTTGTTGAGATTGTCATGAATTACCAAAAAGGGAAGATTGTTGAATCTTGTCCCTCCATTATGTGTTAATGGTGAAGTTCGGTAATTTATTACAATTATTTTGTGGACTAACGGTTTCCATAAGTTGGATGAATATGTTAGGTTCAACAAAAGAGGATGGCTTGGGATGACTTCATGTGTTGAAGATCATCAAGTCAAGATGCGAGAAGAAGATATATTCATGAGTTGAATGCTATCAAGAAGATGAAGGCTTCATGTGTTGAAGGCCGTCATGAAGAAGATGCGTCGTGAGTTAATGCATGAAGGTGATCATGTGTTGATCAAGTAAAGACCATCATGTGTTGATGGAGTTGATGAAAAGAATACATCATGTGTTGATGCATATCAAGATGATGACCCAAGGCAAAGGTATGGCTAGGTAGGGCTAAGGATATGTTCCTAGTCTTTTACCGGTCTTGGTGTTTGGTTGGAAGACCGGGTTGCTAGTATAGGTTACCGTACTATTAAGAGGGGTTATGTCTAGTAGTTTGAGTCTCATCATGTGTTGATGGCTCATCCTCGCCTCGCTAGGTCAAATTTATATGAGGCTTATATTTGCGAATGTGTTTTGCAAATAGTTGGAGCTCATGTGTTGAATTCTTGTAACATGGGACTATGCATTGCGAATGCGTTTTTTAAGTGCTTGAAGTCCATGTTTTCATTCCTTGTGATATGAGGCTTATGATTGCAAATATATTTTGCAAATGGTTGAAGCTCATATCTAATCTTTGCGTCATGATTTCAAAAGTGTTCAAATATGTTTTGCAACTTGTTGGAAATCATGTGTCATCCCTGTGTGCATGATATCGTAGTTTGCAAATATGTTTTGCAAAATCTGTGGAGATATCTGCACTACTCAGGAAAATCGGAACTACCGGCTCTGTGTGAGCGGTACTCTGGGTCATGGATGTCTGGCTGCGTGAGCGGTACTACTGACGCTGAAAGCTCGGACCGACTGCAGAGCCTTTTTCCGAGCGCCAACCGGCTCGGCTCGGCGGAAGTACCACGCCGACTTTGCGGTACTACCAGTGAGCGGTACTACCGGCAAAATGAACGGCGGTACTACCGCGCCCACTATGTAATGGCTAGTTCAGAAGCTCTGACATAGCCGTTACAGCGCGTCAGAGGTGGAGCGGTACTACCGGCCGTTGGCCGGCGGTAGTTCCGCCCATCCTGATTTTTCAGGACTTTACTCCAACGGTTAGTTTTTTTAGTGTGAGGTATTTGTACCCCCTTGTGGCCGGTTGGAGATGTTATTGATTGACTGGTTGGTACATGTGTTGCACTCCGTGAGCTAGAAAAGGGTCCTCCACTCAATTGTGCATGTGTTGCACTTTGTGAGAAGGGAGAAGAGGACTAGAGTGCATGTGTTGCCTCTAGTGTTAGACTTTGTATCCAAGTGAGCTTGTGCATCCGTGGCACGTGGTGAGAGTCAAGCGAGAGGATTGGCTTGTTACTCGTGGAGTTTGTCGACTCCTAGACGGCGTTGGAGGCGTCGTGCGCGGTGATCTTGTCAACGGAGGTTGTGAGAAGACCCGGTGAAGTTGTGAAGGTTGGAGCTCACCTACCCGGAGCGGGAAAGAGCTACCACTAGTGAATTGAGGTGTTTCGGCTTAATTCATAGAGCCGGTCCGATTTGTTCGGGCTAACCTGAACGTAGATTAGGGGAGAGTGGCAACTCTCCGAACACCATGGTAAAAAGAGACCGTGTCAAATTGTGGTTTATTTTCTTGTACTCTATTTACATTCAAGCAATTTACATTCATAGAATTAAATTGATTACTTGTATACCTAGGATTGCAAACCTTGACCTAGGATAGAATTTGGTGCACTTGTTGTAGGCACTATTTGAGCTAAACCAAATTGATTTACGCTTCCGCATTATATAGTTGATTTAAACAAATAGAAAAGCTCTTAAATTGATTAACAATAATTTATAGAGAATTTTTAGACCGCCTATTCACCCCCTCTAGTCGACCTCCTCGATCTTACACACTGCCCCTACAGGAACAACATAATAAATCCCCAAGAGGCCAAAACTCGCCAACTCACACAATTAAACATGCAGAGTTGAAAATGTATATTTTCTTGGAGAGATCAATCGCAATTAACTCGGACTAAATTTGACTAAGGTCGTCCGCGAATGAGAGACGCACGTACCCTGAATTGAATAACTGGCCTCAAATCGCCTAGGCTCGAAAAGCGCAGCGGTGGCTACTGATCCGGATCGAAATGAAGACGAGGCGGCTGGCGGCGCATTAAATGCTTCGTGGCATTATCACCGACGGGTTTTATTGCAAACCGTGCAGGATCATTCACGACGGTTTTATATTAAAACCCGTCTGTGAAAAGCTGGTTATCACGACGGTTGTTTATTAAAACCCGTGCGCGAAAAGCTGGTTATCGCAGACGGTTCTTAATAAACAACCGTCGTGATAACCAACTTTCCGCGACGGTTGTTTATTAAAACCGTCGAGATAACCGATTTTCACGACGGTTGTTTATTCAAAACCGTCTGCGGCGTTGACAACACGTACGGTTGTTTATTAAAACCGTCTGCGATAACAAGCTATGATAATGAAAAGTCGAACGTATCTCTTGTGTTTCGTAACGTATCTCCTTCGTTATCTGAGCGTCTCTTTAGTATCTGAACCGTCTCTTTGAAGGTTAAATATGCGCCGGTTCTTCTACATACGTCTTGTGTCCTCTCATCTCGTTCTTACTACCTCTCTTCATCCGTGCGTCTTGTCTATTTCATTAAAATATCTACTGTTCAGCTTCTGATCATCTCCTTCCTCTCTTCTCTTCATCGTGAATTGTTCGCCGCAATCTTACACAAGCGGCCGCAATTCTAGCTGAGCGACTTCTGCGGTCACGCCTCCTCTCCTTCCCCAACTGTCTTCCATCCGTCGCTCCACGACCATCCGCCGTCGGCGAGGCGTCTCGGTGCGGCTCAAGGCGAAACGACCATTACCCTCGTTCTACTATACAACGTGCGCAAGCAAGAAGCGGTTGTCGCCTCGCATAGGTCGATGGATAGCATTGCCGATCAATTAGATCGAGCGATTCGAGAATCATACCATGCTATCCTCTACGAGATAATGACGTCGTTGGCGTTTGCCGGTACCGGAGGAGGAGGTGCCGAGGACAACGGCAATGTTAGCGGCGTTCGAGAACGCGATGGGCACTCCTCCAACTCCCAAAGGCGAAGAAGCGTGTCTGAAGCCCGGAAGATTAGAATCGGGAAATGCTTTATCTGCGACATTTGTAATAAATCTCCCTCCACTTGATATTAATAAAATTGTCTTTTATTTCGATCCCTGTGTCTTTACATATTTGAATTATGATGACGGTTTTTATTACAAACCGTGCGTGATAATTCAGATTATCACAGACGGTTTTAATACATACCGTCAGTGATACTAAATATCACTGAGCGGTTCATAAGTAACAACCGTCGTGATATTTCAACCCCGCCATCGAGATATCTCAAAGGGATTATTACCCTTATAGAGTAAGCAATACCGAGTGAACCACACGGCTATCGTGCGATCTCTCTCCCTGCTCCCTCGGCGCGTTCGAGCCCCGCTCACGCAACGCCTGAGGTCGAGCTATTTCTATTGAATCCGTCGTGACATGTGGGTCCCACCTACAAAGTTCAAAAAAGACATTTCAGATTCTACGGTGAGCGGTAGATCGACATGCAGACTTCTTGGTGGCGACTATCCATCGCTTCTTCCACTTCTTTTCTTCATCTCGGTCTCGACGCCATCACGTGCGCCTAGTCAAGAACCGGTGCGTGTCTTGAGGAACTGGGCGTGCGTGATCCGAGACCGAGATGAAGAAAAGAACTGGAAGAAACAGATGGATAGTCGCCACCAAGAAGTCTGTATGTCGATCGGCTGGCTCACCGTAGAACTGAAATGTCTTTTTTGAACTTTGTAATAAAATTCCTTGAATTTTGCGAAAAAAGAAGGATTGTCGGAGTGGACATCACATCTCGACGATGGTCGGCATCGTCGAGGAACATGCAAATACGAGGCAAGCACAAAACTCAACAACACATTCGGATCGATCTATTACGGGATGACAAGCTAACAAACCCTTCGTGGCACTGTGGTCCACACTAAACAAGACACACTTACGACACTTACGGCAAGAGTGTGTTCTTTAGTATGAACCGTTCGTGCCGCGATGGAGGAGGTGCTAGCTCACAGCGGAGGGGAGATGCATACAGGAAGCTAGCTAGTGGATGAACTCACGCGTGACTAGTACCGGTGGAAAGGTTGATGGGGAGTTATTAATAAGGGTCTGGCCGTGGGAGGAACTGGTGCCAGCCATTCGATGTGGAGAGAATAGACGGGTGAGATCGAAATCCTGTGTATACGCCAATTATTGGTGACATGTATTATTACACACCAATTATCAGTGAGATGGGATTATCACAGACGGGTTTTTACTAAAAACCGTCGTGAATTATCTTATCACGAGCGGTTTTAGTAACAAACCGTCGTGATAATTTGGATTATCACGACGGTTCTTAATACGGACCGTCTGTGATACTAAAGTATCACAGACGGTTCATAGGTATGAACCGTCTGTGATACTTTTTTTCGCCGACGCCACCAACACAGGCGGTGTTCAAATTAAAACCGTCTATATTACTATCTGTCGCAGACGGTTTTATAAAACCGTCTGTGATTTGCCGTCTAGTATTAGCCTTTCTGTAGTAGTGCCTGATGAAGCAGTCGTGGAAGAACATGCGGAGGAACTTGGCGGCGAGCTCCCGGTTGCCGGCGACGCGGTTCCATACCACCCTCTGCGCGATCTCCTCCGCCTGTGGGCAGCTCTTCTTGTAGAACCCCTTCTTTAGCCCGGCCACCTGTGCCGCCGCAAAGCCGATGCTGCCGGAGAAGACCAGCACCACGGCGACCAAGCTTACCAAGCCCTTGCCCTTCATCATTTTGTTATGACTACTTAGCCCTCTGAACATAGGAGCAATGGTGAGTGATCGATGAACTCTCTAGCGAGCTAGCTAGGTAGCTTTATATGGTTAGCAATTCACACACTCGTTAACCATGCATCTGATAAACATATACAATGAATCCAACGCCACACTATGACATAGGACGCAATTTTTTGATACCTGCTTAATCATATATCACACTTTGTAATAATGCATCTAGAACTGGCAATACCTATATATATAATTCCATTTCTGCAGTGCCACCTACAACTATAGGGCAACGTATGTGGATTCTATGTTTGCAGACATAAGCAGGAAATTATGGGCACTAAGACGAAAGATCTAGAGGTTTGTCAACCTACCAATATTTATTTCATGATTATCAATTTATATATATGTACATATATATGCTAATAACTTTAACACTCATAGCGACAGGGTGTGAAATTCGATTCAACTGCATTCAACCTTGACAAACTCACCGAAGTTCAAGGAAAACTCTCTAAATTCTTGATGGCAGAGGTCCTAAACCCGAATAGAGAATTCAACCCCGTTGATGATGATTAGATGTTCAAACATTTGATTCGATTGTAATTCACTCAATTGTGCTTAATCAAATAATTAATTCAATTGTACTTCATTTAGTTGTTTAATTCATTTGTAATATCTATGTAATGATTGTCGTGTGCTATATATGTGATCTACTTGCTTGTTTTCAGATGGCATGGCTAGTATTTCTTAAGGCTAGCTGAAAAATAAAAATAATTTAGCTATTCAAATAGCTATCACAGACGGTTTGTAACACGAAACCATCTATGATATGTAAGATATCACAGTCGGTTATGTCTAAAATAGTCTGTGATATATGGCATATCGCAGACGGTTTTCGTATTAGCCGTCTGTGATATATACAATATCAGAGACGGCTATGACCCTGTTTTTTTAGCTTTTGGCTTTTGCTTTTGACTTTTCTACCGTAACTAGCTTTTAAACGAAGTGTCTTTTTAAGATGGGGTCTACTAGTTAATTGTAGTACATACTGTATCGATTTCATTTATATCGGCAAAAACCGCACGTGAGTTTCTATTACTCTGTAATCTCTCGTACGAACATCCTAAAGCCACAAGTCGCAGCCAAAAACTATAAGTCTTAACCAAAAAGAACAAGCCCTATGTTTAATAACATGCGTGATATCGACATATCACGAGACGGTTTTTATATTAGTATACGTGATATGTCAAGTCTCACAGACAGTTATGTTTAAGAACTGCCTGTGTTATCTGATATATCACAGATGGTTTTTAGTATTAGTCGTCTGTGATAGCTATTTTTAAGAATCGTTTGTGATATCTGAGATATCACAGATAGTTGTTTTGAAAAACCGTTTATATTGTAACTTATTACAGATAGTTTGTGAGCCGTCTGTGATAACCACCTGTTATTACAAACATATAAATTCGGACTTGGTTATTACAGAGACATAAATTCTGACGTTCTGTGGTAGTCCCGACATACCTCTATTTTTAAGTGAACGTCACATCTGCTGGCCAAATTCTTTTTAAAAAATAAGGTACCAACAATAAGCTGAATCTATACTTCTATCTGTACTTCTACTAATTAGGCATTTTGAACAAACACTTATGTTAACTAGAAATATCTGGCTATGTATCTGGAAGATCCGAGTTATAATAGGTCAAATTAAAAGAAAGAGTAAGTACAATCCAAAATAACCGAAATATATTTTTCTTCCTTGTTGTATGCATCCATCGTGCATTTTCTGTCAGAGAAAAGAAAAATAGTGAGATCGTATGTTTGTGTTTGCACTCGGTCAAAGACTGTACATTTGTGCGTACTACAGGCCCATCGACGGGCATCTTGGACATGAGCGATTGCTCAGGGCCTACAATCAATGTCAATCCACCGCTAAATTGGTAACCCGTGTTTTAACTGTCCAAACTTTACTGAATTATGGTCGAAGACCGGTATGGTCAAACAAGACCAGAGTGGTAAAAAACCAATGTGGTCCAAACAAAACTAGAGTGGCCAAAAACTAATGTTGGCGAAATACGACCAGAGTGGTCGAAATAAGACCAGTGTGATCGAAAACCAACGTAGTCAAAAACTAGTGAGTGGTCAAAGACCAATGTGGTCGAAATAAGGCCAGAGTATCGACGACCAGTGAGTGGTCGAAAACCAATCTGATCGAAGGCCAGTGAGTGGTCAAAGACCAGATAAATCAGGGGATGAACAGAAATTTCAACATTGTTTCACGAACAAAAAATCCATGAACTTTTGAGTCGTAGATTCAAATAACAAAACAATTTGCAGAGATCTTCTCTAGAATATATGAATCTATTCCAACAAACATCGTGAAAACAATTACCAAAATTGATACCACTTTCAGTTTTAACACAGATTGTATCGAAACCGATTAAAAAAAACGGTAAATATGACTTGCCTGTACTGTAACACTCCAGGACCCACATTACCCTGGGATGCCACTAAAACCACTCCACAACTAGCCAAATTACAAGATAAAATAATCTGGCAACAATTCCTAAACAAGATAGGATAAGCGGAAGCATAATCAATTAAGTGAAACAGGATAGTGATAATCAATTTAATAATTTAAATCAACCTCCAACAATCTAACCAAATAATAGTTCACAAGTTTAACACTAATAAGATAAGGTAATCATTGACGAGATAGCTAAGCAAAAGACTAGAATAACTTTGTCTTTATTACACCATAAATCTATGATCCAAGTGTATTATTGTGGTGCCGCTCTACCCTTCCCATGCATGCTCAATGATAACTTGTAGGGGGGAAACGAGGGTGAGATAAAAATCTCAGCAAGCAAACTATTTAACAAGCTAATTAAACTACAACAGTTTAATCATCAACATTTTAATTTCCACAATGACCACGTTTATATCCTCAACCTCAAATCACCACCAACAACGGTAAAACAATAGCAAATAAATCTTATTTGACTACTTTAAAACCTCAACCACTACCACTACCAAACACAATAAAACTATGTATGTTTTACTTCAATACTTTATATTTCTCACATCCACAATTGCTAGCAACAATTACTACAAGAGAAAAGAATCTAATGACACAATCACAACACTTACCATACACAAAGGACGAACCCCATTCCATGACCACATCCACATTCCTCATACCACAAGTAGCTCCCATGAGCCAATTCCACATTACAACTATGAAGTTGTATATTCCACATTACAACTATGAAGTTGTATATTCCACATTACAACTATGAAGTTATATATTCCACAAAATAACTTTTCCACAATACATTGCATAGGTATGCAAATGAACTTTCCACAATGCAATGCATATGAATGCGTATGCTCCATAGCACTCTTACCCAACAAAGTAGGAGTGTGCATCGTATTACGGTAATATACGATGCTATACCGGTACGGTCGCGGCTAGGCGCGGCAACATCCACATATGCAAATGTCATGATATGATATGAATGATATGATAATCATAAACCACATGAATTCCAACCACAAAGGAGCATCAACATGCTCACAACATATCCACAACTACATATCCACCACATATTTGTTTTCATACTACGCATTAGCATACTAAACAAATTTTCACATGATTACGAGCAATTTATCCAAACATATCAATTGATCAATAATTACTACCACCACAACCACAAGTATTCACTAAGAATACTACCACTTAGACCACAATATACTCGTAAAGGTTTCTACCCCACAACTATATAGATTCATCAAGAACAATCCCGCATATCCACAATTAATCCATAAAGATCATAAGCAATTGAATTCATAATGCTATAGCATACAAAGCGCGACTTAAAAATTAAAGACGTCGCTAGAATCCCCGAACCCGCACATACTCCTCTCCGCTCAACGATTCAACAATCTACCCACTGCAGCAGCGCCGCTTAATATTTTTGTATCTTTAAAAATGTTAATCCATTTACAGCAAACGATATATCTCTGGATTCCACACTTATATTCCTTCATTTTTCATGTAGATCACATATTTTTATTTGGATCATAGCTAGGTATAACTTAATGTACAAAACAGAGAAAGTTCTCTGTTCTGGCAGTCTGGACAGCAATATTGTAACACGTGCCAACCACAGTACAAGGACCCAAAAATTCTTATTTTTATACAGTAATTAGATTACTCAATTACCTACATTTTTCTCAATTGCGACCATAATCATAAAAATAATTTACTACCCCTAAATCACACTTGAACAACAGTCTGTCCCAATCTGCACCCTGACAGACAGTGGTGTTCCTGACCCTGGTACGCCCAGATCCCACAGCCAAAAATTCTAAAAAAAATATAGAAGATGCATCTGGAAGTCCTCTACAATTTTCCTTTTGGGAAGATCCACAGGACAAATCTTTTAATGGGTCTAAACTGCATGAACAGACGCGCTGCGCGAATTGATCTATAGGCAGACAGCAGGTAATTTCTAATCGGGCAATCAATCTATTAATTTCCTTCAAATTCCATGCCAAGAACCCTAATTACTCTATAAAAAATAGGGTTTGGGATGGAAAAAAATTACCTAAATGATCCATTGGGATCACCCCTCTTCTTTCCTCCTATTCTTTTCCTCCTTCTCTTCTTCTTCCTTCTCTTCCCTTTCTTCTCTTCCCTTTCTTTTCTCCTTGGCTCCAATGGCAGCAGCTGCTGGGGAGGGAGGAGGCGCAATCTGGATGGGGGGTGGGGCAAGGGGTGGGGGTGTGTGGCGGCCAAGGGTGGGAGATGGGGCGCGGCCACCCTTGGGCCTTTGGCCCAAGGTGGTCGCCCACTCTCCACGCAGCCCACTCCGTGGTTTTTATTTAATTTTTAATTTATTTTATTTATTTTACACTGTTGTACAATTTTTATTTTTCCCTTCCTGCGATTTACCGAAAAACCGGCGACTCCGCGATTATTTTTAAAACTTACGCCGGAACGACGATCAGGGTATTACACGTGGGTGGATGATGGCCAAGATGGCTCTAGATTTATTCTCACATATTACAGCTATTTAGAACATCGACAAAATAAAAAACCCCCATCTCAAGAAATCACTTGAGACATCAAAAGCATGCAAAAACTGGATTTTTGATGAACTTGCTACCAAAGTATCTAGATAAGTGGAGAATGATTTTATGAGATTATCTATGTCTCTTATACATCCTTGGCATAACAAGATCAGGAATAGAGATGAGAGGAGAGGAAAAACTAACTAAATCAAGAGCACATCAGTTAAGACAAGAAATAGCTATGGAGATGATTAAAGATTGATTCTATTGCTGCTAGAGGAGGAAAATTTTATAGCCAATCTATCTTGAAGGATAGAGAGCACACTAAGCAGTCTATTCTCAAACTCTAACCCTAAACATGAAAGCACAATAGAGATGGATTGGATGGTTAACCACGTGTTTCCATTCCAACCTCCTTTTATATTTCCACTTAGCACAATGAAGAAAATTCGGCAACCCCACATATACATGTTTTACTCACACATGTTCACTTATGCATGTTTTTCAAAGAACATAAGTTTAAATGCATTAAATTCTTAGCCTTGATCCCTCTTGATCAAACCAGCTCCACCTTGACCTAAATCACTCTCTCAAACGTCATACATGCACCGCGGTTTTGATCGAAAGTAGTTTTTGATATTTTAGTCGAACTACCAAAATACCCTTTGTTGACCCGGTCATCACTATCCTTTGCAAATAATCGCCATGCTTGCTACGTGTAGATATACCACTAGCTTGCCACGCATCGCCAAGTCTCTCCCATTCTGGTTCTAGCAAACCACGGCTTACTTGGACCGTTCAAGCCACATGGAGCAATCCCGCCGTTAGAACTCATCTTTAATATTTTCCACTTTCTTGTGCCATGCTTGAGCTTACCGTCTCACCTGGTATCCTTTATTGTTCTGAGCCTGACCTCCTTATTGAGCATAGCTCCTATCCTCACTGTTAACCATGGTTGACTCTAGGCGATCTTGCACACCCAAAGGTAAAGAAATTGTTTATGAGCATAAGTTTTTCATAACTTGACCCACGTTAGTCAAAACATACATCATGCAACCTTAATGCAATGACCCAGATTATCTGAACTCAATCCATAACTCAAATCCTTAAATTCTCAATTTTTGTCCAAAACCAATTCAGGCAAAGTGTGATCTTTGAAAAATCACTTGACCACTCCACAAAACATGCAACGATTCACCACAGCAATACCGTGGACTACTATCTCCTTCAGCTTCTCCATAAATTTGTCCTGGGCGATAGGAATATGGAAACGACACTTGTGAACTAGCCTGTAGTAACAATCTATCTGTCATAATCTGCAAAGCAAGGCGCAGTAAGTTGCGTACAGAATTTTTTGTATGAATAATCTATTTTTTATTCGAAATTACAGAAATATACCCGCGGCAACATTTTTTACAAAAATAGGCTCCAGTCGCCCAATGGGGGGCGCGACTGGAGCCAATCACCAAACCGGGGGCGACACGTGGGCAATAAGGCAACGGTCGGGTGAATTATTGCTGTTGCCCAGCGTTGGGCGATGGAACTCGATCGCCCAACACTCGGGCGACAGGGGGGTTAAAAGGCAGTGTGCTCGGCCGCCGCCGCCCCTAGTCCATTCCATCCGTCCATCGCTCGGCCGAGAGAAGAAAGAGAGAAGAAGAAGAGAGGATGGGGAGGAGAAGAGAAGAGGAGAGGAAGGAGGGGAAGAAGAGGAGGGGGAGAAGAGGAGAGGGAGAGGAGGAGGAGAGGGAGGAAGGAGGAGTGGAAGCCATTTCATCCATTCAGATATAGGTATTTTTTGGTATATTGTATTTGCAGTATTTTTTTTTCAAATGTTAATGTTAGTAAAAACTGTAGATTTAGAAAATTTAGTATAGAAAATTTAGTACAATTTTTAGTATAGAAATTTTAGTATAGAAAAAATGTAGTATACAATTTGTAATATAGAAAAATTTTAGTACAATTTTTAGTATAGAAAATGTAGTTAACATAGTTATAGGAAATTAGCAGGCGTGGAAACGGAGAGGAGAGGAAGATGCAATTGCAGGTGTAGATGTAGATAGAAATAGTTAAATATTTGTTATACAAAATTTATTAAACATGTAGTTTTAGAAAATTAATAGCCGTAGAAGCGTGTGGTTATGTATAATTTAGGGAACATAGTTTTAGAACATTAGTATCAGTAGGAAATCTTCATGCGTACAAAATTGTAGTTGTAGAAAATTCAGTCACCGTAATGACAAATTAATCGTCCGCTGAAATTTATACGTATTAAAAAAATCAGTAATTACTTAGGGTAGAATTTAATTAATTCGTATGAAGGAAGTTCATAGTACGAGGTTATTGTAGTGGGTTACGACATGCGAGCGATCGTGAAATGTGAATTGCGGTATGTCGAGACTTTGGTATTGTGCGATGCTATTTAACATGTCGCAAAATTGAAACATATATGCAGGCTGACATCAGAAATGGCAATAGCCACTACATTGAGAGTGTATTACGGTGCTGAAACCATTCGTGAAGGTCCGAATGATGTGGATTTGAGCGGTTTTTTGCAAGTCACTCTAGTACATCCGGATGACGAGAATGCTCAGATTTCAGATGTGATGCATTGCCTGACCCGGAGTTTTTTATTGGACCCCGAGGTGTGCAGTGTCGTCGTGCAAGGGCTTTGGAGCCGGTATCCCACGGACATCAGATGGGAGTTGAGGACATTGCTGCGCACTACTGCGTGGAAGGACTTTTTGCAAGGGTGCCGATGCCGTGGATACGAGTGTGTCTTGCTTGTGCAACTGTGCTCATTAGAAGCTATGCAAGGTCATGCGTCTGCCCTTGTTCCGGAAGGTGCTAGCATCTCGGGCGGGCCGCATGTTGGCGAAGATGATCAAGTTGCTCGTGATGAAGCCGATGCGGTACATGGAGGAGAGTTGCAATGGTCAAGCCATAGAGAGGGAACTGAACAAACCGATAAAGGGGAGCATATTGAGTATATCATACAGTAGATGGACTCTGATGACCATAGGGCATGGGATGAAGAGGAAGCTGTACAAGACGACGACGAGTACAATTCGGATGAGGATGAAGTTTCTATCCCGCATGAATGGAACCGGTTTAATGCTGAGGGTGTTTCCACACATGATGAGCATGAATTAGCGGGAGTATCATGAGACGAGGTTCGGTTATATTCTATGTTTGTCGACAAGGCGTGACTGCGAGATGCTATCAAGGCAGGGCCCTTTCAATGCAACGGACTTTTGGTCATGAATTCAAGCCGGAGCGAGACACTATGAAATGCGAGCATGCTGGTTGTCCTTGGAGGGTGCACGCATACGTAGACCCAAGTGTGAGACTCACGGATTGTGTCGAAGGTGGAGCCGCACTCTTGCATTCTCAGCAGTGTTTTGACGAGGCATCATAACCTAACGTCTGTCTTTATAGCCAATTTTATGTATGGAGAGATAGTAGAGAAGAAAGACATGGAGGCCACATATATCGTGGTAGCTATCGAGAAGAAATTCAAGTACAAGATTAGCTACGCGAAGGCGTGGCGTGCCAAGCGGCGTTGAAAAGCGTTTTGGGTCTTTCGGTGACGTCGACAATCTTCCTCGTATGCTTAAGGTATTGCAGGGACATGAACACAGGCACGTATATCGCTATGCAAGACAAGACGTCCACAAGTCCACCAGGATATGCGGTGTTGCGGAGGGCCTTGTTAGCATTTGGTGCTTAGCGAGGCATTCGAGGCACATGTTGCCGGTGATCTCGATTGATGGGACCTTCGGCAGGCAAATACCCCGAGGAGCCCTTTTCTTGGCCAGACATGAGGAACCGGTGGTGCATTCGTCACCTAGGAGCGAACATTTTCAAGAGTTTCCGAAAGAACCGTTGATGAAGCTTTTCAAGAGGATGGCGATGCAGAACCAGCGGAGAAAATTTGATGCTTTGTGGGCGTTGTTGGATGAGCACACCAGGAAGCACGTCGACGAGAGGAGCAAGGGGCCAGTCATTCTTGGGGCGGCACAACCGCAATGCTTGCCAGTACTCGATGAGAATAACCCAGCTGGTCCAAGAAGGAGGAGCTCATGAAACATCAAATGCTTCTCGCAGTGGATCGAGGAGAACCATCGAGAAGTAGTCATTGTTGCACGATACGGACGACGCAAGGTACGGCATAATGGCGAATAACCTTGCTGAGGTGTACAATTTGATTCTCAGGTGCCTCCATTCTCAACCCCTTATCACCATCGTAGAAGTTGTTCTTCATAGCATAATTGGCTGCTTCAGGGAGAGGCACGCGAATGCTGCACTTCATGCGGCCAATCCCCGAGCCCTGTATTCGTCGAAAATTACGGCATACATGGAGACGAAGGCACAGAAGGGTCCATTGCACACTATACAGGTCATGGGCAATAGGGAGCATCATTTCGATGTGGTACTCCGTGATAGAGCTGGATTTGAGACGACTCGTTCCCTTGTTACCCACGAGGTATGCCTTGGAGATCATGCAAACGAACCTAGCTGCACATGCAACAAGCTGAAGCTGTTACACAAGCCAAGGCGAACTCGGTCCTCGCTGGTTGTCCATTGCTAATACAGCTGTGGTCATTCGAGCGCTTTAGCCTCGGACGACATTTGCTAGAGGACATGAGTTCGTACAGGGCAAAGATGTACCCTAAGAGAGATATCGACCGGCCGACGATGGGTTCTATCTAGGGTCGTCGACGGGTAAGTATTACCACAAGCAGCTATTTCCTTCTTATTAACGATGGTCGTACGTAACAACTGTTCTTCCTTGTAGGTATAGTTCATGCACGTGCAGGTCACGTGAGCGTATCTGCCCTTTGTGGAGCAGTTGGACGGCCTCACAGCCGATGACGTGAGCTGGGAGCCATACTTACCTACAGCACTGCAGGACCATGCTCATGACGGGCTGTCCACACTGTGCTGGCGTGACCAGGCTTTCTGGCTGACACGTCGGAAGCTCGTGTACGATATCTTCGTAGAGGACTATGCGCCCCAGCGAGTGATGCGACAGTTTGGTCTACGCTAGGCGATTCTGTACGGTCGGACCACGCTCGGCCCGAACTTGCACGCGTGGTGACCGCTTCTCATAAATGCATGCGTGCTTACTACTCTGTTTGGTAGTACTTACATAATAGTCCTGGCGGGCACTACGAAAGGGAGTTAAGCGTGGCACGGACTGACGACGAAGATGCGGTGGGCTGCAGGTGGGCACACCACGGAGGTCCTATCACGGAGTGCCTCACCGGTGCACCAGTGGGCACAGACAATGATGCAGCCCACTCCACCAGCTCAGCGGCGGGTGCGACAGTCTCCTAAGCGTCTTATGTTGTCTGGGCGTCGTCACCCATTGCAGCGGAGGATGGCCAAGCAGGGCCATATGGGAGGACGCGGAGACGGAGGGGGCCAGGGTGGCGACGGAGGGGGTGTTGTGGATGTTGTTGGGGGCGATAGTCCTCATTGTATACTTTATGTTCATGTACTTCTTACATTTGTTATTTACGTAGTGAACTTTTACTTGTACAGTGCCGAGCTTACTTCTACTTTTCCTTACCTTCTTTATGCGCACATCAAACAAACAGTAAACTGCACTAATGGCAACCGCAGCAACGCACGAACCATTCAATTACATGCTTAACAACATTGAAAATTATTTCAAACAAGAGTGCTGAGCACACCCATATAACCGTACACATCGTTGCCTACATGTCGAACGAGCCTCGTGGCACCCACATGGAGTATTGATGAGGGGGTCGTCTCGGACGTGGCTAGCCATCGTTGTAGTGGCAAACACATATACAACTAGGGTTCGCGTAGCAGCATGACGGGTCGTACGAACTCCCTATGTTGATGACCTCCTCGTTGCCCCTCTCGCGCTCCACTTGTTGACGGAGGTCATCGTTCTGCTCTTCGAGACTCTCATTGCGTGCCTCCAAATCAAAGATTCGCTCCCACAATGTATGCAGTACGTCGACATGTACCGTTCGTGGGGAGGATCGATCCATCGCACGAAGTCATATTTATCCACCTACTACAAACAAACATTAACATCGAAGCTACATTAGTAGTACAACAAAATAGACGAGTGCGAACTTGTACCACGGAGTATGGGCACCGAAAGAAATGTCGACCACCATCCGTATGGCTTTCTACCACTTGCACCACCGCGTCCTGCATGTGTTTGCATTTCGGCCACACTAGCTGAGCGCGCCTACTTGGTAACAAGCGGTACGTAGGGCTGAAGTCCTCATTCCTTTCGGCGGAAGGTCCTCTTTTGGTGACCTATGTTCCAATGGTCCCTCGACGTCCATCATGGTGGCTTACTCTATGACGGAGAAGATAGTTCTTCCAACCAGCACCACCCCGTCCATTCATTATATAGCGTAACTTCAGGCCATATTTGCTCGGTGACATGACATGACAACCCATCTTTGCGCAGTGAGAAGACCGGGTGTGCCAACTTTGCGTAATGAGAAGAACAGCTTTCCGCTGTGACATGACCGCACAGGCCAGCTTTCCACAGCGACATGACCGCACGGACCAGCTTTCCTCAGTGACATGACTTGACGACGTAGCTTCGCGCAGTGAGAAGACCGAACGTGCCAGCTTTCCTCAATGATATGACATGACGACGCATCTTTTCGCAGTGACATGACATCACGGGCCAGCTTTGCGTAGTGAGAAGACCGAATGTGCCAGCTTTCCTCAGTGACATGACATGACAATGCAGCTTTTCACAGTAACATGACATCAAGACCCATCTTTTCGCAATGAGAAGACCGAACGTGCCAGCTTTGCGCAATGATAAGACATGACGACGCAGTTTTTCATAGTGACATGACCGATGGCCTAGCTTTGCGCAGCGACATGACCGCACGTGCCAGCTTTCCGCAGCGAAAAGACCTCGCGGCCCAGCTTTACTAGCTTTGCACACTATAAAATGAGGACCTAAAAATTTCTCGAGTCCTCGTCGACCTTATCGAGTCACGGCACTAAAACCATGTCTTCACGCGTACACCACTTTTTCGGTGAGCGATTTGATCTTTGTCCATATCATATTGTGTCCTAGCCTCTAAGAAAATTTTCTACCATTTTTATTTAATTTTTCGTAGAGCCAATTGTCAGCAATTGAGCTTTCATGAAAATGGTCATTTTGACTCCGACGTTGATTCGTTGCCTCTGCTGAGTTTTAGCCTATGCCGTCACCTTTGTTAGAATTGTCTCATCACATTCTACGCTGTACTTCCGTCGTTTCCTCCAAAAACCATCCACAAATTTTCGCCTCTGACACCTCGCCATGGGCGCCAATGACATCTCGTGTCCCATCTATCCGGTGATATTTTCTCCAATTCTTTCACGTCAAAACGTGTCAAACCATCCTAGGTAGCTACCTTCTAAGTGGTTTTAGATTCGCTTCACTGAGCACCAAGATATTAAATAAAAATCATTTTATTTAATAATATGTTTATGTTTTTACCTAAATTACTTTTCAAATCCAGCGTTTTTAAAAGCTGAAAAAATCAGGGAAAATAAAAAGTAAAATTTAGGCAACCAAAACACTTATTTTTATTTTAAATTATTTTTACTATTATTATTTATTTATAAAAACCTGGGCTGTTACAAGGCTCGCGAGGGAGCGCGAGAGAAGGAGGGAAATGACGAGTAAGGCAAAAGAGGCCGCTGAGGAGTTCAACGCCGACCGGGCAAGGAAGGGAAAATGGCCCCGATCCATACAGTTGGTCGTACAAGCAGTTCGGTGGTTTAGTCACACATGATGCTATTTGTTATGCATGTAACCAAAAAGTACGCGACATGTTACTCTCAATTGTATTAGAAAATTTATTTAAATTCAGACAAGCTTATTATCTCATCTTTTCACATTCAATAATTCACATAGCAAGCCATCTAGCAATATTAACATACCGGTTTTCTCCGTACACAAATTCTCAGTAACTTCAAAATATCACTTACCATCGTATGTACCGATCGTTCTATGGTCAATCGTTCCTAAAAAAAATTTTAAATTTTTTTACGCACGTACAATATGCAATGAACATAAACTTTTATTACAACCCCAGCAGATTATTTTTCAATTAAAAACTATAAAATTGATAAAATTCACGGGAACCGAGTGCAGTCGCCCACCCATTGTCGCACAGAAATTCACGGGAACTTTTATTTACAAAATTCACGGGCCACTTGTCGCACAGAAACATACATAAAGCAAAGTACTGTTCAACTAGTACACATCCTGTCTAAGGCTGTGGCATACGAATCAGATCATTCGTTGTCTTCACCAGGGATGAAAGGGTCTTATAACTCGCAGTGTCAGCGACACTGCCAGTGAGAAGCATGCACCGTTCCAATTCCAGCATGGTTTCTGCGGCGTTTTTCAGTACCTCGTCAATCTTTTCTTGCTGGAAGGACTGCCTAGTGCTGTTGCTCCCCTCCATTAAACAGATAGACAGCGTAGCCGTGGACCTGATTATCTCTAGACAATCAGGTGTGGATTCGCTGTTCCTTTCTATTATTTCCTTCAGCTTCTTCACAAATCTGTCGGGTGCAATGGGAAGCAGGGAGCTGGCTGTTGGGACCAAATTTGTGGTAATCATCTGCACAGCAAGGCTTAATAAGGCTGCCAGCAACTTCTTTTCGTTAGGTTCCATTTGGCTTTGACGACTTTCAGGAAGATTATGCAATGTAACTGGCAGAACCTATCACAAGAAATCTCAGTTAGAAAAATTGGATTAAGAAGATGATGTCTGCCAGTTGACAAACAACATTACAACAGGTCAAAAAAACAGAAGAATGTTGACTAGTTGCCACACAACATTACAGTAGGTCAAACAAACATCAGAATGTTGTATTCGAGATTTATTTTCCATTAGAGGAAGAGAGCCTGATGTACTGTGCTTTTTTATATAGCAATTTATTCTTCAATAATCTGTTTGAAATTAGGTATGGTTGCATCATGCTTACCATTGTAAATATGCCGCAAAGTTGTTCGAGGCAACCCCTTTGTTCTTGTGGATTTTGTTGAGATGATGCCTGGTTTTGCTTAATATCAAGTTGTACATCCGCTGTCTCTGGTTCAGCACCACTTAAAATTAGCAGAACCTATCACAAGAAATCTCAGTTAGAAAAATTGGATTAAGAAGATGAGGTCTACCAGTTGACAAAAACATTACAACAGGTCAAACAAACTGCAGAATGTTGACCAGTTGCCACATAACATTACATCAGGTCAAACAAACAGCAGAATGTTTGTATTCGAGATTTATTTTCCATTAGAGGAAGAGAGCCTGATGTACTGTTCTTTTTGATAAAGCAATTTATTCTTCAACAATCTGTTTGAAATTAAGTATGGCCGCATCATGCTTACCACTGTAAATTTGCTGCGAAGTGGTTCGAGGCAACCCCTTTGTTCCTGTGCAATGGAGTTTGCGCAAAAATGAGACAGCATTTGTGCTATCACAGTTAGGTGATTTACGTGAGTAACATTGTCAAGAATGCCTGCAAGCTTGCCAATCACTGTTTGCCCTGTCGGTGCACCCATAATAATCCTACGCATAATCATCCTACGGTTATTATCCTCACTGCTTCTAGCGAGTGCAGTCAGTGCTTGCCCTGCTGTTGTCGCGTCTTCACTGTTGCTGTCATCAAAGAACAGACGCAGCAGCTCATCGATGATTCTCTCCACTCTGTAGCTGTTGTCACCAAAACACAAACGCAACAGCTCATCGACGAAGCCACTCATGTGCTGAAAATTTCCCCTCCTGGCCTCATCCAGAGCTAGAGTTTTAGCGATATCTATCAATAGAGTTTCTGACCGCTGTTCGTCGCCAGTGATTTTCCGTACCATCTCTTCGATGCTGTTGGCATCGCCCAAGAATTTTCTCGTTAGCACTCTACCGTTTTCAGCAGTCCCCCTGACAAGCTTGGTCACCACGCTTAATGATTCTTTAATTATTTCAATGGATGCACGGTCATCCGTGCTGCCTGGATAGAAGCCATTACGGGTGGTGCTATGATCTTGGATACGAGGCCGTTGGTCTTGAGTATCTCCGTGCAGTTATCCGGATCAGCACAAAGCTCAGAAAGAATCAGCAGGCCGTGGGCAATGAGAGCCTTGCTTTCTGTTTTATTCTGTACGTCAGTAGCTTGTTTCACCCTGTTCACCGAAGGAGGGTCGAGCAGGGATGATATGGATCGTATTGCTCCGGGTATATCAGCTAGGTGCATGTCTCTAGCAAGCTTTGCGACAACCGCAGCCGTGCACGCCTTGGTCTTGTTATCAACTAGGCTCTTTGAGCTCAGCATCCCAATCAGCCTGCCAATACTTTTTCTGAAGATTGAATCTGGAAACTGCTCTTGCTCTATGGGCATCTTGTTCCATCAATGTGTGCAGTACGGAGACTGCGGTGATGTGACCATCATCGGATTCGTTTCTCAGAAGGTCCTGAGCAAAGGAAACTAAGTTCCTCTTAATGGTGTTTGACACGCCGGCTTGGATGCATCTGTCAAGGGTGTTATCAATGTATCTATCGATCAGTTTTGTTGTGTCCTTCGTGTCAAATCCACGCTTGTTCCTCAGCGAACTTGCAACTTGCCGACGATGACCCCAGAGTCTCCGGTACAGGTAGAGAAATGCACCCTGGGTAAGGACTAGAGCGTAGAAGAAGATGAGTGCCGGCTTCACATTCGCTTTGGTCGCGTCGGTGCTGGCGCCTCCGTAGTCTTTCCCCGCGATGGCCACGAGGCGAACGATGGATAGCACCATGCAGGCTAAGGCTGCAGCCACCGGAGCTATGGTGATCAGTAATGCTGCCAAGGCCAGTTTGCCCATGACTTGTGGTGCGTCTGCCAGGAATCTCAAGACCATCTTGACGTATTCTGTTGGATTTCGACGACTTGCTGGCCGAGTGCGATCCTTTTGCGCCAATGGTTCATTGTACAAGACGATGCAGGCTTGCGGAACTTCGGAGAAAAATTTTGCCTCGGGATATGGATTGAAGCCAATGATTCTGCCGTCAAATGGTGGTAGCAAAATTCAATATTGTGAGAGAAAATGAAGCCACCGAATTTCTTTATTCAATCAGTTTACATACATACATATATATATTCAATCATAGACGGAAGTCTCAATCATGAATGGAAAGTATTAATCATAGATGAAAAGTCTCAATTATAGAGTCTGGGCACCATAGTGCCCTTGTTTATATATATATATATATATATATATATATATATATATATATATATATATATATATATATATAAACCCTATTGGGCCATATGGGCAAGAAGCACATCATATACTTAACAAATATGAGCAGTGTCAAGATAGAGGCAAACAACAAGATCGAATCAGCTTGCTTCTATCCTAGGAATTTTTTTTCCTTCAATAAATATAAACTTTAAGCAACCATTATAGGTTAGAGACTGTTATTGAGTGGTATTCTCTTTCATTTCAAGCAAGGGCCTGTTTAGCATAACAATTTTGTACAAATTTTCATGAATTTCACGTTAAACAATTCAATTCTCATAAGAATAGGAAAAATTTTCCCGTGATCTAAAACTGCTGTAAAATTATAACTAGAAAGCCTAGAAAATCCCTACACTGCTCCGCTAGCTGTAACTCGAATTTGGGTTAAATTTAGCCATTGAAGATAATATGTTAAAGTAGAGAAAGGTAATTTGTCAACTTATCATTCATGGCCTTAACCTAGTGAGTGCTAGTAATCACACAACGAGCAGTCGAGAAGCTCTTGTATACATGCCTTGCAGATTGTATGAAGACAATGACCGTGACGAACCAGAAATCCATCATCTCAAGTATGGTGGCGAAGCCGCCAAGCAGTACGACCGTGGCCCAGATAGAGGCGAGAGAGCCGAAGCCCGTGGCAAACAGCTGCAGGAACACCTCGCCCACCAAGCAGAGGTTAAGCGGCTCCTCCTCCGGTGTTGTATCTCCATACAGGTACCGGCCCCTCGCTCGTTCCAGCTCCAGCCCCCGCGCGCCTTGTTGGAGGAGCTGCCGCACGATCACTCCCACCATCGATTCCACCATTGCTGCTCGGCTGATAAGCAACAAGCTAGTTCCTTGCTAGAGAGGAACCCTGTTCTCCTCCTAGATGTAGGCCTCTTCTGAGGAGCTACACAAGCTGGTTCGTCTTCTACTTCCTCATTAGTACGGACAAACATTGATCGATGGAGACGGAGATTTTTCAGGCTCACTAACATTGATCGATGGAGACGGAGATTTTTCTGGCTCACTTCATCCGCCACATGGTGAGGCCAGTTGGCATATGCGATGTTGGCATATGTGAGGTCCTCTTCATTAGAAAGATCTATCTATCTATTTGGTGGATCCAAATTATAACGGTTTAAATAAAAAAAGAGCAAGTACAACCCAAAATAACCGAAATATGTTTTCTTCCTTATTGTATGCATCCATCGTGCATTTTCTATCAGTGAAAAGAAAAATAGTGAGATCATATGTTTGTGTTTGCACTCGGTCAAAGGCTGTACATTTCTGCGTACTACAGGCCCGTCAACGGGCATCTTGGACGCGAGCGATTGATCCCATTTCCCCCCTTGGCTGTATAGATAGTCTTTTAGATGAATGCATCGTATGAGCCTAGCATGCTGCCTGCCTTATGGCACCAATAAGACAGAGGTATTGGTAGTGTTTTACTACTCATGGATAAGCCAATCCACTGCTAGCATAAATATTCCCATAAAAATAAAGCAAAATTAGCAATTTCATCTCTCTATACTAATTAGGCACTCCAAAAAAAATTCACGCTAACCAGAAAGATCAAGCCATTCATTTCTCATGGACCCGAGTTAAAGCGGCTCATATTAAAAGAAAGAATATATATCAAATACAATCCAAATTAATTAAAATTTGAAATAAAAAATAAATAAAAATAGCAATTTGATTTTCATACTATTTCCAAAGTAGCATAAATAAATAACTAAATTTGGAATAATAAGTAATTAAAAATTAGAAAATTAAATTTCTATGAATTCCAAAGTAAAATCCCAAAATACCTTATATTAGGAATAAAAACTGAACGAAAATTTACAATAAAATTGTGTACGATATCCAAACTTATTTTTAAAAAAAATCACATCAAGGCAATTCGATTTTTTGTATGAATTCAAAACTACATCCTAAAAACAAACTTAATTTTTTAAAAACTTCCATATCAAGGCAATTCGATTTGTGTATGAATTCAAAACTACATCCTAAAAATATTAAAATTTACAATAAGAAGAAAATTGAAATTATGTCAGACCTTGAATTTGAAAAAAGAGTAGTTTGATTTCTATACGACTTCCAAAGTAGCATCCATAAATAATTGAAATTTGGAATAATAATTAAATGAGAATTAAAAATTAAAATAAAGAGTCTACGTAAAGTTCAATCCAAATAGTCTACGTTGAAGTTCAATCCAAATTAACTAAATTAGAATAAAAATAAAAAATAGCAATTTGATTTCCAAATGACTTCCAAAGTTGCATCCCAATACTAATATGCCACTACGTATTTCCATACGACTTCCAAAGTGACATCTCTATACTAATTAAGCATCCTAAGAAAGCTATATTATTAATCAAAAAGATCTAGCCATCCATCTAGCAGTCTAGAGTTATAATGGATCATATTTAAAAAAAGAGTCAAACAATCCAAAATAACTAAAATAAAAAATAAAAAATAAAGAAAAAATAGCAATTTGATTTCCACATGACTTTGAAAGTAACATCCATAAATAATAAAAATTTAGAATAGTAATTAAATGAAACTCAATAAATTAAAAGAAAGAGTTCATATCAAGTTCTATCCAAATTAACTAAAATTTGGAAGAAAGAGTTCATATCAAGTTCTATCCAAATTAACTAAAATTTGGAATAGAAAATAAAGAAAAATTAGCAAATTAATTTCCATATGACTTCCAGTGTAACATCCATAAATAAGAAAAATTAAAATTTGGAATGGAAAATAAAGAAAAATTAGCAATTTGATTTCCTTACGACTTCTAGAGTAACATCTAGAAATAACAAAAAAACTAAATAAAAAATTAAATAAAAATTAAAATATTAAAAGAAAGAGTCTGTGCCAAGTTCAATCCAAATTAACTAAAACTTAGAATAAAAACTAAACCAAAATTAGCAATTTTATTTTCATATGAATTCCAAAGTAGATCCTAAAAAAATAATTAATAATAATTAAATGAAAACAAAAATTGGACTTTTATACGAATCCTAGGCTAAACTTGTAAAAAAATTTGCACCAAGTATGACCCAATAACATGCAAATTGAATAATAATTAATGGATGATTAGAGATTGATTTGTGTACAAATTTTAATTCAAAACATATTAAAATTTGAGGCACTCCGAGAAGCTCCTACATGAACCAAAATGAACGAGCCATCTATTTTGTGAACCTGGTTATAATATCTAAACCATGTGGAGGTCCTCTTCATGTTGTAATGAATATTTGGTAGCATTTGAGACTTATTTGTGAAGGTTTGAGAGTTATTAAAGTTCGCGAAGTGGAGTTTTGAGATAGCTAGGTGACAAGGGATGTTATGATGCTTGTTTTCACTAATGATGGTCAAATGTGTTGTACTTGAGCCAAAGAAGCAATTTCTTTATCTTTGTTGACTGCAGGTTGACTTGATGGCTTGGGTGATCATCAGCGCGAGATCAGGAACAAGCTTGGAGAGCTTGGCATTCAGAATGATCATGGAAGTCGAGGAAGATCATCGGGGATTAAGTCCAGTCATGAAGATGGAGTCTTCGTGAAGATGGCGTGAGCTGGGTTCGCGCAGCGACTCCAGGTGACTTGGCAGCATCCAAGTGTTAGCGAGGCGCTCTGAGGGTGTTTAGAGCTCGAGACACAAGAGATGGACGTGACAAGTCAACGAAGAGCGAAGACCATCAAGGTAGAGTAGCATGGTAGCTTCAATGGCTTTGGTATACTAAAGTCAATATAAGGACATTGATGTAATTGGCATATTATCATAAATCTTTGAGATGGAAAATATGGTGGTGCACTCTTGAAGATGGTTTAGGGCTAGATAAACTAGGTGCATTGAATTGTGTAGAGCCGATGGCTCATATTTTGTAATAGCTGCTTTGTAATGCAGTGATGTGTTATGATTGTATCTACCCTAGAGGGGTATTCTAGACAAGAAAAAGAATTGGATGAACCCTAAATAGATATGAATGAGTGAAGAAAGTTAATTTTAGCCTTTCAGATGATCCAAGGGTTGAGGTTGCTCTCAAAGTCTTTAAGAAAGATTTAGGGGTTTTCTTATGCTCCTTTGAGCTTTGCCCACCAAGAAGTGTGGTTTTAAAATCCTTTCTCTCAAAGTAATAAAAGTTCTAAATTCATACATGTTCTGAAATTTATTTTATTTCCTATAATTCCTAGTTTTTCTTCGTTACAACTTGAGTTTCTATTCCCCTCCTTCTACTTGCTATAGTTCTATTGGATCTATGATATGTAAGAGGTCGAGGAGTACATTAAGAACATTCTCCAACCAAACAAGATCCATTAAAACTCATTTTGCTCAAGTTGTGTTTCCAAAAATCGTGTTCTTGAACTAAAATTTCTATTTTTGATGCAGCTTGAACTATTCACATGAAAGGTTGAGACTTGAGCATATCTTTATAATTCCTTTTGGAATCATATCTCTAGGATCATTTTCTAGCCATAGTTCAAGTTTCATCAATTTTAGATGAGTATATATTAAGTTATTGAGGTTTCTTCACATCAAGTTGCTTTGAAATCTGTTGTTTTGATGCAACATGGACGTTGAGCAAGATATGTCTCTCTCTTAGGCTTTATTTTGTAATTTCTTTTAGAATCATAACCCTGAAGACCTCATCTTGACATAGTTCAAGTTTCATCAATTTTGGATGAGTAGATCTGTTATAACACCCTAGGAACCACATTACCCTAGGATACTACTAAACTACACTTATGACCCGCTGGATTACAAAGAAAATCCGGCAGCGCCTCCCCAGAAACAAAAGGCTATGTGAAAGCATGACAACACATCATGTAATAGGGGATAGTAAAACAACATAAGAACATAAAACCGCGTAAAACATTCTTTAGCAACATAGCTTAAATGTTCAACCCCACTAATGCCAACCAGATCTACCATCATTAAGATACAGTGCTCAACGACTAGGAGAAAGAAATGCTTTAAGAATTAAATTCTCTAACTTATTATAGCAAAACTCATAAAGACTTGTGTAATGGTGCCGTCCTGCTCTACCATTTCTAAACATGCTCAAGGATCACCTAAGAGAGGGAATATAGGGGTGAGATGAAATCTCAGCAAGCAAACTATTTACCAAATTAATTAAACTATGAATAATTAAACATTAAATTAACAATATTAACAATTAATTCTTGACATCCACACTGTAGCCTCGTTCATATCCAAAAGCACAATTACTACCAACAGCAACCATAAGAAAAGTACCCCATGCCACAAGTAAGTCTCACGAGCTCATTCCTCTACTCACACCAATGGCAACCACAAGATATTACCTCATGCCATAAGTGACTCTCACGAGTTAATACCTCTTAAAACCTCATAATAAGGTTTATCCTCATGGAATGCATATATATGCAAATGATCCACTGAGCTCTTACTTGGCAACGTAAGAGTGTTCATCATACTATAGCAATATATGATGCTGTACTGGTATGATCGTGACATGATATGACAGGCATGATATGGCTACGATTGATTCATTAAGAATATAATCACATGAACAATAATATGTAAAATAATATATTTAGTGTAGCAGGGCATCATTATTTAAAGGTGAATTAATTACCAAACATCAACAATTATGGTGAAGGTAGTTAAATTAATAAGTTAAACTATAGCAACAACCACTACGTTTACATGCCTCTACCGAAGGGGCGAAGGGCTGAAGCACGGTCAGGAGCGAAGCCATCTATTCACAAGTCATCACTCAGCACAAAATCTCAATATAACATTCATAACTAAAAGGTAAAGCGCCACTATGCCCGAAAGCCAACAACTCTCTCAGACTGCCATTCTGACGCTTAGCTCACTGCAGCAACGCTGCCTGTCTTTTTTGTATCTTTTAATCCAATAAATATAACATAGAAACAAATAGCATTTTTGAATTCTACATAATGAAAGCTACAACTTTCATGAAGACACCGTAATTTTATTCTGCCGTTAAAAGGGTGTAATCCATAATAGAAAACATATGACAGAATCTGCCTTTGAGTTCTGACCAGCGAGCTTCTACATACCACCACCGAAAGTATACCACTCCAAAATTTATAAAATTTTACCAGAAGCTATATCACAACATTATCTATAACTTACATTATGATGACAAAGTTCATAAAAATCATTAGCGCCTCTAAATCTGCCCACGAACAGAAATTGAATCCTAAAACCAACTCTGATACATAGCAGACTTCCAACCTCTGTTGTGCGCAATCCACTTTTCCAAATCTCATGAATAAAGTATAAAAATAGGTTTCAGAGTCCTATACAACTTTCATATTCATGGGTTTTGTAGGAAAATCGTCTTCTATTTTTAATCTTTTAATTCCAACCAACTGCCCGACCTTGAATGATCAGACTGCACAGCAACACGGTAGCACTCATAACTCCTAAATCATTCATTGGAATGATGTGAATGACAACTCTAAAGAAATATAATGAATTCCTCTACATATCTATAGGAGTATAAATACCAAGATCTCGCATGAACGGTCCCCTAATTCACAAAACACAATAGATAGCGCAGATCGAACGATTAACCAAAAACTAACCAGATCGGGAAATCGCTAAGAACAAAAGGGTAGAAAATTGTTGGTTACCCTTAGATACCATGGAAAAATCTCTAAAAACTAGCACAAATCACCCTCCTTCTCTTCGTCTCCTTCTCCTTCCTCTTCCTCCTTCTCTTCCTCTTCTTCCTCCCATCCTTTTTCTTCTCTTTTGCTCAGTTGCCAAGGGGTAGAGGTGCTGCAGATTGGAGGAGAGATTGCAGGGGAGAAGAGGGAATGTGGGGAGGTGGTAGGCAGGAGGGGGCGGCTGTGGGGAGAAAAAAGGGGAGGGAGGTGCCCTAGGCTTTGGGGGTAAAGGGTGGCTAGCCCACCCCAACGGGTTAAAACCTTGGGCGAAGGCCCACGCTAAACACTTCTAAAATTTTAGAATTTTAGTCCTTTTTTGGTTATCAAATATTTAGAATTTAATTCTCCATTGATAATTCTAGAAAATACTTATTTAACCCTCATTCGATTCTCTATTTTAATCGCTGAATTCTCCGAACATCGTTCGGAATATTACTCCACAGCCAAAAACTCATCAAAATACTGAATTTTCTTCTCTTTTGCAAATCTCTGAAAATTTTATTTTTAATTCTATTATCTTTATTTATTATTATTTTTTTAATTCGCCAAATCTCTCGACTACCATTCGGAATATTACATCTTGTGTCCTTGAGGTCTTTTCACAACTAAGATGCTGAAATTGCTGCTTTGATGCAACGTAGACTCTGAGCAAGAAAGGTCACTCTCTTGGGTTTTATTCTATAATTCTTTTTGGAATCATAACCCTAAGGATCTCATCTTACTATGGTTTAAGTTTCATCAATTTTGGATAAATAGGTTTTGATTTCTTAATGTTTCTTAGCAGCCAAGTTTCTAAAATTCTAAATGTTGGTTCAACGCGAACTTGAAGCAAGAAAGGTCTCTTCACTAGGATTTATTTTGCAATTACTTTTCTAGTCACAACTCTTAGGTTCTTATCTTACTATGGTTCAAATTTCATCAATTTTGGTTAAGCTTATCTTGAGTTCATGAGGTGGCGGCTAAGTTTATGATATTCTTATTCTGTTCATTCTATTCTTGGTATACTCTTGATGTTCCTAAACCTAGTGCATTCCTAATAGCACTAGAATTCAAGAGAAGAAATATTTGAGTAGGAGAAATTTAATTTGCACCTATTCACCCCCTCTATTCACCATAACCGATCCTTCAATTGATATCAGAGCCAAGTTTTGCTCTTTCTAGATCTTGACCTTGAGTTATGGCGATAGACAAGTATTTCATCAAGTCTCCTATCTTTAACGGGATCGACTATCCCTTTTAGAAGAGTAGGATAGAGTCATACATTTAGGCACAAGGTTATTCTATTTGGAAAAAGGTTAAGACCCAGTTTGTGGTTCCTGCTGAGGAAAACATCAATGCTGCAAATACTCTGAATGTTGGGACAAATGGTAAGGAAAGGAACATCATCATTCAGAGGCTTAGCTAGAATGAGTTTGATCGGATTTCTCACCTCTCGTCAGTATACAATATCTGGGTGACCTTCAATGCATACCATGAGGGTACTACTCAGATCAAGACCGTCTGATAGGATCAATACAAAAGAGAATACAACAAATTTAAAATGCTTGCTGGTGAGTGTTTAGATGAGTTTTTTTAACAAATTTCACAAGATTTTGAGTAACCTCTGAGCTGTGGGTCTCACATAACTAGAGTCAGATAACACTCGACAAATGCTTGCTGCTTTAGATCTTAGAGTTTGGAAGATAAAAGTGACCACCATCAAGGGCACGACTGATTTGTCAACCTGACTCTTGACGTGTTGTACTCACGCTTAAGACTCATGAGATCGATGTCATCTCTCACAAGACAAAATCGTAGTTGATGGCTTTGGTCACTGATCCCACAACTGCTTCTAGACCATCTTCCAAAATTGCTTCTAATTTTTCTTTAGCTGCTTTGTGCGAGATGAGTGATAATCAGTTTGAGAAGTTTTCAGAAAATAACTTAGCCCTCTTAGCTAGAATATTCTCACATGCATACAAGAGGGTTAGAGAGAGGAAGAGAGGAGGTCTGATGATCTGCTTTGAGTGTGGTGGCTCTAACCACATTTGCCCAAATTGCCTCAAGCTGGAGAAGGGCAAGAACAACCATGGTGGTGCGAGTAAGAATGACTACACCAAAAATAACCGCAACAAAAAGACTCCAACTTATGATCAGGGCAAGGATAAGAAGCACCACAAGTTCAGCAAGGCGAAGAAGTTCTTCCATTGCATCCTCACCGCCTTTGACAACTTTGATTTCAGTGATATGGGGGGCTAGAGTGACGAGGACGGTGAGGATGATCTACAAGAGAACACCAAGAATAGCGACGACTTCAACAGAATGTGCTTCATAGCTGACGAGAATGGCACTAGCAATGATGATCTCTATAGTGACTTTGATGAGGTAGTCCGCTCCTTTGACCAGCTTAATGATGCATTTCTTAAGTTATAAATGTTCTATGCTAGGTATAGGACTAGATGTAGTGGTTTGGAGAAGGAGGTAGAGAGTTTGTTACGGGAGCTTGCTTTATTTAGATCTGTTTCCTCCGTGATGATGCTGATTGTGATGTATGTTCTACTTTACTTAGAGATACATAGAAATTATTGACCTTTCATGATAGTGTGATTTCTGAGTTTGATATGCTTAAAGTGGAGAATGTTAGTCTACTTGATGAATTGAAGAATGCTAGAGATGCTCCTTGTCAGTCCTGTTCTACTATTATTGATGTTGTTGCTATTGAGACTGCTGGTTGCTTCTCATGTAAGGTTAAGGACAATGTTGTTAGAGAAGTTTATACTGTGCTCCTTGGTCTGCCTGAAACTTGTGATAATTGTACTAACTTGAACAATAATTTGAAGAAGGCAGATAAGAAAATTGCTAAATGTATGCTACTTTGTGTGAGCCTGTTGCTTTTGTGTTAATTGTTCTAAGTTAAGTTCACACTGAACTTGAATCTGTGTCTAAGCAACTTCAAGATATTTGTGATCATGATAAGAAATGGCTCAATATACTTCTAAGGCTCCTACGAGCTCACCATGCAATAACTGTGAAAAATTAAAATTTGAATTTATTGCTTTGGATGAAAATATATGAAGCTAACTAAGAACTTACTAGAGAAACCATGACCTACTTGCATGTTCTGTGCTTAATTGGAGAAGGAAATTGATGAAATGCATGAGACCTTTAAGAAGAGATTCGAGGCCCAGATGACTATGGTTAGGACTACCTTGTGTGTATCTTTCGATGTCCTCAAGCTTGAGGTGACCGTGCATAGAGAGATATATGCACGTGCTATTCGATCTTCTTATTCTTCACCTTTCTCGTTCCCTTGTTTTTCCTATGCTCCCTTTTTTAGGAATGTGAACACAACATGAGCACACCTAAAAATTTGTTGGAGGCAAGAAAAGGTTTAACCTCATTCTGGACAAATTCAAGATTTGCAAGTTAACTAGGGTCTAGGATACAACTATTTAGAGGATGTGAGAAGACATCCACCTGCAGTCGTTAGAGCTATAAAGAGAGGCATGATTGAGGTTGCGTCCGAGTCTAGGAAGACCATGTTGATTTTGTAGGCTTTATCCAACGGATTTCTGATTGTAAGGTAGTACCTCCTGTTGCTTCGACCTATTATAATGTGAAGTATCATTGCACCTTTGTCAGAAGGATGAACATCTAGTTGAGTTCTACTTTAGGCATACCAAGGTCACGTGACGTGTGTAACACCCCAGGACCCACATTACCCTGAGATGCTACTAAAACCACTCCTCAACTAGCTAATTTACAAGATAAATTAAACTGACAATAATTACTAATCAAGATAATATAAGCGGAAGTATAAACAACTAAGGAAAATAGAATTGTGATAGCAATTCAATATTTAAAACATCCTTCAACATTTTAATCTAAAACATAGTTCACAAATTTAACATTATTAAGATAATGTAAACAAAGCTATGCAAAGGTCTAGAATCCTTTCAACTTTATTACAACATAAAAATATGATTCACGTGCATCAGTGTGGTGCCGCTCTACCCTTCCCATGCATTCTCAAAGTCCACTTGTAGGGAGGGGGAAACAAGGGTGAGATAGCATCTCAGCAAGCAAACAGTTTAACAGGCTATTCAAACTACAAACAGTTATACATCATCATTTATAATTCCATACAACTACAACCACAATTCATGTCCACCATTATTAAACCACCACAAACATCCATGAATCATACCTCTTCAATTTCAGATTTAATTGGCATATGAATGCAGTCATTTTATCCAAAATACAAATGAAACATTTAATCTTCCACAATTAACAATGTTTATATTCTCAACCTCACATCACCATCAATGACGGTAAAGGATTATCAAATAAATCTTGTTTGACTACTTTAAAATCTCAACCACTATCACCACCAAAGACAATAAAACATATGTATGTTTACTTCAATACTTTACTATTTCTCACATCCACAACTGCTATCAACAATTAATATAAGAGAAAAGAATCTCATGTCACAACCACAACCCTTACCATATGCAAGGGACGAACCCCATTTCACGGCCACATCCACATTCCTCATACCACAAGTAGCTCACATGAGCCAATTCCACATTACAACTATGAAGTTGAATATTCCACAAAATAACATCACCACAATATATATTGCATATGTATGCCAATGATCTTTCCACAATGCAATGCATATGAATGCTTTCATGCTATGCTCCACATCACTCTTTCCCAGCGGGAGAAGAGATGCATCGTATTACGGCAATATACGATGTTGTACCGGTATGGTCGCGGCTAGGTGCGGCGACATCCACATATGCAAATGACATGATATGATATGAATGATATAATAATCATAAATCACATTAATCCATCCTCAAAGGAGCATCATTATGCTCACAACATACCCACATCCACAAGTTCACCACATGTTTATTTTCATAATCCACATTCGCATATTAAGCAAAATTCCACATAACTACTAACAGTTTATCAACATATCAATTGATCAATACTTGCTACCATCACCATATTTAAAATATCATGCAATCATGGCATAATGTATCAAATTACGATAATAACGTGAATTGCAAGTAGAAGGAATAACGAATTAAACGGTAGCAACCACCGCTACGTTTACTTGCCTCAACCGACGAAGCGAAGCAAATCAAGAGCGCTCAGGGACAAAGCCACCTGTCCAGAAGGCATCTCCCAGCACAAAGCTACAGCATACAAACATGACTTTATAATTAAAGACATCGCTAGAACCCCGAACCCGCACAAACTCCTCTCCACTCAACAATTCAACAAACTACCCACTACAGCAGTGCTACTTAACATTTTCGTATATTTAAAAATATTGATCCAATTACAGAAAACGATACCTATCTGGATTCATCACTTAAAAGCCTACATTTTTTATGTAGAACACATATTTTTATTTTCATCACAGCTAGGTGTAATTTAATGCCCAAAATAGAGGAAAATCTCTGTTCTGGCAGACTGGACAGCAACATTCAAATGCATTCCAACAACAGAACAGGGGTCCAAAAAATATAATTTTTATACAACAGCTATATTACTAATTTCTCTACAACTTTCTCAATTACGGCCATGATCATAAAAATTATTTGCTACCTCTAAATCACAGTTTAATAGCAGTCTGTCCAAATCTGCTCGCCTGACGAATAGCGGAATTCCCGATCCTGTAACTCCAAGATCCCATGGTTAAAAATTCTGAAAAAAATACAGAAAATGGGTTTCGAAGTCCTCTACAACTTTCCTTTTGGGAGGGTCCGCAGGAAAAATTCATGCCAAGAAGCCTAATTATTCTCAAAAACAGAGGGTTTAGAAAGGGGAAAAATTACCTAAATGATCCCTTGGGATCATCCCTCTTCTTTCCTCCTCTTCCTCTCCTCTTCCTCTCTTCTTCTTCCTTCTCCTCTCCTTCTCCTTCCTTCACCTTTCTCCTTGGCTCCAACGGCAGCAGCTTGTGGGGAGGTGAGGCACCAACCAGGAGGGGCTGCGCCAAGAGGGTGGGAAAGGGGTGGCGGTGTGGAGGGAGGGAGAGTGGCTTAGGGTTTTAGGGAGGGAGGTGCGGTCACCCTTGGGCCTCCGGCCTAAGGTGGTCGGCCCACTCTCCAAACAGCCCACTCCGAGTTTTATTTATTTATTTAATTATTTTATTCATTTTACGCTATTTCATAATTTTTATTTTTCCTTCCCGCGATTTCATCAAACGACGTTCAGGGTATTACAACGTGATCGCGTTCGTGCTCTTAGGGGTATTTAGGTCTTCAGGGTCAACCCCAGATTCGGAGTGCTCCTAAGACTAGGGCTGGAAACGGATCGGATACGATCGAGTAGTCTCAAATACGAATACGAATTCATATTTTTAAAGCGAATACAATTGAATATTCTCAAATACGGATACGAATATTCTCGAATATGAATACAGATATTTTTGAATACGGATTTTCTCGGATACGAATATCGGATAAAACGGATTCCTAGTGGTTTTGCCGATTTTTATTGGTTTTTGATCGGTTACCGGTTTTAAACCGCCTGCATTCAAATTTTGAATCACAAAATTAAATGCGGATTTTTCATGGGTTCTAGAAACGGATCGAATACGAATCGAATAGTCTCGAATACAAATACGGATACGAATATTCTTGAATACGAATGCGAATACGAATATTCTCAAATACGAATACGAATATTCTCGAATACGAATACGAACATTTTCAAATACGTATTTTGCTTACCACATTTGCGTTTTCTCGAATACGAATAACGGATAAAGCAAATTATTCGTTACCGTTTTCCACCCCTACCTAAGACCAACAAGAGGCCTAAGTTTGTATATGGCTCTTTTGGTGTTGAACAGCATTGAGGACTTAGTTTTTAAGCTTCTTCTTCTAGTTTTGGTCATCGAGTTGCTCCTGGTCATGATTTCTATCGTCCTGATGATAAACCTTGTTTTCCCTGTTGAGGTGGCTATCTATGGCATGATATGAGTGCCGCTTTTGCTCCTAACCAGTCTAACAGGCGTTAGAGGAGCAGTCAAATTGACCCTTCAATGGTGGTCAGACCAACTAGAGGTTTGACTTTTGGTTCTAGATCTTCTAGCTTTGTTAGAATTGAGTTGCTTAGTAATGCTAGAGGTCAGTCTTCATCGCGTGACTCAATACTGGGATCCTAGATCTGCTCTTATTCACCCCCTGTATTGAGCCATCGATGTTTACGTTTCACTGATTCAGGTTCATTAGGTTGGGGAGGGAGATGTTTGGCTTGTAGACTCTGGATGTTCTCGTCACATGACCGGAGATTCATGTTGGTTCTCTTCCCTAGTCTGAGCTCTAGGTGATGAGACGATCACCTTTAGACATGCTTCGTCGGGTCGAGTTATTGCTAAAGGTATTGTGCGTATTAATTATTCTTTCATTCTTAAGAATGTATCCTTAATGAGTAAGCTGCGATATAATCTGCTATCTGTTTCTCAGCTTACTAATGATGATTTTGAGGTAAGATTTAAGAAAAATATTTGTAGAATTCTTTATTCTTTAGGAAGTCTAGTTTGTGGTATTTCTAGGTTTAGGAGGATCTTTCGTGCTATTTTTGTTGAGTCTTTTGGTGATTATCTCCAATGATTTGTTGCTTCAGAATCCCATCATATCTTCTTTTTAGCATAAGAGACTTGGTCATATTGGCTTTGATCATTTGACTCGAGTTAGTGGTCATGACCTCATTCATGGTCTACCTAAAATTAAGATGGTCAAAGACTTAGTTTGTACTCCTTACCAGCATGGCAAGATGGTCGCTGCTTCCTATCCTTCAGTCATTGTGACTATGACCGACGCACTAGGACAACTTCTTCATATGGACACCGTTGGTCCAGCTAAAGTGCAGTCAGCTGGTGGAAGTGGTATATGCTTGTTGTAGTCGATGACTTCTTGAGTTACTCTTGGTGTTTTTCTTAGCCTCGAAGGAGGATACCTTTAGTTATTTTTGGGGTTTGGTCAGTAGGTTGTCTGTTGAGCTCTTTGGTACCTTATGAGCGATTCACAGTAACAATGACACAGACTTTAAGAACTTCTACTTTGAGAGGTTTTATGATGAGTCAAATGTAAAACATCAATTCTCTTCTCCATATATCCCACAGGAAAATAATGTTGTGGAGAGGAAGAATCGTACCTTGGTTGAGATGCCCAGGACAATGCTAAATGAGTATGGTACACCTAGAAAGTTTTGGGCTGAGGCTATAGCTACCGTCTGCCATGTTTCTAATAGAGTTTTTTTAGGGCACACTTGATTGGCACTTCATATGAGCTAAGGTATGGGCAAAAAGCCCAATGTCTTGTATTTTCGTATCTTTAGTTACAAGTATTTCATTCGAAAGTATGTGAATTTAGATAAGTTTGAGTCTCACTCATCTAATGGTATCTTTCTAGGTTACTGACTTTTTCATAGAGTTATAGGTGCGAACTGCGAGGCAGTAGGATCTTAGAGACATGTGAGGTTACGTTCGATGAGGCTAGTCCTGGCACTAGGCCTGATATCTCAGGTCTAGTTATGTAGTCCGAGACCGTCTTTGTCGATGTAAGGATGATGGAGATGAGGGTTTTCTACCTGATCCAGTCCCATCTAATCTTGAGGTACCTGCTTCTACCACTGTGCCTCAAGGAGACCGGCCCTTATGGTCTAGCTCTTCTGAGGCTTACGGCTTTGCTCCTACCTCCACAACTCATGAGGTAGAGGTCACTTCTACATCATATTTAGGACCCCCCCCAATACTTCTGTGTTCTCATCCTCCTGAGCAGATCATATGTGACCTCTTGAGCGTCTCACGTGCTCGAAGTCTGGCTTATCTCACTTCTGTCTATACTCTACCTATGTCACAACATTCGAGCCCAAGAATGTTTGTCATGCACTGTCTAATGAGTCTTGGGTCAATGCTACGCATGAGGAGTTAGATAATTTTGAGAGGAATAAGGTCTGGTCACTTGTTGAGGCCCTTAGTGGTCATAATGTCATAGCAGCCAAGTGGGTCTTGAAGAACAAGCGGAGTGAGGATGTGGTAGTCATTTGGAATAAGGCTATACTGTTAGCTTAGGGCTTTACCTAGGTTGAGAGTTTAGATTTTGAGAAGACATTCACCCTTGTAGGTAGGTTAGAGGCCATTAGGATTTTACTTGTATTTGCAGTGTCTACGGGCTTCAAGCTACCAGTAGATGTCAAAAGTGCCTTCCTCAATAGGTATATTGAGAAAAAAGTCTATGTTAGACAGCTTCTAGGTTTTAAGAACCTAAAATACGTAAACCATATCTTCAAGCTTTCTAACGCCTTATATGGACTTAAGCAAGCTCCTAGAGCTTGGTATAAGAGGCTTAAGTCCTGTCTTTTGAGTTATAGGTTTGAGGTAGGTAAGGTAGATAAGATCTTATTTATTCATAGGTATGGCAATGACCTTCTACTCCTCCAGATTTATGTGGATGACATTATCTTTAGTGGCTTCTCTCATGCTCTTGTTTTTCACTTTTCTGATGCCAAGAGCATAGAGTTTGAGATGAGTATGATGGGCGAGTTGAGCTTCTTTCGCAGCTTCCAGATCAAGCAAATTCAGGAGGGTACTTTCTTGCATCAAGCAAGAACACATGAGACCTCCTGAGATGCTTGATACTGATGAGGGTGGCGACCACGACCATACTTGATCCTGATGAGGGTGGTCAGCCTATAGATTAGAAGGAGTACTTTATCATGATCGGTTCCCTCCTGTACTTCATTGCTTCGAGGTCAGATATACACTTTGTCGTGTGTTTGTGTGCTCGATTTCAGGCTTCTCCTCGCGCATCTCGCTGTTAGGCGATGAAGCACATCTTCTGGTACCTTCAAGCTACTCCTTTGCTTTTTGTCTTTCCTTTATAGCCTACTCTGACACAAATTTTACTGGCTATAGGATGATAAGAAGAGCACTTATGGCACTTGCCAATTTATTAGCACTTATCTTATTTCATGGTCATCTAAGAAGCAGTTAGGTATTGCACAGTCCACTACAGAGGTCGAGTATGTTGCAACCGCTAATTACTATAGTTAAGTGCTTTTGATGGTTTTGACCTTATGGGATTTTAGGTTAGCCATATGATGAGGACATGACCCCTATGGATACAACCATATTGGCTATACTTGCTATTCTAATTACAAGAATGCACACACTTCACTTAAATTTTCAGGTGAGCTCATTTTTAGGAGTGCCTTTATATTATATGAACTATATAATACTACCTAATGATAAAATTGTATATTTGTGCAGCACCACGTCACTTTTTGTACAACCAAGTAACAGTTCAAGTTGGACACGTTCTGGAATACAATTCAGCGTCCAGAGACAGCATTAACTTCAAACGAGCCTAACTTTCACATACAGACTCCGTTTGAGCTCCACGAGTATTTGGTTGAAAGTTTATCTCATCCTATTTCCAGCGGATTTGTCATCACCACCAAATTCCTTGTGAGCATGTCAAAATCTACAAAATAAAATACTGCATCACTTGTTTGGGCCAAATTGGACCTTGTAATGCTTGGGCCCAAGGGAAAGGCGCCCCCTCTTGGCCCGTACTATTCACATAAACAATACCATAAATAGTACCACTTTTTATTTCTTAGTTTTGTGCAGCTTCGCCTCCCTATTTAAGGAGTCCGCACCCCTCTAGTTTTCGTGAATTTCGTTTGCTTAGTTTCTTCATTGTGAAAATCTTGTTCTTCGCTTGTGTCGACTAGACCAACTGTAAAGAAACTCTACGGAATCCCACCTTTTTGAACTCAATTCAAATATTTGCAATTTAAAATTACTTGTTATCTTGTTCTTGCGTGTTCTTCGGTTGCATGCAGGAATAGACCTTTGTGGTCAGGTCAACTGCGTTCTTGGTACGGTTGATAATGACTTGGAGTGTGGTTTAGTGATTGCTTGGTGTTCTGGTTGTGGCTGGTTAGAAGCCTACATCGTCAAAGTCATTCTCCTCCAAATCGAAATTATCATCTTATCAGAAGATCATGACCCTATTGCCTCATCACCATAGACAGTGTTCGATTTTTCTGTGATAACATTTCTACTATTAACATTGCCAAAAACCTAGTGCACCACTTTAGGACCAAGCATATATATAATTGGTATCATTTCCTTAGAGACCATGTAGAAAAGGCTCAGAAGGGTGACCACTAGTTAGCTGATATTTTCATCAAGCCTTTAGATAGCTCAAGGTTCACGGCTTTACGAGAGAGCTTAGGGTTTTGTGTCGAGGGGGAGCATTATGTACTTTCTGTATCATATGTTCAATTAGTTCTTGTTTTTCTTTCTACACCATGCTTGTGTGCTTTTGGGTTAGTCTTTCTAGTATAGACCAGAGTTGTTATTATACTATGCAATTTAGATTTCTTTCTCTTATTTTACGGTTTTAGGATGCTGCTTATTAGTTGTTCTCTTCCCACTAGGTTAAGTTCATTAACTTTTTATAGGTCTAGCAGGGGTTGGGGCCCCTTGGTAGATAGAAAATATGTTTACTCTCTTGTATTTAGATGATCAGCGAATAAGATCAAGTTTGAGCCATAGTGATTGTCCTATCTTGTCTATACTTTACGGATTGCCATTTCTTCTCTCTTGCTTATAGCTTTAGTTCAGGGTGAGTTCTTTTTGAGATTTTCTTGATCTTAATTTTGATATAACTCAACTTAATTTTGACTTAAGATTCATTTGAGATTTTCAAGTGGACTTTGAACCTCGTCTAGGTAGACTCCAGACCTCGTATAGATTAGACCTCGGACATCGTATAAGGTCCGCGGACCTCATTCGAGGTTGGCCCACAGACCTCATCCGGGGTTGGTCCGTGGACCTCGTCCATGATGGATTTTCCGATGTGTGACACCACGCTAAAGTTGTCATGGACCCAAGGTAGCGCTAGGACCCTCCCTCAACAGAATCTCAGTTGGTCTTGCTATCTATGACATGTGAAAACTCATCTAGAGCTATCTTGGTTATTCTCAACCCAAAAGGAAGTTGTTTCTCAAGTTTTTGAGACTGGCCTGGATTTGGTGCAATCTTGCATGTTTTGAGAAAATGTTAGAACTTTCGCTAAGATCCCTGTGATCTTTGGCTCAAATAGGTTGTTGATACCTTCAGTAACATGTGTGTAAAGTTTCAATTTATTGAACATGGATTTTGATGTTTGCACCAAACTTAATTTTGGCATATGCTGATTTTCTATTATGGGAAGAGGAGAGCGGTCAGACCTCTCCTAGGTTGGTCAGATTGCACCTCTAGTGGCTGTCACACTGATTAGGTGCTAAATTTGTAAGACTGCTATTTTGGGTAGTTGCTTGAATTTAGGCTGACAAATATGATCTTCTTAGCTCTCTAGCTACTATAGTGAAATATTTATGGATGTTTGGGGAGGTTTTTAAGAAGGCATCAATCACCTCCTGTTGCTGTTATCGATCCTACAAGTGGTATCAGAGCTCGGTTAGCTCTTCTTTATAGATCTTGACCAATCTTAGATCTTGTTCATATTGGTTATGGCCAATGGAGTTTGGTTGTGACTAGTAGATTTTGGCTGAAAATGAATAGTAGTGACTGAAAGATATGATTTTAGAAGGAGGGGGCCAAGCGGTGGGAAAAGTGAGATAGATGTATGCGTGAGACGAGAGTGAGAGGAGTGAAGTGCATGATGCGCTTATGACCCCTGCCTTATCCCCTGAGCAAGATAAGTAGGGAAGCCTCTTTGAAAAGCCAGTTGTTCATATTGACTTCTGGCTTCTCTAAGAAGAAAGCAGAAGCATAAGCCAATATGAACAAGCCCCATGGCTTCAGAGAAGTATTTCACCAAGCCACCGGTTTTCAATGGGGGTTGACTATCCCTATTAGAAGACTCAAACGGTAGCCTATATCCAAGGCTAAGAGCAACTATTTTGGAAGAAAGTAAAGAGCTTATGACATATCTCATCGATGACCGTGTCATCTGCAAAGAAATACTATGAATGTGGAGGCAAACAACAAGGCATGCAACTAATTGATTTAAGGGCTTGGTAGATTTGGGTTTGATTGAGTATTTCACTTGACATCTGCTCATGAAATCTTAAAGACCCTCGCTGACAACCATGAGGACTCTTCGGTGATTAAGGAAGTGGAACAGAATCAATTCAAGAAAGAGTACTACAAGTTTGAGCAAAAGTGTAATATTCAAAAAATATGTGGAAAGGATTTTGGGTAGAGCAATGCCCGAACTGGGCCATCCGGTCAGCATGGCCTTTAAGAGGAGGGCGCAAGATAGAGGGAGAGCTGCCCTAGCCTCCCCCTTGTTGTTGCCACAATATCCTCCCTGTGCCGCGACTCTTTTCCTTACACCTATTGCCAAATCGCCCCCAAGTCGCGTCGTCGCCGTTCCAGCTCTCGTGCGGTGCACACCACGTTGCCCTTGCTATGTGTCACCTCACCGCCCTTGCCAAGCTCGTCGTCGCCATGCTTACTGCACCTCCCACGCCGTCCCAGCTCTTAATGTGCTCCCCAACACCACTGCTGAGCTGCACACTGTTGCCACTAGTCGACCTCGCCACCGCGTCATTAGCCGGCTTGGGGTTCATGATGCGTCTGTGATCTCATACCTTATTCTTAGAGAGAGACGGGAATGAGAAGAGTAAAGAAATCGTTTCGAGAAGCTAGGCTTTTGGAAGAAGGCAGTGATGATAAGAAAATGAGAGATGCGTCGTAATATGGGAGTGAGAGGAGGGGTATGTAATATGTTTGTGATCCCCGCCTTACTTTTAGAGTAAGATAGAAGCGAGATAAGTAGAGAGTTGCTTGAGAACCGGATTAGCCGATTTTTCTTAACTTGTGGAGAAACCAATATCATGAACATGCCCTCGAGTTCGAATAGGAACCAACCGCAGTCTTGTGGGCCGTTGGATCAACATACGACGATCGAGATCAATACCAAGGATAACCGAAGCCCTTCGAATATCGCCCTTCCGAGGATTGATTGAGTGCGCATACATATAGGCCCTGTTCTTTTCAGCTTCTAAAAGCTCCTTTTCGACTTTTTTTAAGATAGGACTACTAGTTAATTGTAGTTCATATTTTACTGACTTCATTTATACCGGCAAAAATCACACGTGAGTTTCTGTTACTCTGTAATCTCTCATACAAACAGCTCAAAAGTCACATGCCACAGCCAAAAACCAAAAACCGTAAAAAAAAAGAACAGCCCCATAATTGCCTTGTCGGGTGCGAGAGGAGCGGCACCGCAGCGAAGGGTTTCTCCTTTCTTGCCGCCTCCCACAGCAGACTATCCGCCGCCCGCAACCGCCGGTGCGCCGTCAGCGGGTGCCCCGCCGCACCCTTCTCCACGCCGACCCCAAAGGTACAATATTCTTGTTCTTGCCCACCAAAACCAAACCTTTTCCGGATCTACTGTTCCACTTGCTCGTGCTCGCTTACTCTCTCAAATGGACGGCGAATCCTGACTAGTTCTTGGATCACACATCGTCGTGTTTCCGTTGGAGAAAATCTATGCGTTACCTCAGAGATTAGCCGATTAGCGAACCTCGATTTTTCTTCCAGAACAAATCTTGATATTTGGAGGTACCAGATTTTGCACTGTTTGGGTATGTTCACCTTGGTGCCAAAACCGAGCGCTTGGGTATGTTTAGACTAATGGATTATTGAACGTTCTGGTAGGGTTTTAATAAAGGGTTGTTGAACCAAGTTGTGCACGGTTTTATTTAAGCAATGCACGGTGAGGATGTACCGGCCGTCGGGTAAGAAGTTTGGGATTGAAAAGAACATAACATAGATGCAAAATTAGCTGAGAAACTAGGAGATTAGCCACCAGTCGATGGTGCTGGGAGGATTACAGGAAACTGGTATTTAGATGAGCTAGATTGGCCACAGTTTGGAGAGGGAGGGGGAGGGAGGGTGATTCGCTTGTATGCATATTTCTTACTAGCGGTCTTTTTTCTTCTTTTGTTCAGAAGCAAACAATGGTTAAATTGTGTGCCACAGAAATTCAGCATCAACCAGTCAACGAGTATCCATGCACGCTCACAACAACAAACAAAAACCATAAGAGAAGAAAATAGAAGCCACCAACAAGATTACGATAATTATGCAACTATACAGTGATAGATAAGATGCTAAATATAATCATGCTTCTTACCAAAAGTCCAATATTGGATATTTACTTCTTCTTAGCTGATTGAATGATATAACTCGAAGTCCAAGAGAGGTAAGAAAATGCAGCTATTTCATGGAGTTGGTCATCTTTACACCCTAGTTAGTTACAAACAAATCGTACTCTCCCTGTTCAGAAATGTATGATGTTTTAGAAAGCATACAGTCAAACTTTTGTAACTTTGACTACTTATATATAAAAAACTATTTAGATTGGTTAAATGAAAATGGTATCATTATATTGCTTATGAAAAATATTTCCGTAATATAATAAATTTATATTTTTTAATGAATTTATTCATATAAGAAGTAATGGTTAAAGTAGCATGTTGGAGACCATGTTGATGCCCAAAACATCATGCATTCTTGAACAGAGGGAGTAGTTCGTAGAGTTGACATGGTTGTGTTATTCCGTAAATTGATCATTTTGTTTCTATTGGTGCATGATAGTTGAAGCCATCTTGCCTAAAACCCATCTTATGTGAATTCAAACAAAATTTTAGCTTGGGATCTTCACAACCATATTTTATGAAAATGCATTTTTTCTTTTTGTGGAATGTATTTTATTTATGCACTTGTAGATTTGTTGTTAAATATTTTGTTTTCTGCTTCTTATGAATACCTTAGGTCAGTGTAATGGATATCTAATGTGCTTGAATAATGTTTCAAGTACTTTGTTTATGAAAATATGTAATATTGATTGAAGAAAAGAAAGAACAAGAGGATCTTCTTTAAATCACTAACACCTCTTTTTTTTGGTTCAGATAAGTCAACTTTTACTTGGGTGTCAGCTTCAAAAGATAGATGGACCCCAACAGGTCCAACCCCAAGAATGCAATAACTGCTAGTAAGCTAACTGATGATCTGGTGGTGGAGGTACTCTCTCGGCTCCCATACAGGTCCTTTTGCCGATTCAAATGTGTCTGCAAGGCTTGGCTTTCCTTCTCCGCTGATCCATTTTACTGCCGAAAGCTGCCCAAAACTATCACTGGTGGTCTTATCTACCAAGAGCATAGCAGCTATGCCATCAAGCTGGCCAGTGCATGCCCAGATGATGGATCAATTGATACAACTTTGAGTTTCTTGCCACACTATGAGCAGTTAGAACTTGTGGATTGCTGCAATGGTCTAGTCCTGTGTAAATACGGAAGCAGCTCGTCTGCTTCAGACATTTCCCACCTCATTGTGTGCAACCCAGCAACACGACAGTGGATGGCGTTACCTGAAACTCATCTAGAACCAGACAGCTTTTATTATACAGCTATGTTAGCCTTCAATCCATCATGGTCCCCACACTTCTCTCATTCTCTGTCTTCAACTTCCAGGAGAAGTATTCCCCAGGCGAAGGAATAACAGGTGTCACTACAGTTGGGATCTTTTCATCCGTAGATTCCACATGGTTTGTGGATGATAGGTGGGAACCTAAGAATGAGGCTAATGTCACTTGTAGGCCACACTTCTTTCTTGATGGAAAGTTGTTTGTGCAGACATCAGACAATCGAGTTTTGGTGATTGATGCATTTCGCCGTAGAGAGTGGCCATTTCATTGGACCATTGAGCTACCAGGGTACAAGCCCAGCTCCCCCTTGGATGATTGTCTCTATGGGTGCCTTGGCCAGTCATCAGGGGTTTTACACTATGCGCGGCCAGAAAGTGATGGTTGTACAATTCTAATTTGGAGTCTAGAGCACAGAAGTTGGAATGTGAAATACCGTCTTAGCATGAGCGATGCATTTGGAAGGGACGTCTTTCTTCGTTGTGGTTGTGATGGATTCTGGTCTTGTGATTATGACATTGAGACTTTTGACTTGGAGAGAGGGCATATATTCCTTCGTGACTTCCTAGCAGGTAAACTCCTCTCATATAGCCTGAGCACAGGGAAAATGAGTGAGATTCAATATGGTGTTAGGCGATATATGCACTATGTGCCATACTACTCAATGTTCCCAATCCAAGAAATTCAGAGAGATCAAGATTTATCAGAGGAGTCATAACATTATTACACCAAATTTGATGTAGCCCATAACATCTTCTTTGTGCCAAAGTGGTCAAGATTTATGTTGGAGTTTTACATGTTGCGCCATATGTGCTGCAGGTAGTAGCATCTTCTGTGCAACAAACGACTGTCATGAAACAAACTATAATCTATGTCCTTTCATAGTTTCATGTATACATTTTATTCACGAAAAGAAGCTCCCGCAATTTCTTTTTGTCGTGTTAAAAATGTTTCCATTGCTGCAATTGAAGTTGCCGTTTTGTGTTGATGCCGGCACATATACTTCTTTATCAGTGATGGCAATTAATGATGTAGTTGGAATTCTGAACTTTGCAGCGGCATGTCCAGATATGATATCTCGCCCCAAAAAGTGAAACAATACTTCTTTATCAGAGATACCAGTTAATGATGTCGGTGGAATTCTACTTTGCAATGGCATGTCCAGATATCTCACCCCAAAACTTGAAGGGCCGATGACTGCTGCAGCACTGAACTAACTAAACTGGAACTTTACAATGCTGGATTGAGGCAGTTCCCCGGGTCGGGTCTTTGTTCGATGGCATGCCATATCATGGTCATGGCTTCCCAAGGCAACACCTCTCCTTTAGTCGGGGTATGGTCACCAAGTAAACTGAAGGATACCCTCCATGTTGCAGCAGAAATTTATAGAAATTAATTCGTTAGCTATAATCTTTGAATAAATCAAGATGAAATATGATATAGTCTAAAAGAATTAAAAGATAATGCAAATGAGAGAGCGTCCATAACACTTAATTTCCATTTAAAGAATGTGAACAATGGGAGTGATATGGCTGAATAAGAGAAGAAAGAAATAACATTGATCGTAGTTAGTGGGGATCATCTTAGTAGGATTACCTGTTTAATATATGTACATTAAGAGCTAAAAAAGTAGACTTTCCTACCCCTGAGTAGAAGATTGATAGGCCGACTACAGACGCACTCTACCAAAAGCTGGAATAGCTCAGTTGGTTAGAGCGTGTGGCTGTTAACCACAAGGTCGGAGGTTCAAGCCCTCCTTCTAGCGGATTTTCTTTTTTGTTTGCAGGTCAACAACCCATTTTGTATATTGAAGTTCAACAAGCTGAATTAATAAGTTATTTAGAAATTATACTCTGGTTGTTTTTGTTTTCCTTTAGCGGATAATTTTATGAGCAAAACTCTAAGCTGGGCTGTTCTTTCAAAATTAAATGCTACCACGATAATATTGCCACTATTTATGCAAAATCTCGTCCCTCCTTCTGGTGGATTTATTTTTTGTTTACAGCTTAAAAAATTCTATATTGAACTTCACCAAGTTGAATTAATAAGTTATATAGAAATTATAATCCAGTTTCTGTTTTCCTTTTTCAGACTAATTTTATGAGCAGAACTCCAAGCTGAGCCGTTCGTTCAAAATTAAATGGTACCACGGTAATATTGCTGCTATACATGAAAAGTCTTGATTATCTGTCCTGGGAGATAGAGACGTGCGCCCTGTTGTTAGTTGTCTTGATGAGCGGGTTTTCAGCTAGGCATGACACGCGGACAGAGATGTACCCACAAATGTTCTGCATAGGTACTGAGGACTTTTTATATTTATATATGGAGCAAATTTCGTACAACTTTAAATCTACTGACAACATTATCAATTTACTGCAATTTTTTGTGAGGATTTTAGGTAATTGTACCTTTGAGGGACGAAAAGTTTAGAAAACTGTAACTCTGTCACACTCGAACCGTTATTCTCTCTATGCATAAATTGGGCTGTTACGGTTTGCCACCTGAGATCGACACGCAAGTAAGCCACGCATAATATTAGCAGCCCAATATGTAACAGCCACCGTTTGGGTTTCTACTCTTACATTTAATAGTTTCCAGCTACAAGTTATCATCAGTTACGTGTAAAGTTATCATCGACTATAAAAAAGTTATCATATTGTGATGGTTTAGTAATAATTTCTAAAACCGATGGTAACTTTATTTAGAAGTGACAGCTACTTCTTCACGTATTTTACATTTGCAGGAGTTAGTGTTATATATATATATATATATATATATATATATATATATATATATATATATATATATATATATATATATATATATATATATATATATATATATATATAGAAAGCGAAATGGGACTTCAACGAGTCCGGACACCTAACCTATCAACCGTTCGATCGTATTGAGATGTGTTAGTTTATAGTAGGTATGAGACTAACGGGTAAACCCATTAGCAAAACATGCAATACGGCAATCTTGTCCTGTAATTGCCATAAATATCCAACAAGGATGGAGACAATCATGGTTTGAGAATTAATGTGTCATTAATTTGTGAATCCAGCATAGTTTTTCTGCTGAGGTAATGATTTTTTTCGTTGTACTAAAAAATCGAGTATTATACTCAAAAATTACTTGTAAGTGGTCAACTTACGGTATAAGAAAAACTGTGTTGACTTTCACTAATTTTTATACACCGCAAGAAATGATTTAGAGCGGCGAATTTATACGTCATGTAAGCGGTTTAGGTAAAAATTTTATGTGAAATTTTCATCTCATTCGAGCAACCAAGTCATCATTACGTGAACATATGGTGAATCATGTGATCAAATCGAGTATTATACTCAAAAATTACTTTTAAATGGTCGACTTATGGCATAAGAAATTACTATGTTGACTTTCACTAATATTTATACACCGCAAGAAATGATTTTGAGCGGCGAATTCGCACGTGATGTTAGCAGTTAATGTGAGAATCTTATGTGAATTTTTTAACTCAATCGGACAATAAAATGTTCTCATCATATGATCAAATCGAGTATTATACTCAAAAATTACTTTTAAGTGGTCGACTTACGGCATAAGAAAAACTGTGCTGACTTTCACTAAATTTTATACACCGCAAGAAATGATTTTGAGCTGCGAATTTTTATACACCGCAAGAAATGATTTATCTTTTCGTATTGATTACATATAATTGTGGTTTCGAGTGACTTGTGTGTGCATACCTTCGCACGGACATTTGTATATACAGTTCGGACTTCCGTATCATTTTAAGTTAACATTTGATGTCCGATTCAACTCAAAAATTCACACAAGATTTTCAGCCAAAACCCTACCATGACGTACAAATTCGCCTCTCTAAATCATTCCCTGCGACATACGCGGTTTAGTCCTACGCCGTTCGTCTCCATCAACCAGTAAACGAACACTGTTGATCGAATGATATGAAAATTTCACATAATATTTCACCTTAAATTCTAACATTATGTTCAAATTCGTCGATCTAAATCATTTCGTGCGACGTATAAAAATTAATGGAAGTCAACACACGAGATTTTTCCTGTACCATTCGTCTCCAACAATCAATTTAAGATAACATTTGTTATCCGATTATGATGAAAAATTCACACAAGATATTCACCTAAACCCCTATCATGACGTACAAATTCGCCGCTCTAAATCATAATGGATCGCGAGTAGGCTACGAGCGAAAAATAAAATTTTTCACCGCGCACAAGAACATCATGCTTAGGAGGGATCATGGATCGTTACCACTAGACGCCAGCAGCAGCAATGAAGAAGAGTTGGAGAAGCCGATCCAACCACGCGTCGGTAGTAGTGGAAGTAGTCGATCGTCCCGAACCGATCGTCTCCTCCACGCGATCAACCACACCACGAGCGGATCCAATCAGAGGTTGTTGATGCCGATCAACGCCGCAACGAGCGGCGCCCCACCGTATCCACACGCCCGGGTGGGCGCCGATCGCGAGTGTACCGGACTCATGAGCGGCTAGGGTTTGGCTCGAGGTGGCGGCTACGGATTAGCTCGGGATTATCGGTGCGTTCCTCGGCCCTCGCCTCATATATATAGACCTCTCACTTGGGCCTCGTGGACCGAGGCCCAATAGAGTCTATCCGGATCTCTATCCGAATTGAGCCCATATCCAATCACATTCGAATTAGTGTTCCAACCCGTTAAGTGTGCGACCAGAGGTTCACGTATACTTGGTCACGACCCGAAACACCTTCCGGTCACCACATTAATAGCGGCCTCTAGCAAGACATATTAACCCCAAAGTATACGTAAAGATCATATCTACCGAACATGTAATGTTCTCATGTACTAATCCCTTTGCCTCACGATATAGATTAAGCTCAAGGCGAGACCTGTGTCATCCTCTTAATAGCTCAATCACTCTCTCGATTCCGTGATGGATTATAAACTCGTGATTGACTCCTCAATCACCTTGGCATGGCCATGCACTTTCATAATCCATTACATCGAGGGGCCGAGATATCTCTCCCATAAGGAGGGCAAATTCTATCTTGATCATTCACATCCCACTACATGTTTCATGGCAAACCCAAAGACTACTTTTATGACTACCCGATTCACGGAGTAGTGTTTAGTAGTCCCAAAGTAAGCTACTACGCATCTTTGGGAACCATGATGATCTCAAGTCTAAGGATTCCACATAAACACTACTTGAGACCAACCGATGACACTTGGAATCTCTGCGGTATCTCATGGCGGGTCTATCCAACATATGTTCACTAACACATGTCCATATTATTGATTTGGCATCTCCATACCATGATCCATGAGACATGATCATCAATCAATACATATGTCGATCTTTGAATCATATTTGTTCCTCATATGAAATATAATCGGGATCATTTAGAAATAGCAACATTTTGGCATTAAGAGTCTCATGAATAAGTCACATACTCATTGATCAATAATGATAATGTCTATTTCAAGGAACAAAGCAATGTATCATAAACATAGTATGTGATATATTCAACATCTCCATGTTGCCTCTAGGGCATATCACCATGATCCTCCCACTTGCACTAGAGTCAACCATGTGGTATCTAATACCCATTGCCCTAGTGTGAGCCTCATGCTTTGGTCAGGAAGCGGCTTTGTCAACGGATCTGCAATGTTCAAATCCGTGTGTACTTTGCATATCTTAACATCGCCTCTCCACAATCTCGCGGATGAGATGAAATCGTAGAGAATGTGCTTGGACTTACAGTGCGATCTAGGCTCCTTGGCTTGCGAATGGCTCCACTGTTGTCACAAGAGAGGTCCATTGGGTGGAGGCACTAGCCATCACACCAAGCTCGAAACAAATTTCTTGATCCAAACGACCTCTTTAGCGACTTGAGCCGCTATGTACTAAACTTGTTGTAGAATCAACAATGTCTCTCGCTTGGAACTCTTCCACTTACCGCACCGCCATTCGAGCGAACACAAATCCCGATTGCGATCTAAAATCATCTTTGTCGGTTTGGAAGCTAGCATCGGTGTAACCATTTACAACGAGCTCTTCCTCACCCCATAGACGAGGAACACATCTTTAGTTCTTCTCAAGTACTTCAAGATGTTCTTTACGGTAATCCAAAGGACTTTCACCGGATCGGTAGTATCTACTCGTAGCACTTAAAGCATCGAGACATCCGGACGTGTACAAAGCATGGCATACATAATGGATCCAATAGTGAAGCATATGGAATCGCATTCATTTTATCCGCTCATCGTGTGTACTAGGACACCGATTCTTGCTAAGATTTATACCATGTGACATAGGTAGGAAGCCTTTCTTGGAATCCTGCATGTTGAACCTTTTCAACACCTTGTCAATGTAACGTATCTTGGCTTAATCCAATCGACCTTTTGATCTATCTCTATAGATCTTGATGCCCGAATATATGTCGCCTCTCCTAAGTCTTTCATAGAGAAACTACTTTTCAATGAAGACTTATGATTCGACATAGAATGTCATTTCCGATCAATAATATGTCATCCACATATAAGACCGAAACACGAGTGCGCTCCACTAGCCTTTTGTAAACACAAGGCTCTTCTTCGTTCTTGATGAAACCAAACCCTTTGATTACTTCATCAAACGAATGTTCCAACTCGAGATGCTCGCTTTAATCCATAAATGGATCTTTGCGACTTGCATATCTTTCTAGGCGATTGCGGATCGACAAAACCCGTGGTCGTGTCATGTACACATCCTCACTCAGATTTCCATTAAGGAAAGCTGTTTTGACATCCATTTGCCATATTTCATAGTCGAAATAAGCAGCAATCGCTAGAATGATCCGAATAGACTTTAGCATTGCGACGGTGAAAAGTTTCATCATAATCAACACCTTGAATTTGTTTGAAACCTTTGGCCACCAATCGCGCTTTATAGATGTGAACATTTCCATCTATGTCTATCTTTTTCTTGAAAACCCATTTGCACTCAATGGTTTTAACACCATCATGTGGATCAACCAAGTTCCAAACTTGATTACTGTGCATGGATTCAATTTCGGATCTCATGGCTTCAAGCCATTTCTCAGAGTCTGGTCCCACCATCGCTTCTTCATAGGTCTTAGGTTCATCGTTGTCTAACAACAATATATCCCGTTGTTGAGTAGTCAAGAACATGTACCTCTCAGGTACACGACGTGACCTCTCGACCTCACGTGGTGCGGTGTGTCCACAACAGTTTTTCAACGTTTGTTCATCCTGTTGTGGTTCTCAGTAGGAGCTGAAACGTTTTGGTGTTTCTCGAATTTCTTCAAGTTGCACCATGCTCCCACTATCCCTTCTTGAGAGAAACTCTTTCTCTAAGAAGACACCATGCCTAAGCGACAAACACTTTGCCTTATTCTTGATTATAGAAGTAATATCCTTTTGTTTCCTTAGGATACCCGATAAAGAAGCATTTATCGATTTAGGACCGAGCTTATCGATTGTAAACGTTTACATAAGTCTCACATCCCAAATCTTAAGAAAAGACAAGCTAGGACGTTGTCCCGTCCACATCTCATATGGTGTCTTTTCTACGATTTTGATGGAACTCGCTTAGTGTGAAAGCGGTGCTTTCAGAGCGTACCCCAAAAAGACAACGGAAGATCACTGTGGCTCATCATGGGCGCACCATATCTAATAAGGTGCGATTTCTCCGTTCGATACCCCATTCCATTGAGGTGTTCGGGCGGAGTCAATTGTGGAACAATTCCACAATCCTTCGGATGATTACCAAACTCATGGCTCAAATACTCGCCTCCACGATCGGATCGTAGAAACTTGATTGTCTTGCCTAAATGATTACGCACTTCATTTTGGAATTCTTTGAACTTTTCAAAGGATTCGGACTTATCTTCATCGGTAGATATATCCATATCTACTAAAGTCATCGATAAAAGTTATGAAGCACGAAAACCACCTCGGTCGTTGAGCTCATTGGTCCACATACATCATAATGTACGAGTGCCAATAAGTCACTTGCCCGTTCACCTTGACCGGTGAAAGGTGCTTTTGTCATCTTGCCAAGTAAACAAGATTCGCATGTCTCAAATGATTCAAAATCAAATGAGTGCGAATACCATCTCTATGGAGCTTCTCCATGCGTTTCTCATTTATGTGACCTAGCGGCGGTGCCAAATAAACGTGATTCAAATCATTCGATCGTTGCCTCTTTGTATTAATGTTATAGACCGATGACTCTTCAAGAGTAAGAACATATAACCCATTCACCAATGGAGTATGACAATAGAACATATCTTTGAAATAAAGAGAACAACCATTGTTCACGGATCTAAAGTCATAACCTTCGCTTGTAAACATGAAGCGAAATAATGTTCTTGGAAAGAGATGGAACACAATAACAATTATTCAATTCCAAAACTAATCCTCGAAGGTAAAGACAATGGCATGGTGCCAATACCACCGCACAACTTTTGCTCCATTGCCAACGCGAAGATCCACTTCGCTCCTCCTCAAACTTCTACTTCTTCTTAGCCCCGCAACGATTTGCAAATGTGAGCAACCGATCCAAGATCAAATACCCAAGAATCGAAGATGAAGTAGCAAGATTGATTTCTATAACATTTATACCGAGCGGAAGTCGTACTTCCTTCTTTTCTCAAGATCCTCCAAGTACTTTGGGCGTTCCTTTTCCAATGTCCCGATTGCTTACGAGTAGCAATCGCATCGAGCAGGGCCCTTCTTGACTTGCTTGGCCTTAGAACCGCTCGCGATCTCATCGGGAGCTAACTTTCTTTGACCGCGCCTTTCTTTACATAGGGCTTGCCCTTGCCTTTCTGCATCATCATCACATGATGGTGCTTTTCTTAATGCTTTCCTCACCGATTTTAGCATCCCATGCAACTCGGCCAAGGTCTTGTCCATGTTGTTCATGTGATAGTTCGAATGAATGGCTCAAAGCTCGAGGGAGCGATCGAAGAATCACATCGTAGCCAACTCTTGGCTAAGGGAAAACCAAGCTTTCGGACTCTCAATGTAGCCAATCATCTTAATCACATGAGGGTGACGGATTCCCTTCGCAAGCTCGCACGCAAACAAGGACTTTGAAGTGTTGAACCTCTCACCTTGCTTGGTTCTCAAACATACCACGCAACCCCACAATGATATTGTAGGCATCTGTGTTCTCATATTGCTTCAAGCTCGAGGACATTGTGGCAAGCATGAGACAGCTCACATCAAGGTAATCATTCGTTTGCTTCTCATAAGCTTTCCGTGCAGCCACGGTAGCATTATCGGGCAAGTCATCGGGATAAGGAGACTCAAGGACATGCTCCTTGCGCTCTTGCTTGAGAACAATTCTCGTGTTGCGATACCAATCCAAAAGTTCGTTCCATTGAGTTTTCTTTCTCAAGAATAGATCGCAAATTAAAAGAACTGGATGCGGCATTAGTTGACATGATCTACAACAAAGAATATGCAAAGTTTAGCACTATGTTCATGTTTGATCTTCCATTAAACAATTTAACAAAGATACTCCCACTATCGTTTTGTAATCGTCTTCCTCTAACGACATATAGTGGTCAAGATCCATGTTCATCTAAGTTCTAGTGAGCTTTGGCATCATCGCTAGAAACCTAGTGACGTAGGTAAGCAACACTTGCTAATCACATCTTATGTGACTCTTGTTTGTTGGGTGGCATCCAATGCCCGGCTCCCAACACCATGCCCCAAGGCCCAAATCTAATTTGATAGCCTTGTCAAGTAAACCAATACTATGCATGTGGATGTCCGACATCCACCCTATTAGATCAAGATAGTTGATGGTACTCGCTTTGGCGGACCTACCAAACAATGATCATGATTCTTATAGGCGACAAATTGGAAGGGCATCAAAACAAATTCTTAATTTTTCTTGAGAGAAGCTATTCTATCATGAAAAACTAACCCTTAGTTGGTATGGCATGAAAGAATAGTATGACAAGAAATAAACATCACATGCATATAATCACATTATACCGTGAATGGTATGGCATTTTGTATCGTAGTGGTCGCCATCGCCATGGTTCCACGGTGATATTCTTCGCCACACTTCTTGTCCTCTTTGTCATCATGCTTGAAGCCTCCATAGCAAAGAACTAAACTATTACAACTAATAGGTAGCAAATGAATTACATGAGGAGCTCAAGCATCACAAGTCGACACGCAGTCGTTATACAATTAAAGAACGACCTCAACCCTACTGTGATTAATACGACACACAGTCCGCCAAAACACACATGCATCACATATGCATCTATGCCATACCATTCACATCATTCCCCAAAACAAGTTAGCGTAGAACATATTCTACCACCGACATGAATGTGTTTCTATAACAATCTATGCGTGTACGCAACGGCGGTCCGATCGGTATGAAATCGATCTATGAAATCGCTATGAAATCGCATCTATGAAATTACATAGATCGCATCTATGAAATCGCTATGCTTGAGGAGACCGCAACACAAGACCTCGATCTGTTGTCTCAATCCATCGATCGTGCGCGCATTAGCCCCGATGGTGTTACCAAAGGTAGGGGCAAGTCGCGCGTACATCAAAGAAGGAGCACGAACTAATCTTTTGGCCACATGATGCTATCAACTCATACATATTCCAACCCCTTATGACCGATTGATCTAGTCCGTAATAGATCCAATCTATTACAACCGCATATCAACATATGCGCCGATCCGGATCGCAAACAAAGCAAGATGGCTCGATACCACTAATGGATCGCGAGTAGGCTACGAGAGCGAAAACAAAATTTTTCTACCGCGCACACAAGAACATCATGCTTAAGGAGGATCATGGATCGTTACCACTAGACGCCAGCAGCAATGAAGAAGAGTTGGAGAAGCCGATCCAACCACGCGTCGGTAGTAGTGGAAGTAGTCGATCGTCCCGAACCGATCGTCTCCTCCACGCGATCAACCACACCACAAGCGGATCCAATCAGAGGTTGTTGATGCCGATCAACGCCGAACGGCGGCGCCTCCGTATCCACACGTCCGGGTTGGGCGCCGATCGCGAGTGTACCAAGACTCGCGAGCGGCTAGGGTTTGGCTCGGAGGTGGCGGCTACGGATTAGCTCGGGATTATCGGTGCGTTCCTCGGCCCTCGCCTCCATATATAGACCTCCTCACTTGGGCCTCGTGGACCGAGGCCCAATAGGAGTCTATCCGGATCTCTATCCGAATTGAGCCCATATCCGAATCACATTCGAATTAGTGTTCCAACCCGTTAAGTGTGCGACCTTGTGGTTCACGTATACTTGGTCGCGACCCGAAACACCTTTCCGGTCACCACATTAATAGCGGCCTCTAGCAAGACATATTAACCCCAAAGTATACGTAAAGATCATATCGGTGAACACTGTAATGTTCTCATGTACTAATCCCTTTGCCTCACGATATAGATTAAGCTCAAGGCGAGACCTGTCATCCTCTTAATAGCTCAATCACTCTCTCGATTCCGTGATGGATTATAAACTCGTGATTGACTCCTCAATCACCTTGGCATGGCCATGCACTTTCATAATCCATTACATCGAGGGGCCTAGAGATATCTCTCCCATAAGGAGGGGCAAATTCTATCTTGATCATTCACATCCCACTACATGTTTCATGGCAAACCCAAAGACTACTTTTATGACTACCCGCCGGAGTAGTGTTTAGTAGTCCCAAAGTAAGCTACTACGCATGCCGGGAACCATGATGATCTCAAGTCTAAGGATTCCACATAAACACTACTTGAGACCAACCGATGACACTTGGAATCTCTGCGGATCTCATGGCGGGTCTATCCAACATATGTTCACTAACACATGTCCATATTATTGATTTGGCATCTCCATACCATGATCCATGAGACATGATCATCAATCAATACATATGTTGATCTTTGAATCATATTTGTTCCTCATATGAAATATAATCGGGATCATTTAGAAATAGCAACATTTTGGCATTAAGAGTCTCATGAATAAGTCACATACTCATTGATCAATAATGATAATGTCTATTTCAAGGAACAAAGCAATGTATCATAAACATAGTATGTGATATATTCAACATCTCCATGTTGCCTCTAGGGCATATCACCAACAAATCATTCCCTGCAACATATAATAAAAAATCAAAGTCAACACATGTAGTTTTTCCTACGCCGTACATCTCCATCAACCATTCAATGAGTATTTGTTGCTCGAATGAGATGAAAATTTCACATAAGATTTTTACCTAAACTGCTTACATGACGTACAAATTCGCCGCTCTAAATCATTCCGTGTGGCGTATAGAAAATAATGGAAGTCAGCATACGCGTTTTTTCTATGCCGTTTGTCTTCATCAACCATTCAAGATAGCATTTTGTTGTCCGATTGAGTTGAAAAATTCACATAAGATTCTCACCTTAACCGCTAACATCATGTGCGAATTCACCGCTCAAATTCATTCCGTGCGGCGTCTAAAAATTAATGGAAATCAACACAGTTTTTGCTACGTCGTAAGTCAACCTCTTAAAATTATTTTTTGAGTATAATACTCGTTTTGATCACAACGATTCACTAGATGTTACACGTAATGATTTTTTGCATGCACCATAGACTTCCAATCCTGACGTACGGATTTACATATCTATTACACGATAATTTTGCACCATAAATATTCCACGTTAATTCACAAATCAGTATTGTAGCAAATCTGTGCGCTGGATATTATGACAATACAAACATACTTTCTATATCAGTAATTATTTCACAAATTAATGACACATTAATTCACAAATCATGATTCATGACTCAATCTGTTCGCTGGTTATTTATGGCAAATACAAATCAAGCATGCACTACTCACGTACACAGTATTTGCTAATGGGTTAACCCGTTACTCTCATACCTAATACAAACAAACACATCTCAATCGGATCGAATGGTTGATAGATTAGGTGCCCGACACCTAATAGTACTCAATATTTTTACTATATATATATATATATATATATATATATATATATATATATATATATATATAGGAAGCCTCTTTTCACACCCGGTGTAGTTACACCTATATCGTATCTCGCAATGTAGGGAGTATCTCGCGAATCGGAGGGTATGTACGTGTAGTATACAAGTATTTAAGACCATCTAGGTGGTATGAACAATTTTTAGAAGTGGTATATACATTTTTCGACATACTCCTTTTATACGCGTATATAAGGGTATTTACAAAATACGCTAAAACTATGAACTCCTTTACAAGTTTTTCGTGTGGTTCACATTGGAGTATCTTATAATTAGTATACAAATGTATCTAAAGTGATAAAGGAGTATTTCAAGTTTGTTTAGGTAGTATATTAGAGATGGGTGTAACTACACCCGGTGTAGAAGGTATTTTTCCTATATATATATATATATATATATGATGACGTTGAAATGAGACACCAAAAGTGTCTGGGCACTAAACATCTCTGTATTTGAATTGCTTTTAGATACATGCTAGTGCAATAGTATATATAATATATCATACATGCTAAATCAATCATGGATGAAAAGTCCTAATCACACTAGCACATACTAAAAGCAATCCAAAGGTAAGGAAACTTAGTGTCCACAACATGATGCCCTTGTTATTTATACTATTTCAGTGCTAAGGTGCTAATAACGATATGGACCGTCCGATTTAGATTGCGTGGCTCAGATAGATGTAGGTGGAAATTTCATCCTACTTAAACACTTTTACAGAAAATTTTCTACGTTTTTAACAAAAACTCATCAAATCGATCATTAATGTTGTTGTATATATATAATGCTGAAATGATAAAACTCATCAGAGTCATTCGATCTAGCCCATATGGCTCAGATCGCGAACGGTGAGACACGGACCCAGCTCACTTACACAGTATTTTTTAGAAAACCCCAGGCTGAGGAATTCTTTCGCAAATAAACCCTCAACTATTCCTCTCTCTCTCCAGTTTCTTGCCCCAATCTTTCACTGTCGCCTCCGTCTCCCTCTCGCCTCCTGCCCGGCGCCGCCCTCCCCGGCCTCCTGCGGCTCCCTCCCTGCCCCCAGCGTCGCCCCCGCCCCTCGGCGACGCCACCCCTCCATCACCGCGCCACAGCCCTCCAGCCTCGGCAACGCCGCCCTCTTTGGCTAGGGTTTGCTGTAGCAGCAGGAGTCTTCTCTTGGGTTCAAGGAGCTGGAATGGGTCACCGACATCGACCTGTTTCATGACCATCCGCCGTCCAAGAGGGTCAACACGGCAGTGGAGGTCCCTGAGCTCTTCGCCTCGCCGCAGCCAGCGAGCAACGCGGGTTTCTACAAGACGAGCGGCGCGCGCCGGAGAAGGAAGACACGGGTGGAACTGCCTGATGACGACTACCTCATCGTTCCTGATCTCGGATGAGAGATATATTGCATAGTTTGTATGTGATGTGATGTGATATGTATGTATACAAAATGCAAAGGATTCTGCCATCTTGTTATACCAATCGCTTAGTGTGGACATATGTAATTGTAAGGCAATTTGGGGTCAATACTTTCAGCATGAGATGGGATGTACGCGATGAATTTGCTTGTTGCACGCGCTCTGTTCGCAGACCTAATCTGTCACAACATTAGCAGTGATGTAAAAGCTTGAATCAGTTTTGTGCATCCAGCTTCAGAGTCTATCACATGTTCTGAATCTGAGGATCTCTCTGACATTTTTGAGACAGACTCAGAGGAGCAGGTAGCTAGAAGGCAGCAAGGAGCGCCCCTTGTATCTAGATAGGCTGGATAAGTTTCCCTCTGAAAATAATGACGATGAACCAGATGATTTTGAGGTGCATCTACGGAAGATGGCTTCACTTTCTGATAAGACTAATTCACCTGCAAAAGAACTGAAAGTGCCCGAGCTTGATGAGATTGATAAAATCTTCCCGAGAACTAGTTCATTGCCAACTCTTCTTCCTTAGTTTGGATGGCAATATATCTTCCCAACGTTCCGGACTCAACTCACTATAACATCAGTGTTGGTTCATCATCGTTAAGTGTTGTAGCAAGAAGTGCTTTCTCTATCTTTGGCTTGCGGCATTCAAAAGCAAAGTGTCCATAATCATTACAGTTATAACACCTTACTTTTGTCTTATCAAGCTTCCGATTCTGGTGGCCTCCGCCACCACCACTGGAAGCATTCTTGCCTTCATGCTTTAATGATCGGACCTCCCACTCAGTACGGGTCAACAAGAGCTATCCGTCGCCATTGTCACTGCTATTGCAGATGTGTTCCTCATACGCCTTAAGATGACCAATAACCTCCTCCATAGTCATTGTCTTCAGGTCTCCCAATTGCTCTATGATCGAGGCAATCGAGAAAAACTTTGAGGGAACAGCACGAAGAAATTTCTTCACCATATATAACTCTTCCACCTTTTCGCCAAGGGCCCAAATCTTGTTGATGATGACCATCAACCGGACGACAAAGTCGTTGATCGACTCTGTTTCCTTCATACGCAGCACCTCGAACTCGGTCTTGACAGTTTGTACATTTGCTTCCTTCACACGATCGACACCAAGATGCGTCGCCTTCAACACCTCTCACGCAGCTTTGGCCATCTCCTTTTTAGCCAGTAGGAAGAGCGTCTCCTCTAAGATGCCCTGATAGATGGCCAGCAATACCATCTGATCCTTGCGCACGTCGACGTTGTCGTTCTCGATCACATCTCACACTCCTTGAGCCCTCATGTACACCTTCATCTTGATTGCCCAAGTTACATAATTGCTCGTCGTGAGCATCGGATAATGCAGCGAGACAGCAAAACTCTCCTTCACTATCATATTGGATGATGTCTCGTCACCGGTGACATCACTTCCTGAAGAACACGACATGATCGTGAGCATAGATTAAGAACTCAGGCTACTTTGAAGTGGCTCTTGGACTGAAGTGCTGGACGGTATGCATGTTTGTGCTGCTTTGCCTTGTGCTCCCTGTTATGCCTTTTATTTTGCTACACTGGGCCTTGGACATCGACTCATTTTTGGCTCAGAATTGGCGAAAAATCCTGTGGGGAATCAGCGTCGAGTTCGAAAGCAAAATCGCAGAAGCTTTCTTGGTTTCAACAAGAAATAGAGCTTGCACTTCCCGGGAAGACTCCTCACATACGGCCTAAAAGTCTGCTGTCTCCAGCCGTGTACTTCCCTTGGACTGTATGACTTGTGTCTCTCTTTGCTGTCCTTGCTTAAAAAAGAAGCTTGCTGCAAGACAGGAAGAACGCCAGAGACAGAAGCTACTCAGCTTTGGGTTGCGTGTCGTCCTTGCATTAGAACCGAAAGCAAATAGAGCTCTCAATCCTGTCTTCTGAATTTTTATCGGGAGAAAGCAAAACTTTCTTCCTGCACACCGCACATGCAGTACGGGGAGAACCTGTTCTACAGCTCCGGCAAGGACTGGACGGCGGCGTAGGCGGTGAAGCTGTGGGTGGAGTAGAAGGCAGACTATAGCTACGCCTCCAACAGCTGCACTGCCAGCAAGGTGTGCGGGCACTACAGGCAGGTGGTGGTGCGACATCCCCTACAACTACGATTTTGAGTGGTTGTAAACATCAACTGGGCCAACAATTTTTTCAAAGCTCCAGGGGGTGAAGTGATGTTTAGCAATGCGGAAGATTAATCGAAGACAGGTGTGCTCGTCAAGACCACGGGCAACGAGCTCGATCCATTGAAGTCAAGGTTGGTCATCAAGCCGATGGCAAGAAGCTTCTCGATCCTGATCCAATACCCGATGTTGAACAAAACAAATTATGGTATATGGGCCGTCAAAATGAAGATAATCTTGCTTTCGCTAGGGGTATGGTCAGCAATCGAATATGGAGACGATGATGGCGACAAAGATCAAGGCGCGATGGTTGCCATCTCACAAGTGTTGCCAGACGACGTGATGATGTCGATCACCGAGAAGGAGACGGTGAACGAAGCCTAGAATGCACTTAGGGAGATGCAAATAGGCAAAGATCGTGTCAAGAAGGCACACATCAAGTGCTGAAACGACAACTTAGCAAGTTGCAAATAGGGAACTCGAAAACGATCACCAAGTACTCTATACAACTCACTACGGTGGTGGGTGAGATCCGCTCGCTCAGTGCAAAGTGGAAGAAAATGATGCTGTTGAAAAGCTATTTAGTTTGATTCCAGATTGATTCATCTAGATTATCGGAACGATCGAATAGTTCAGCGATATCGTAACAATGTCACTCACGGAGGCGATAAGCCACCCCAGAACCTTCGAGGAAGGACTCAATGGTCGATGACACTCGAAGGATGAGGGAGATCAACTGCTAATTACCCAAACCAAGTGGGAAGCAAGGAACTCGAAGACAAAGAAGGAGGGCTCTAGCAGCGCTAAGAGAGGAGGACGTCACGAGAGCGGTTGGGGAGCGACAGCGGATAAGGCGGTGGTGACAGATCCCATGACAAGTCACATATCAAATGTTTTGAATGTGATGTATATGAGCACTACGCGTCGGAGTGTCGCAGCCACCTAAAGTGCTTTAATTGCGACAAGTATGGGCACTACGCCTCGGAATGCCAAAGCAAGAAGAAAGATGAGAAGGTAAACCTCACCAAAGTCGAGGAGGATGATGAGCCAGCACTACTTTCCTTATGTGTCAAAGAGATGCCAGGTATGGTGATGTTAAACGAGAAGAACGTAGTTCCCAAACTACGAATGGAGGAAGGCAGTCATGATCACACTGATTGGTGGTACTTAAATAATAGAACATGCAATCACATGAAGGGAGATCACTCCATGTTTTATGAGCTCAACGAGACGATTTCGGGCAAAGTCAAGTTTGGTGATGGATCTACGATGCAGATAAAAGGCAAAGGATCGATGTTGTTGCAATGCAAGAACGGTGATCAGAGGTTGCTAACTGGAGTTTATTTCATACCAAGTCTGTGCAACAGATACTCAGTCTTGGGCAGATGACAGAAGAAGGGTGCAGGATGGTGCTGTAGGATGAGTTCTTGCATGTCTATGAAAAGAATGAAGAGCTGTTGATGAAGGTGAAAAGATCTCTGAAACGACTGTACAAAATTTCTTTGAAAACCTATAAATCGGTTTGTCTGAAGATTAGCTTGAAGGAGCTAGGTGGCAAGCCACATGAGTACGGATCTTAGGAATAACACGCAGTTGGCATGGAAGGTGCCAACACGCATGCAGGGGCGCACCAGCATGCTGTAAGCGGAGGTTGGGCTAAGGCCATGGACTACACGCACAGGGGGTGCGCATGAAGAGCAGCTCGGACACACAAGGGGTGCACATATGCTCGGAAGGTTTTGACCATATAGGGAGAAGGAAGTATCTCAAGGTGTCTAGAGAAGATACGAGTACCAGAGGAGTTTTGAGTAACCGGAAGCTTTCGTGTGCAAAGTCGGAAGTGAATGGTCAAACTTCGAGTTTGAGTGCGCAACCAGAAGCGTTTGAGAGCTATCAGTCGAAAGCTTCAAGTGGTGCAGTTGAAATATTAGAATACGCTGCAGTCGAAGTTTCCGAGCGTGGAGTGGTCAGAAGATCCAAGCAAGGAGAGGTCGGAAGATCCAATTTAGGAGCGATCGAAGAATCAGAGTATGCAGCGGTCGGAGACTCAGGGCACAAAGTGGTCGGAGGTTGCGTGGTCGAAACCAACGGTGGTATCGGCACACACCGCAGGGACCAGTGGGTCCCACTGAAGGAAAAGGACAACGCATCCCTACGGGAAACAGAGCAAAAGAAAATTTTTGAGTAAGGCAAAATTTTGCTACATGTGACACGAAAAGCAGCGGTCCAAGTGAGCCCCGCATGCGTATGTCAGGCACGATGAGCAACGGGTTAGGAGCACTTGGAGGCGTGCATGTTCATACACGTGCAGATGGGGTAAATCGCAGTGGCTCAGGACGACCAGGCGATTAGTTCCACAAGCACACAGATGGCAGAGGAAGGTCCTATGAGAATGCATCAGTCTCACACTCAAGAGGAAGATGTCACACACGGTGTTAGTGGAGGAAGACCGGGGAGGTATAGATGCTGGTGTGGCAACAATGGAAGACGAAGGGAACAGAGAGGTAGGCAGATCTTTAGGTGCAAGTACAAGTCGAGGAGAGTACTAGGTGTGGAAGCGCAGCAAAAAGTGGTTGAGTAGGTGTTGTTAAATCGAGTTGCAACACAGGTACGGAAGCGAAAGAAGATCGGCATGATCAAGATAAAGAAATAAGATTAAGGGGTGATTATTGGAAATAATCTTGTTTCGATTATTGCCAGTAGTATCCGAGTCGGATTGATGTGTATTAGTTGTGTCTGTATATAAGTATATGAGTAGAGGATAGAGTAAGAAACCGAGTCGGTGGTAGAGTCCATTTTGTAGTCAATATATTGAGTATAAGTAGCAGAGCAATGTGAACAAGAAAAGCAAAGCGATCGGTTGTGATCGAAAGAAAAGAGAAAAGAAGAAAGAAAAGAGGATGCTGTGAGTGGGAGAGAAATATAGAAAAAAGCGGAGTACTTTACTCCTGGGAAAAGCTATTGTGTTTCATGTTGCCGTTACCATACTCGAAGACAAGAGGAGCAGAGGAGCTGCGTATCGGAAGTACTCGTACTCGAAGTACTGAGTACTTGCTAAGCGTTCAAAGTCTACTAGCATATACACAGCAGAGAAGGCATGGCCGTTATGAGGATGTGCTGGTCGTAATAACTAGGCTACAACTACATGCACAACAGTAAAAAGTGATCGTAACCATCAGTATGATCGTAACTAATAGACAATATGACCGTAACCAACTATCAACATGGTGGGAAATGATTTTGAGTGATCATAGACACCAACTAGGCCAGCAACCCGCCGGGAACTACGTCAGGCAGAGGCCGTACTGATTAATTGACTGCTAGTTTAGTTCAGCATATCTTTGTTATACTTGCATGGGCGCCGGCGTGATGCACGCATATTGTTTGTTTGTCACGAAGCTATAAAACAATGATGATATCAGTAATGAGGTGTTAATTAGCTGCATATCAAAACGGTCGTTCCTTCACGAGTCTGGCATCTATACGTGTACATAAAAGAGCTCATCCCGAAAAGGTATTAATTGGGCGGAAATAGCCATTTTTAGCCATCGACATCACTGATCCAAACCATGACGCTTGATGGCTGCATGACAGGGTGAACCTGCAGGTACATACTTCCGAACAAGGTTGTCAGGACGGCGACTTCTATATGTCTTAATTACTAGACCATTTGATTGTGAGCATACTTAAGATTGCCCTTATAAATACGGTCCAGATCTTATAATATCCAGAAACACGATTTTCGAGGTACTCTACTACCAGGTCCTACATCCGATTCTATCGATGTGTAAAATGATCCTGCATCGGATCCCTGCCCTGATAACATGATTTTCGCCGATATTGAAGTCTGCTCGCGCATATAACACGAGAGTGCATATCGGCATTGCTTCAGACGTGAATATATATATACACAGATAGAATGTAAATCTGTGTAAATCTGATTAATTATACTGTGCGGGTATTGTTAACAAGAAACATACGTTCAAGTTGAAAGTTCCAAATTTGAGTTGAGAGTTTGAAAATTCGAGTTCATAGTTCAAATTTCCTCTTATTGAAAGGTTCACTTTCGAGTTGGCATCCAATATAAAGCTGGCAACAATATAGCAATTTCCTTCCAAAACAAATAGCCAACTCCATCTTACAAAATACCATGTTTTTTTTAGGTTTTTTATTTCTCCGAAAATAAAGTTGGAGCACCTTTTTAAAATGGATTATCCAAACGGCTTCTTCAGTTAAAAATCATGTATGTCATTTATATCAACGTCTCTACTATCTATCACTGTCTCAAAAAACACAGACATAATCACTACTACAGAAAGGCTAATACTAGACGGCTAATCACAGACGGTTTTACTGGCAACCGTCTGTGATATTTTCATAGACGGTTATTAACATGAACCGTCTGTGATAATTGAGACATCACAGACGGTTTTTGTTAATATCTGTGAACTTTCACAGACGGTTCTTAATACGAACCGTCTATACCATCGAGATAACACGACGGGTCCTGCAAGAACCGTCGTGAAAGTTCACGACGGTTATTAACACAAACCGTCGTGAAAGTCAGATAACACGACGGTTCTGTTAAGAACCGTCTGTAATAATCCCATGTCACTGATAATTGGTGTGTAATAATCACATGTCACCAATAATTGGCGTATACACAGGATTTCGATATCACCCGTCTATTCTCTCCACATCGAATGGCTGGCACCAGTTCCTCCCACGGCCAGCCCTTATTAATAACTCCCCATCAACCTTTCCACCGGTACTAGTCACGCGTGAGTTCATCCACTAGCTAGCCGCCTCGTATGCATCTCCTCCGCCGTGAGCTAGCACCTCCATCGCGGCACGAATGGTTCATACTAAAGAACACACTCTTGCCGTAAGTGTCGTAAGTGTGTCTTGTTTAGTGTGACCGCCGTGCCACGAAGGGTTTGTTAGCTTGTCATCTTGTAATAGATCGATCCAATGTGTTGTTGAGTTTTGTGCTTGCCTCTGTATTTGCATGTTCCTCGACGATGCCGACTCATCGCCGAGATGTGATGTCCATCCGACAATCCTTCTTTGCTTCTCCCTCCGCCGTGAGCTAGCGCCTCCGTCGCGGCACGGCGGTCACCGACAACACACTCTTGCCGCCGTAAGTGTCGTAAGTGTGTCTTTTTCACGACACCGTCGTGACGTGAAGGGTTCGTTAGCTCGTTATCCTGTAATAGATCCGAATGTGTGTTGTTGTGTTTCGTGCATTTGCTTGTTTTCAATGGGCATGTAACAAAATTTGGACACCGCCTGTGTAGGCGGCGTCGGAGAATATGAGTATCACGAGACGGTTGTTATCGATGAACCGTCGTGTAGGTGGGACCCACATGTCATGACGGATTTAATAGAAATAGCTCGACCTCAGGCGCTGCGTGAGCGGGGGCTCGAACGCAGCCGAGGGAGCGGGGGAGACGAGATCGCACGATAGCCGGGGGTTCACTCGGTGTTGCTTACTCTATAAGGGTAGTAATCCCTTTGAGATATCTCGATGGCGGGTTGAACTATCACAGACGGTTGTTACTTATGAACCGTCGTGATATTATATCACAGACGGTATGTATTAAAACCGCTCGTGATAATCTGGAATTATCGCAGACGGTTTTTATTACAAATCGTCATCATAGTAACAACCAATCAAATTCATACGAGAGAGGGATCACAAAATAAAAGGCAAATTTATTAATTTCAATTCTATGCAAATTTATTACAAATGTCGCAGAGATAAAGAGATTGCCAGATTCTAATCTTCTGGGCTTCGTACGCTTCTTCCTCGAATTTGGGACATGGAGGAGCACCACGAGTTCTCGAACGCCGTTAAGATCGTCTTTGTCCTCGACTTCGTCCTCCAAAGATTGGCAAATGATCATTAGCGTACGTCATAAGCTCGTAGAGGATAGCATGATAAGATTCCTCGAATCGCCGTTTCGCTAGGCGGCAATGCTATCCATCTGTCTCTCCATTGCCACAAATGCTTCCTCCGCTTTGTGCACATTGTAGAGAAGAACGAGGTTAAGCGCGGTTTCCTTTCCCGAGCAAAAAGACAACACCTCCGTCGGCGGCGGATGATGAGGTCCACCGACGGATGGAAGCGAGTCGAGGAGGAGAGCGGGCGTGAGCGGAGGAGCTGCTCTAGACGTGGATTGTTGGCGCTGTGTCGACACGACCGAACAACTCAAGATGGATAGATGAGAGGAAGGAGATGAGCGAGAATACTAGAATCCATATTAACTGGTAGCTAGCTAGTAAGAACAGTACGTGATCACAAGAACAGCTAGCAAAGATGAGAGTGTACGTATGTAGAAGACCCTGGCGCGCATATTTAACCTTCAAAGACGACGGTTCAGATACCAAAGAGACGCTCAGATAACGAAGGAGATACGTTACACGAAACACAAGAGATACGCTCGACTTCATTATCATAGTGGTTATCGCAGACGGTTTTAATAAACAACCGTACGTGTTGTCAACGTCGCAGACGGTTTTGAATAAACAACCGTCTGTGAAAAGCTGGTTATCGCAGACGGTTTTGAATAAACAACCGTCTGTGAAAAGCTGGTTATCACAAACGGTTGTTTATTAAGAACCGTCTGCGATAACCAGCTTTTCACAGACGGGTTTTAATATAAAACCGTCTGTGAATGATCACAGACGGTTTGCAATAAAAACCCGTCGGTGATAATGCCACGAAGCATTTAATGCGCCGCTCGAGCCGCCTGCCTTCATTTCGATCCAGATCAGAGCCACCGCTGCGCACTCGAGCCTAAGCGATTTCGTGCCGCTTAATTTGGTGGGAAGAAAGAGATTGAGCTTTGAAGATTCATTCATACTTTTCCGGTAGCTCTAGATATGGTTAGTAAGAAAATTTATTTTTTCTCTAATTGCATTACAATTTAGATCTAAGTAATTGGTGAGTGTTATTGAAAATGCTTAATTTGCAAAATTATTGGTTATATAAGAGTCTTGTGTTTATAATATGAATTGAGCCGTGTGAGTGAAGATAATACATGTGGCGGTATATATATTTAGTAATAATTAGTTAATCTAATTTTAATACTTGAGTTGTTATATATGTACGTAACGTAGGACCGAAGTCGGATGTATGCCGCGAGCCGTGTGAGTGAAGAGTATATTAATGGCGTGTCGCTTACAAGAGCCGCCGAGGAGGATATGTTGAATAAGGGGTGGAATATATGTATTGTCCATGCGCCGATCGCGAATTTAAAGATGTTGAATATCACGACGGTTTGTAGCTACAAACCGTCGTGATATTTCAACATCCTGCACGGTTGTTCGACAACCGCCTCGTGATAACCTTCGATTATCATCGACCCATAAATTCAGACGGTTCACAAAACCGTCTGTGATAACGTTTTTGAACCGTCTGTGATGACCTTTTCTATAGTAGTGAATACATCAGCCAGCTCAAAAGAGCAGGACCAAAAATGGTAACGTGCCTGTTCTTTTTGGCTGCGGTTTGTGGCTTTTGGCTGCGGCTTGTGACTTTTGGGCTGTTTGTACGAGAGATTACAGAGTAACAGAAACTCACATACGGTTTTTCTGGTATAAATGAAGTCAGTAAAGTATATACTACAATTAACTAGTAGATCCTATCTTGAAAAAATACTCTGTTTAAAAGTTAGGTACTGTAGAAAAGCAAAAAATAAGCTTTTAGAAACTGAAAAGAACAGGGCAACATCTCCGTAACACTGAGGCAATCCTTATGTCAATCCGGCCCACGGTCTCTTTAGTCTTTAGCCTATTGTTACTTTTGGGCCGTACATTTGCATTGCACATATATGTGCCTAGCCGTATGGCCTTTTTCCACCACTTATCTCGCAAAAATTTGACAACCTAGAAAATTAATGTTTGGAAGTCCAAATACGCATGCTCCTCTCGACCGGAACAACGTGCCAGCTAGTACACTGGCTCTCCGAATTTTTAGTTTCTACGTAGAAAAGTCCTTTGCACTAATCTATTTAGATAACCGAACCAATCGAGTTGCCTCAGCGCCATGTCTTGTCCGTGGAATTCCTTACCCTTGTGCGGTAAATTTCTTCACGTATTGCCAACATTTGCTACGTTTTTCCATGCCAACTCGAGAAAATTCTCACCATCATCCACTATAAATACACATCTACTTTACAAGCACGTAGAAATACAAAATACAGATACATAGCTCGGGAGAAAATACACATACATACGCATTATAGCTCATGGAGGCATCCAAGCTGGCCATTCTGCTGGCCTTGGCCATGGCAGCCGCCATGGTTCACCATTCTCAGGCTCAAAACTCTCCTCAAGACTACGTCAGCCTCCACAACGCCGCCCGTGCCGCCGTCGGCGTGGGACCCGTGACCTGGGACGCGAGCGTGCAGGCGTTCGCCGAGAGCTACGCCAGGCAGAGGGCCGGCGACTGCAAGCTGATTCACTCGGGCAACTCGAACTACGGCGAGAACCTCTTCTGGGGGTCGGCCGGCAGGGACTGGACGGCGGCGGACGCGGTGAACCTGTGGGTGGACGAGAAGAAGGACTACGACTACGCCTCCAACACCTGTGCAGCGGGAAGGTGTGCGGGCACTACACGCAGGTGGTGTGGCGCGCGTCGACCAGCATCGGCTGCGCCCGCGTGGTCTGCAGCAACAACGCCGGCGTGCTCATCACCTGCAACTACAAGCCTCCCGGCAACTTCGCTGGACAGAGGCCTTACTAGCTAGTTCGATCGTATTTTCACGCTAGCTATTATGTACTACGCGTCTAATTACTTAGCATACGTACTGGACCTTAAGTGCATGCATGCATGCATGGCGGTGCCTACGTTGCATGTCTACATCTTCTTTATTTTAGCTTAAATAAAGCCATGAAATGTACCAGTGCTTCGTCAGTCCACTGAAGAGTTAATAAAATGGTTTACATATATATGACGCCCCAAAATAGAAGATGAATGCTCGTTGCATAACCCTTCCTCCGTTGGGATTTGCTATATCATCAATCACATGATTCCTACACCAAAAAAATAAGTTGAACTTTGAGCCATTCGATTATACCGTGAGATTCGTGCTTCGACAGCTGTGTGGTGGGGCGCCGGTGCATTGCCATGAAAAAGAAATGATATCCAGGTAGATTAGTCGGCCAACAATCGTTTGCGACGTGTAAACTGTCGCCACACGTACATATCCAGCGACTGCGTTCGGAAGACATTTAGGTCTTGTTTAGTTGGGCCCAAATTCCCGAACCTCCCATATAAATCCTTAGGGTACTCCTAATAGATCTTAGTCAGCAGTGTCTATAGCATTAATTAGCATATTAACTAGAATTTATGCTAATGTCGAAAGAAAATTAAAGAAAAAAGAGGGAAATAGTGCCTCGTGCAAGATATTGCTTAGACACAAAATTCAACACATAATTTGTGGCCATGCACTGCACTCCCAATGGTGGGAGGAGGGAGAGAGAGAGGGGCGAGAGAGAGCTTGGTGAAATTTATTATCCGGTCATACTGATGCACACCATCCATTAAAGAGATGGTGTCTATAGCTATTTCTTAGTGATGTGGAAAGTATGAAAATAGCACAACACCGTCTACCATTGGGAGTGCCCTTGGTTATCTCGAAAGATTATTCGGCATTTTTTCCTTGATTAGTTAGTTGGCAGTTTCTGGTTTAGTCAACCGGCCAGGTAGCTAGCGAATAGGGAGAAAGGGGTAAAGGGGGTTGCCAGTAAATATATGGTACATATATTTAGACGGATTGTGGATGTGATTATACTGTGCGGATCCAATGCGAGGCCTAGGCTCTGTTCATTTCGACTTAAACTTCTGGTTTATTTTTTACTATTCCTAAATTTTATCCTTTTCTGGCTTTTTGGTTTTTTTGAGCTTTTTACCGGTTCTTTTTTCCGTATTCGTTTGTATTATCTGTGATGGGCTAACCTATTTTTCTTATTTTTAAAATTTTTAAATTGAATTACGCCAAATAAGCCACCATCAGCTACAGTGCAAATTTCAGCTAGCTACAGTGCAATTTCAGGCATAAGTAGAGGTGGGAATTGGGTCGTGCCGTGCCGGCACGGCCCAGACCCACCGTGCTTCGAGCCGCTTCACCGTGCCGTGCCGTGCCATGCTTGGGCCGTGCCGGGCCGGTCGTGCTTTGGGTTGTCCCAAAAAAGCATGACCCAACTCCCAGCTCTAGGCATATGTCACCTTTTCTCAGCCCAACTGAGCGTGTTACAATGAAATGAATGAACAAGCCTTAGATAAATGCTTGGAACTCTTAAAAGAGTCATTCCACCAAGTTCAAAGCTGCTCTACGTGGGCCAGATAAGGTGAAGGACGACGATAGTTAGTCGTCGGATGCTTCGGCCAGCAAGGTTATTTTTTAGTTTTCACTAGTAAGGTGTCCATGCATTGCAACGGAATCTTAAACTTTACACGAGTATGCATGAAGAGCATAGCCAAGCTTTTTAAATGCTAGACGAAACAAAGATAACATTTGTTAACACTCCCGTGCCTTCCAAACATTTTAAAATTCCTGGTAAGTATAAAAGCATAGATTCTAAATAATTAATCATTTTTGGAATGGCTTATAAAAAATACAACATTTACATATACAACTTAGCAGATTGTTTGGTTTACGTTAAAGAAGTACAACATTTAGATATACAACATTTACATTAAATCTCATACTCTCAAGATTTGATTTTTCAGTTTCCAAGGTCAGGTTTGTTTGAGAAGGTTCAACTTGCTTACAGAACTCTTTCGGGCATTGTATTTTAATTTCCCTGATTTTGTTTCCATCGTATAACTGGCCTTCCTTGTATATGGTGTGGCATCAGTAACAACGGATCACTTTGGTTGGGATATGGGCTTCCAGACACGACTTATGGTTCATCTCTCCATCCAGTTGAAGGCTGAACTGGGATCCCTCATTATACTGAAAGAGAAGAGTCTCTGTCACGATTGGAGAAGCTAGAAGATACAACATAAAAAAAAATGGCTTAGCACAACAAGAAAATATGTGCAGACAGACAGACAGCAAAAGAGTGATATGAATGGACATTTATTTGTTAGACAAGTAATGTGCATAAGAGCCCAAACAATAGGATCAAGATATTGTTTGTATATTGAAGTCCTCATGATTATATTTTGAGGCTCAAGCTACTATACCTTACGAGCAAATGCGTTTGAAGAGAACTTCTCCTTCCATGCATCCGGTTTAGCACCCTGCGAAAAGGCAAAAATCGTGTACTGAACAATTTGGACCATATTATCAAACAGAAGGTCACATGGATAGATATTTCAGGTCTATTCACCATTCCAAACAATGAAACACAAACCATAAAAAAGATGCAAGAGCATGCACAACAATGTCTGCATTTGACATTATAGTGTTATTGCTTGCTTAAGTTAAATCGGAAGGTACAAACATGTGGATATATAGACACATTTATGCTTGCTTCATTGTAGACAACATAGGAACAATTTAACGCTCATCATATCCAATGCAACAACAAAAACAATGATGAGACCAGTGAAAAATTACAGCTTTATCTCCTATACAATAGTGAAAGTTATTCAAACTGTGGAGCAAAAGAATATCCAAAGATGTACTGCAATGTTGACAACAAGCATAACAAAGTATCTAGCTTTCATTACAACTGAATGATGCATGTACCCATTTGATGATATGAATCAGATTAAAAAAGGAACAAACATTAAATCCAACTACATTTTTTGAAAAATAATCCTCTCAGTATTTTTGACACCCAAGAGAGAGCTTGTTGGACGTTACTCCACTGCTTTCTTCTCTGTGCCACGTGAACATCCACAACAATGCACCCCAGGCAACCATCAAGCATCGATAGATCATTTGCTTAGAAATATATATACTGTGAAATGCAATGGGTTTTTTGCATTTTTAATATTAAGGTGAAGTTCACCATTGTACTTGCATATCAATACAAAATGTCCACAGAAATTTTTCCATATGACTCTTGAAGGAGAATGATGTCAACTTTTCAAATAAGTACTCAAGTGACCTTAAAAATGTTTGAACAACCTTAATGAAGACCAAGAAAATTGATCAACCCGTGCTTTTCTGGTTCTACCTTGATTTCGTTCACATTTCTCAAAACAACACACATATACAATCATGAGGAGTGTGTTTCGGACCCTAGAGCAACAACTACCAGATCTTCTGTGTAAATCACACTAGTCCAGAATCAGCTAGTGCACACAATGGATAACAAAGATAAATATCATCTATAATGACAATTATTCATTAACTAAATATGGACATAATTGCCAAAGTTTACATCCACGGCCCATAGGCCAAAGTTAAATAATAGCAGCAGAAGAAAAACACCAAAGCAGAAAAAGTCCACTAAGCCTGCCCACAAGCAAATGACAGTAAGACGCGGCCTATTCGTCCTGATTCTCACCGTAGTCGAAGTCGTCCTCCTTTGAGCAACAGAGTAAGCAAGGGTGAGCACATAAAATATACTCCGTAAGTCATATAGGAGAATGCAATATAATGATAAAGGTAATAAAGTAAGGATGTAGGCTTAGTTTGAGGATAAAACATCATTTAAAGAAATACAATAAATAGATGAAAAATTGCCGAATTTAATACAATAAGTAAAGATAGTAATTTAAGCAAAATAATATCATTGGAGCAGGCACCGACCTGACACCAACCTAACCACGGGCATCCCACCCAGACCATCTTTTTCAAAAGATCTCGTATGAATTCCATGTATCCATAACTTTTTAATCACTTATGGATTCCATCTATCCATAAGCCTTTTCATAAACCATTTTGAAAAACAGAATCTAATCCATGAAAAACTTTACTCAGCTTGCCTATTACCGTGGACACAGCTATCCAGGATAGATTATACACTATGTAGAGGTTGTACAACTTTGCCCACAAGATATGATTAACTCGTATTGTCGACCACTACACGCTTCCTTAGGTATGCGACTGAGCAATTATAACAAGGTCTTTACAAAGCAAAGCTTTCCACTTAGCAAGACAACACTAAGGTTTTATCTCAGTAAGGAATCCACCAGACCGGGACCCCCTTTTGAGCTGAGTGAGACTTCAGATGGCCTACGCCATGCTCATTTTCAACTTGCAGCGAGACTCAAGTTTAGGACCTACACCAGAATTGTCCCATACCAGCCTTGTGGTAGTATGAAAAGAGCTTTATAACAGTAGCTCACAGACTGGTCCTTAATTGACTTAGGCACTAACCACACACACCTCATACCTAGCAATCAACATTGTGTTACCGAACAACAATGCATGCCAACAAGGGCCCACCATCTAACTATTTGCCTAAATCTAAATCAAGTTTTATATTTTATTTTGAAATATTCCACAGTCTTTCTTCACTCACCAAAGTCAAGAATATATTTGAAAATCTTATCATTTTATGTAAAAACGTATCCCCAACCTAGTTTTATTTCTAAGCAAGACTAAGCCTTTACTACTAAAATTCTCTAGCCATACTAGTGTACTAACTAGAGTTTTATACAAGGATCAATGTCAAAGGAGGTAATAACAATTAGGCATTAACTAAATTTAAAACTGAAAATTGAAATACATTGAATAAAACTATGCATGCAATATAATTTAAAATAACATAATTTTATTTGTCAACCTGGGATCAATATGATCAAGGTGTGTGATTTGCCTTGCTCTGTGAATTGGTGTGAATCGTCGTCGAAGAATTCTTCTGAATCGTCGCAGTCACACGCGAAAAGCTAGCACAAACTAAATTCAACTAAAATTCAAATAAAATCCAAAAATTATAAAATATATACTGAGAGATATGTTATGAATTTAGATGAATTTATGAATTTTATTCACTTTATTGGAGTTCGGATGGAGAAGAATGAGTCATGTGAAGTTTGTGGGAAGAGAAAATGCTGAGAAAAAGAAAGAAGGGAATATTCCTCCGAATATTCCACTCGGTTGCAATTTTCAACATAACAAAGAGGAAGGAGAGGTAAAGCTGGCTAGCAAAATGGGTTGTTATAGATCCGAGGAACACGTAGGAGGTGGTGGCACGTTAAACGGAGCATAGTGACGGCATAGGCGGCGACAACGACATGTGTTGGAGAGAGGAATAATACCTGAGCATGGAACACGGAGAAGTAGAGTGAGCACGGGCTACAACACGGTATGGTGAAGCTTAAAAAATTATTGACTAAGCTGGAAACTCATCGAAGGCGATGCAATCGATGCCTGATCGATGACGGTAAGGAAAAAGGAAAAACTCAATATCTTCGTACTCGGTGAATGAAATCCAAAACCACTTTGATGGTAGGTACCTGGATGGTTTGGCACATTTTGATGCCTAAGGATTAGATGAAACATCATCGGGTAGACGGAAACACGAACGCCCTAGGCAGCCATGGCTAGATGTCGAAGGTGAAAATTTGTGGAGGGTTTTTGGAGAAAAGCAGGGAAGCATGGCACATAACGCGATGAGCTAGTACTCACCGGAGGTGACAAATAACGTCGGGAAGCAATTTCGGTCTAGACTGGGAAAACTCAATTCTAGGAGATATACTACACCAAAATCAAATTAACGTGGAAAGAAGGTTGATGATACATGGGAACACGATGTGATGTGAAAAAATCATGAAAAATCTCACCGGATAGCTCGAGACACGACGAGCAATTTGGGACCAGAGGACTTCGATGGTGATGGTGTTCTGGGCTTTGAGGGGTTTGGCAAGGGATAAGTAGACTTAGGAGGGGCCAAGGGGTCCTATTTATAGTCTCGGAAGGGGTAGAAATTGATTTAAATATACGAGATTTGGTTTGGAGTCCGTTTAGGAAAATACGAGATAAAAGGCAAATGGTGGAACCATTAGGCAGGAAGGAATGGATTTCTTGCATTATTTGGCACAACTTTCCTTTTAGGATCACATTGAGATAAGGTCGGGATTGAGAGTTGCCATGGGAGGGAGGAAAGAGAGTGTTCTGGCTGCTTAGAACGTTGGGGTAAGCATGCAGGTCGAAGAGAAATTTTGGGATGGGTGACCGTGCGGATTTATTTTTTCTCTTATTTTTAAAAAATCTTTTTAATATAAATACCAGAAATTCAGGAAAAGCTTAGAAAATAGTAAATAAAGCCCAAAGCCTTTAGAAAAATTTTCAAAAATTCTTAAAGCTGTTTTGGACCTAGACAAATTATTTTAAACTTAAAGTTGGTCTTTATTTTTTTATAAAATACTTTTTAATTTCCAAATTAAATTTTAAATTACTTTGCAAAAAAACCAAATAAAAGCCAAATGCTTCCAAATAATTAATTTAAATTAGGATTGTTACAAAATTTAAAATATTCTTTATTTAATTTAATTTTATGTTTTTACCTAAGTTACTTTTTAAAAGAAAGGCCTTTTGAAAGCGTAAAATAAGGCAAATAAAACCAAAGCTTCCAAAACCAAATAACCCTTGTTTTTATTTTAAATTATTATTTTTATTTTTACTGTTATATTTTTAAAAATAAAAATCTAGGTTGTGACGATGTGTCTATTCAATAAGATTATAATAGTAAGAAACAACTAAAAAAAGGGGAATTATCATGATGAATATATTAGGTATTGAATGAACCAGGTCAGGCAAGGAAATTACCCTAGACTTCTGGTGGGCAAGCTTCCAATTGACTTGAATGACATCGTTGGAAAGTGACATTTCCATCGTGAAGGAGAGCTTGAAACTTCACAATCAACCATGTTGTGTAAAGAGTTGAAACAACTTGCCTCCTTACAAGGTGCCCATGAATCAGCGCCTAAAGCCTTATGATACCTTTCAATGCACGTAATACGATCCGACGTGCCTAGACCAGTATCATGTGAAAATTAGCACCAGACTATAGCAAGATAAACCATGTGGCTAAGGAAAGAACACTTATGTGTAGCTTACTAAGATCGGCGAGGGGAAGGAATGATTTTGTGCGTATGCAGGATTCGAAAAGAATGGGAACACTGCTAGAGCATGAATAAAATCATAGAGGTGCAACATAATATTTTGTTGTCCTTTTTCTGACCATTTTAAGATGTAAGCAAAGGAATGTTTACATGAAGATAAGCTAGATCAAACATAAGCCGAAAAAACATTACCATATAACCTCGGAAGGCAGCTTGTGCCTAGACGGCTGCTTGCTCTTCTCTCAACCTCTCGGGATCATTGGATGCATCAGACCCAACGGTGCTCTGCTTCTCCAAATCTTGATTCACATCGCGCACCACCACTTCACCTTGCAAGCTGGAATTCTCACCCTTTCCGACGTCCGACACTGTCTCACTGTTGTGGGAGGTAACAAGCGCCGGCTCTAAGATCACCAGGGAGCTCTCAAATACAGGCTCCTTCCCAGCAGCATACCCTTTGTTATTCGCGGCCTTCTGCACATGGAAAATAAATACATCAATCGCAATAATAGATCTATATTCTCTAGCAGCAATTGCAATACTCGACTCCACAGCCTTCAGAAAATTCAATCTTCAACAACATATGTACACATGAAGGCTAACATATATTGATATATACTAATAAATCCTTCGCCTTGGTGGAGCCAGAGCTCGACGACTTCTTCCCGAAGAGCATAGACTTGATCCACTTCGCAGGAGACTTCCCCAATGGAGCCTAAATCGCAAGACACCGGAGGATTTGGACCCTGCAATAGAACCACACATCAGTCCACAGATCTACACCAGAACCAATTATTATCTAGACAAAACCACCAAAACCACAAAGAACCAACTAAAGCCAAGATTCTCACTCATCACACAATAAAGCAACCCTCACATGAGATCAGGTTTACGTATACAACGTTTGCTCTCAAAAAACATTTACATATACAACGTTTACTCTCAAGAAACAAGCAAAAAAACCACAGCTCTTGCTTGGAGAACACGTACCCGAAGTCGATGCTGCTCGGATCTGTAGCATCACTGGCAGGATTCTTGATTCCATTGCATCGAAGAAAGAACATCCAAGAAATCACAAAGGGGCACCAAATTTCCATCTACATCAATATTAAAGAAAAATCTAAGAGAAATGAAGTTGTACGTTGGTTCTTCTTGGATGGGCTGGGTGGCGGTGCCAATCGGCAACAAGGCGAGTGTCGCCTTGGAGGATCGATTAGTTGCCGAAGCGAGTAAGTGTTTAGGGGTGTTGGGTTCACTACCCTCCAAGGATCAACAATCGGATGTTGGGAAATTGCCCACGGATCAACACGTGCAAGCACCCTATTGTCGGACGGGGAACAATGCACGTCTCAGGAGAGGATACGACCATGATGAACACTTCCACTCAGTGGTCGTAACCAGTTTGGGGTCAGCGGTCGTAAGTCATTTACAACTTGCTCATCGGTGGTTGGCTGTCTCTCTCAAGCACATGCTTTGGCTATGGACTCCGATGCATGGTCGTGGACTGATTGCCACAGGTGCGAATGATAAGGTGGAGCAGCAAACAGGACGGAACACAGGAAACAGAGGCACGATTATGCGATGCAAACTGATCCACCTTTTTCTACTGTGTTTTTATTGTTACACTTTTGCTCAAAACTCTCAATGACTTACAAAGTATATATAGACACAGCCGCCCACTCAGGCTACTCACTCGCTATGACTTTAGTCGCTGCTGCTTCGCTCAACTGCCTACGACTGCTACAGTGTCCAGCCGCTTGCCCATGCCGCTTCGCTCAACCGCCCACGACTGCTATAGTGCCAGCCGCTCGCCCATATCGGGTAAGTAGCTGATCGAGGACTTCCTGCGTCACCCACGACCACTCGTGCTGACGCCTGCTCTGAACCGCTACAGTGGTCTACGCACGACCATGACTGTTGGCTTCATCCTCGGCTTGCCTTCAACCGTTGTACTGGAGCTTCGACCACGGACATGCCAACGACTATGACTTTCGTCGTTACAACCACACACAATGTGGTTGTAACCGACCACACACAGTCGCTGGTTGTTACGACCACACACAACGTGGTCGTAATCGACCACACATAGATGCCCTGTTATGACCACACACAGCGTGGTCGTAACCGACTACGCACACAGGCTTCGAGTCCTCCGAGTGCTATAGTACTCTTACAAGTATGTTGTCCACTGTACTCCTCGAGTATGATGTCCACTGTACTCCATTGAGTATAACATCCAAGATACTTGTCTGAGTATGGCGACCACGGTACTCTGAGTATGCACTGACGACTACCGACCATGACTCTTGACTACGACTGTCGACTATCGACCATCGACTACGACCGTAGACCATCGACTATCGACCACGATCGTCGACCATCGACTATCGACTATCGACCATTGACTATCGACTATCGACCACGACTGTCGACTATCAACTATCGACCATGACTGTCAACTATCGACTACACACAGATACAAAGTACTCGTACACACACACGAGCACAACACACATACAACAAGATTAACCCAACAATCTCCCCCTTAATCTTGTTACGGGTTCTTCACATCAGCACCGGTTCGTTGTCGGCCTCCGCCACAATAAGATGCACCTCTGTTGCCTCCTTCTTGGGCTTACGGCATTCTAAAGCGAAGTGTCCCAGATCTTTATGAGAGACCATGTGAGGTCATCCCATGTGTATGATGAGTAATTGACATCGGCTTAAGGGAAGTCAAGTTTGACTTGGTTAGTTCGGACCATGTCGTTGCGGGGTGCAACGGGCTCGGTCGGACTTGGTCAAACCTGGTCAATAGGATTAGGATGATTATTTTGATGATTTGATAAGTTTAGGCTTAAGTAATGCATTTGTGCTTTCATATTTCGTGCGCTGCTATGTGATGGTTTGCTTGTCTGTGTGGTTGCAAGACTTCGGAGCTAGGTCATGGTGAGACGTTGGAGGACCGGGACTAGACACGGAGGTGGAGGTCCCGACGGTCGGAGACGTCGAGGATGATCGAGGCTGGCGAGGTGGTTGCGGCCGGAGGCGAGGAACCGGAGCTGGAGCTACTGGGAGGTGGACACGACGGCAACAGCGAATGAATCGGGACTAGACTCGGGGAGGAGTCGAGGTTCGACGGTCGGATACCGATTCATGGTCGTGTGCGGACGGAAGACCGGACTAGACTCGGGAGGAGTCGGAGGTCCGATCGGTCGGAGTCAGGTGCGGTCATGCGTGAACGACAAGGAGCGCGGAAGCTTCCCGGAAGGTGCAGGAGGGGCGAATCGGTAAATTCGCAAGGCTGCACAAGCGGAGACGGCTCCGTTAGGGTTTAGCCGTAACGGGTTGAGACCTGTTAGCCAAGGGCTATAAATAGGTGTTGGGGGCTGCATACCCCCTCGAGAGTTTTTGTGCATTTGCTCTCCATTTGTGTGTGTTCCTCCCAAGAAGCATGAAGAGCTCTTGGTGTTCTTGAGAATTGAGAGGGAGAGGATGGATTGAGAGTCTTGTAATCATTTCTCGTGTTCTAATGTCCATGCGTATGGGTCAGTAGATTTTTTTGTTCTTCCCAGGATGAAGAACTTGGTTTGAGTTGGCTGTAAGAAAAAAAAATGCTATATAATCATTTATGTTCCTCAATCCTGGAGATGTTCCTTCTGATATGGTGATTGTCTTTTGTTATGCTTCGTGTTCTTCAGGTCTGTGATTGATGGTTGTTTTCAGTTTTTTCTTGTTCTTTCTTCGGTTCAATCAGTCCTGTTCTTTTCCCTTTCTTTTAGGTTTGGGTTGAGATTCTTGTTCTTGTTGTTGCAAAATCATTTTGCTTGGGACTAGGATTATCTCCAAGGCATCTTGGCTAGCTTACCCGAGACCAATGATTTCTAAAAGCTGATTCCTCCCCAAAAATGTGTTCGACTCTTTCCTCTGCTTCTGCAGCTTGCTATTTTCAGCAGCCATCTGGGTCTGAAAACTGTGCTTTTGGTCTACTATTTTTGGTCTGAAAAAGAGGAGATTCATCTGCTCCTATTTCCGGTGCTTTAGGTCAGTTTCTGTAGCAGCACTAAAGAGGAACCGAAACCTTCAGTTTTGGACTATTAGCTGCATTGCTGATTCCTTTTTCTCCGGTGCTGTTTGGTCTTCAGTTTTCTCGGTTTGCTGCTGCCTCTCTGTTTTCAGTCTTGCCTTTTGTTTTTTGCAGTGCAGTTTCTGTTTCTTCAGTCTCTTGTCGGTCAAGGTCTGAAATGCTTTTGATTTTCGGTTGGTCTGCTTAATTTTCAGGTTTCTGCTCTGAGTGCTTGCAGTCTTCAGAACTTTTCCTTTGGGACATCTACTCTTTGTTTTCTGCAGAAATAATTAGTATTTTCTGTGATCTGTTTTCAGAATAGTCTGTATCTTGAGTAGTTTATTTTTAGCAGCAATCTCTGGTCTTCTCAGATTTTGTGCCTAGTGTGAAATGTTCTTTTGTCAGCCGAAATTGGTTTTCCTTTGGTTAAAGTCTCTTTTTCGGTAAGAATTCACTCTCTTGCTCCATAGCTTCTACAGCTATCGGAGAAGAACAACTTCGTGTGAATATTGGGGGCGATTTTAAAAAGGCACCATTCACCCCCCCTCTGTTGTCAATTCCGGTCCTACACTTTATAATTGAAGCACCCTACTTTTGCCTTGTCCCTTTTGCGGTGTCGATGGCCGTCGCCGCCAGTTGAACCACCTGAGAAGCCTCCACCTTCCCTCTTTGATGATCAGGCCTCCCACTCTGCGCGCGTCAGGAGCAGGCGCTGGTCGTCTCCATCACCGTGGTCATAGCGATGCTCTACTTTCTCTCGTGTCTTTAGTTGACCGATCAGCTCTTCGACCGACATGGTTTTCATGTCGCCAGATTACTTAATCGTGATGATGATGGGAGAGAACTTCTTGGGCACGGCACGAAGAAACTTTCGCACGACATAGGCCTTTTCCATCTTTTCACCGAGACTTCGTATCTTGCTGACGATGGTCGTTAGTCTCATGGCGAAGTTGTCGATCCATTCGGTGTCCCTCATCCGCAAGTTTTCAAACTCACTTTTGAGGTTTTGAACATGTGCCTCCTTGACGCGATCAACACCGAGATGAATCGTCTTCACGGTGTTATAGGCCTCCTTTGCGGTCTCCTTCTCCGCTAGAAGCAACAGGATATCCTCTAGCACTGCGAGGAAGATTGTCAGGAGTGTCATATGGTCTTGTCTCTCGTCCACCACCTCATCCACGATTGCATTCCACACGCCCTGAGCGCGCTTGAACACCTTCATCTCCACAGCCCATGCCATGTAGTTGCTCCTCATGAACATGGGATACAGGAGGGTAATGCTTGAACACCGTCGGCTCGCTCCCATCGTTGATCTTTGAAGCGCCCTTGTTGCCGGTGGCGCTTTTCAGCGAGCTCGGACGCGACATGGAGGAAGATGTGCACCACAATCTCGGATCCCAACTATAGGGATTAGCTCAGGAGAGAGCTTGAGGCTCTGCTATGGATGCGCCAGAACCATGAGGACGGAGAGAGCTGAAGCCCTACTTTCCTTCTCGATTTGCGTTTGGACCACCACCTGAGCTCTGCTTCGGACACGCCGGGACTGAGAGGACGGAGAGAGCCGGTGCTCTGCTTTCCTTCTCGATCTACGTCTGACAACAGCTTGGGCTCTGATACCAGATGTTGGGTTCAATCCCCTCCAATGATCAACACTCAGATGTTGGGAAATCACCCATGGATCAACAAGCGCAAGTGCCCTGTTGTCGGATGGGGAACAGTGCAGGTCTTAGGGGAGGATACGACCACGAGAACACTTCCACTCAGTGGTCGTAACCAGTTCAGGGTCAGTGGTCGTAAGTCGTTTATGACTTGCTCACCGGTGGTTGGCTCTGGCTCTCTCAAACACACTCTTTGGCTGTGGACTCGGATGCACGTCGTGAACTGATTGCTGGAGGTGTGAACGATAAGGTGGAGCAGCGAACAGGACGTAACACAGGAAACGGAGGCATGATTATGCGATGCAAACTGACGCATCTTTTTCTACTATGTTTTCACTGTTACACTCTTACTCAAAACTCTCAATGACTTACAGAGTATATATAGACACAACCGCCCACTCAGGCCACTCACTCGCTACGACTTCAGTCGTTGCTGTTTCACTCAGCCGCCTCTGACTGCTACAGTGTCCACCCACTTGCCCATGCCACTTTGCTCAGCCGCCCACAACTGCTACAGTGTCAGCAGCTCGCCCATACTGGGTAGGTAGCCATCCGAGGACTTCCTGCGTCACCCACAACCACTCGTGCTGATGCCTGCTCTGAACTGCTATAGTGGTCGATGCACGACCATGACCGTTGGCTTCATCCTCGGCTTGCCTTCAACCACTGCACTGGAGATTCGATCACAAACATGCCAACAGCTATGACTTTGGTCGTTACAACCACACACAATGTGGTCGTAACTGACCACGCACATAGACATTATGCTGGTCATTACGACCATACACAATGTGGTCGTAACTGACCACACACAAACGCCCTGTTATGACAACATGCAGCGTGGTTGTAACAGACACGCACACATGCTTCGAGTCCTCCGAGTGCTACAATACTCTTACGAGTATGACGTCTACTGTACTTCTCCGAGTATGACGTCCACTGTACTCCACCGAGTATAACGTCCACGATACTCGTCTGAGTATGACGACCACGGTACTCCTCCGAGTATGCACTGATGACTACCAACCATTACTCTTGACTATGATTGTCGACTATCGACCATCGACTATGACCGTCGACCATCGACTATCGAATATCGACCACGACCGTCGACTATCGACCACAACCATCGACTATCGACCACGACCATCGACTATCGACTATCGACCATGGCTGTCGACTATCAACTACACACAGACAAAGTACTCGTACACACACACAAGCACAACACACATACAACATGATTAACCCAACAAGGGTGACAAGGGGAAGAAGGGAGGCTGGCGGCGAGCCAGAGGAAGAGGCGGGTGACATGCTAGATGTATTAGCGTGGGAGGAGGAAGCGGGGATGGATGGGGAGAAGGGCGACGGCGGGAAGCTGGTGCGGCCGGAGGTGGTGAGGCGAGCGGTGAGCCAAAGGAGGAGGCGGGTAGTGTGCTAGAGCAGGGCGACTGCGTGGAGTTGGTGAGGAGGATGCGGTTTTTAGGTGGTTTCTTGACACGGTGGGGAGGCGCAACGCGCATGTTATATGGGGGAGTCTGGGAGGGGAGGGGTGAACGAATATGAATAAACTCGTATATTATATTAATAGAGATTTACTTTTTTTATATGTGTTCTTTTCTTTAGTTATGTAGTTAGGTGTCATTGTGAATGTTATCTTCGGGGTGAATATTGGCATCGGGATGATGTTTCTGTGAAGATGGCGATGCATTATTTTTTGAACGGAGGAAGGTGGCGGTGTGTTGGTGGTGTTTTTTTATATGTATCCTTCCAGCGAGTTTTATATATAGGTCTTGTTTTTTTCGGTTTTTGAAATTAGCTTTTGACTTTTATTACATTATCTAACTTTTAAACGGAGTATTTTTTAAAATGGAATCTACAAGTTAATTATAGTACACGATAAAAACCTAATATTTGTACCATCAAAATCGCAAACGAGTATCTCTCTCCGTAATATTTGTCATAAATAACTAAAATTGAAAAATTTCAGCCAAAAACCATAATTCATAGCCACAAAGAACATGTCCATAAACTTTTTTCTCTCTTTATTGAATCGACAAGCTCCTGCCTCTTATTAAAAAAATATCGTGCGGGTATTATTAGCAAGAAACATATATCTCGCGTACAAAGGAAACTTTTTTTTTTGGTAAGAGCGTCCACTTCAGAATAATTTTAGGTATGTATATATGGCTGGATAGGCCGTATGATCCACCCTACTTTCACCCTAGTGGCACTTCTATCCAGCCTAGTAGGGCCAACCCGAGGCTTGCTCACAGGGCTTAAGAAGGCAACCACGCTGGGTTGGCCTGACCCCGTACTATTGCCTGGCCCATTGGGCTCTGTGTTAGCCCTACCGAATGGACCTCGTGGCAGACCCAAAAGCCGGAATTATTTGCCTGCTAGTTAGTTTTTTTAAAGATCTGGCTGCGAGTTAGCTATGTGCCTATGTTGGGAGCACGAGCACATATAAAACCAGAAGATGATTCTAATATTGTGCGGTTGATGACTGATCTAGGTGTACAGAAAATGTAAACAAAAAATGCAGTGGACACATATAAACAACAATTAATATTGACGATATGATGAAACACAGTTTTGAATCGATGAACACTAGGGCAGAGGGCAGCAAAATAGACAAGAATTGGGTGACCCAACACCGAATTATCCCAGTCCAATGTATTCATGTTGCATAAAGTATATTTGAGCTAACGTGGGTTAAGTTATAGAGAACTTATATTCGAAAATGATTTCTTAGTCTTTGAATGTACATGAAAGCTTAAAATAAACTATGGTCAATGGTAAGGACGAGACTCTGCTTATGGAGGAGCCTCCAGAACAATAAAAGATACCAGGTGAGATGGTTAAGCTCAAGCATAGCACATAGAACGCAAGAAATATTGAAGGTTCAAGTGACGGGTTACACCAAGTGACTTGGTCGGTACAAGTAAGGCTGGTCCGGTGGGAATCAGAGCGGAAGAGATTTGCTGATGTGTGGCAACTTATTGGTGCACCAATATGTGGTAAGCATAACGATTGCTTGCAAGTGAAGAAGCTGACTAGGTCAAGGCAAGGATATTTTTGGTAGTTGACCAAGTACCAGAATTGCGTTGGATCAAAACCACGGTGCTTCGTAAAGCGGTCTAGGTTAAGAGAATGTTGAGAAGATCAAGTGAATCAAGTGCTAACGACTTAGTGGGTTCGGCAGGCTGCTGCCGACCAACTCTAGCTCGGTAGTGCCTACTGCCACGCCTACGCACCGCCCTGCCGTGCGCCATGCCTCTGCCGAGCTACGGTGGCGTGGCATGTAACATGTGTCGTCTATCGCGCCTTCCGAGCTTAGAGAAGGGGCTATTTTTTCAAAAATGAGTGATGTCCTGGCTTGGCAGCGCTTGCTGCCACGCCTACACACTTCCCTGCTACGTGCCCTCGCCTAGCCGAGTTATGACGGTGTATTAGGTGACATGTGTCGCTTATCATATCTTTTGAGCTCGTAGAGGAGGTTATTTTTAAAAAATGAATGCTAGAATGCTAAAATTGAAAAAAAAATTGTTACATGACCATATGTTTGAACAGTCGCTTGGACGACGCCTCCATTGCGTTCGGCTATCTATGATTCTATGTGCCCTGGACTGTGTATCTATGTGTAACTTCGCTTTTGTGCGTAGCTCTTCTAGGTATACAGGCGTACGTAATCATAGTGGATGGGTGCGGGAATTTTCTCCGGTTTGCTTCGAAAAATATAGCACAATGCTGGCAAGGCGTGCCGATCTTTTCCTCGCAAGGACAAAGAATTCCACGAACAATGTATGGCGCTGAGGCAACTCGATTCTGCTATTTGGATTACTACAAACAAAAGGACATGTATGAGTAGTCCTTGGTCAAGTCATCGCTGCTCAATTCTATCTAGTAGAAAGAAAGGTCGTTATCGTTAGTGGCGTGTGTATGCTTCTGCCCCTTATACCCGGGGGACTCCCCGAGCGCTCGCTCGCCCACGTCGCCCCCGCGCCCCCCTCCGCTCGCCGCGTGGCCGTGAAATTTCGGTACGGTCTGGTGAGCAATTTTGCGAAAAAGTCCCTGTGTTTTTTCGAAATTACGTACAGGTCCTTGGTTCTCACAAAAAAATCCCTGGATTTTTTTTGTGCCCTCCGTTTTTGCAGGATGGTCCCTCGCGGTTTTCGAAATTACGCACGGGTCCCTGTTTTTTACGTACAGCTCCTCGGTTTTTTCAGAAGAGCCCTTGGTCCCTGTTTTTTTTGCGAAAAAACCCTCCGGTTCCTCTAAAATTATGCATTCGTCCTTACTTTTTTAAAATAATGACCCGTCTCACGAATTTTTGTCTCTTTTATTTCGGTTCACACGGTGTCTAGCGCGGCGTGACGCCGCGCTTATGTGTCTAGTTCTTCTGATAGGAGCATGCATACTTGGACTTCCAGCATTTGCTAGCTGGCCAAATTGTGACCGCGCGATGGGTGAGGTGTACTGCCGAAATGTTCGTGCATCCAAAGACTGGATACATTCTGTTCACGTCACGTTCTAGCACGAAGTTGAGATGAGACATTTTGAGGGACTATAAGAGAAGGTTCGGTAATATTAATGATTAATCGTTATTAATGTATGTTAAGTTAAAATTTAAATTTATGAAAGATTTAGATTCTAATCTAATAGTTTTACTCTACGAAAGTCAGACCGGCCTTGTAAGCGGTCTGACCAATTCAACCGGTCCAATCGGTCGGTAGGTGACAGTAAGATCAGAATCTCGTGTTTTGACGTTGAGCTATCTGACTGGCTGCATGATGGTAGTTAGAATGGCTAAGGTCTGAATTTTGGTTGAGAGTTCTGAATTTTGAAAATTTGATCGTGGATCAAATCAAATTGCCATAGGTTAGTGCATTCATGTTACATAAAGTATGTTTGAGGTAACGTAGGTCAAGTTATAGAGAACTTGTACCCGAAAATGATTTCTTGGTCTTTGGATTTTGAAGTAAACGATGGTCAATGGCAAGGACCAGGACTACGCTCATACAGGAGCCAAGGTCCAGAACAGTGAAAGATGCCGAGTGAGGTGGTTGAGCTCAAGCATAGCACATGGAACACAAGGAATGTTAAAGGAAAGATTCAAGTAACGGGTTGCACCAAGTGGCTTGGTCGGTACAAGTGAGGTATGGTCTGGTGGAAACCAAAGTGCGTGGCAAGCCATTGGTGCACCAACATGTATGTGCACTACTAGAAAACGGATCATCCCTCACGGGCTTTAATTTTTGTGACGGGCCCGCATAGAACGTGAGGGATATCAATTTTTGTGACAGGCCCACGTAGCACCATCGCAAAAATACATTTTCCTGTCGGGCTCCTTATGCCGCCAAGGAAATACACTATTTTTGTGACGGTATTACATGAACCGTGAGGATAATTAAACATAAACCTGTGAGACTTCTCCAGCCCGTGAGGCTTTTGATCATGTGGCCCGCTATTCTACTTTCTGGCATAGAGTTTTCGCAGCCTGGGAAACCCTAAAAAAATTTCGCAGCCGGCGCCTCCTCACCATCCCTCGCCCGCCTCCTCGCCCCAAATTTTATTGCCGCCTCCTCCCCATCCTCGCGCCTCCTCCGCCCCAAATTTTCATGCCGCCTCCTCCCCATCCTCGCGCCTCCTCCGCCCCAAACCGTCGCGCCCCCATCCGTCGCGCCTCCTCCGCGATCCGCCATCCCTGTGTTGGCCCGTTGCCTCGCCTCCCAGTCCGCCCTTCCGCTCGCGCGCCCATAGATCTGCTCTCCTCCTCCCCATCCCTCGCCCGCCTCCTTCGCCCCATCCCTTGCCCGCCTCCTCCTCCCCATCCCTCGCCCACGTCCTCCGATCCGCCCATCCCAGTGCCTTGCCGCCCAGTCCGCCCGCCTCCCTAGGTTCGCCCGATGCCCCAGTCCGCCCGCCGCCCCAAGTTCGCCCGCCCCCGCTTCCCAGTGCCGCCCCAACGGCCCAGCTCGGCCCGTAGTCCTACCTCCCGGCTCCCACCGTCCTCCCCACCCCGACGCCCGGCTCCCCGCGCCCCAAATCCGCCCGCCCGACCCCTCTCGCCGTCCCACCAAAATCGCGCCGCCTCCCTATCTTTTCACTTTGTTTGGTGAGTTTTGATTTAGATTTTGGCTTTGATCTTCTCTCGCAGATGAGACGGCCAAGTGGGAGAAGATCACCTACGTTGGGATCGTGGCGTGCACCCTCCCGGCAAGATACACTCTCCACAAGGGCACCCCACCACGAGGAGCCGGTGAGATCTCGTCCTGGTATATTCATATACACATATGTCCATCGACCATTGATAATTGATACATTGAAACAATTGTATAGTGGCTGATATACAAATGCAAATATAGTGGCTGATATACAAATGCAAATATAGTGACTGATATTCATGTTATGCACACAGAACTATTTCATGGCAGACCATGAATGGATGTATAGTGGCTGGCAGCGTGGTAAAGCTCCCTCAAATGAATGGATTGAACAAACTACATTGTTCTTAGATCATGCATTCTCAAATGCTAGGATAGTTGAAGGTGACACCATTAAGTGTCCACGTGCAATGTGCAGAAAGTATTTGTACTCTTTCTGCTTCAAACAAATCAATCAAACTAATGTTTATCTCTTTGTTGCTCATAACGAAGGATAGATGTGCTACCTTTTTTAGTATGTAAACCTGGAGTGGGGAAGGAGCTGGTGGGTGCCCTTAGGTTTGTGTTTTGTTGGGACAGGTGGGCTCTTCATGTGGAAGTGAAGGAAGGTGTTTTCTGCTTTAATTTTGTGGACATATGGCAGGTCTGGTTGGGAGGGAGAGGACCAGCAGCAGGGACATATTGTTACACACATACTAACAATTTGAAAACTGAATAAGGTGCAAACTGATGTTGCAAGCAATTTGAAAAGCTACAAAGAATAAGACACCACCTTGGACAAGAAACTCAGGCTGCAAACTGATCTTTGTTGTGTTGTATATTTTGCATGCCTTCTGTTTCCTTCTGACATGAATTGTAGTGTTAAATAATTAGTCAACAATAAATATGCATGCAGCAAAACTTTGCTATGCATTTAGAAATAAAATTCTCATTGCCATGTTAGTACAGATTGTAGCTTTTCAACTTTAAATGGTACTTTCCAACTGCAGATGGTTTTTGCGAAGATGGGTGAACAACCACCACCAGAGATGCTACGCCATGGAACACCTACACAAGCACAGGTAATATCGTTTAATACCTACAATTATTGCCTTGTGTACAAACAAAATTCCCTATGAACTATTATTTTGCCTTATTCTACGGTTCAACTTCCATCTGTCACCTTTGTCATACGGAGGACCATTTGTACTATACAACTAATCTTTTTTGGTGTGTCAGACTGTCAACAAGCAGTACAACAGTGAGCAAGTGGACTCATGTTGAATGTTCTAAATATGGGCATAACCTGAATCTCATTTACTTATAGTTGATGGTAAGGTGGCAAATGACTTTTGTACTAGTCAGTACACCCATACTTGTGAGTTGTTTACGAGGCTAAACTAATCTTGAGTATATGCCAACCTGCAGCTACCAAAAGCAATAGCATATATAGCTACCTTCTTTGCACAATTTTATGTTGAATTTACAAGAACACTTAGATCCTTTTTTTTTGTTGCTATGGTCTTTTGTGTAGTTATGAAAACTAGCCTATGTTTATGTGTTTATGGTCCTTTTTTTGGGAACTTGCCTATGTTTATGTGTTGGTTTGAGATTTTGAGCTTAATTAATTTGCTAAGCCTATTCTCTCCTGACAGATGACAATTGAGAACTCCATAAAACAATTATCCTAAGATGCAGAACAGATCAGTTGAGAATCACATGATAAAATCTCCATTACTCCATAAAACAATTCTTACGGTGCATGTTGTACAAGACATGATATTGTGGGATGTGTATTATAGGATTGTGATAATTCAAACAACATTACAGGCTATTCTGGCTTCTTCAACTCAAGTTGACATAATGTTTTCACCTTGCAGCAAGGGACTGGGACTGGGCTTGGGACTGGATCCTCTCATGTGGGCTCACAACCGGATGACGGTGCTGTCGATGGTAACGTTGATGTAAACGACAGGGACAACTGTAGTGGTGACATTGATGGCGATAACAACCATGCTGCCATGTGATTTTCAGTGATCTCTTGTAGTTCTTTTGACTAGCTGAACTTGAATGTAATGGAAATAGAGACTTTTGTATGTGGTACTTGATTTTAGATGTCTTTTGGATGGATGAACCAATCTGGAGGTGAAGTTTATGAATTGGTATGCTTGTGTGAACATGAATCAATCTAGGGATTGTTTATGAAAACTGAACTTTTTATATGGTTGTTTAGTTATATGTTTCTTGATTGATGCAAGGATGGTGTTGTCATTAATTTGATTATATGGTTGTGTAAGATTTAGATATCAATGCTTGTCTTGTAAGTTGTTTATTCATTGTCGGCTGAAAAAATCGGTTACAGGCTAGTGCTTTCTGTCAATTTTGCTGACGGTTCAAACGGTCAGCCTATATTTTCCTGACGGTAACACAAACAGTCAAGGAAATAAATTTTCCTGACGGTCTGATCAGTTTTACTGACAGTTAGGCCCCCTCAAAAAAATCCATTTTCTTGCGGGCCAGGATATTGTATTGACGGCGACTAAACCGTCAGTAAAATGTATTTTCCTGACAGTTTGGCCCGTGAGGAAAATTTATTTTTCCGTGACGGCTACCACCGTCAGGTTAAATTATTTTTGCTGACGGTTTAGCCCGTCAGGAAAATTAATTTTTCCGTGACGGTAATACTGTCGAGTTAAATTTCCTGACGGCAACCGTCGACCAAATTAAATTTTCCTTTCCACCCGACCACGAGGATTTTGCCTGACGGGAGCTCGTCAGGGAAATTTAACCTGACGGTTTTTTGTATTTTCCTGACGGTTTTGAACCGTGAGGGATGATCCGTTTTCTAGTAGTGGTGGTAAGCATGACGATTGTTTCTAAGTGAAGAAGCTGACTAGGTTAAGGCGAGGATATTTTTGGTAGTTGGCCAAATATCGGAAATTGCATTGATCAAAACCGCGGTGCTTAGGAAAACAGTTTAAATAAAGGAGATGCTGAGAAGATCAAGTGTGTCAAAGGCTAACAACTTAGCCGATTCGAGTTCATGTGCTTTGAAAACATGCTCGAGTTACATCAGTAAAACCCGTGTTATGTGAGATTAATGGATTTCTCATGTTGTGCTAATGGATAGTATCTATTAAGATAGATATGGGCATGTTACCTTATCTATTTGATGGGTTGAGGATGGACATGTTACCTTATCTATTTGATGAGTTGAGAATAGAAGCTTGCAAGCCAACCATTTCAATCTTGAGTTCTAGAGTTAGGGTTAGAGAGAAAAAAGTGAGTGTTGTGATATGTTCTCTTGTTTTTCATATAGAGTGGTTATGAAACCTTCATATACAAGTGGCAATAGAGCAACCTTTTCATCTCTTATAGAGAGGTCTTGTCTTATTGATTTGTTTATGTTCTTATTAGTTCTTTGTCTCTCCTCTTCTTTTCTTGGTTTTGCTACGCGATAACAATCTGACCTTTAACCCATAGAAGAAGAAAAAAATCTGACCTTTAATCTGGTACGCCTAAGTGATAACAATGTGATCTATCTGTTGAAGAAATACTTTAAAATAAATTTTAGCACAATACGAAACATGTATCTTATACTCATGTTTTTCCTTTTGCTTGATTGACTTGTGGTTTTTTCATTCTGTGATTTCTAACTAGTCGCTAACACATGCATTCGCACATGTTATAAATATTATAAGCGCATGCATAATTTTAAGAATAATTTATTAATAAAACCAAGGAATGAAATTTAGGTATAAAATTCTGAATTCAATTATCAGTCTAATTATTGTCATTAATGCAAATTAAATAAGGAAGGATTACACAAAAAGCCATAAGAAGCTAAACTTAGTAATTAATAAAACTATTAACTGATCGATCGAAATCCTAAATTAAAACACTTAAGTAGTATCAATCGCATGCAGATTATAAATTAAACCATATCAAACCAAAATTTTGTCACTGTGCAATTAATATCTACATATTAGTAAAAATCTTCGATAGAGCAAGTAAAATTTTCCTTATGTACACAGACATAAGGTTCAGAGAGAGACCACAACTTTACAGATTGGATTCATGGGTATATCTTTTTTTTGTCTCAATTAATTAGAGAATTTCCTTAGAGTGCATAAGGCTAAATATTTATATAATTTTCAGTGCTAATAAATTGTGTAGAATTTAATTCCTAATTTGGATAGAAAAGTATGATTTAGTTCTGAACTTTAGGGTTTCAATATATCAAATTTCTAAATTTAATTCCTAATTTTTAATATTTTGATAACATATTTTAAATATATAATATATACTTAAATACAACTTTATTTTAGAATTCATAATCCCAAATTTATAAGTATTTGTCTTCCTAAATATTTTCTTTTGGAAAAATAAACCCAAGGAATGAATAGCTAGATATTCCAAAGTATGTGAAATTAATTTTTTATAATATGCACTTGACTAATTAGTAATATAGATAATTCTAAAGTCTAGAAGTCAAGATATAAATATCGAGATAAAATACTAACCTTTTATATTGATTTTGTTCACGATTGTTACGATGACCCTTGAGGCTACTCTAGAGACTGGAATCTCAATATTTTTCATGAGTCCAACCGCTACAATATACATCAATATATAGGATGGAAGCACAATATTCCTATACTGTCAACGACGAAAATAGCCGATTGAAGAAAATTAAGAGGATCAGTTATCTTGTACACCAGAGTTACCACGAACAGTAAATATTTGTTATAAATTAACGGTCCATTTTTCCGAAAGTACACATTGATGTTTGTTTCGTCTGAAATTTCTTTCAGTTTTCTACTATAGTGGTATGGGATATTTTTGTGGGTGCATATAACATGGAACATGTCGAAGGCCGTCAAGCTAGCTTGCCAACATACCAAGTGTTTCATGGTTATATCAATTAAATTGTACTTTTCATATTTACTATTTGAATTCTTGAAAACTACTTCAGTAAAACTGATACAAATTTAATTTATTTTTATTTAGACTGTACTATTAAACTTTGCTAATATTTATCCCAAGTTAATAAATATAAATTAGAATTATATAATTTATATGGAATTTTGTGTATATTGGAAATGTAATTCTCCTCTAAATGCTTCCTAACGTTTGAGGCACATGTGTATGGTGCTGTAATGTTCCTCTTGTACATTTACTACTCCGACTCACAATGTTTCATGGTTTTTTTACTTGAACCAGCAGCCCATCCATAGAAGTAAGAAGATAAGAGTCGGAGGAGGGGAGACAAGAACGTAGTGGAAGTCAAAGGAGAGTGTGGACCATCGGACACCCAAAAGGCTGACCGTGTGGACCACATGAAGGCAACATTTTTGGCAATGTCAAAGGACCACCATCCATGTCTTCTTCTGTGTGAGGACCAGACCGATACCACCCCCAACAACCTTACCACTTCCAGTCCGATACAAGTAGGCCCACCTTCCCCTATATCCATTTCCCCCATTCCATTTTGGGTTCCACATAAAAAAGACACTAATGATATGAGCGAATGTAACACACATGATCTAAAAAAGTGGGATTTAGCATCCATACCTTTGAGAGAAGAGGTGATGAGGAGGAGAGAACTCTTGAACACACATTAACAGATATGGATGGATCTATCATAGATGAGGTAAAAGTGGGATTTGGGATTCATACCTTCAGGAGGAGAGATGACGGGGAGGAGAGAACTCATGAACACACATTAACAGATATGGACAGATCTATCACACATGAGGTAAAAAAGTGGGATTTGGGATGCATACCTTCGGGCGGAGAGGCGGCGTCGAGACGAGAGGTGACAGGAAGGAGTGGCGGCACTGGGAGGAGAGGCAACGTCGAGAGAAGAGGTGGTGTTAGGAGGAGAGGCAGCGTCGGGATGAGGAGACAGAGGGGTGCGCGAGTGGGGAGTAAGAGTGTAAAACCTAGCAGGGTCCGTACTTATAGAAGAACTATCACAGACGGTTCTATTAAATAACCGTATGTGATATTAATATCATACACGATTCTATAATAAAACCGTCTATGATATGTATTAGATCACAGACGGTTATATTAACCGTCTGTGATATTGTACATTATCACAGGCGGTTCTATTATGGAACCATCTATGATCTTGTACATTATCATAGGCGGTTCTATTAAGGAACTATCTGTGATATAACTATCACAGATGATTTTTGCAACTAAACCACCTGTGTTAGTTCCTTCTGTATACAACATATCAGGTTTTTCCACTAGCCTTAGGAAATGCTAGCCATGCCCTCTAGAAACAAGCAAGCAGATACAATCACAGATGTAATTATTTCTAAATTACTAAATCAATTACAATGGAAATTACATTATGAGTTTCTTAATTACATTGGAATAATTTTCAAATAGGTGTTCACCGTGTGAGATCATTCCACTTGGCTATTTTCCTTTTAAATAAAGCCCTTCACAATGATCGAAGCTTGCTTCATCCCTTGGTTCTTCCTCAAGCCTGATACCATCTACGAATGGAGGCAACTCGTCAAATTGATTGTACTCTTCCACATCCGCGATATTCTCAACTTTGACAATTCTTCTTTTCCATGAACAACTATATGGTACTTTTTATTTGCCGGCTCGGTTATACAAAAAACTTGAACAACTTGCCTCGTGAGTACAAATGGTTCATCTTTGTATCCTACACGTTCGAGGTCTACAGTAGTGATGCCGTACTTATCGATCTTTACGCCATGTGGGAGTTAGACCCAATGGCACCGAAAGAGAGGGATCTTAAAAATTATGTAGTCAAGCTCCTAAATCACCTCTACAAGCCTGTAGTATGAGCTTGGGGCAGCGGTATTGAATTGCTCATGAAATGCATCTATGCGGACACCTGAGTTCTGGACTGTGCTCTTTCTATCCCGATCTATTGTATGAAATGTGTACCCATTAATGTCGCATCGTTGCCATGTCACAATTGTAATTTTTGACTTTTGCCAACCATTGCAGCGTTTCACTTGACGACCTCCTAGTGAATTGCACCCTCAACCATTTGTTGAAACAGCAGTTGTGCTATCTCATGATCCAAACCTCCGACCAGCCTGGATTCTCTTGGTGTAATATGTCCTTGTGCACTTCAATATACGGAAACATTTCAGTTATGTGTTGCAAGACCATAAAAAAGGCTTGAGTATACGTATCCAGATCAGGGGTTATTGCTTTCCTTTCGATGATCTCGATACCCTCTAGCCTCTCCTCATGACGAGATAGAGGCACACTTATCGGTTTGACCTAAGCTATGTAGTCGATACAGAACTCAATAATCTCTTTGGTTGCATAACCTTCGATGATGTTGCCCTCCGACCGAGATTGATTGTGTACATAGGACTTGAGAATTCTTATGTACCTCTCGAACGGGTACATATGACGTAGAAATATGTGGCCACATATCTTTATCTCTTTCATAACATGGATAATAAGATAGATCATGATATCAAAAAATAGAGGGAAATACATCTCAAGATGACATAGAGTCGTCACCACCTTGATCTGTAGAGCATCTAGTCCATCGGAATCAATGACCTTCTGAGCAATTGTGTGAAGGAAATAACATAGCCTCATGATTGTCACTCGAACCTTGTTCGGCAAAATACTTCTAATTGCAATAGGAAGCAGCTGTGTTATTAGCACATGAAAATCATGAGACTTCATGCAATTAATTTTAAATCTTCCATAGAAACAAATTTCTCCATGTTGGTGGAGTGACTGGACAAAACTTTTACACCATGCAATCACTGACACAATTCATTTCTCTCGAACTTAGACAGAGTGTAGCAAGCTAGAAAAATGTGCGTTCGGCTTTTATCAGTCTCTATCGGTGGTAATTCGGTCCTGATGTTCCTAGCGACCAAGATAACCGTGTGTTGACACCATTCTTTATTTTTTCACGAATATTTAGTATGAGACCAATCAAACTGTCACATACATTCTTCTCTGTGTGTATGATATTTATGGAATTGCAAACTTCTAAGTGCTCCCAATAAAGCAAGTCCCAAAATACTGACCTCTTCTTCTACATGTTCTTCTCATGAGTCCTCAGCTTACGTCTCCTTTCAAATACAATGTCAATAACTTTGACCATATTGTAGACCTCTTTTTCGTTAAAAGGCCTTGGTGCTGAGTCATCATCTTTTTTCTATCAAATTGTTTCTTCATCTTGCGGTATGGGTGATACCTTGGAAGAAAACTACGGTGGTGCATGTACACAGTTTTGCGAGAGTTCACTCCTTTTATTTTCAACCCCAATAGGTTACTAAGGGCAGAAAAATCACTGATGGTGCAGAACAACATGATGCACAAGTTGTCTCGTTTGTCCGTATCCCACACTTGTACCCCTCCATTCCATAGTATTACAAGATCTTCCACTAATGGTGCTAGGTATACATCAATATCGTTTCCAGGTTACATCGGCCCTTGGATAAGTAGTGACATCAAAATGTACTTCTGCTTCATACACAACCAAGGAGAAATGTTGTACATGCATATATTCATATGCTAGGTGCTATGTTGGTTGCTCATGTCACTAAAAGCATTCATTTCATCTGTACTCCACGCAAACCTTATATTCCTTGGTTCCGCACTGAAGTCTACAGATATCCTATCGATGTTCCTCCACTAGGCAGAATCAACAACGTGTTTTATCATTCCATCTTTTTTACGCTCCTCCGAGTGCCAACGTAACAATCTTGAATCTTTTTGGTTCACAAATAAATGCTTCAAATGGAGAATTACATGTAATACCCTGAGCGTCGTTACGGCGTAAGTTTTTAAAACAATCGCGGATTCGCCGGTTTTTCGGTAAATCACGGGAAGGGAAAAATAAAATTTATGGAACATTGAAAAAGGAATGATATATATTAAAAAAATATTTTTAAAATCAGTTTTGGGCTGCCGGGGTGGGCCAATCACCCATGGGCCAAGGCCCAAGGGGAGGCGCACCACCCCCACCCTGCCGCACCCCTCCCTCCCCTCTCATTTAAACCCTACCCCTCCACCCCTCTCCCCTTGCCCAAGCCGCCCCTGCCCTTGTTCCCCTTGGTGGCGCCCCTCCCGAGAAGAACACCCCAAGAGCTGCTGCCATTGGAGGAGAAGGAAAAGGAGGAGAAGGAGAGGAGAAGAAGGAGAAGGAAGGAGAAAGAAGGAGAAGAAGAAGAGGAGGAAAGAAGTGGAAAAATTCTTCATCTAGGTAATTTTTCCCCATCCCAAACCCTCTGTTTTAAAGGATAATTAGGGTTCTTGGCACAGATTATGAAGGTAGTTAATAGATTAATTGCCCGATTAGATATTAGATGTTGTATGTCTGTAGATTGATTCGTACAGCGCAGCTTGTCGCGCGGTTTTGACCCAGTAAACGAAATTTTCTGCAGACTATCCCAAAGGTAAAGTTGTAGAGGACTTCCAGATGCATCTTCTGTAATTTTTTCGTAATTTTTGACCAAGAGATCTGGGAGATACGGAGTCAGTAATACCGCTGTCCGTCAGGCAGACAGATTGGTACAGTCCAACATTGATACGGGATTTAAAAATAGTAATTGATTTTTATGGCCATGAATGTAATTGAGAAAGTTTTAGATAATTTAGAGATATAGTTTCTGTGTAAATTACAGAATTTTTGGACCTCTGTGCTGTTGTTGGCACGCTTTTAAATACTGCTGCCCAATCTGCCAGAACAGAGTTCTTCCTCTGTTTTGGGCATTAAATTACACCTAGCTATGATTAAAATAAAAATATATGTTCTGCATAAACATTGTAGGTTTTTAAGTGATGAATCCAGAGAGGTATTATTTGCTGCATTTGTATCATTATTTTTAAAGATACAAAAAAGTGAAGCAGCGCTGCTGCAGAGGGTAATTTACTGATTTGTTGAGCGGAGAAGGGTTTGTGCGGGTTCGGGGTTCTAGCGATGTCTTAAATATTTTTTAGTCATGTTTGTATGCTGTGGTTGTGTGCTGAGAGTTGTCTTTTGGACAGGTGGTCTTGTCCCTGAGCGCTCTTGAGTTTTACTTCGCTTCATCGGATTGAGGCAAGTGAACGTAGCTGTGGTTGCTACCGTTTAACTTGTTATTCCTTCTACTTTTAGTTTTCATTATCATCGTAATTTGATACATTATGCCGTGATTGCATGATATTTTTAAATATGGAGATGATAGCAAGTATTTATCTATTGATAATTTGCTAATAGACATGTGGAATTCTTGCTTGATGTTATAATGTGGAACTTGAAAATAACATGTGGTGGATGTGGATATGTTGAAGTATGATAATGCTCCTTGTAGACGGGTTAATGTGATTAATGAATTATCATATCATTCATGTCATTCATGTCATATAATGTCCATTGTGTATGTAGATGTCGCCGCTTATGGCCGCGACTATACCGGTACAGCATCGTATATTACCGTAATACGATGCACCTCTTCGCTCGCGGAAAGCATCGTGTATTGCCGAAATACGATGCATTGCACTTCCTGCCCTGGCAAGAGTAATGTGGAAAATAACATGGATGCATTCATATGCATTAGTTTGTGGATTTAATAATTGCATTCATATGCCATTTAAATCTGAAATTGAGGCGGTATGAATCATGTACGTTGATGGTGGTTTAATAATTGTGATCATAACTTGTGATTGTAGTAGTATGAAATTATTATGATGATGTTTAATTGTTTGTAGTTTGAATAGCTTGTTAAACTGTTTGCTTGCTGAGGTTTTTATCTCACCCCTGTTTCCCCCTCCCTACAGGTGGACTTTGAGCATACATTGGGAAGGGTAGAGCAGCACCACATTGTTGCACATGGATTTTGTTTTAATGCTGAAATAAAGTTTAAAGAACTCTAGTTTTTGCTTAGCTATCCTGTGGATGATTGTTTCATCGCATTAATGTTAATTTGGAACCGTTCCTTTGGTTATTATGTTTAAGTTGATTATGAATATTAATTTGTTCTCATTATTCTGTTGTTACCTAGTTGATTATGCTTCCGCTTATTTTATCCTGTTAATTAAATATTGCCAGTTTAATTTATCTTGTAAATTGGCTAGTCGTAGAGTAGTTTTAGCAGCATCCCAAGGCATTGTGGGTCCTGGGGTGTTACATTACAGGTAGATGACATAACATCTTAGCAGGAGATCCTTGTTTCACCTCGATGCCCTCGTCGTCATCGAGGTCATTCTTACGCTTGTATTGGAATATTTTGCAGATTGGACAAATATGTAATTTTGCATACTCTTTACGGTAGAGGATACAATCATTTAGATATGCGTGTATTTTTTCTACTTCCATTCCCAATGGACAAAAAACCTTCCTACCTTGGTAGGTGATTCTTGGTAACACATTTTCATCTAGAAGGATGTTCACTAAGAGACCTAACAACGCTGTAAAACTATTGTCTGACCAACCAATGCTTGCCTTCAATTTCAACAGTTCAAGAACAGATAACAACCTTGTGTATTGCGGCTTGCAGATTAGGAATAAAGGTTTCTCCAAGTCCTCCATCAAGTCCTCGAATTTACCAAACTCTCTTTCACTATAGTTCCCTTCTACATCGTGTAGCATCTAATCTAGATTGTCATCATACAACCTATCCTCATTGAAAGCATAGTCCATAACTGACATATCGTTGTCTCCCACGATACCTTCCTGTATAATCTTCTCTTCACCGTAACTGGTCCAACATGTATACTCATTTTTGAAACCCCTTCGAATCAAGTGAGTTTCGACCTGTGCTGAGTTGGTAAACATCTTCAGATTATCACAATCAATACATGGATAGTATATATATTCCATTCCCTTCTTCAACATATCCTGTTCGGCCGCTCTTCTAAAAGTAGACAATCCATTAATGTACTCATCACTCACACGATTCTCAAGATACATCCAGCTTCAGTCCATCTACGCTACGCATGTAACAAATTAATGTCAAATTGGATTATTAATGCTACTATAGCTAGCTAACCTAATACTTACACATAATTATCACACACCTTATAATAAATTGTCCATATCTAAGTTAAGTAGCTAGCTACATACTATTCATGAAGCAATATGTATCAAGCAAGAATATATTGAAGTAAAGTAGGAGTAGTGACCCATTCTTAAATTAGAGCAAACTACTAATTAAGCTAGATCTAAGCCTAGCTATCATTTATCTTTATTGCAAGGCATATAAATTGAAGCAAATACTAACTTCTAATCACCAAGAATAAATAGATCTACAAGCGGTATGCTCTCACCAAACACCCATAGACGGCCGCCTCCTTCAATGCAGTACAATGAAGACAGATCTGTCGGTACCCCGCTGGCTAGGCATTTAATAATGCGGCGTATCTCAGACACGTCCAACCCCAAACCATTTGTGATACATAATTATCATAGATGATTATTAATGAGAACCATATGTGATAATTTGAGATTTCACACATGGTTATTGTTACGAACCGTTATAATAATTAGTTGTCACAAACGGTTCATATTAATAACTATTTGTGAACAAACATCAAAGACAGTTCTAAACTAAAACTGTCTGTGATAAATACGGTTCTAAATTTATTCTCATATACATAAATACAAATAACTCAGGAGTAAATATGTATTACTTAGTTATTTTTACCGGTCAGTAATGTCGTCATATCGTTATACCAAGGCTGTTTACATATATAGAAGACATTAAATACAAATTCAACTGCTTCATTTTCGATATGGCCAAACAACATGGTCAGTGGCTTCTTACAAAATATGACAAAAAGGTAGAAATCTAATTGCTTTGAAGTTTTTCTAGTGGCGGAGGTAGCATACAATCTTTGTCTTCAAAACTAGATAGGCGGCATGGTCGACATCCAACGGTTTGAGATCATCAGTGAACGAAGCCCGAAATACATCTACCCACTAACACGCTCGTTCAAGTGTCTCCCAAACACCCTCTGACTGAACCAAAAAATCGAATTGAGCCCATAAGCTCTCCTCCCTTTCTTGAGGGGTCTCAACAAGATTGACTCGGTCACCTACCGCCTCGACTAAGTACTCCAAGCGATGACAAGCCTCCTGAAGACATGCAATATCATTGTGGAGGACCACATCGATGGTGAGGTTAGCTCACCAAAAGTGGGAGACCAACCGAAAGACGCGGTGACGGAGGATATTCTGATGGCGGAAAGTGGTCTTCAACTGGTTTGGCAAATCCTTGGACATAAGAGGAAGGACACTGTTGGTATAGTGTCCTTCCGCAGCATCCACCAGCGTACGGCTGGCGAGGTGCTCGTCGTAATAGCCAGCTGTTTATTTCAAAAATTTCACTAAATGTTTTTATGCAATTTAAAATAAAATAAAGTGTTCTTTAGTTGCCTAAATTTTAGAGATTTTATCTGCCTATTTTTAGCTTTTTAATAAGGCTTTTCTTAAAAAGTTATTTAACTAAAAACATGAAATATTATTAAATAAATGGTATTTTGAATTTCTATAAGAATACTATTTAAAATTAATTATTTTAAAGTATTTGGCTTTTATCTAGATTTTGTTTCGAAGCCTAAAGTAAGAAAATTCGTTTTGAAGATTTTTATTAAGCCAAAAAGAATTTATTTTTAGTTTTCCTTAGTTATCCTTGATTTATAGTATTTTTGAGAATTTTCTAGAATTGAAAAATCAATTTTGAGAGCTAAAAAGTATTTTTGTAAAAATTAAAAGTCCAACTTTAAGTTGGAAATATTTTTCCTAGGTCTAAAATGTCTCCAGGAAGTTTTATGAATTTTCCTAGAATTTTTAGACTTTCATTTTTTGTAAGTATTTATAAATATTTCTGGCATTTCTGAAAATTAAAAATGAATTTTAAATCCAAAATAACCCCAATCCGCCACGTGTAAGGCCCAGATTCAATCCACCCCACCGCCTAATCTAATCTGAGGAGTCCCCATCCACTTACCCCTTCGCTTTGAATCTAACGGCTCTGATTTGTCCTCGCACACGTGGCTCAAATCCGGCCGTCCGCCCCTCCCCTTCTCCTATCCTCTCTCTCATCTTCCTCCTCTCCTTCTTCCTTCTCCCGCTAGCCTCCATTAACGTCTTACTCGAGCTTTTAAAGCTTCGGTTACGCCCCCCTTGGCCGGCAACCGATGCCATTAGTGGCCCTAAAGATCTCGCATTAGCAACCTCCTTCACTCCGCCCGTTTTCCCTCCGGCTTAAAGCCCTTTCGCTGTTATGCATCGGTTTCTAATTGCCTTAACTACGTCGAGCTCGTGCTCGGCCATTACTCCTCCCCACGCCTATAAAAGCCCTTCCCCGAGCTCGTCCTCCTCTCCTTTTGCCTTCCCCGTGCGCCGAGAGCCACATTGCCTTCTCTCCCGAGCCCAAGTACCACATCCCCTTTTTCGGCGCCGGTGTGCTCCGACGAGAAATTGCTGCCACCCCAGCCTCTCACGCGCCTTGCCGACGCCACCACTGTCTTCCCCGTGCACTAGCGACCACCCTCCTCTTCTCCACCGGAGACCCGTCGCCGCCACCGCCCGTGCACCACCGCCGCTAGAGCTCGTCGCCGGCCCCTTTCCACGCTCCTCGGACCCCGCGCCAAGGTGAGCCCGACTCCCGCTCCTCCCTCTTGTCGCCGGGCGTCTTGGCCGCCGTCGTTGGGCACCGGCGCCGACGAGCCTCCGTGCCCGAGCGCCGCTTCGGCGCCGCCATCGCCGAGACGCATGCATGCGTGGCGGCCGCATGGCGCCGCATGTCCGCCTCGTCGAGACACCTGCCGCCACCTCCTCCTTCTTGGCGGCGTCGGTAGTGGACCGAGTCCACGGTGGACCGAGTCCACGGTGGACCGAGCCGAACCGTGAACCCGATCTACCGTGAACCCGCCCCACACTGCGCTGTAATAAAACTATTTTCAATGTAAAAATAATTCAGCTGAAAAATAAAATTGATGCTGACATCATAAATAGATTTTTCAGTATAAAAATAATTAAGAAAATCAATCTTTTTCCTTTTATGTATTTTCAAACTTCTGGAAGCCCGTATTTCTTCATTTTAACTCCGATTTGACCCGTTCAAATTTCTAAATTTTTCTAAAATCCTAAACTACCCATTTATAAACTAGTTTTTAATTTTTTTAATTTTATTTGAATTTTTTTTGAATTTATTTTGGTTCTTTGCGTTTAGATTTCGACGAATCCAGAGAGTTTTACTTCGACGAATCACAGCAGGACTTTGAGCAAGGCAAGTTACACCTTTGATCATGTTGTTCCTATTATTATAAATTATTTATGTTGTTTTTGAAATTATTATGCATGCGTACTTTTATTCAATCTAGTTTAAATTCAGTTTAAACTCTAGTTATGCCCAACTCCTTTGTGTATAGCCAAGTTTGATATTGAACAAATACGCCTTGTCACCATAGCTGAAAACCTAGTTAGTACATTACTATTAACTGGGAATTTTATAAAATTGCTTAGCCATGCTTAGAATAATTTAGGTGGGAAGAATTGTTTCACACAAAATGATGATGACTTGTAAAATCTATTGTTGACTTTGATGAGTCGAGAAAGTCTATGAAATTTTGGTAAAATATAATTATAAAACCTGGTTTAGACTTAGGCATTGGTATGGTGGTGGGTGCTTGCTGGCATGCATTGTTGTTTGGTGACACAATGTCGATTGCCAGGCACGAGGGGTATGTGGTTGGGCCTAAGTCAAATTAAGTATCGGTCTATGAGCTACTATTACAAAGTCACACCGTACTAACACAAGTCTGGTATGGGACAGACCTGGCTAAGTAATTTGTGAAGTTCCATCTTGGTTTCGCTATAGACTGAATGTGGGCGTGGCGTAGGCCGCAAGAAGTCTCACAAGGCACAAGAGGGGGCTTCAACATGTGGATTCATGTTGTGGTGAAACCTTAGTGGCGGCGTAACTAATTTGGTAATGGAACATTGTAACAGCCTTGTCATGAACTCTCCGTCGTACACCTAAGGTAGTGTGTTAATCGCGTGGCAAAAAGAGAGGACATGTCTTGTAGGTAAAGTTGTACACCTCTGCAGAGTAACAAACTATCCTGGATAGCCGTGTCCACGGTTAAGGACATGCTGAGTATGGTTTTTCACGGATTAGACTTTGGTTTTGATAAAATCTGGTTTATAGAAAATTTGGTTATCTTTAGAAAAGATGGTCCGGGTGAGATACCCGAGAATAGGTTAGTGTTGGTTGGAGCCTCACTAATGTTATTATCTTGTTAAATTCTGTTTTTAATTACTGTATCAAATTCAGCTTTTGTTATACTTATGATGTTTACTTCAAATATTGCCTTTTTATGCAAATAACCATATTATGTCATCCTTTGTAAATCCTTAAATCTGTTAAACCTCCTGGTGTAACTTGTGGAGCACTTTATGTACTCACATTGCTCAACCAAACTCTTTAGAGGAAGCCTTCGATGATTTCGATGAGGATTGTGACTAGGCCACGTCTCACAGTCAATTCGCCTTGTGGGAAGGCTGGATGGGCTACTACTATCATTATGTTTCCGCTGTTTTGCTTCAGTCTTATGCTATTATTAAAAACTTTGACCTTGAGGCTTAAACCTTTATTATAATAAAGTGTGGTTGTATGTGACATATACATCGTTGTGACCCTGTGTGCACTAGCTTTTCCTGGGATAGTGCGAATAACACAGAGGGTCCTGAAGTAGCTACTCCGGGTCTCGACACTCGTGCAGGATGGCCAGGTTAGCCGTCAATGTCGGTGACAAGGAAGAATAGGGAGTCATTTACTTGTGCTTGAGAGACAAGGAAAACGAGGAAGAAAGCCGGCCAACGAGGTGCTCGTACAAGATATATCAGCGATGTGGGGATTAATTTCTAGTGGCAAATGATCATTTTTATACAACAAGGAATACATTTGGTATGTGAGATAAAGAGACGCATCAGGAAGACGAAGCACCACAAAACATATCACAGATGGTTCCAACAACAAACCGTCTGTGATGTTGAACTATCACAAATGGTTCATATTAATAACCGTCTGTGAACTATCACTTATATTTCTAATCAAAAAATGTCTGTGATATATGCAATTATCACAAATGGTTACTAACAAGAACCGTCTATAATAGTTCAGCATCACAGATGATACACGGTCACAGTTTGTAAAACCATATATGATAATTACAACATATATGATTTCCCATAAATCGTCTATGATGAGATGTTCAATATAGCTTATTTTATAGTAGTGAGAACCTCCCCACCGCTGTGGCACATACCACCAACACGCTGCCGCTGTGGCCTTCAGCGTCTTCTCCGGCCAGTGATCTGCTCTAGACATCATCCTTCTCATCGCGTGCGACAACTCCCCCTTTCTGGCGACACAACTTCGGGTCTTCGATCTCGCATAATTATTGACGGAGCCATTTCCCTTAGACTTATGCTATTGGGTCTTACCAGATCCGATGCAGCCACACCTCAAGCAAAATCAAAGAGGAAATACAAACACTCAAAGCAGAGAGCAATCACAAATTGTTAATCAATACAATGTGGGAAGGAAAAAGAATAAGTTTGTGTTGGTTTTGGATCTCTTGCTTGCTTGCTCGAGTCATACGTCTAAACCTGCCCATATAATCTCGTATGCTTCCATGTATAGCATTGTAGCTCAACGTGCAAGGATTCTTTTGCTGGTAATATTGTAGTTGTCTTATAAGATCATGGCCGTCATAACTTAGGTGGATGGCCAAATCTTTTTAGTTAACATGGAAAGCTTTCTCAAAGTGCCTAATTAGTATAGAGATATAGATAGATGGCTAGATCTTTCTCGTTAATATGAGAAACTCAAAGGAGAGAGCAATCAATGTTGGAAGGAAAAAGAATTCAACTTTGTATTGGTTTGGAATCTCCTGTTTGCTTGCTTGAGTCATACATCTAAACTTGCCCGTATAATCTCGTATGCCTCCATGTATCGCATTGTAGCTCTACATGTAAAGATTCTTTTGCTGCTAATATTTTAGTTGTCTTAGAAGGTGTGGGTTCTTTAGTGATTATAGTTTGGCTTTCTACAGTAACTATATTTTACATGGTATATCTTTTTAAGATTGAGTCTATAGGTATATTTAGTACACATTATATCGCGTTTAGCTGTACCAGTCAAAATCGTATGTAACTTTTTTCTCTTCGTATTGTCTCTCACAAACAGCCAGAATTAAAAAGCCATAATTGACAGACCAAAAGATCCCACCCAAGATCTAGGCCATAACTTAGGTGGATGGTTAGGCCGTTCTAGTTAACGTGGGAGCTTATGCTTCCATGTATAGCATTGTAGCTCTACGTTCAAAGATTCTTTTGCTAGTAACACTTCAGTTGTCTTATAAGATCTAGTCCATCATAACTTAGGTGGATGGCTAGATCTTTCTAGCTAACGTGGGAGCTTTCTTAGAGTACATAATTAGTATAGATATAGATAGACATATAGATGATAGATAGATAGGTTTGTTAGTGATATGCCCTAGAGGTAATCATGAAGATAATTGCATTATTTCTATATTTATGATCTTTTGAATAATATATTATTTTATCCATGAATAAATATCTTTTGTATTGATCAACAAGTATGTGACTTATTTGTGGAACTCTTTATTCATGTTTTAATATTATTCTAACTTATCAATGATCTTATATCATTATGTGAGACAATTATGATTTATAGATCAAAATATGTATTGATTGATGATCATGTTTCATGGATCATGAATATGGAATATCTGTAGGATCGAATATGGCAACAGAGGGGGGGGTGAATGGTGCCTTTTAAAAATTATCCCCAAAGAGATTCAAGTTTTGCCGAAAACTGAAGAAACTAGATGCTCAAAGTTATTCTAGCCGAAAACCGAGAATACAACACTTGATCAAGAATTCAAAGTTCAGAGAAGAAATATATGAAAAATGGTCACAAGGTTTTAGATCACAAGCTGAACAAAAACTGCAAAGAAAACACATCAAAAGAAAGAGAAAATGCCCTCTACTGCTAGAGTCTAATTGCTGATTTTTGCTGCCTCAAGCTGCTGCCGAAACTGAACAGGAACTGTAGTTTTGTTTGCTGAAACTGCTGCAACATAGCAGGCTCAAAGTACTGCCGACAACAGAAACCGAAAGACTGAAATTAGCATGGTGTCTGTTTGCTGCAGATCGGCAACCAGAAAGACAGCAAATAGAGAGGTTAAAATGCTGCATACTGCTGAGAAAAGCAAACTGAAATCTTGAGTGGGATATGCAGAATTGCTGCAGCCGGGAATGCTTTTGCAGACTGAAAATAGACAAACACTGTCGGCTGAAAAGAAAAAGGTGGACTGAAGTCTGAAAAGAACCAGCAAGAGTAAAAATTCAGACCACCAACAAACTGAGAAAGAAATGAAAATCAGCTATACCTTTTAGGCCAAAAGATCATGAACTTCAATTGAATAGCAGTCAGACCTTAGGGATCAAAAGAGCTTAACAGGAGATCAAGAATTCAAGATTTGAGAAAAAAAAATTACAGAGAACAATACGAAATCTCAAATTGACATCCAATCTTTGATCCTTTGCTCATGAGATCCAAAGATTAGCTAGGGAATAGCCTTGGGATTCTGAGACTCAAATCTGGTCACTTTTTCTTGAAGGAAAATAAAAATCATCTCAAACCCTAGATCAGGAACAGAGAGGAACCAGAGTGCAGAGATGAGTAAACAGTGATTCTTGTCATTCGATCATTTTGCTACTCCCTAACAAGAATCAACACAGAAGCAAAACTCCAATAAATCAAGCAGAGATAGTATCGAAGGAGAGAAACCAACAGAGAGGCAAAAACTCAAATGACTTCTTAGAGGATTCATTCCATAAACACAAGGCTCACAAAGGAATCCCGATACGCATGGAGATTAGAACAAGAAGATTACAAGACTATCAATCCATCCTCTCCCTCTCAATCCTCAAAACATCAAGAGACTCACATGCTTCTTGGGAGGAACACACACCAAGTGATAAATGAACACTAAAAACACTTGTGATCCTCAAAGGGGTATGCAGCCTCCATCCCCTATTTATAGCCCTTGGCTAACGGGTCTCCAACCCGTTACGCCGGCTAAACCCTAACGGAGCCGTCTCCCGCTTGTGCAGCTTTGCGAAATTCTCGTTTCGCCCCTCCTGCACCTTACGGGAAGCTTCCGCGCTCCTTGTCTCGCACACCTCGCAACCACCTCGAGTCCACGTCATCTTCGACACATCCCGACCGTTCTGACTTCAGCGCCACCTGCGCCTAGTCCGGTCCACCGTGTCTCGCCACGACTCCGCCTCGACGTCCTGCAGTCACACAGACAAGAAAGCACATCAAATAGCACCGTTCGATACATGAAAGCATAAATAGCATCAGTGACACCAAATTAAGCCCAAACCTGTCAAATCAACATAATAATCGTCCTAATCCTATTGATCAGGTTTGACCAAGTCCGACCGAGCCCGTTGCACCACGCAACGACATGGTCCGAACCAACCAACTCAAACTCGACTTCCCTAAGACGATGTCAATTACTCATCATACACATGGGATGACCTCACATGGTCTCTCAATCTCCCCCTTGATGAGTATATTAACAAACACCGAAAAAGCATGAAGTTGAGTTTGAAGAATCCAACATGGTCCAAAGAAGAGAATGAAGCAAATGACCATGTCGATAGAAGGAATCGCTAGAGCAACTCAAGAAAGAGCAAATTGTTCTCCAAAGCTCTAGAAAGATCTCCCAAAAGACTTTTTCTCCAATATTCTCCCCCTTTTGGCAATAAACACATCAAGGATGCAAGAGAGAGAATATAACACATTTTGGATAAAATAACTGAAGTTTGTTTATTCTATGCATTTAGAGCCATGAGAATTATCCAAAATGACCATAAGGATTACATCAAGCCATAACACATAAATATGCTATCTAGATCATGACAAGATATGTATATGCCAGCTAAACCAAAGAGATGACAATCTGAAATGTAGTGCAATTTGTGAGCAAGTCAAGTCATCAATAAGCAAAGTCTAGCTAGAGACATCCAAGGATGATGCAAGTCATGTCAATTAAGCTAAGCGGAACCAAGAAGCTAATATTGAGTCCAAGTAGAGTGGTATATGCTCAAGACTGAAACATTTGTTCAAGTACTTGGTTCTTTTAGTAGCTTAAGCAAATTGAGCACAAATGACATATTTTCTTTTGAAACTTATGGTCGTTTCCAACCAATATTTTTATCATGTGCTAGATCTCAAGCCTTATGCAACTACTCCAAGCAAGAAGCTTAAGAAGATAGTCTAGGTCATCCAAAACTCCCCCTGAGTTCATGCCTAGTGCAATGGCAAGCCGTCTCATGAGAAAGAATTGGTGAAATCGGTTTTTCGCACAAAAGAGATCTTTTGCTTTTAACAGATTGTACTAGCCGATGCATCATCAAGAGACATAAAACACTCAAGCTAAGGCTCAATAGAGATTCAACGCTCAACTCGACCTATTAGACATGGCATGGATCATAAAAGGATAGCTCAAGAAAGACTAATCTCGAAAAGCTAACATGACAAGTTTTAGTTTAAATTGAGCAAGTTTAATTAACTTATCATGGCAAAAGCTAGTCTACACATATGAAGTCATGATAAATTTAGCAAATAAGCACAAGTCATGGCAAGGTGTAAAACATTTTAACATGTCATCAATGGATAATAATCAAGGCTCCATGAGGTTATATTACAATGCAAAATGACATGCGTAAAATCCAGCTCCCCTCAACAAGTGATGCGACTTTTAGTTCAAGTTGAGTTATGTCAATATTAAGATCTAGAAGTTCCCAAATGAACTCCCCAACCAAAGCAATAAAATGAGAAGTCGGCAAAGAAAGATAAGCAGCAGTCCTTAAAGCATAGATAAGATATAGATGATACTATGGCTCAGACTGACTCTTATCTACCCCATATGATTCCAGGACTATCAGCTAACGGGAAAACACACACTAGAGAGCAAACACGCACTGCTCTGCCGAGGGTGGCCCAACCTCGCTAGAACCTACAAGAAGTGAGTGAGCTCAACCTAGTGAGATAAGAAACAACTATCCCGAAAGCACAAGATAAGAGTAAGAAGTCTAAGCAACTCGAAGAAGAGACACACTCTAACCTATCTTTGGAAGGACTAAACCCAATGCATTCACAAATGCAGTGCAATAGTGAGGAGACAGAAGCATAATTAATATGATACAGCAGTACAACTCAAAGCTCCCCCTCACAACAATCCATAAGGACAAACCACCCCAAGCTCTCCCCGCAGAGCTGAAAACCTCGTGCTATCCAAAGGCTTGGTGAAGATATCAGCCAAATGGTGGTCACTCACCATAAACTGAAGCACGATGTCACCCTTCTCTACATGGTCTCGAAGAAAATGATATCTGATATCGATGTACTTGGTCCGAGAGTGCTGCACTGGGTTCTTAGCAATGCTAATCGCAGAGACGTGTTATCGCAAAGAGCGGAACACGATCGATAGCTAGCCCAAAGTACCGCAGTCGAGATCATCCAGCACTTGGCTACAAACAATCGGTCAACAACGTACTCGGCCTCGGCGGTGAACTGCGTGCAACACCGGATGCTTCCTCGAAGACCGAAAAACGAGAGAAGTGCCAATGAATTGGCGGTGCCGAAGTGCTCTTCCTATCTATCCTCTGACCAAGAAAGTCGCATCCGAATAGGTTCTCAAGGAAAGACAAGAAGAGGAAGAGTACCAGATACCATAGTCAATGGTAGCTCGAAGGTACCGAAGATGCGCTTCATCACCGGCGGTGAGATACTGCGAGGAGAAGCTCAAACCGAGCACATAGACACACGAAAAGTGTATGTCCGGTCTCGAGGCGTGAGGTACAAGAGAGCCAATCATACTTCAATTCTTTTTGATCAAGCGGCTCGCCCCTCATACGGGTCAAGTGTGGCCATAGAAGCCATCGGAGTTGACACGGCTTTCCATCACTCATGTCGAAGCGTCTCGGAGATCACGGTGTACTTGCCTTGATGCAAGAAGGTACCCTCCGAGTCTCGCTTGATCCGGAAGCCAAGGAAGAAAGTCAACTCACCCATCATGCTCATCTCAAACTCGGTGCTCATCACATCCGAGAACTGTGAAACTAGAGCATGAGAAGAGCCGCCAAAGATAATGTCATCGACATAAATTTGGACGACGAAGGTCATTGCCAAGTCGTGAGTGAACAAGGTCTTATCAACTTTACCCATCTCGAAATCATGCCTCAACAGATAGGACTTAAGCCTTTCATACCAAGCTCTAGGGGCCTGCTTAAGTCCATACAGCGCTTTGGAAAGCTTGTAGACATTTAGGAAGGCACTCTTGACGTTCATCGATAGAGCTTGAAACCCTTAGAAGCGCAAAGGCAAGCGAGATTCTAATGGCCTCAAGTCTAGCTACGAGGGCAAAGGTCTCCTCAAATCTAGACCCTCAACACAGGAGTACCCACGAGCAACCGTCTAGCCTTGTTTCAATGACTACCCCATCCTCACTTTGCTTGTTCTTGAACACCCACTTGGTCCCAATGATATTGTGACCTCGGGGGCTCAACAAGCGTCCGCACCTTGTTTCTCTCGAAACTCTCTAGCTCCTCATGCATGGCATTGACCCAAGACTCATCGAGAGAGCATGACAAATGTCTTTGGGCTCGAAGGAGGCAACAAAGGCGAATGGAGACAAAGAGTGACATGCAGATTTTGAGCGAGTAACTCGCTCAAAAGGTCTCAATGATCCGCTCAAGGATGAGATTTTGGATATGTCCGGGAGGTCCAGGATGAGATGAAGACATGGCCTCTACCGTGAGTGACGAGGTAGGAACAGCCATTAGCTCCGGAAGAAGCGAAGGCATGGGTGATCACCTTGAGGTCTTTGTGGAAGAAGGCACCTCAAGGGGTGGATGAGGGATCGGATCGTAGACAACCCTCGTCTCCATCGTCCTCATCATCCACGAAGATCGTCTCGGATCGCTCTAAAGAACACGAGATGTCGGGCCTAGTTCCTGACCGGCCTCATCGAAGGTCACCTCACGTGTCTCTACCATTTTACTAGACTCGCAGCCCGGACCCTATAGGCCCGCCAAGAAGTTGAGTAGCCTAGAAAGCGTCCATCACAAGAACGTGACTCGAACTTGTCTAGGTTCCCGGACTTCAGAATAAAGCACTTGCAACCAAACACACGAAAATGAGAAACACTGGGTTTACGCCCATATCTCAACTCATAAGAAGTGCGGTGCAAGTGTGCCCGAGAAAACTCGTTCGAAACATGGCACGCGGTGGCTATAGCCTCACCCAAAACTTCCGCGGTGTAGAGTATTCATTGAGCATCGTCCTGGCCACCTCGACCAAGGTACGATTCTTCCTCTCCACGACGCCATTCTGCTGTAGAACGTGCGGAGAAGAGAACTGGTGCTCTACACCTGTCTCAACGCAGAAACTCTCAAAGTAGGAATTCTTGAACTCCGTGCCATTGTCACTGCGGATCGCTCGCAAGGCACTTGGAAGCTCAACAGAAAGCCTACCGAAAAGACCTCGGAAATATGTAAACGTCTCATCCTTCGAGGCTAAGAAAAACACCCAAGAATACCTCGAGAAGTCATCGACCACGACAAGGACATACCACTTCCCTCCTGCAGGCGCACTCGAGCCGGTCCGTCCGATTGTGTCCATGTGGAGCAATGTCACGGTGCATCGGTCATAGTCATTGTGGACCGGAGGGTGAGAAGCGGCAACCATCTTGCCGTGCTTGGCATGGAGCGCAAACAAGATCTTTGACCATCTTGAGTTTCGGCAGACCACGAATGAGATCGTGGTCGATAACTCGAGTCAAATGGTCAAATCTAATATGACCAAGACTCCTATGCCAGAAGGTAAGGTCGCGGGACTCAGAAGCAACCAAACACCGGAGAGGATCACCAGAAGACTCAATAAAATCAGCACGAAAGATCCTCCCATACCGAGAAATCCCGCAAACCAGACTACCCGAAGAATCAACAATTTACCTCGAAACCATCATCGGTAAGCTGAGAAACCGAAAGCAAATTGTAATGCAGCTTACTCACCAAGGCAACATCTTTTACAACAAATGAGTCATTAACGCGCATGGTCCCTTTGGCGATGACGCGTCCAGACGAAGAGTCTCCGAAGGTGATAGTCTCATCACCTGAAGCTTGGGCTAGGGAAGAAAACCAACGGGAATCTCCGGTCATGTGTCGTGAACACCCGGAGTCTACGAGCCAAACCTTTCCCTTCCCTGCCCGGCGAACCTGAGTCAAACAGAGTGATTTTGGCACCCAATACTGAGTAACACGTCGAGCAGATGAAGTAGTCAAGCACGACTGACCTCTATCTACCCTACGCTCTCCGTCGCTCAAAGAAGCAGAAGCTACGGGAGAGCGAGTCGGAGCACCGACAACACGCTGATCTCGCCGCGGGTAGTCATCTCGACGGAAGAAACGAGATCTACCCTCAGGACGGCGGAAGTCATTACGGAAGGGAGCATGAGGACAAAACCGAAAACTCAGAAGAACCAAGTCCTCGATGCTGCCCAAATCCACCAACAGTAGCAAGCCTAGACCTTGGTCTTAGGTGCACTCAAGGTCCGGGCGACCACGAATACGCCTAAGAGCGCAACATGGTCTTTACTGGCGTGATCTTGGCGCTGAAGCATCGATCGATCAAATGTCCATCCTTCCGATGAAGGTGCAATGATACCGCCTCCGAGAGGCGGTAGCATGATGAGGCTTCGCCGAGAGGTCAAGTGTAGGTGAAATCACCTTCTTGTCAAAATCCTTGGACAAAGCCCGCGACTTGAATTTGACCTTCTCGGTCCTGGGCTTAGTCTCGATCACACCAGTGCTATGGGTGCGAGCACGGCAGGTGGATGCTTCCTTCGTCCTCTAGAAAATCATATCCTAGACCTTGATTGAATTTGCAAATCTTGATTGATCTAGAATAAGATTAAGCTTCCTCTTGCCTCCTACAAATCTCTCGAGAGTGTTTATAAGGTACCGACACTCCCGAAAAAGAGAGGCACAAGAAGAGCAGGGAGGAGAGGAGACATCAGAAGGTAAGGGAGAAGAAGAAGAACCAACAGTAGAGGAAAGAATGGCTTGTGCACGCACAGCCGACTCTGAAGGGACAGTCCTACTACTAGTGTCGGACCCCAAGTTTATAACCTGGAATCTCCTGTGATAGTACTGCATTATTCCCTGGATCAGTAGATAATGCTCACAGATACAATGCTGCATCATTTCATACATAGCGAAATAATTATTACAATACCAGAGTTCAAATAGACCACGTCGGGTCGAGCTTACAATACATAAAGAGCAGAAACGGAAGCGTACATAAGCGTAGGGCACAACTTGCCACAGGCAAGCGACTGGGACAATCTGAGTACCTTTGCTATTAGCCAAGGGCCTGACTAATAACGGAGGCACCCTCCAAACTAGCCGAGTCAACTGGACTGGGGTAAGGATTAATATTTTCAAAGCCTAAACTAATATCCACTGTCTTCATTTCCTTCGGCATCCTGTTCCTCATGGTAGGCGTAGTGCTCTTGATTTATTAGTTCTGTATGGGGGGTTTTAGAGCGAGTGTGAGCACACTAACCACCGTGCTCCGTGAGCCAACACACAGAATGTACATAATTATAGATGCAAGGCTAACAAAGGTGGCTCGGGTCCTTTTATTTGCGGAAAGCGACTTTTGGAATTAATCATAATACAAAACTCCTAGGACTTAGCAATTTTCAAGAACTCCAGATTTGATAAATTTAAGGGTGTGCAAATAATTGATAACCAGGTAGGTTACATCCACCAATGCTTACTTTTACTAAGAAGAGTACATCCACTTTATTACCAACACCGGAGTACATCCTTCCGGACAAAATTTACCAAAGTCAGGTTACATCCACCCGACAGATTTTTATTCCCACTCTCTTTTTATATTTTTGAAATAGAACTAACTCGAGGAAGATTTCCGTGTTTACCCTTGACCGTGGGCCGGCTATTCGAATAGTTTTAACTCTGCAGACCGTACATCTTTACCCACAAGAGATAATCATCCCGACAGTTCTACATGATGCCTTGGACATGTAGATCGAGAAAATATCACGAGGCCTTTACAATACCTCGCACTCTAGCATGTCACTCCTATGGGGTTACGTCCATTGGTTGTGCGGGATGTCCACCATAGGATAGCGCAGTCGGACTCCTCTCTCCACATACGCTACCCTAGGCAACGTCACCTACATCCGGTGTCCCATTCCCAGTGGGGCTTCCATGTCCCACCTACACACGTTCTCCGTGAAATGACTAGAGTGTTTAGTAAATTATTTAGCCAAGCCTACACTTTGCCAGCTTGTGGTTGTACTGTTGTACACGGAGGGTCAACACAAGATTAAGTCCTTAAATCGTCCGGGCGGTTCATTCCACAACCCTTGTGTTACATCCACACCCACCGCTCTTTCCATCCGCCCAAACCGTATAGCAGATTTTTAGGGATTTGAGAAGCATAACGCAATTTAACATAATCAGCCACATACATCCTGTGACCGTCCCAAAACTAGTTTTCCATGATTAACATATGATTATCAGGGCTACTGAAGCCCCGGATTGATCAGACTCAGCATGGCAATAATACGACTTATAACTACTTTAGTTATTTCTTACTCCTAGGGTGACAACGGACATGTGATGTCAATTGTTACGGAGGTAGTTTATTATGTGGTAATTACGGGGTTGTTAACTACCTTAGGAGTGACATGTATTTGCATATAAAATAGAGCATGCATGTTCTCATAGTTTAAACGAACATAGTTTCACATAAAATATAGGCGCAAAATGATCAAAGCATTGACTCGCCTGGATTGAAAGCCTGGGTTTCTGGTGTTGCTTCAAGCGGAGGCTCGCTCACGTCTTCGTACTCTACTCGGGAGATCGTACCGGAAAAACAGCACAAACGAGCAAAAGCAAATAAATACCAATTACAACCGAACAAAATTCAAATGAACTCGAGATTGATCCTAACCAGTTCTATTAGGTAGAGCATGATTTTAGAAAAATTTAGAATCTAGTTTTATTAAATTCGGACTTTTGGTTGAGAAGTTATAGCATTTCAAAGTTTCAATTTCGGAAAATCCGAAAATGAAGAAATGCATTGCGACGAGGGGTCTTAATTAGCGATGATTTAATACCCTCTTTAATCACTGGCTTAGGACACCATAAATCACTGGTTAGGGCAGTAGTTATTAGCGTCATTAGTTACCCCCTGCTCGGCTCATCCCGGCCGTTGGGAGGCGGAGCCGGCCGTCGGCGGAGGGGGCCCGGAGGTGCGGCGACGCCGGCCAAAATGGGTCACCCACCCCAGAGCGCACCTCGGGGAGATGTGAATCGGCATGACTTGGTCGGGCGGCCGCCGGCAGCGCAATGGCCGCGCGAGGGAAAAAGGGCGCCGGCAGTTCGGTCGCGGAGTTCAATTGCTCGCCATGGGAGCATCTACGGGCATCCTTGAGCTCACCTGCGGTTCGAACGGTGGCTGGAGCGGCGCCGGGAGGTCTGGCGGCGAGGAAGGTGTCGTCGGCGAGGAGGATGACGGTGGCGGCTCGCTGGGGAGGTCGGCGGGGTCCGGCGAGGTGGGGGATGTGCTCGTGGCGTCCGGGCGGTGCTCCAGGTGCGAAGAATTGGCTTGAGGTTCGGCGGTGCATCGAGGAGAGCCGGCGCCGGAGTCGGTGAAGACGAAGCTCTCCGGCGGCCTACAGTGAAGGAAAAGCAGATTAGGCGGGGGAGGGGGAGGAGGTAGTAATGACGAGTTCGGGAGAAGCCCATTAGGCCACGACGTCGACCGGATGGAGGCGGCGCGAGAATGCCGATGGAGCTCCCACGGCGAGGAGGAAGGAAAAGAGTCTTGAGTGACTCGCGGTGGGTAGGCGGTGAATTCTTGATCGATCTTATAGGAGCGAGAGGAGAGGAAGCCGGGTGGATCGGGTGGCGTGCGCTCGTGGGTGGCGTCACCGCCGTCGGCCACAAGTGGCTTCGAGGCGATCGGCGGGTGACGGCATTGATTGCGGGAGCCTCACTCTGCCCAAAGCCGCGGAGTGGGGGAGGCTACACGACGTGCACGAGGGGAGCAGGGGAGTACCACGGCAGTCCTTCGCGGGAGGCGACGCACGCGGCGGCGCGAGCTGAGAGAAGGTGGACGCGCGGGAAAGGACCGAGGTGTGACCGGCGGCAGCTGCTCCTCCGCAGCCGGCAATGACAGAGGGCGAGGACAGACGGCAGAAACCGGACCACGGCGGCGCTGAAGGCGAGGTCGGCGCTGAAGGCGAGGTGGAGGCGGGTCCGAGGTCTGCCCGGGCACTGAAGGCGAGGGCGGGGACGTGTCCGAGGCTGTCGGCGCAATTACTCCTCAAGCGCGGTTGGTGGCGAGGGCGACGAGCGGAGGAAGGGGCGGTGAGCGGCGGCGAAGACCGAGAGGAGAGGGGGAAGACGGCGCCACCGGGAAGAAGAGAAGGGAGGGGAAGGGGCGACGTGGCCGGGAAAGATGGACGGCCGAGATCGGCAGGGAAAAAAAATGGACGGCCATGGTTTTTCCGAATTGAAAATCCTGTTTCTTAATTCGTTTTTAAATTCCGATTTCGGTTTATATTTTATAAATACACATATATACTTTATTTCTTTCATTTGATGCATATATATATATATATACATTTAAATATATTTTTATAATCCAGAAATTATTATTTTTCTTTTGAAGACCAATTTAATTTCTATACTGTCAAATTTTATTTGATTTACCCCTTTGAAGATAAAATCTCCTTTCAATTTAATTTCTTTTGAAATCCTTCAATTTTCTTCTCAAAAGAAAATGATTAGAAAATAAAATCTTTGGTTTTATTAACATAAGCTTAACAAAAATACATTAGCACAAAAGATGAAAAATGGGATGTTACAACTAGCCAGTTGGTTCACGTCTCTAGGCGTCTCTACCAAGCCCTCCTGCTTCTTCTCAGCACACACATTACAAGCAGATGGTTGCTTCTCTAGTAGGTCCTTAGTTAGCTTCACACATTTTTCATCTAAAACAATCAAGTTAGATTTTAGTTTGTTACAATGATTGCAGGGTGAGCTAACAGGGTCCTTAGAAGCAAACTGAGCCATTTTCTTATTGTAGTCAATCATTTCTTGAAACTATTTTGAGACAGATTCAAGTTCAGTAGTAAGCTTAGGACAATTCACACATGAAGCAATAGGCTCAAGAAGAAAAGCTTGTAATTCTGCAATTTTATGATCTGCCCGTTTTAGGTTCATCTTCAAATTGTTACAACTTTCACAAGTCTCAGGCAGATCGAGAAGCAATGTATAAAGACCTCTAAAAGCAATATCCTTATCCTCACATGAGGTGTAAGAAATAGTCTCAACAGTAGAAGATGAAACATGAGCTACCCTACTCATCTCAAGCTCAGCAAGAAGACTAATGTTCTCCACCTTAATCAAATCAAGCTCAGAAGACAGACTAGCATGAGAGGTCCTTAATTTCTCCATATCATCAATCAAGGCACAACATGTATCACAGTCATCACGGGAGGGAGCAGATGTAAGCGAAGTAAGCTCCCGTGATAGTCTAGCTACTTCCTTCTCCAACTCAGCACACCTAGCCCTAGACTTGGCATGAAATCTACCTAGCTTAAGGAAAGCATCATTAAGCTGGTCATAAGTAGGGCTCACCTCGTCGGAGTCGGAGTACAGCTCGCTGTCGCTCAGTTCGCCCTCGAGGGACATGAAGCACATGCCGGAGAAGTCGTCGCCGCCTTTGGGGTCTTGATCACCCGTCCCGTCGTCGTCGCTCCATCCCTGCACCTCGCTGAGGTCGAGGTCGTCGAACGCGGAGAGGACGCGGTGGAAAAGCTTCTTGGCCTTCCCAAAGTCGTGGAACTTCTTCTTGCCTTGCGTCTGAGCTGGAGGCTTCTTGTTGCGGTTCTTGTCGGTGTAGTCGTTTTGCACGAACCGCCGTAGTCGTTCTTGCCCTTCTCCGCCTTAGGGGGCGGTTGCCGAATGTGGTTGGGGCCACCACACTCGAAGCAAATCACGGGTCCTCTCTTTCCGTCCCTCCTTCTCTTGTAAGCATGGGAAAATTTGCGAGCGAGGAGACCAACTGATCATCCGCAAGCTGCTCTAACTGATCATCAGTTACATCACAGAAAGCAGCAAGGGAGAAACCGCAAATAGAATCAGAAGAGGGGCCCGAAGAAGAACCGGGATCGGTGACCAAGGCCATCGACTGTGACTTCGACCTACGAGAGACAACGTCAATCTCATGAGTCTTGAGGCGCGAGTACAGCGCGTCAAGAGTCAAGGTCGAGAGGTCATCGTGTCTTTGATGGTGGTCACTTTCATCTCCCAAACACGCAGATCGAGTGCAGTGAGCATCTGACAAGCGTTGTCCGAGTCGAGTGCGTGAGACCGACCGTCAAGGTTGCTCAAGATCTTGTGGAAACGCCGCAAAACACTCATCAAGGGACTCGCCATGATCATTTCAAACTTGTTGTAATCTCGCTGAATCGGTCTGTCGCACCGTCTTTATTTGGGTGGTGCCCTCATGGTAAGCATTGAGGGTCGCCCAAATATCGGCGATGGAAGATGAGATATGCGGTCAAACTCACTATGACTCGCACCACAGGTTATGATGTTCCTTGCCTTAGCGTTTGCCTCAACGTCGCCTATGTTTCCGGCATTGACGTCCTCATCGGCGAGAACAAAGAAACCGAACCTTGACCTTTCGCCGGATGGCGTAGCCTCGAGCCCGGATGTAGGTCTCCATCCAACTCTTCCAGATGGGTTCCGAGGAGGTATAAATTGATTGCACCGAATTGTTGTTCTTTCTGGAAACCTCTCACGCCAATTAATGTGATTGATTAATGAAAAATTAGGTTGATCATATTGGTTCAGAATTGGGACCACCGTGCTAGGTAATCATATCGCATATTACAGGTGTTATGTGTTCATATCGCGCGATAGAATTAGATTCTACACATAACTCGTATTTATAGGGTTGTGTGAATAGTATGTCCCATTGTGTATGTGATGTATGTATGAGTTTTTCATGGCCTGTGCATCATGCTGATTTATAGCCATATGCTACATGTTATTGTATAACGGGCTGCGTGTTGACTTGTGATGTTTGATATTTTCTTGTGATGCTTGATATTTTCATATGTAATTCATTGTTAGCTATTAGGAGTCTTAGTTAAGTACATGAATGTGGTGACCTTAAGTATTGATGGCTCGGTGGACACGAAAAGTGGTGAATGTTTTTATGCTAAGGACCATATATCTCACAGTTTAATATGATTTAATTGTGAATGTTTTTATGTTCCTGTTATGTTATTATTCATGTTATTATTATCTTGGATGATGTTAACATGATAGAATAGTATCACTCTAGAAAAATTTAATAAAACTTGATGCCCTTACAATAGTTGCACCTATCAAGATTTTGATCATTAACAGGTGGGTCTACCAAAGTAGGGTGCCATTAATTATCTCAATAAGATGGGGTAAAGTGTTGGACACTTCATGCATAATATTGGTTTAACTTGACTAGGCTATCAAAATAGTTTTGGGCCTTCGGGCATAGTGTTAAGGCTGGGACATATGGGTGCCACTCAACAAACAAGAGTTACATGTGATGTAATTAGCAAGGGGTTGCTTATCTATATCGCTAGGTTTCTAGCAGTGATGCCAAATCTCACTAGGACTTAGTGAAATATGGATCTTGACTCACTATATGTTATTAGAGGGTAAATGATATTTAAACATATAGTGGGGGCATCTTTTGTTAAATTATTTAATGAAATATTTCACATAAATACAGTGCTCAATTTTTTAATGTACTTTTTATGTTGTAGACAATGCCACCATTTACTTTCTCCATACCCAGTTTTAACCTATGATCTATTCTTGAGAAAGAAAAACTAAATGGAACAAACTTCATTGACTGGTATCGCAACATGAGAATTGTTCTCAAGCAAAAAAAGAAGGAATATGTTTTTAGAGGTTCCATACTAGATGAACCAGCTGAAGATGCTACTTGTGCTAAAAAGAATGAGTATGAGAAACATTGGAATGACCCACTTGATGTTAGCTGTCTCATGCTTGCCACTATGAACTCTGAGCTTCAGAAGCAACATGAGAACACAGATGCCAACAATATGATTGTGTGTCTTAAAAGTATGTTTGAGAACCAGACAAGTGATGAAAGGTACAATAACTCTAAGTCATTGTTTGCGTGCAAGTTGGCTGAAGAAAATCCAGTCAACCCTCATGTGATCAAGATGATTGGATACAATGAGAGTTTGCAAAAGCTTGGTTTTCTTCTTAGCCAAGAGTTGGCTATTAATGTGATTCTCCAGTCGCTCCCTCTGAGCTTTGAGCTAGTCATTTTGAAATTTCATATGAATGGCATTGAGAAGTCAATGATCGAGTTACATGGGATTCTCGAGTCAACAGAGGAGAGCATTAAGAAAAGCTCTAATTTTGTGATGATGGTTCAGAAGACTACTAACTTCAAAAAGAAGTCTAAGGTTTTGAGTAAAAGAAAGGGTATGGGCAAAACTCAAGATAAGATCTCGAGTATCAAATCTAAACTTCATAAGCTCAAGATTGGTGCTGCACCTGATGCCATTTGCTATCATTACCAAGGGACTGGACATTGGAAGAGGAACTATAAGAAGTACTTGGCAGAACTGGAAAAGAAGAAGGAATGTAATACTTCTACTTCAGGTATAAATGTTATAGAAATAAATATTGCTACTTCTCATATTAGTTCTTGGGTATTTGATACCAGATCGGTTGCTCATATTTGTAATTCGATGTAGGGGTTGGTAAGGAGTAGGAGTTCGGCAAGAGGTGAGGTCGATCTTCGTGTAGGCAATGGAGCAAGAGTTGATGCATTGGCTGTTGGCACTTTACCATTATCTTTACTCTCAGAATTAGTTTTATAATTGAATAATTGTTATTATATTCCTGCCTTAGTAAAAATATTATTTCTACTTCATGTTTGGGAGCAGAAGGTTATGAGTTCAGAATAAAGAACAATTGCTATTCAATTTATTTGAACGATATGCTTTATGGTCATGCTCTATTGATAAATGGATTATATATTTGAAATCTTGAGGATACGCCTGTCTATAACAATAATATTAAGAGGCTTCAGTCTAGTGATTTAAATCCGACTTATATTTGGCATTGTCGTTTGGGTCACAAAAATGAGAAGCGCATAGTGAAGCTCCATCATGGTCTTCTAAACTCATTGGATTTTGAATCATTTGAAATATGCGAGTCTTATTTACTTGACAAAATAAATGGACCAATAAGCGGGAGGGCAAAAGACTTGTTGGCCTTAGTACATTCGGAAGTATATGGACCAATAAGCTCAAGAACCAGATGTGGTTTTTAGTACATCATAACTTTTACCAATGACTTTAGTAGATATGGATACATCTACCTAATGAGGTACAAGTCTGAATCGTTGGAAAGTTCAAGGAATTTTATAAAGAGGTATAAAATCAACTTGACAAGATAATTAAAGCCCTACGAGCAGATTGTGGAGGTGAATATTTTAGCTGTGAGATCATCTAAAGCAATGTAGAATTGTTTCACAGCTAAATCCACAGGGAACACCTCAATGGAATTGGGTGTTTGAACGACAGAGTTATCAGCCACACACTCTTGGTATCATCTAATCAGTGAGTACATGCTTTGGTCGCTTTTGTACTTTGGCTCAATAGGTTAGCAAGAGTAGGATAATCACTGATGGTGCAAAACAACAAAGAGCATAAAGTGAAGTTCTCTCGTTTGTGCGTATTCCATAGATGTACCCTTTCGATCCACAATATTTTTAGATCTTCCATCAATGGTGCTAGGTACACATCAATATCATTCACAAGTTACTTTGGCCCTTGAATAAGTATTGACACAAAAATATACTTCTGCTTCATGAACAACCAAGTAGAAAGGTTGTAGATACAAAAAGTCACAGGCCAAGTGCTATGTCAGCTGCTCATATTACCAAAAGGATTCATTCTATCTGTACTCAATCCGAATCTTATATTCCTCGATTCCACACCGAAGTTAGAAAACCTCATATCGATGTCTCTTCATTGGGTGGAATCAGCAGGCTATCTTAGCTTTCCATCCTTCTTACATTCCTTTGAGTGCCAACACAACAGTTTTGCCTCCTTTGGGTTGACAAAAAAATTAGAAGATACCACGCCACATTAGCAGGAGGTCCTTTCTTCACCTCAATTCCCTCGTCGTCATCTGATTAATTCTTAAACTTGTATCGGGATGCATTACACATTAGGCATATATGCATATTTGCATACTCTTTACAGTAGAGGATACAATTGTACAGACATGCATGCATTCTTTCTACTTTCATTCCCAATAGACAAAGAACCTTCTTGGCTTTGTTGGTGGTTTTGGGCAACTCGTTTCTCTCCGGAAGTATGTCCGCTAAGAGACCTAACATCACCATGAAACTCTTGTTGGATCAACCATTGTTTGTCTTCAATTTTAGCTGTTTAAGCACGAATGACAATCTTATGTACTTTGACTTGCTGCACATGAACAAAGGTTTCTCTGAGTGCTCCATCAAGCCCCGAAATTTAACATACTTTATCTCATCACAATTCCTTTTTGCATCACGAAACATCTGATCTAGATTATCATCGTACAATCTATCCAAATAGGAACCACAATCGACATCATACGGTGGTATATCGCTGACTTCATCGACGATGTCATTATTACTACCTTCCTGTGTAATATGCTCTTCACTGTGATTGGTCCAACATATATACCCTGTTTTGAAACCTCTTTGAATCAAGTGTGCTTTGATCTGGCTCGGTTTTTAAACATCTTCAATTCTCGCAGTCAATACAAGGATAATACATATATTCCACCCCCTTATTCAACATATCCTCCTCAATAGTTCTTGTAAAAGCTGATACGCTATTAATATATTCTTCACTCACACTGTTCTCAGCGTACATCTAGGTTCGATCCAACTATGCTACGTATATAAAAATTTAGTGTTAAATATTGAATTAATTAATTAGTATACTATATATGATCTAAAGTAGATGTACGTAGCAAGAATTAATTAAATTGAATTAAGTAGAAATAGATTATGAATTGGCTAAACCCAAAATCATACTAGATGTAAATAATCTTCTTGTATATCAAGATAGATCTGTGAGAGTCGGGTCTGCAATAAGTGAAATTATCACAGGCTATTTTTAATTCAAATCGTCTATGATGAGTTAATTATCATAGAGAGGAAGTATCACAGACAGTGTTCAGAAAAAATCATCTGTGATATTTAGTAATAGCATAGACGGTTCTTGTTTAGAACTTCCTGTGATACTTTACAGACGGTGTTCAACATGAACTTCTGTGATATTGCGTCTTCACAGATGGTTGTTAGCGCAACCAGTAATAGAAACAGTCTCTAAACCAAAACCATCTACGATTGTATTTAATACTGATGGTTTTGGTCAATCGTCTATGATGTGGCGTCTAGTATTAGCCTTTTTGTAGTAGTGATATCGCTACCTCCTCGCCCCTAACTATGTCGTCCTCTGCTCGACATCTACCGCCTTAGCTCCTTCGATGGCAAGTTTCGGCCACGATGGCGACAAATCCGATGAGCTTTGGGTTCTCCATGGAAAGGGAAATCTTCAAGCTCAAGCTATGGTAGCCTTGTGCGAGTTGGAATGGTAGCACCTTGGGGAGAGAGTGGGAGAGAGAGGGAGGGGGAGAGAGATGAACTGGGTTCATTGGATAAAGTATGAGCAGTTGCAAATAGGTGGTTGTGGTGCATGCATGTTGTAGGTAGTGCGGGACAGGTGAATGGAGTAGACATCTGATTTTTTTTCCGTTGCACCAGACGCACGGCCGCTATCATTACTCTTGAAATTAGAAACCAACTAGCTGAGTGCCCGTGCGTTGCTACAGAATAAAAAAACATATTACATGCTCTAAAACCTCTAAAACATTTTATGTTTCAGCCTGTTATTTTTCCATTTCAGCTATCATACCTTTTTCAAATTACACTTTGCCTCATTTTTGTTTTGCAAACCGTAGAAACACAAAAATAATTACAATGATGCCACCTGTTTCTACAAAGTTTTGCATCTAGAGGTGACAACTATTTATGTGTTTATTTCATATAACTTGTACATGTATTCTATGTCTGTAGTTGCATGAAGCTACTCAAATTTTCATATCTCAAGAAAACTCATGAACATCGTTCAAGGATAAACTTTCACTATATAAGAGAACATAAATGGATTTCAGAACATAAAAAGGCAATTAGATTCTAACTGACTTGTGTCAAACCTAAGATCTCAACATCATCACTACTTTTAATTGTCGTTGTTCAACACGTCCAATCACAACAGTTCCCCGACCCTCCAGATCAAAACCAAATAATTGATATTACTATTAGTACACAATGGTGAAGTTGATGTTTCCATAAATATGTGTTGTATGCTTGTATGATTCCAGAAATTTTGATATTACACATGCATGGAAATTGTTATGCATTTTTCACATCAAATGGATTTTGTCATTTTGAACTGCATCAACTGCACAGATACCCATTTACCCCAGCGAGATAACATGCATGTAAACATGAGAACAAAGATGCATGCTTGAGGTGTTCCAACAAGAGGAACCATTATATTTGCAAAAACTTGAATACCTTGGTTGGTCATGGCAATAGCAGCTTCAAAGATGCAATAGGCTTGCATTTCTGTTAATTCAGGATATGATATACCAAACCTGCAATATTTAGCATTACCAACATTAGTAAAGGTAAATAATGCAAATATTACAAATTTTTTAATATTTAAGTAACATGACAGGCTGCTATAGAACAACAAAGAGGAGAATAGCCAAGCAACTAATCAGGAAAAGAAGAAACAGATTCAACAAAGGAATAGAAAAGCACAAAACCAACTCGCACCCATGTAAACCAAGCATAGGATTTACTTCTAAAAGTTCCCTCATTTGCGAGGCTTTTCGTATCAACCAAAAAACCTCATCATTTCTGAAAATTGATAATTCAAATATTCATTATTTAAGGGAAAATATATTGGCACTGTCTATGAATAATATATATAGTAAGGTGCCCGTGCGTTGCAACGAAAAACCACAAATCGGTGCTCGTGAGGCATTTCATTTGATCTGCTTAAATCCTCGTTTGCTTTACCACAAACCGGTGCATCTAAGTGGTTGATTTTGTGGTTCCTAGGGAAAGTGTGTTATGTTAAGCTGTGGTGAACATTTTTGAAGCTGAAAATGGATTAATTCATTATGCAAGAGCGCTATCTAGATGTTCTCTGGAAAGAGCAATTCACACACAGCATCAAACACATATAGCATCAGTTGATTAAATACGTATGCACAAAAGTATATCACAGACACACATCAAACACACATAGCATCAAACACATATAGCATCAGTTGATCAAACACATATAGCATCAGCTGAGATGTTGGACACCCATTTATCCAGTTATCATTCCAAAAGTTAGTAATAATCCCATCCCCAATTTCTTTCTTACAATAGGCATAAAAAAAGTTTTTTAGCCTCCATCACACCTTGCCAAAACTGTGAATCTTCAGATTTGGTATCCAGCTGTGACAAATGTGATTATGAATGTATTTCTTCCTCGGGACTTCCTGCCAAAGTCCAGTCTCAGTTTCAATTTTCCGCAGCCACTTCCCCAAGAGGCTAATGTTAATAATATTCAAATCTAACACCCCAAACCCCATTGATCCCTTGGCATACACAGAGAAGGCTAGTTTAACAAATGATATTAGGGGCAGCTCCAGATTCTCAGAGAAGCGGATTCTCTGAGAAATAGAAGCGAAGCTAAAAAAGAATCAAGCTCTAGCAAATAGGCCCTCAGTTTAAGTGTAGCATATAATTTCAAATAGGTATATGATATTAAGTGTTGAAATGCAATTGAAGATGAGTGGGAGTGAAAATATATTTAGGTCAATTCTGGATAAATGTGATATTTTGCACAAATGCAATGCAATAGGAGATGACGGGCATACCAAGATTTGTTGAACAATACTGGCAAAGAAACTGAACAAACTGTTGTGTTCTTTTCATAAATTTTGTTCTTAAATTTAGTTTCTTTGCCAAGATTGTTTCTCGCCAATATATTCATTGTTTCTGGCCAATCACACATCCGCTTTGCTCAGAATTTGAAATTCTTAAAGACAATACATTAAGAACCACTATCTCATAATCCCAAAAGAAAAAAGAATGCGATAAATTTGGGGATGATTTTAGCAGAAAATTGATGCTCTTCGAGGCTTAGCACATTAGCATATCTCAATGAGAAGATGACTCTAACATCAACTATGCATTGGTAAGCAGATCATTCAATACAAATTATGGGTCCATGGATGCAAATGCTTAATTTAGTGCACTAACACTTTTTGTATAGTTTTGACTAAAGATTCGACGATGCGGTTTGTAGGTATTGACAAATTGGAGTGCTTACGTTCAAAATGAAAAAATGTATGATTTTCCTAACGAAAACCTACAACACTTATAGTTCATGCAGCTTCTAAACCAAAGGAATCAAATGCTATTACGCCTTGAAGCCAATTATGCGAGAGAGAACTGCAAGAACAATAATTACCTAGACATCGGGTTGAAGACCGTGTTTAGACAAAGAAAGAAAAATTAAGATGTCCCGATCTAGATTCTAGAAAGTAGGAACAAAATTAAAGACATCGGTCAGCATGTTGCTTACGGTGGTAATAGTTCCATTAACAAAACCTCCATAGCGCAAGAAGAAACAATCGGATCCGCCGCCGCCGCCGTTCTGTCGCCGCCGGTCTCGATCGCGCCAGATCCGTTGCCGCCGACACCTTTTCGCCACCCATGGCGCGGATCCCGCCATCACCGCGCCGCACCACCTAGATCCAGGCGTGCGGTGGGGAGGAGGAGGCGGCGGGGTGGGGAGGGGAGGCGAGGCGGAGCGGAGGAGCGGGGAGGAGGCGAGGCGAGCAGAGAGCGGGAGGCGGCGGTAGCGCTGGGTGGGAGAGGGAGGCGTCGGTGAAGCGGAGGAGCGGGAGGCGGCGGCAGCGGGTGGGAGGAGGTGGCGTCGTGAGCGAGATGAGCGTGAGGCTGCGCGGGGTGGGGAGAGGGAGGCGTCGTCGGAGCGGAGGAGCGGAGGTGGCGGCAGCAGCTGGGCGGAGGAATGGAGGGCGAGCGTGGTCGCGGTCTCACGGAGGATTCGAGGAGGCGAGGCGAGCGAGGTCGCGGGCGCGATTACTCGGATATGGCGAGGGGAGCGGTTTCGGATTCGGCGAGGGCGGAGGAGTGGAGGCAGCGAAAGAATCTGGCCCACATGTCGGCACCGAAATAACGAGGATTGGTTTGGAGGACGGACGGACTGCCACCAACTCTAATTTTTAAGTAGTAGAGATATGAAGCCAAAAAAGGCAGTAACATAAGGGATTGGCAACTGCGTGTACTTGAAGGTGCTCGAGATGGACATGATAAAGGAGCCCTTGATGGTTCCTAGGGGTGTGTAGAGCTGTTTGCTAAGTTGAGGTATTATTGATATACCATGGACAAGGTATCGAGCAGATCATGGTGAGTGACAGAGTTGTGGTCACAATTGTGGCAGCGACAGAAGGCGCAAGGATCATGATGGTGGCACAAAAGACGTGGGGTGGAATAGAGCTCGAATAGGTACTCCGATGGAGTCAATGTTAAGGTGTAGGTAGAGCCTGACAATAGTGACTCGAAGTGTTTTGGAGTAACTAGTTAGAGACTCTGCGTTGCAACGGAATCATAAAAATGGTGAGACAGAACTTTCTGTCTGAGAAACTTCACACATCAAATATTAGAGAGCAAGCGACAGAGAGAGAAGGGTGGCCAGAATGCGCGAGGAGATGGGGAGAGTGGAGGGGGTGGGCGGTTATATCATGAGAGAGAGGATGAGAGAGATGAATGGTCCAGATCAAATCGGATGGCTGTAGAGAGAGGAGAGGAGAACGCACCGACGACCACCAACTCTAATTTATATAATAGTAGAGATATGTTTTTTTATCATAGCAATGCATGGACATTTTACTAGTATACAAAATATATAAGGATAGAAATAAAAGTAGACATTTAGATATATCAATCCACACTTATATGAGTATATAATAGGGTATAATGATGAGGGGGATAGGAAAGACATTCCCATCTCACCCAAAATAGGGCACCGGATACAAAAAGTCCCCATTCCTGTTGTCTAATAGAGGAATTCCCGGCGGATTGTAGGAGAACGGGACCATTACCATCCCTAGTTGTGAAGCCTGCACATTGTTTTTGTTAGGAAACCTGGGTCTGCGTTTGAAGCCTCGGCCTATGGTAGGCACCTCACCAGTAGACTATATATGGGGGTCCCATTGACTATATATAGGGGGTTCTATTGGCTATTTTGTACACACATGAAAGAGAAAACAATAAAGAAAATAATTGGAGTCCCCCTACTTCTTGTGTCTCCAATCTACTATTTACATCATCTGTGTTTGATCATCTCTTTTGCATAGGAGAGGAATGATCGGACTGAACTCGTTAGCGACGGTTCCTCAACACGTTATCAGCACTAATTGCTCCGTGGATCGAAGATAATCATCAAACCACTCATAGATTTAATTGCCTATCTAGATCATTTTAAATTCCACAGATTTCGCTTTCTAGATTATTTTCTATGGTGCAAATCTGCTATAATCTATCACGAGCAGACTTGAAGTCGTTGGCACAATATCGATTGGTAGATTACATGAAATAGTAGATGTTGATTGCACTGTAGATTGAAAAAAGAGAAAGAAATAAGAAAAAAGGGAAAAATCATGCACCGTCGCCCCGTATTGCCGCCAAGACGTGAATGCCGCGCGCCCCCAGATCATGCCGCCGAATCGCCACCGCCAAGACGCCGCCTTTACGTGGCCACGACCACCTCCCGCATGAGGCATCACCATTGCTTGGCCTCGCACCGGTCACCGCCTACTCGCCTCCCGCACGAGGCACACTACTTTTCGGCCACCACTGGCTCCCGCACGAGCACCGCCACCCGAAGCCGCTGTGCCCGGCTAAATCTGAGCTCACTCACAGGCCCAAAGCTGCTTGCTTGCTACCACTCGGGTCCACGAGCGAAGACGCCGATGCCGCCTACACACGACAACCTCGTCGCTGGCTCCTGTGCCACCGTCGCTCCCGCATGAGCCCTAGCCGCACAAGCTCTATTAGCGGACCCGTAGAAGCCACCGCGCTTGAAGATGCCACCGTCCACACAGCGAGCTCAGCTAGTCGAATCCTGCTAGCGCTCAGGGAGGGGTCGAATCCTGACGGCACTTGGGGAGCCACGCCCGCCACCGCGGAAGCCTTGCGCTCGGGCGCCGCTACCCACTTCGGAGGCGCTTGCACGCTTTGCTCTAGCACGGCGCCTAGGCCGCCGGCCGCCACTGTGCGCCGCCGCCCGGCCACCGGCCTCCTCACGTCTTGTGACCACCACTTAGCGGTAGGGAAACCCTACCTCTCTCTTTTAATTTGGCCGGGGTGAGCCATGGGCCAGAGGATGGGTCGGGGAAGGCCAGGGCCACGAGGGGGACTCAAATTTTCGCAAAAAGGCCCTGAGAAATGAAAGAGAAATGAAGTTGCAAGATATAAAGTAAGGCTTGTTGCACAAGGTTTCACTCAATGTCTAGGAGTTGATTGTGAAGAAACCTATTCCCCGGTCATGAGTGGTATTAGTTTTAGATACTTAATCTCAATGGCAGCAAACTTGAACATAGAAATGAAATTGATGGATGTAGTAATTGCATACCTTTTATGAAAACTTGGATTCGGATATTTATATGAAGGTACCTGAAGGTATCCTTGTCCCGAACCAAGGTAGAGCAAATATAAATTTTGCTTAGGCTTGCAGCTCAAGCATGTCCCGGAAGGGATTTTAGTACATCAGTCAGCCTACGCACAGAAGGTGTTAGAAAGTTTCGGCTTTGAGAAGGCATACCCATCAAAAGTACCGATGATCGGGAGATCTTTACAGCAAGATAAGAATCTGTACCGACCTAGGGAAGAGGAGGAGGAAGTCCTAGGACCAAAATTCCCATATTTAAGTGTAGTAGGAGCACTTATGTATCTAGCAAACTGCGCTAGACCGAACATTGCATTTGCTGTAAACCTATTAACAAGGCATAGTGCAGTACCTACCAAAAGGCATTGGTAGGGAATAAATGACAACTTTTGATACCTTCAAGAAAGCAAGGACCTTGTGCTATTTTACAAAAAGAACCAATACTTGACTATAACTGGCTATGAAGATGCAAGGTACCTGTTAGACCTGTATACCGCAAGGTCACAAACAGGCTATGTATTCCTGTGTGTCGGAACTGTAATTTCATGAAAATCGTAGCGACTTTAACGAACCACTCGAAAATCATAGCGCTGTACGAAGCAACACGAGAATGTGCTTGGCTCTAACGAATGATTCACCACATACAGCAATCATGTAGGTTGAATATCATGCAAGTTCCCACAATTATCTATGAAGATAATGCAGCTTGTGTTACACAAGTACAGACGGACTATGTGAAGAGTCATCTCACAAAGCATGAATTGCAAAAGATGGATGAAAATTAGGTACTGCATACTAAGTCATGTGAAAATCTTACAGATTTATTCAATAAGCCACTCCTAGCATCTAGTTTTGAAAGATACGTAAGAGGAATTGGAATGATGAGACTTAAAGAGGTGTAGAATTCAATGGGAGATTTTCTCAATCTTGTAATTAAAACTTGATCACGAAGATCGAGTACCCAAAGAATAAATCATGTAGATTAAATGAAATTGGATGGATTGTACTCTTTTTCCATGACGAGTTTTCCTGAAGGTTTCTCGACCAAGGTTTTTAATGAGGCAATTCGTGCATCACAGCATAACATGTATCATATACTATTTCTCCAAATTTTTCCTACTGGGTTTTTATGGAGTTTTGATGAGGCATGACGTGTCAGGTGAGTGCCCAAGGGGAGTGTTAGGAAACCTGTGCCTGAGCCTGAAGCCTTGTCCCATGGTGGGCACCTCACCAGTAAGCTATATATAAGGGGTCCCATTGGCTATTTTGTATACACGTGAAAGGAAAAGCAATAAAGAAAAAAGCAACAATTCTCCCCCTACTTTTTGTGTTTCTAATCTAATATTTGCATCATCTGTGTTTGATCATCTCTTTTGCATATGAGAGAAATCAATCGAATTGGACTCGCTAGTGACGGTTTCTGAACAGTTTTCCCTTTGAGCCATGCTCTTCCAATTTGGGTCGTTTTTACTCCCGCCTTAGGTGGGAGAGGTGGGACCGTGGGAATCGGACTGGGGATTTATGGCCTATTTGGTTAGTCGTGAGCAACGTGCCTCAGAAAGAGTAATGTTAAAATCCTAACGTTTTTTTGCCATGCCAGGTGGTCGACAACCTGAGCGCGAGAAAACTTTAACGTAGGATACTCTTTGACGATTACTATGATTTATGGATATTAAACTCAACAATCGGTTTTTTATTGTTTAATTCTTCACATAAACAATCGGTTGCTTGCTTCCAGCTAATGATGGACGAGAGCTATCAGGCCAGGCGTGCATGCACTAGCTCCAGGACTTCAACCAAACACCGCTCTGGCAACATCCAGGGAGAGGTATCTGCCGTGCCAAAATATCATATCTCAAACCAAACAGGACCTTAGGCCCGACGTTCCAAAATGGTGCCTTAGGGTTTGGGTCGGGGTAGTGGGTTGGTGACATGGTGTTGGTATGGACTGTGGACCGGTGGTAAGCGGGTAGATCCAATTGGGCCCACTAGTCAGTATACTTTCACAGAAAGCACAACACTATAACCTAATTTCAAAGACAGCCTTTCCATAGACGAAGGCCACCTTCAGCAACGAACTATCTGTCGGCAAAAGTTTTTCCGACACAAGAAAGCTGACACTGAAGTCCTACCGGCAAAAGCTTTTCCTAGACTGACTGTGATATTACATTTTTGCCGACAGACAAAGTTTTTCCTGACAGATATTCTTTTGCCGACAGATCATACAATTGCCAACAGTTTATTTGATGGCAAACAGTCCTCCCCATTCACATATATAGGCTAGGTTTGGCACGGTTGTGGCTTTGGCTTTTTACTTTTTGCTATAGTAACTAACTTTCAAACTGTACATTTTTCAAGATGGGATCTACTAGTCTATTACGTACACATTATACCGACTTCAGCTATACAGCACAAAATCGCATGCGACTGTCTCGCTCTTCGTAATCTTTCTCGCAAACTGGCAGAATTGAAAAGCCATAAGCGACATCCCAAAATAACCCATAAATGGCCGTTCTTTCGGATTGTGACTTATGACTTTTGGCTTAAATTTTAGAATTATGCCTGTTCGTGAGAGAAAGTACTGAGAGAGATACTAACGTGTGATTTTGACTGATATAGATAAAGTCAAGATAATGTCCATTACAATCGACTTATAAACTATATCTTGAAAAAACACTTCATTTGAAAGCTAGTTACTGTAGAAAGCCAAACCATAATCCAAAAGAATCCATCCAAAGTCCCAAGGAGGCATTAGGGGGAGGCAAGCTCTCATTTACCTCACTAGCTCTCCCTCTCTCATATACAAAAAAAATCATTCGTAATTAGTACATCATTGTCAATCAGTACAGTTAAGAAGGATGAAATAAATTATTGAGTGCGTCTAGTAATCACTCGGATATTTTTTTTTTAAATTATGACCCTTAGATTAAAGATCCAAAGGCCCCCATTCTTTCTCCCTTACTATATAACCACATCTAACCCTAACCCATTCCCACCCCGACCCCACCGCATCCGACCCCACGCCACTCCCTTCGCACCGCCCCTCCGCGCCACCCTCCGCTACCCCTCCTTGTCACTGGTGCCCTTCTTTCTCGCCGAGCAGCTCTGCCACCCCCAAGACCCCCGCCTCCCCCACCACCCGCGACCGGCGGCGCCCACCGCCTCACCATGCCACCCTACCCTCCCACCATGCTGCCCCATCTAACCTAATAGCTAGTACATTCCGCCGCCGTTGCCCTCGGGCACCACCCACCACATTCCTACCCCGCCCGCCGGCCCTACCGTCAGGCCACCACCCCCTGGCCTCTCTCTATGCCCAGAGGGAACGGTGAACCCTAGGTGCGGGGCGTAGGATTCTCACCTTGGGTTCACCGGTGAGGAGGAAGAAGAGGTCGCTGGAGAGGAGGAAGGAGTCACCAGAGAAGAAGGTGGAGGTGGCGGCGTATAAATCTTCGCGCATATCCAAAGGTGAGAAATTTGGGTGATTGTTTGGAAGAAAATATCCGGGTGATGTTTACCAAAACCCTAAATTATAATGGATCCAACAAGTTTCTGACCTGCAACACGCACTAGCTGGTTTATATGACCAAATCATGTGTTCTATACCTTGTTAGAAAGATGAGAAGATCCCCCACAAGTCTATCTGCCGCTTTTACTCAAATAGAAACATGAGGGCCTCAAAAATAAAAACATTTTTCTGCTGCCAGAACACTGATTCTACTGAAAAGGTCTGATTTTTCTCACACATCCAAGAATTTCCTACCCAAATTAAGCATCCAGGATGCTCATCCTAGCAAATACAACATGATGGGAGGTTTGGATCAAACTTATACTGGTAGATCTAATAGATCGAGGCCAAAAATGGGGGGAACTGTCCTTGTCCTTCTCATTCCGTTCCTCTCCTTCTTCAATAGAGAGCAGCTTCTAATCTCCTTCCATGGCTGCAGCAAGGTGGTAACAGCCTGAGGTGGCAGCGGGGCTCTTCTCATCTGCTTACGCACCTATCGACTTTGCACGATTGCGCACCCGCTATTGCGTTGTCTCTAGGGCTGCAAGCTGTGGCAGTGCTGGGCTTGGAGCTGGGATGTTGCTGTGGATAGGATTGGGGGTTTGGGGCGGTGGGCTAGGAGAAGAGGTAGGGTGTAGTGGTCGGGATGGAGGGGCCGCTGGTGCTGGAGTTGTAGGAAGGAAGGGGGCGACGTGGTAGTGGGATTGGGGAATAGAGTGGGAAGCGGGGCTTTTTTTCCTTTCGAACATGACATTGCCGTTTTGGATTTTCAACTCACCGAAACTTTTCTCATCCCGCTCTATCACAAATGGCGATAGATATATTGTTCCTGCCTTTGAAAAAAAACCCCGACAGATGGTTTGTTCTACATGTTCAAAATTGCTGATAGATAAGTTGACACTGAAGATCTATTGAATTACCGACAGATGGTTTGTCACAAAACACAGTATTACTGACAGTTAGTCTATCAATATTTTTACCGACAATTAGTTTGTCCTTGAAGGTCGACTTTTGCCGATAGATGTCTGACATCAATACTGGGTCATGGTGTAGTGAAAGTGGGCAATGGTAGAAAGGCAGGCTTCACCATGCGCATGCCCATTTACCAAGGAGATGGAGATTTGCGTCGATGAATGTGCACACGAACATAATAAATAGCAGTGTACTGCCATCTATTAGGGTTGTTACCCAAGAATAATTGGGTAATCAGGTGAGATTGCCATTCCTAGCTAGGGATTTTTCACCAACTAAAAGAAGAAACCGACCAAGTCAGGATGGATCTCAAGTCCACTATTGCTGATTAGCCACCCATACTGATTAGCCACTGGTACCAGCTCTCATATTCTATCTGGGAGGAGGACGGTGTGTTGAGGCTCTGTCTTCAGATGGTTTTTGAAAAGAATTGTCTGAGACATGTTGCAACATAGTACGTCTAAGATAGCAACCAAGTTCAATACGTAGTATGATAAGGAGGAAGAGACAACAGCCATGATCTACTTCATAGAACCTGACATACTGAAGTGTGTGATTTGCTTTATGTCCTTTGAAACCTAAGTGTACAATGTTTTAATGTTTCTCTTGTAGTTGTTGAGAAATACCAACATGAGCAGCCTAACTACTTTCCAAAAGAATGTGTAGACAATGTTCTCGTTTTCTCATCTTGGCATATAGTATTGCTACACGATTTCATTGGAAGGGTGCTTTAAAACAACTACTGCTCTAATTGATATAGTTTTAGCTGTCAAGTGTGATATGAGATCTAACTTTTTCTCTAGCTCATTTAAATTGTGGGGTGTACAAGACTATGTTAGTGTTACCATGAAATATGTGAGCATTACTCATATAAATCAAAAACAAGCTATGAGTTGTGACTTTATGTTGTGTAGTTTACTACCTTAGTATCAAAAGAGAAGCCATTCACCGATCTCGAAGGACCTCCATGATGGTGATTCGGCTCCATGCTTTTTAATATGCCTTAGCTCTCTCCCTTAGTTGCTCCTTTAGTATGGTCATCGGACACATTCGGCGAAGTCTATGTGGACACCATCTCAGGTGTCGGTTGCACTCTATTTTCAACAACACCATTTTCCAAAGAAACTATAATGCATACAGCATGTATGCACATACATTTGCGTGAACTGAAACGCGACACTATACTACAATCTGAGCATAGCAAATTGAATCACACTAGTATGCTTCTATATTTAGAATTGATTAATCAATCATGTTTACAAAATCTTGATCATAGAGTGATAATTATCTAAGATTATATTCAAGTGGATATTAAAAATGTCATAACTTCAAGGACAAGCTTGACATAAAGAAAACCATATTCATACTAATATTTGGGCCAATCCTATAATTCTAGTTTATGAACTGTAGTAACATTCATGTAGCATTTCATTTTTTGAGTAGTATTCTCTATGCATGTTAAATATTCTATTTTTACTTACCTTTTATTAGCAAAGGAATCCCAAATGAATTACTACATGGCAGTTTATTAAATTGGATCACATATGAAAATATAACATCACACTCATGCACATATCAACCATTCATATATGTCATGGCACTCACATAAGTATGAAAATGCATTAGAAATCAATGTGGACATGTACATTATGCACACCTTGAGTTTGGCCGATTGGCAAAAGTGAAACTTGGGTTTTCTTGCTTTGCAATATTATTTCCAATCAATGCTTCTAAACTGCAGCAATATTGTCAAGTGAGAAACTGCAATAGGAATAGAGAGGGATGTCAAGTGTATTAGTGTCGACTGTAGATCCTAAACACATACAGCGAACTACATAGATTATCGCGTGACGGGGAGCTGAGGAGGAATCACACGACGGGGAGCCGAGGAGGAGGTGACGGTGATGGGTAGCTGAGGAGGAGGCGGTGGCACCGAAGGTGGAGAAGGGGGAGCTGAGAAGGCACACGGGTGTGTTAGAAAACCTAAGTGTGCGTAGGAGTATAGTGAATTAGGTTTTTGCCCCTGTATATATAGAAGAATATTATCATAGACAGTTTGTAAAAATAACCTTATGTGATGTATCCCATTATCATAGACGGTTTGTGGTTGGAAATTTCTGTGAATTATCATAGACGGCTCATATTTAAAACTGTCTGTGACCTCTGCAATTATCACAGATGCTTTTCAATCTGAGCCATTCACAAACGATTCTTAACAAGATATTGTCTGTGATAATTATGTACTCCCCCTAGTTCACAAAAACAAATTGTTTTGGAATGCGTGCAATCAAACTTTCAAACTTTGGCTATTCATATCTTTTAATATATATATACACACATATATATATATATATATACATATATATACACATATATACATATATACATATATATATATATATATACATATACATATATATATATATATATATACACACACATATATATATATGTGTGTGTGTGTGTGTGAAAATCATATGCACAGATTCATCTTGAAAAATACTTTCATAATATTATAATTTTGTTGGGTTTTATAAATATATTATAATAGTAATTAGTGGTCAAAGTTGTATTTTGAAGAACATGTCGATGTTTAAAACGACTTGTTTTTGTGAACTGGAGGGTGTATCAAGATGGTATTAGCCACCACTAATAACACAGATGGTCACACTTGTAGAAATCTTCTGTGTTAATTACAACACTGACAGATTCTGGGAACTGTCTATGATGAGATATCTAGTATAGCCTTATATGTAGTAGTGGTTGAGGATGGTAGGGGAAGGATGATTGGCCCACTATGTAGAGTCCCTATTTCATCTCAAATCTGAACCATTAAGACTGGAGACCAGAGTATATCTTGAACCGCACCGTGTATTAATTCTTGGTGCCAATGCTATAATCGTTGGATTGGGAATTTTATCAGTAGAGGGGATGTCCCCTTATTGAATCCATTCTCCATTTCATGTTGGGATGTTTGCTGCATTATCTAGTTTGTTTTCTAGTGATTGAATGAAGTAATTTTTTTTTTGAATATTCTATTTTTTATTCAAAATAACAGAAATATACCCTGCCGAATTTTTTTTACAAAAATAGGCTCCAGTCGTCTAACCGTCGGGTGACTAGAGCTTATCGCCCAATGACCAAGCAACACATAAGAAATCCGCTGGCTATTGGGCAAATTATTACAGTCACCCAACGGTCGGGCGACTGTAATTGTTGTCACCCAACGGTCGGGCGACTGTAATTGCTGTCACCCAACGGTTAGACGACTGCGCTTCCAATCGTCGAAGGGTTAGGTGACTGGAAGCGCAGATATAAGGGCTGCGAGGCCAAGCGGCTGAGGCCGCTCGACCGCACACTGAACAGAAGCAATAGTGATAGAAAAGGAGATGGCAGAGGAGAGGAGGAGAGGAAAGAAAAAGAGGAGAGAAAAGGAGAGGGAGGAGAAGAGGAGAGGGAGGAGGAGGAGGCGAGGAGAGAGAGGAAGAAGCGACCTTGTGAGGTAATTTTTGTATTTTTTAGTATTTGAAATTTTGTATATGCAATAGATATTTTATTTAGGGTTAGTATGAGTAGAAAATTTTAGATGTAGACAGAAATAGTTGAACTTTGGTATAGAAAATTTAGTCAATGTAGTTTTAGAAATTTAGCAGTCGTAGTAGCCTGTAGTGTGTATAATTTAGTGAACATAATTGTACGAAATTAGTATCGTTAGCAAATTGGCATGCGTAGAAAGTTTTAGTTGTAGAAAATTTAGTGAACGTTACGTACAAATTAATCGTCCGTAGAAATTTGTAGGTATTGCAAAATTCAGTCAATATTTTTGTAAGAATTTCATAATTTACTTTGTAAAAATCAATAATACATAATATTTGTGATTAAATACAAATGAATGTAATGTCATTAGTACGTTGGAAAAACATAAGTACCATTGTAATTGGTACATAGGCATTTAAATCGATATGGCATGTAAATTGTCGAAACCAGTAGGAATTATTTGCAGTAGGGTGCATCTCGAGTAGCGAGAAAAGTGCAGCATCGGTGTACAGGCTGCCGATAGGAAGTTAATACTACGAGGTTAGTGTAGTTGGTTACAACAGGCGAACGATCGGTCAAATGTGAATTATAGTACATCAATACTTTCATAGTGTGCGATGTGATATGACATGTTGCAAAACTGAAACATATATGCAGGCACAAATCAGCAATGCCGGTACCCACTACATTAAGAGTGCATTACGGTGCTAGAATCGTTCGTGAAGGTTCGAATGGTGTGGATTTGAGCAGTTTTGCGGAAGCCACTCTGGTACACTCGGACGGTGAGAATGCTCGAATATCAGATGTGGTGTATTAGCTTACCCGCAGTTTTTTATTGGACCCGAGGTGTGCAGCGCCGTCATACAAGGGCTTTGGAGCTGGTCTCCCATGGACATCAGATGGGAGTTGAGAACATTGATGCACACTGTTGCGTGGAAGGGGTTTGTGCAAGGGTGTCGACGCCGTAGATATGAGTGTGTCATTCTTGAGCAACCATGCCCATTAGAAGTTATGCAAGGTCATGTGTACAGCAATCATCCGGGAGGTGCGAGCAGCTCGGGCGGCCCGCATGTTGGCGAAGAGAAGGAAGATGCTCGTGACGAGGCCGATGCAGTATATGGAGGAGAGGGAGAATAATCATGCCATGGAGAGAGAACAGGATAGGCCGATGAAGGGGAGCATATAGAGTACATAGTGCACCAGATGGAGTGCGATGATCAGACAACATGGGCTGAAGAGGAGCTATAGAGGAGGACGATGAGGATAGCTCAGATGAGGATGAAGCTCCCGTCCCACAGGAATGGAACTGGTTCGATGCTGAGGGTGTTTTCGCACATGATGAGCACGAATCACCGTGGGAGTATCATGGGATAGAGGTTCGATTGCATTCAATGTTTGTTGATAAGACATCGCTGTAGGATACCATCAAGCTGTGGGCCCTTTCTATGTAGTGGACTTTTTGGGTCATGAAATCTAACTAGGAGTAGTATACCATAAAGTGAGAGTAGGCCGGTTGTCCTTGAAGGGTGTGTGCACGTAGACCCAAATATGAGACTCGCTGGATTATGTCGAAGGTGGAGCTGCACTCTTGCATTCTCAGTAGTATTTTGGTGAGGCATTGTAACCTAACGTCTGCCTTTATAGCCAATCTGGTGTATGGAGAGATAGTGGAGAAGAAAGACATGGAGGCCATGCACATCGTGGTAGCTATCGAGAAGAAATTCAAGTATAAGATTAGCTACGCGAAGGCGTGGCGTGCAAAGCAGAAGGTGTTGGAAAAATGGTTCAGGTCTTTCGAGGTGGCGTACGATAATCTTCCTCGTATGCTTAAGACTTGTGCGATGCGTGTGCCAGGACCAAGGCAAACTTGCGAGGTGTCAGCTGCAACTACAGCTGTGATCGTTCGAGTGATTTAGTCTCGGACGACCCATGCTCGAGGACATGAGTCTATACGGGCCGGAGATGTACCCCGGGGGTGACATCGACTGGTCTACGATGGGATCTCACTGGTGTCATCAACAGGTAAGTAGTATGACAATCAGCTATTTCCTTCGTATTAACGATGGTCATACGTAATAGTTGTTGTTCCTTGCAGGTGTAGTTCGCGCACGTCCAGGTCACGCGGGTATATTTGCCCTTTGTGGAGCAGTTCGACCGCCTCACAGCTGACGACGTGTGCTGGGAGCCATACTCACCTACAGCACTACAGAGCCGCGCTCCTAACGGGCTATCCTCGCTCTGTTGGTGCTACCGGGCTTTCTAGCACACGCTGGAAGCTCGTGTACGACGTCTTCGTCGAGGACTACGCGCCAGTTTGGCCTATGTCAGGTAGTTTCGGTACTAGTCGGACCACTGGACTGGACGGCAAAGATGGATGGAAGTAAAACGTGGCATGGACTGGAGGCAAAGATGGAGGGGTGGACTGCGCAGTGGGAGGGCGCGCTTGATGACTGCATGGAGGAGGAGCGCCCCTACGACAGCAACGCGTATGTGGAGTACCTGCGTTGGTACCAGCCTTAGACACATATCAGGCTCGTATATATCCCTGACCAGCCCACAGCTTACGTCTCCGCACCGACAAACACGTACCCCGCGCACCTCGCGCGGGATGCTCACATCGTGGTACATTACATCTAATTTTTAAATATTCCCTAATGGCAATGTAACTGAGGTGATTGACCATTTCGTGTTTTTCCTGCAAGCTGACGTCGGTGCTGCGACATGGATTGGTGCTAAGGGGGCCACCTCGGACGTGGCTGGTTGTTGTTGTAGTGGCAAGCACATATACAACTAGGGTTCGTGCATCAACATGTTGGGTCATATGAACTCCCTATGTTGATGACCTCCTTGTTGCCCCTCTCGTGCTCCATCTGCTGACGGAGGTCATCGTTCTGCTCTTCGAGACTTTCAATCCGTGCCTCCAAATCAACGATTCGCTCCCACAACGTATTCACGTACCTCGCACCATACCGTTCATGGGGAGGATCAATCCATCGCACGAAGTCGCATTTATCCATCTGCTACAAAGGAACGTCAATATTGAAACTCTATTAGTAGTATTACAAAAATGAGTGCCTACTTGTATCCTGGAGTATGGGCATCGGAAGAAATATCGCCCGCACCACCGCGTCCTGCATGTGTTTGCATTTCGGCCACACTGGCTAAGCATGGCTATTTGGTAACAAGCGGTATGTAACACCGAAGTCCTCCTTTCATTCGAGCGGAAGGTCCCCCTTTAGTGATCCATATTCGACTGGCTCCTCAGTGTCTGTCATGGTAGCTCACTCTACGATGGAGAAGACAGTTGTTCCTACCATCAATGCCTCGGTCATTCATTTTATAGCGTAATTGCGTTGTCGCGGCGTCATTTATAACACAGGGCAACTTTGTCCAGTGACAAGACCACATGGGCCAGCTTTGGACAGCCACATGACATGACGGACCAGCTTTGAGCAGCGACAAAACTACACACGCCAGCTTTGCGCAGTGACATGACCGGACGAGGCAGCTTTGCGTAATGACATGACATGACGGCCCAGCTTTTCACAGTGACATGACCGCATGCACCAACTTTGAGCAGTGAGAAGACGCACGCGTCAGCTTTACGCTACGACATAACCGCACGGGCCAGCTTTGCATAGTGTGAAGACTAGACGAGACACCTTTGTGCAGCAACAAGAAAACACGGCCTAGCTTTGCACAGCGACAAGACTAAAGGGTACATTTTTTCCGTAGTCCGAAGACCTGACTGGGCAGTTTCGCGTGCCTACAATAGCACACTTGGTAGCTTTGCATGGTGACGCGACCACACAGGCATCTTCATGCAGCGAGAACGCCACAAGTGGCCCTATAAAAGAAGGTCGAACAAATTTATGAGAGAACACTACACAAGCAAACCCCACACTGCACTGGCACTTGCTTCACCACACCGGGATGGACAAGAGGTAAAAAAAGCAATGGAAAAAGATGATGAAGCAATGGGAGGAGACCTGCGACCTAGCAAGGTCAGCTGCCGCCCATCATGAGAAAGTAAGGGCTGCTGTGGCCCGGGCAGAACAAGCCCAGCGAGCTACGAGGTCATCTCTGCGCAATGACGTGACCTGTAGTAACAACCTGAGAGACCATGTGAGGGTCATCCCATGTGACTGATTAGTAATTGACATCGGTTTTCGTAAGTCGAGTTTGAGTCGGTTGGTTCGGACCCTGACGTTATGTGGCGTGACGAGCTCGGTCGGACTTGGTCGAACCTGGTCGTATGGGATTAGGATGCATATTCTGATGATTCGACAGGTTTGGACTCTATTACGCTTCATGTATCGAGCGGTGCTATTTGACGTGTTTTTTGTCTGTGTGTCTGCAGGACGTCGAGGCGGAGTCGTGGCGAGACACGGTGGATCGGACTAGGCGCAGGTGGCGCTGAGGTCAGAACGGTCGGGATGTGTCGAAGACGGCGTGGACTGGACGTGGTTGCGGCGCGGCGAGACAAGGAGCGCGAAGCTTCCGGAAGGTGCGGGAGGCGAATCGGTAAGTCGCAAGGCTGCACAAGCGGGAGACAGCTCCGTTAGGGTTTAGCCGGCGTAACGGGTTGGAGACCCGTTAGCCAAGGGCTATAAATAGGTGTTGGGGGCTGCATACCCCTTTGAGGATCACAGAGGATTTTGAGGGTTTGAGAGCTCCTCTTATGTGTGTGTGTTCCTCCCAAGAACATGTGAGATTCTTGGTGTTCTTGAGGATTGAGAGGGAGAGGATGGATTGAGAGTCTTGTAATCTTTCTTGTTCTAATGTCCATGCGTATCGGGACTCCTTTGGATTATTTTTGGTTATATTGACTATGAGCTATCTTCCTGAACTTTCTCTCTGTATCTATCTTTGGTTCTTTGAGTGTTCTCTGCTCCTCTTCATGATGTTCTTCTCTGTGTAGAGTGTTCTGTTCACTGTTCCTTGTGTTATTCTCCTTTTAGTTGATTAGAGGTTCTTGGTGGACGGGATCATTTTCTCTTGATTACTAGCTATCAAGTGTTGTGCTTTTGCTGAGTCAGAAATATCTCAGTCAAAAAGACTCATGCTCAGAAGAACAAAGAATCAAGTATTTGGAATTTGGGTCTCTTCTTCGGTTTTCTTTCAGAGTTGCAATATTTACTGTTTTCGGCTAGCAACTTGCATCTGATTGCTGCTGTCCTTCGGAGGTCCAGTTTTGCAATCAATAGATCCTTCCTGCTGTCAGTTTCTCTGCCAAGTTTCCATTTTGATTGCTGTTTTCTTTTTCTACTCAGTTTCTTCCTTCAGCCGAGTAGTCTTTCGCTGCATTTGTTTGTTTCTGGGGTTGTCTTGCTTACAGAATGAAGACCCAATCAATTGTTAAGAGAACGGCAGAAATCGATCAACCTCTTCTTGGTATTTCAGTCCTTCGTGAGAAATTACTGTGCCGATTTTCTTTGAGCTCCTGCTCTTCTTTTGCCGCTGAACAGTCTTTCCTTTGCTCGGTTCAGCTCATTGCTCTGCAGTCTTTTATTTTTCCTTTCGGTTTAAAAGCCTAACTTTTGGTTGTGTCTACTGCTCATTTTAATCTCTTTTCCGATCTTGTGGGCTCTTTCCGGACAGCAGTTCTTTTCCTTTTCGGTTCCTGCAGCTTCCAGTTTTTGCTTTGGCCTTCTCTGCACCTCCCTTTTTTCTGCTTCTTGTCTCGGCAGTGAGGAAGCAGATTAATTGACCCAAGAAGCATAGTGTTTAGCTATTGTTCTTCTCTTTTTATTCTTCTGCTAATCTTTGACCATTTTGCTTGTAGATCAAACGGCAATATTTTCAGATGAAATTTTTACTGGTTACTCTCTGATTTATGCTGAATTTTTTTAGTATCGCATGCGTTCCAGTTTTAGCAGAATTAATTTTCTGTGAGTTGCCTCGTTCTGCAGTGTACGAATTCTCAGGGGCGATTTTAAAAGAGAGCGACATTCACCCCCCTCTGTCGCCATTTCGGTCCTACACAACCTCATCCCGAACGTTTCTACTGAGTGTTCGCCACAATACCCACCAGAGGGTGAGACGCCCCCCTTTGTTGGTGCCGGAACCCGTGCAAGTTCTTCAAGTCTAAGCACCGTCTCAGCCTAGGTATACGTTACTAGGGTTGCACAACTACTCCAGTGACTATCCCGACCGCCGTCTAAACACCGCGACCCATCGGCAGCCGGTAAGGACTAGTTGCACCATTTTCCCCTACCTTTTCTCTTTCAAAGTATGCACTAACAACCTCTCCTGTGTATTCACAGTCCCCAGAACCCCTATGTGGCTACCGCAAATGGATCGATCTTGAGATCTACCCAGAGGACCAATGGGCCCTCGACTTCGACGAGTGGAATGTCACAAGTTCTTCGAGATCCAAGAGAAGTAGCACCACAACTACGAGCAAACCGAGCGTATACAATGGGAGATGAAAGCTCATCTCGAGGCGTGGACGTGTATGGAGCGCAAGGCTCACGAGAGGGAGCGCGAGAAAAAGAGGGAAGTGGCGACCAAGGCAAAAGACGCCGCAGAGGAGTTCAACACCGAGCTCGCAAGGAAGAGAAAATGGCCTCGGTCCACGCAGTAGGTTGTACAAGCAGTTGAGTTGGTTAGTCGGACATGATGCTCTATGTTATGCATGTAATCAAACCCTATACGGTATGTTACTCCCAACTGTATTATGAAGTCTATTTTAATTCAAACAAGCTTATTTCCTCATCTTTTTGCATTCAATTATTCCCACAGCAAGTCATCCAACAATATTAACATACCAGTTTCCTCCGTGTACGAATTCCCGGTAACATCACAATATTACCGATCGTTTTAAGTTCAATCATTCTTAAAAAAAATTCACAAAGTTTTTTAGCCTACAACAACATACAACGATCATAAACTTTTATTACAAATCAAACAGATTATCTTCCAGTCATAATCTACAAAATTCACATAGAGCAATTTGCGATGCCTACTGGTCGGGCGATCAGAAGTTGTCGTCACCCAACCATAGGGCGATTGTGTTTCGCTTGCCCAACCGCTCGGGCGATCGGAACGTGTCGCCCAACAGTTTACAGAGACCTTTGTTGTCGCTTTTTCGTTGAGCGATATGTAGGCTCCAGTCGTCCGACGATTAGGCGACTGGAGTCTATTTCTATAAAAAAATGTTCGCGCGGGTATATTTCTGTTATTTCGAATAAAAAATAGATTATTTGTAAAAAAAATTCTTAAATGAAGGGTATGTGCAGATCTCGAGGTGGAAAAGAGGGGCAGATGGAGTAGGTGGAAGTCCATTTGGATGAGTAGAAATTCTTTTGTGAGGTTCTGGGGTTTAGTGCAAATTTGAATTAGTTCTTAAAACTTTCTAATAAATATACCTAATCTAAACACCCCTCTTAAGGCTTTGTTGCATGGCCTGGGATGGGCCACGATCCACGTGAGTGAGACAGGAATTTCTTTACTATTCTAAAAGAAGGAGTTGGTGGTTAGTGCGGCCTCTCCCACCTTTCTCACCTCTCTTGACAAAAAGATACTTTGTCTCGACGTGGGCCCACCCACCCTCCCACGCATTGATGGTTGGATATCTATTCTCCTCTAACCGCCTATTCCTCAACTTCTCACCTCTACTTTCCAACCGATCAGAGCAACTCTCTTCTATAGCACGATTATTTATATATGCAGTTGAGTTTCGTTGCAACGCACGAGTACATAACTAGTAAACAAAAAATCTCGGCTCATTCATGTGGATGGTCCAGAGTTTTGGTCCATTCAAACGAGGCCTAAGAATAAAAAAACCCCACTTTGGAGACACGGCCTTTCAATGCTTTATTTATTCCACTCCAAGCTGAAATACATCATTTATTCACTGGCCCTTTTATTTACTCCCTCGAACTTAAGATATAAACGCATGCGTGCATGGGGTGCAGCCATGCACGCATGTACGTAAAGAACGAGGGACGGCTGCTTTGTAACCAGAACTACGCTCCAGTCAGTACGGCTTCTGTCCGACGATGTTACCGCGGGGCTCGTAGTTGCAGATGATGAACACGCCGCGGTTGTTGTTGCAGACCTGGCGTGCGCAGCCGACGCTCGTCGACGCGCGCCACACCACCTGCGTGTAGTGGCCGCACACCTTGCCCTGGGCGCAGCTGTTGGTGGCGTAGTTGTAGAACTTCTTCTCGTCCACCCACGACCTCACCGCGTCCGCCGCCTTCCAGTCCGCGCCGGCCGACCCCCAGAAGAGGTTCTCCCCGTAGGGCCCGCCGGAGTGCTGCAGCCGGCAGTCGCCGGCCCTCTGCCTCGCGTAGTTCTCGGCGAACGCCTGCAGCTTCGCGCTCCAGGTTACCGGGCCCACGCCGACAGCGGCGCGGGCGGCGTTGTGGGGCGTGACAAAGTCTTGAGGCGAGTTTTGAGCTTGGGAAGGGAGAACCATGGTGGCTGCCATGGCCAAGGCGAGCAAAATGGCTAGCTTGGACGATGCCTCCATTACGTTCACCTATCTATGATTCTATATATGTGCCCTGGACTGTGTATCTGTTTTGAACTTTGCTTTTGTACGTAGCTCTTGTAGGTATACAGGGGTGCGTATTTATAGTGGATGGGTGCGGGAATTTTCTCCAGTTTGCTTGAAAAAATCTAGCACAATTTTGGCAAGGCGTGCCGATCTTTTCCTCGCAAGGACAAAGAATTCCACGAACAATGCATGGCACCGAGGCAACTCGATTTTATTATGTGGATTACTACAAACAGCACATGTATGGGTAGTCATTAGTGAAGTCATCACTGCTCAATTCTATCTGTAATACCCCAGAAATTGTATAATTAATTGTATAATTAATAGAGAGAGGGACTTTTGTGAAATAATTAAATTTATAAGAGTTTTGAGGGGTTTTCTGAAAATTTAAGACAACCTGGGCCTAGGCCTTGACCCAGGTGGGTTTTTCTTGGCCCAAGAGGGAAGGGGAGGCCACCTCTTAAAACCCTAGGCAGCCCCCACCCCGCGCCCACCCCTGCGCCTCCACCCAGCAGCCGCCCCGTGCTGCCCCGACGTCTTCTTCCCGGTGCGCCGTCGTCGTCTCTCCGTGCGGCACCGCTTGGATCCGGAGGAAGGAGCGGAGGAGTTCGCGGAAGGGATCACGGGCGTGTTCTTCGTCGTCGTGTTCGTCGTCGTGTTCGCCGACGTGTTCGTCATCGTGTCGCCAAGGGTAACCCTGTTAATCTCTAGATGAGTTTTTAATCGAGTTAGATTCGTCGGTTTTCTGGGCTGTCGGGATAGAAGTTGTTAGTCGGCAGTTTTGGGGTAGATTCGTCGGGATTCAGGTCTGGACCCCTTGTAGAAAATTGTAGAGGACGTTATTATCTTTCCAGGGAGTACAAGAACACGTGATTCGGATTTGTGTAGCGAAAGTTATGAATTTTCTAGTGCTACTGTTCTGCAGATCGAGATAGTTCTGGACAGAGTTTAGTAGATCGGTTTGTGCGACGGAAATAGTGGCGATTCAGGAGTCCTTAAAATTGGGAAAGTTGTAGATAAGTTTCTTAGATTTCCAGAGAGGTAAAGAAGTCCAGATTCCGAGTTTCTGGGTGAAAGTTATGACTGTTTTAGTGCGCTGTCCAGAGAGTTCGACGTGAATATTGATGCTTTAGAAAAGGGTTTGGATCGGCTAGTTAATGGCCGAATCAGAAAGTCTCCCAACTAATTTTTGTAGATAATTTAATTATGTTTCCATAGAGTCCAAGAACGCTTAATTTGGAGTTACGTACTGGAAGTTATGATTTTGGAAGTCGGCTATCTGTGGATAGGCAGATTTGGCCGAGGGGAGTTGGGGATTTAATTGAGATAAATTGTTGGGTGAATTGAGGTTGCTGCTATTTTATATCTAGAAACCCGCTGCTGTCATGTTAGTAATTATTAATTAATTATTCAGGAGGAGAGCGGATTCCGGGGGTTGTGCCTTCTACGCGTTCTTCATTTTCTCGCGGTTGAGGCAAGTATATTTGTGATGTGAAAATCTGTGTGTTTATGGATTTGTTGAATTGTTTGGATGATGGTTGAATCATGACTGTTTAAATTGTGAGTATGAGTAAGTGATGAATTGAGAATGCTATTTATGTTTTGTTTACATTATGGCATTTATGAGATTGGTTGATGCGTAGTATGGTGAATGCTCGTTATCTTTGATACATTCACATATATGCATCATATTGAGAATTGTTGAAGTCTTGGTCATGCGGTGATCAAGCATCGAGGTCCCCACACTTGCGGAGTGTGGGCAATTGGTCCCTGTACCCGAGGGTACAGGCATGGTGTGCATTGACGGATGCACACCCGCGTACCGGTAAAATGCGAAAGAGATGAGAAAGAGGAGATTTTGATCATATTGCATAGCATGATGTTCTATGTTAATTGTTTAACTTGACAGTTAATGATCATTGGTATTGATGTTGATATACTTGCTGAGTCATTGGACTCACTCTTGCTGTTTGTTTATTTGTTTTAGGTACCAATGTGAGAATGGCATATATGGGATCAAAAAGGGATTAGCTTCGTTGCACGTGCACTATTCCTTCAATAAGAAATAAAGACAGTCATGATAATCTTGTGGCTTGTTAGCTTAATTGGTTCAGTTTATATTCCATCAGATTAAATGTAATAAAGACTTAGTATCATTGGATATTATCTTTCCGTTCATTATTTAGAACTTGTGCTATTCATGCTTATTTAAACTGTCATCTGGTTAATAAACAAAGGAGGTTATGCCGAAATTTTTAGGTAACCTATATTAGTTGTTGTTTTATTGTGGATAGTTAGTAGTATTTCAGGCCTATGTTAGGCTGGGGTGTTACACTATCTAGAAAGAAAACCCGTTAGTGGCGTATGTATTCTTCTGATAGGAGCATGCAAACTTGGACTTCCAGCATTTGCTAGCTGGCCAAATTTTTGGAACGGCGCGCTGGGTGATGTGTACTGCCGAAATGTTCGTGCATACTAAGACTGGAACGTTCTGTTCACGTCACTTTCTAGCAGGAAGTTGAGATGAGAAATTTGTCTTGACAAATGCATACCCCGTACGTGCATGCGCATGTACCAACGGAGTATTTTTAGACGAAGATATCGGAATATCACTAGTCGTTTGAAATAACTATCGTGGTTCTACCACTAGTTGTGGGCTAAGCTAGCTCGTGTGCTAGCATTCTCCTCCCCCTCTCCTATTTTCCCAAATATTGTTGAAGATATGGACAATATTTTAATTTCAGATTCTACTTGGAGGCAAATATCGTAAATAACTAATGAAATCAGTACTAGCAGTAGGCAACTCATTGTACTTTAAAATGTATACAAAAATAAAATTTAAACAAATTGATCAGTCACACGAACAACTTGTAGTTGGATCTAATGAAGAACAGGAAACAACACAGACTCAATGTATGCAGATGTAGATGTAGCAACGAAGTGAGCGGTCGTGCAGATACGCACTACCTAGAAACCTTATTGCCACCCTCATGCAGGTCTTCACAGCAGCAATGGCTCGGAGATACCACTCCCCTTCTTCACGGTGCACATTGGGAAGAAGATCGATGAGGTTCAAATGGCGCAACACAACTGCATAGATTTGCAGGAGAAAGAAAAAGAAACGGAGGAGGCAATGATGCTTGACCCTATGCTCTGGACGTCTCCAGGCATATATATAGATGTAGACTATGAACTAACATAATTAATCAGTCATTTACCGATTGGTAACTAACATATTTAACCAGCCATTTATCCACTAGTAACTGCCTGTCATCAACACCAAAAAAGCCTAAAATTCAAACATTTGAATTTATTCAAATAGAGAGAGATCAAGATGTATGGTTCAGCAAAAATAAAGTGGACTTGGTCTAGCAAGTGGTGCCCCATGTCATGGTACATCAGGATTGCCTTGTATTGGTTTCTCAACCAATAGGATGCCCAACAGAAGCTCCATCAGCCATTCTGTCTCAATAGTGGCTGTGTCAAGTGCTACAAGTTTTGTTTCTGTGGTTGACCACATTAATATGGTCTATTTGCAAGATATCCATAAAACTACAATACCAGCTAAAGTAAACACATAGCCATTTGTAGCTTTACCTCTTCCGCATCAGAGATCTAATTGGAGTCACTATATCCTTTTAATACAGAAGAATATCAAGTATAATGAATTCCAAAAGATGTTATGCCTCTCAAGCAATGCAACACTTTTTCAAGTCCTCCCAGTGATCATCTCCTGGGTTAGATGTAAACCGACTTAATTTGCTCACATCAAATAAAATGTCAGGTCTTGTGGCACCAGCTAAATATATGAGTGACCCAATAATTTATGAATATCTCAATTGATCCTTTTTGAGCCTCTGGTTCTTTCGTAGCTTAATACTTGCATCATAGGGCGTTGTAGAAACTTTACAATTTTCAAAACCGAACCGACTCATTATTTTCTCAACATAATGTGATTGATTCAAAGTGATACAATCTTTGTTCTTGATCAATTTAATATTCAGAATGACATCTACCACTTTTATGTTTTTCATATCAAAGCATCGAGATAAGAAAGATTTGACCTTATCACTTACGGCAATGTTTGTTCTAAATATAAGTATGTCATCCAAATATAGACACAAGATCACTCCTTGACGCAACCATAACAGTAATATACAAATTTATCAACTTCATTCATAATAAAGCTAGTGGATGTCCAAATTTTATCAAACTTCTTGTGCCATTATTTAGGTGCTTATTTTAGGCCATTAAAATATTTCAATAATCTGCACACGTTGTTTTCCTGTCCAGAAATCATAAAACCATTTGGTTGATCCATATAGATTTCTTCCTCCAACTCTCCAGTAAGGAAAGATATGTTCAAATCCATTTGATGCAAATGTCGATCATAGGAAGATGCTAACGCAAGGAGCACTTTGATGGTAGTTAGTCTAGCGACAAGAGAACATGTATTAAAAAAATCTTCTCCCTCTTTCTAGGTGTAACCCTTAGCCACAAGTCTTGCCTTGTACTTTTCAATAGTACACTTAGGCCTTAGTTTATTTTTAAAGACCCATGTACATCCTATAGGTTTGCACCCAATAAGATGATCAGTGATCTCCCAAGTTCCATTGGCCATGATAGAGTCCATGTCACTACAGGCTGCCTCTTTCCAATACTCAACATCAGAAGATGTATAAGCCTCTTAAAGAGTCTTTGGCACATCATCCACGGGGTATACAACAAATTCATCACCAAAGGTTTTCTCAACCCTTTGTCTCTTGCTTTTATGAGGAGTTTCTATGACTAGATTGTTATTCTCCTCAAAGATATCACATATTGGTTCAGAAATGGTGAGAAGTTCAAAAGTTTGATTATTCTCACTTTCTATATTTTCAGTTTGAATATTCTCAGTTCGTGAAGTACTACATGCAGTTCTCATAAGAAAAATATCCTCAAAGATGAAGCATCTCTAGACTCTTAGCCCCATTTAATTGGGATGAATATGGTTGTGTAAATTTATAGATTATTCATTGCTCAGAATAGAATTAGGAGAACTTATGAGAGATGTACTCTCCTCTATGATCAAACCTCAGTCTTTTAATTTTCTTCTCTAGTTGGTTCTCAACATCGGCCTTATAAGTCTTAAAGTAATTTAAAGCTTCATCCTTAGTTTTTAGCAAATACGCATAACACTAGCATGTTGCATCATCAATAAATTTAAGTTAGAAAATATCATTTTCCTCCTTCTATCAATAATCCATTTATTTCACACAAATCTGAAAGAACAAGATCTAATGGTCTCAAATTCTTTTCATCCTCTAATCCTATAAAGGGTTTTTGAGGTTCTTTGCTTGCACACATAACTAGCACTTTGAACATTTGACAATTTTTATATTTTGGAATTAAATCTAATATGGACATTCTAGCAATACTACCAAAACTAATATGACAAAAATGAGAATGTCAAATATTAGCATCACATTTATTTAAACCAGATGCAACATTCAAATTATAATAAGACTCTAAAGTACATAGGCAGAACAAGCCTCTGCTCTCATAGCTTTTACCAACAAATTTCCTGAACTTAGACATTGTAACTTTATTTGACTCAAAGACTAGCTTATAACTATCCCTGCATAGGATAGAACCACTAATGAGGTTTTTGTTAATTGTAGGAGCATGTTGCATGTTCTTAAGTGGACAATCTTCCCTGAAGTAAGCTTCAGATCCACCATGCCAACACAAAAAACAGAAGCATACGACTCATTTCCCATTAGGATGGAGGAAGCCCTTGCTGCCTGGTTAGAAGAAAACAAGGAAATATCATAATATACGTGAATATTAGCACCAATATCAATCCACCAATCAGTGGATTGACATGCTGAAAAGACAACAGGAGAATTACCATACTATCGGACCTGAATTTTACCAATTCCAGAATCCTCTGTGATTCCACTACACCCTAGATCAGTACATAGTTCTCACAGATACATTACTGAATCATTTCATACATAGTGTGAACTATACCATTCATTAATATTACATATTAGAGTTCAAATATTTCACATCAGGTAGATTTTACATAAAGGGCCGATTAGCCAAATAGATACATTACAAAAATGAAAATGGAAGGGACAGCAAAAGGTGAGACCACACCTTGCCACAGGCAAGAGACTGGGGGTAAAATGATGCCTTACTACTCTCTAATAATTTAGATAATAGATGTGCACATAGTCATCAACAAAGTCTGCCTAACTAAGGTAAAAACTATCCTACAAGAGAACGTACTAATATCCATCGTCTTCTCCTCCACCAGCTCTTAGTGAGCAAGGATGAGCACAAATAACTGTGCTCTATGAGCCAACACACATAATGTAGTATTATAAATGCAAGGTTTATCAAGGATAGGCTCGGATTCTTTTACTTGCTAAAGGCATTAGTTAAAAGCGACCATAAGTAGGAAATTCCCTATGACTTAGCATTTTTAACTAAACTATGTTTTATTAAAGAGAGTAAAAGTATGCAATATTAATAGCAGTGCGGGTTCCATTCACCATATGCTAGTTTTTGATACTAGGGTTCTGTCCACCCACTATACTCACTGATTACATCCACCAAGGACAGTCCAAATTCGGGGTTATATCCACCTAACGAGTTTTAACCCCACCCACGAAGTTTTAGAAATATACACTAGCTTGAGTAAGTTGCCATACTCACCCATGATAGTGGGCATGACGGTTCAAACAGTTTTTATTCTATAGAGGTCATACACTTTACCCATAAGACATTATCGACTTGTTATGTTACACACATTTGCTTGGATATGTGAATCAAGAACATCACCACAAGACCTTTATAATGCATCGCCACAAGACCTTTATAAGGTTTTATCTTAGTGGGGTTAGTTCCACCCTCACCAACACCCCCCTCTTGCACCACACGACAGCTTAAATTCAACGACATGAACTGTGTCCACAGTGGCTTAAATCCAGTGACACAACCCGTGGATCACTCCAATGATGCAACCCATGCCGGTGAATGCAAATTAATTTGTCAGATCGTACCCATTACAGACTTATGATTGCATTATTTACATTGGAAAGTTATCACAAGATTCAGTCCTTAGTGTTTATCTAGGTGGTGCAACCACAAACCACATATTTTCATGCTACATCCGTACCAACACCTCTTACCATCTGTCCAGATATGTAAAGCAATTTTTACGGTTTTGAGAAACATAAAACTAAGTTATCTTAACATACCAGCCATTTTTCTCCAATGGCTGCCCAAAACCAGTTTTGTATTTTGAAAAGATGATGGGGGCAATTTAATGCCCTTGGAAATCTAAGGAAGACTAAGCATAGCGCTTAGATACAACTTATAGCTAGTATGGTTACCATTAGATTCCTAGGGTGATAAGGATTATGTGTTCAAATGCCCAAGGGGTGGGGTATAATAATATGATGATTGATAAGCATGTATCTATAACCTTAAGATGATCATAAAAGCATACGATTTGATAATTTAAACAAATATAACTTGCATAAAAATATAGATTCAACATGATTAAAGTATTGACTCACCTAGCTCACAATTGGTTGGTCTTGAATGTCTTAACTCAGCTTGAACTACGGGTCTTCCGTGTCCTCGTATTCTATTTGGATGATTGCAATGGAAAGCAAATAAATACATGAACAAACAACTAAATCGAAAAGAAAATCCAAATCAACTTCAAACTTGGTTGTTTTTATTGCCATACGAAAGATCTTGAATTTAGATCAATTTAGAAACAAGTTTCATTCAATTTGGAGTTAAAACGAGTGAGAACGGGCCTTCTAGAGTTTAAATCAGGATTAAATCCCACAATAAATAGAGGAGAGAGACTATCTCTCACTGACAAGTGGGATCCACTAATTTTAATTCTTTCCTAATTATTTCTCTACTGGAAAGCCACAAAGGCTGACAAGTGGGACCCTCTGGGATTTCTTTTATTTTTGAATTATTTTTCTAAAGGAGATGCTTAGAGACTAATAGGGGGCCTAACACTGTGCAGGATGTAGTAAAAAGGGGCCCGCATGTCTGTGACTCATAGGCTTTAAACTGAAATCAATTGATTTCATAAACAGGCTGTGCCCATATGTCATAGAGTAACTACTTAAACTAATGATAGAGAAAATACTAATTAATTACTATTTAATCTAATGATGGAGGAATAGCGACTCCTCAACAGCCGAACAGAGCGGCGCACTCCCAAGCTTGTCAGTGGTGGAGCAAGCGGTGATGTTCACCGGCAAAGGCAAAAACAGAATGTTGAATTTGGGCTCGCGGTGGCTGGCGGCAAGATAAGTGATAGCGGTGGCTCAGGTGTATGGTGCCACAGCAAACGACAGTGAGCTAGGGCAATTAAACGCATAGAGAGCATCTACGAGTCAGGGTGGACTTACTGGAGCTAACAGCTGGGCTTGGGGAGGCGTGTGGAGGTCCGATAATGTGAGCCTACAACAACGAGAAGGAGGATAGCGTGGGCAGCTCACCGGAGTAGAGGGGGAGGGAGGGCAATGTTGAGAATGTCTTCAGGGCGTTGTGGAGGTGCTTCGGGTGTGTGGAATTGGCCGATGGCATGCTAGAGCGAGGACAGCACTGGTGGTGGTGCAGTTGGCCAGAGCCAAAGGGGACGATGGCAATGGCAATTCCCGGCTTCAATTCGAGCTCAGCATGGCAACGAGGCAGGTGGAGTGGGTTGGTGAGGTGAGAAGAGGGAGCTTAGAGGCTCTTTATAGCCGAGGAGGGGGTAGTGGCTATTGGGCGTGCAACACAACACTATTGGCGCATAGAGGAAGGGGGCAGTGGCCGTTGGGCATGCAGCATGGCACTATTGGTGCATAGAGGAAGGCATGGTGGCTGAACATAATGTGGCTCGGCGTGCGACATGGCACTGGGCATGCATTGAAGGCGTGGGTGTGATGGAGACGCAATGGCCAAGTCGAAGAGGTGACGGGTGTAGCACGTACTGCAGCATAGGGATGGACGGCGCCAGCGGGAGGCGCGGGCTGGGGCACGCGGTAGGGAGAGAGGGGAGCCCGGGGGGTCTGGCAAAGCGCGAATGCAGCGAGGACACTGCGCATGAGGGCAGCGCGGCACCAGGTGGGAGTGGGCCAGGTTGGGCCAAGAGCCAATGGGCTAGTGGAGAAGGAGTTAGGCTCATTCCAAACCATGATTTTGATTTGGGATTTCAATTTGAATTGCAATCTGGTCTGAATTTGAATTGGTTCCAAATTAAGTTTTTATTTCAGGACTTTTGATCTAGCCAAACAAGAAAAACCGAAAAAGGAGAGCAACTCGGCAAATTTAATCAAGCAAAACTGAACTTCTGTCGAGGCCCGAATATACAAATCCATACTCTCCTGGGTATTCTATACTAGTCAAGGATCAAAATAGTGCACGTAGTGGAAACATAGATGAAATATTGACTATGATCACAGTTAACAAAGAAAAACTCAAATATTATTAATTGTTAGAGTTGCGACCTTATGGTCAAGCTAACAAATAATAGCTAGGAACGTTTTAACAAAAACTAGCAGTGGAAAATAACAACAAGCGTAGTGGTCATTCGACATGCCCGTAGGCAATTGACTAGGAAGCGAAGTCCTACTACGAGAAGTCATCGAAGAATTCTTCTTCAAGCACTTCTAGCTGATATGGCTCTTCTTTAGCAACTGAGCAGATATGGATATAGCTGTGAGTACAAAGAGTACTCAGCAAGTTATTTGTAACAAGATGCAATATATAATGATGTAAGGTTTACCAAATGATGGCTAAGTGGTTATTTTGTAGATAGCAATAATTTAAAGTAAATACAATAAATAGATTGAAAGTGAAATTAGAAAACAAGTAATAAGTAATTAAGTCAAAGGAATTGAATGAACCATAAGTGAATTGACCATCCACCCAATGAACCACCTATGAACTAACCATTTATGTAATAAACTACTAGTGAACTAACAATTCACTTCCCAAACTTAACCCAACCTAGTTTTATGAAATCTCTACCCCTCAGATGAAATCACCAAACATTGTCTATAACTGAGGACATGACTATTCCAATACTTTTATACTTTATAGAAGTTGTATAACTTTACCCACAAGACATGATGATCTCATATTGCTACGTGACTAGCACTCTACCTTTGGTGTGCGTGGATAAATCATGACAAGGCTTTTACAATGTTCAACATCAACCCAATTCTGCTCGCTGAGGTTTTGCTACCGAGTAGACAAATTACCTAGTTAGAGAGCCCTCTCTTGTGCCCTGTAGAAATGTCTAACTGACACCTACTTTCATCTCAATGGTGTAACCAAAATTGAAATATCACAAATTAATTAGCCAGGTCTATCCCACACTGGTCATGTGGTTGTACGATAAGGCTCAAAATAATGGCGTACAAAGTTAAGGTGAGATATCCACATCCCAAAAGTGCTGACCACACTTCCCCCTTTACCGCATGATTACTCGCCTAAGTAAAAACCAAATTTTATAACCAACACCAATGACACTACCCATGTGATGGTACTCAAATTTAATAATTGTGGCTGACCACCATGATTAAATATCTCATTAAGTCAAAAATAATTAATTAATTAACATGTGATGATGAGCCTAATGACCTACAAGCATGACTAAGCGTATTAAACGTACAACCCAAATGGATACTAGTATTACATTACTATATAATTATACATCCCATGGTGACAATGGAATCATGATATTCAAATTATCAAGTGAGGAATTAATTAAATTGGGTAGCAACTACCAGGCACAAAGGTTTGTATTAAATTAGCATTTCATAATAATTTAAAATAAAATAATAAATAAATAGAATAAAAATAATAGGTTGAATATGATCAAAGCTCACAAGTTGCCATGGTCTTGCTCAGTTACCACTTCTTGGTCTTCAGGTCCTACTTCTACTCTTTCAAAGACATTATCTAACGAGAGAGAAAGCGAACAAAACACAAATAAAATCAAAATAAAAACCAAAAACTATAAAACCAGAACCAAAAGATAGAACACAATTTTATATGAATTTAGGAAGAAGAATCGGGTTAGTCAAAGTTCAGATGGAGGAGAATGGGCTCTCGGAAGATTTGCCAAAAAACTAATTCCTGGAAATTTTGAGAGAAAGGAGAATATTCTCTGGAATATTATCTTTGGAATTAATTTAATAAAAGATTTGAGATTGACATGTGGGCCCCTTAGTCCGTGGACTAAGCCCACAAAGGCTAGGAGATGTCTACGATGCATCGGGTCTATTTAATAGTGATATGACCTATGGGACCCACATGTCATAGACATGGTGCACGATGAACCGAGTCCATGAAAGACTAGTTTTAGGGTTTGCGTGACGTGGCGGCTAGGGCTGACGTGGCAGTGAAGTGGCCGACACGTGGATGACATGTGGGCAAAAGATGATGACATGGCAGTTGACGTGGCATGCTGATGTGCGGACTGAAGAGTGCACCGAGTTGGCTAAAAGGGCTGAGGTGGCTTGAACATTGCAGTCACTTGGGTAATTGCACTAATGTGGTGTCTACGCGGATACTGATGTGGCCGACTATGACACCAAGGCAAATTCCGGCCATACTCCAGTGAACTCCCGACATGGCGAACAACGATGGTTTCATGAGTGTGCTGTGGCACAAAAGGAGGAGGTGAGGGTGAACGCAACCTATGGCAAGCAAAGACAGAAGGTCAATGGTGGTGGTCCATCGATGAGCTCAAGTAGCAGCACAACCCACTCGTCGGTGAAGGAGACTATGTGATGTCTTGCTAGAGAAATAGAATAGAGGGCGAGGGAGAGATCAAAGAGGGGATCCTAATGGAGGTGATAGAGAGGATGGGGCTTCCCGACGGAGGAGATCGACCAAGACGAAGTCGACGACAGCTGCTTAGCTTTGAACTCTCAATCCGGTGGTCGGCGATGAAATTGAAGATGGCGCCTTAGGGCTTAGGAAGAGGGTAGCTCGGTGTTCATTTTGGGAGAATTGTGCTTCATTAAATAGCATGGCCAAGGAGGTCTCTGAGGAGGATATGGTAGTAGATGACGATCGGGAGGAAGATGTGGTTAAGACATGTGGCGGGCGCGGGTGGCTGGATGCATGACAGGTGGACGGTAGGCCCGGCTGGAGGGAATGAGCCTTACGCGATTTGGGCCAGGCCGCGCGAAGAGCTAGGCTTGAAGGAGGATGGGCTAGGGAAGAAAGTGGATCGGGCCCAAAGGATTTTTATGGGGTTTCTAATTTTAAAAAACATATTAAATAAAATAAGCTCTAGAAAATAGCAAATAAACTCTAAAAAATCTGAGAAAATACAGAAAAAAAATTTCAACATAAGGAGCCCAACAAAAACTAGTTTTAGTTCAATTGATATTTACTTTTATTCATATTAAATATTTTAAATCTCTCAAATTCAAATTAAGCTTTAGTTAATTCTAGAAAAATCCAAATAGTTATTTTTATTTTAAAAGCTTAAAAAAGGCTTTAAAAATTAGAATATTACAAACCTCCCCCTTAAAGAGAATCTTGACCCCGAGATTCAGGCTTACTAAAGGAATAGTTTACTAGATGCGATGTGAAGATGACGTTGTTCAGGCTTCATCTTGCAACACTTTGAGACATCTTGCTACCTTGACCTAACGGTTCTCCATGACTTGCTCCTTGGGAAAAAGTCTTGGTATGGGTACTTCCAAGGTTGAACGGAATAGGTGTGATTGCTTGACGCTTCTATGAACGCTTGCGAGTGAAATGGCCTGGCTCTTGGCACTTGAAACAAGTAGATGAAGCTATAGGGGTTGCGTTCTTCTAAGGCTGGTCGCTGACATTAATAGGGCATGGTCCTAAAATATCCTGACAAGGCATTGGAGCTGGAGTCCTGAAATCTACCTGCTGAGGTACATAGGCTTGCTAGTACATGTTGAATCTGGCTCTTTGTAACTGTTGCAAATGTGCTCCTTGTTGATTCATCTTGCGAGATTATTCCATCTCATGGTGAGACTCTTCAATAAGTATGGCCTTATCCACCATATTTTGAAAACTAACATAATCATTACCCACAACTTGAACTTTCAATCTGGGGTTAAGTCCTCTCTTGAATTGCTTTTGATGTGCATCATCTATGGCAACGTGATCCAGAGCATGACAGGCTAACTGAACAAACTTGTTGAGATATTCACTCACTAACATGTTCCCATGCTGAAGCTCACAGAACTCTTCCTTATTTATTTCAATCACTCCATCTAGGATATGGGCATGGTGAAAGGCTACTGTGAGCTCTACCCAAGTAATATTGTCCCGATCCTTGTGAGCGGCACAATAGTTCTCCCACCATTCTGCTACAGCACCTTTAAGCTGGTGAGCAGTGTAGAAAACTTTTTCTCGATCCATGCACTGAGCAGGATTCAACATCTTCTCCACAAAACGAATCCAATCATCGGCTTCCAAAGGCTCATATGAACTAGAATAAGTAGGCGGTCTAGTCCTCATAAATTTTGCAAATCTAGATGGCTGATGAGCTGGCTGAGCAACAACGGTTGTCTGATGCTGCTGATTCATCATATTGGTCATATTCTGCATCATCATGTTTATGAGTTGAGTCTAGGCTACCATGAACTGACTCAAGGTTGGATGCAATCTTGTTGGAGATGGCTGCTGACCCTGAGCTAAAGGATTAATGCCGCTGCTACCAGGATCTGAGTGCCTTTGACTGCGGCTAGCTGAATTATGAGTACCATCTTTTGATAGTTCTGGATAGTGTTGACTTTAATAGATTGTTGATTCCACATGTCTACAAAAAAAAGAAGGAATAGCAAAGATAAGCGGTAAACTCGTCTAAGGGGATACTCTAATGGCAATGTTAAACTAAAACACCCACTTAGCTGAAAAGGCTAACAAAAGAAGCAATAAACTCCACAAATAAATTTCCCATGGTGACAATAGAATTATGACATTCAAATTATCAAGTGAGGAATTAATCAAATTGGACCATAAGTACCAGATACAAAGCTTTGTATTAAATTGGAAATGCATGATAATTTAAAATAAAATAATAAATAAATATATTTAAAAACAATATGTTTAGCATGATCAAAAGTTATGACTTGCTTTGGCATTGCTCAATTACTACTTCTTGGTCTTCAGGTCCTGCTTCTGCTTCTTTGAAGACGTTATCTAACAAGAGAGGAAGTAAACGAAACATAAATAAAATCAAAATAAAAACCAAAAACTATAAAACTAGAAGAAAAATATAGAGCTCAATTTTATATGAATTTAGGAAGAAGAATCTAGTCAATCGTAGTTCGGACAGAGGAGAACGGCTCCCGAAAGATTTGCTGGAAAACTAATTCTTGGAAATTGAGAGAGAAAGGAGATTTAATTTAATAAAGTTTAGAGACTAACATGTTGGCCCCTTGGTCCATGGACCATGTCCACGAAGGCTAGGAGATGTTTACAGTGCATCGGGTCTATCAAATAGTGATATGACCTATGGGACCAACATGTCATAGACGTGGTGCATGGTAAACCACGTCCACAGAAGACTAAGCTTAGGGTTTGGGTGACATGGCGACTAAGGTTGACGTGGCAGTGAGGTGGGCAAAAGAAGATGACATGGCAGGTGACATGGCATGCTGACGTGGTCGGCCTGCACTGATGTGGCATCCAAGTGGATGCTGGCGTGGTTGACTACAACACCGAGACGAATTATGGCCATGCTTTGGTGAACTCCCAGCATGGTGGATGACTGCGGTTTTGTGAGTGTGTTGTTGCGCAAAAGGAGGACCGCCGCCGTCGACCTTCTGTCTTTGCTCTCCGTCGTATGCAATTTGGGCTAGGCCGTGTGAAGAGCTGGGCTAGAAGGAGGATGGGCCGGGAAACAAACTAGATTGGGCCCAAGGGATTTTCAGGGTTTTCTAATTTCAGAAAATATATTAAATCAAATGAGCTCTAAAAAATAGAAAATACAGAAACATTTTTTGAACCATAAGGAACCCAACAAAAACAGATTTTAATTTAATTGACATTTACTTTATTCATATTAAATCTTTTAAATCTCTAAAAATTCAAATGGAGCTTTAATTAATTTTAAAAATACCCAAATGGTTATTTTTATTTTAAAAGCTTCAAAAAGCTCTAAAAATTAGGATATTACAACTTCCCAAAATGGGATGCTACACATACCCTCCTGAAATCGAGGCCTCGTCTATGATCACGTTGACAACCTTCCTCTTTAGCTGTTCACCATCTTTGCTCTTGTGAAAGTGACAGTCCTTCGCCATACAATCATCCTTTTCACACACAAAGTAGGTGATGTCACTCAAATCTTTTTTCTCAATTTTCTTCTTCTTAAACCTAGTTGTCTTATTTGGTTTGTTGAATTTGTACTTTTTTTCGGCTATCTTTTTATTTACGACATTGGTATTATTCTGAACAGAAGTGGTGTTTGCATCTTTTGCTCTAGTCTTTTCTTCCACATCGAGGGCACCAATCAGATCCTCATCAGAAATATCTTCCCTCTTGTGCTTCAAGCTAGTGGCAAAATATTGCCAACTAGTAGGAAATTTGGCAACAATATCCACAGCCACAAACTTAGGAGGCAGTACACACCACAAATGTGCAATCTCACCAACCAGTAGCTGAAGGTCATGGGTTTGTCCAACTATTGACTTAGCCTCCTCCATTCTAATATTGAAGAATTGCTCACATATATACAGCCAGCGACCAGCCTCTGCCTCTGCATATTTATGCTCTCGTGCATCTCACAACTCTATGGCAGGCTTGTAGTCCATATACACATCGTAGAGCTAATTTGTTATAATGATCAGAATGCAGCTAAGAGCAGTGTTGTTCGCATTATCGAACTACATGTGATGTTTAATCATAAATGGATACTGTGGGTGGACAATCCACCATAGTCCCAAAAACATGCGCCAAAACTTAGTATAGTCTGCTATCTATGAAAGTTCTGACCAGAAAACCTCTCAGGTTTTATAGCATCAGAACCATTAGCCATTGTTGTATTGTAACAAAGTTCAGAATAAGGTTTCTAGAATGTTGGAGATGTGGGTAATATTTTAATTCTAGATTTTACTAGGGGCAAATATCGCAAATAACTATTGATGCATAAATCAATACTAATAGCATAAATTAGTACTAATAGTAGATAACTCATTGTACTTCAAAATATATGCAAAAACAAAATTTATGTAAGTCGGCCGATCACACAAATGACTTACAGTTGGGTCTGATGAAGAACAAAAGCAACGCAGACTCGATGCAGTGCAAACATAGATGAAGCAGTGAAGGAGCGGTCGTGCAGATGTGTGTTGACTAGACCTTATTTTCGCCCCCCATGCAGGTCTTCACGATAGCAACGGCTCGGAGATAATGCTCCCCTTCTTCATGGTGCACGCTGAGAAGAAGAGTCGATGAAATTCAGATGGCGCAATCAATAACACAGGTTTGAAGGAGGAAGAAAAAGAAATAGAGGAGGCAGTATGCTTGACCCTATGCTCTGGACATCTCTAGGCATATATATAGATGTAGACTATGAACTGACGTGATTAATCAGTCATTTACCCATCGATAACTTATACATTTAGCCATTCATTTACCCACTGGTAATTGCCTATCACCAACACCCAGTAAAGCTTCAAATTCAAACATTTGAATCTCATTCAAATAGAGAAAGAGATGCATGCTTTAGTGAAAATAAGATGGACTTGGTCTATCCAGTGACGCATCGTGTTACGGCATGATCACAAGTCACAAGTTACGCAATTTTTCTCACGAAAATACGTGAATACGTGCATGCGTGTGTAGTTAGCCAAATCCCTATTCATGTTATCCCATCCATATGTCATATACTTCAAGGAGTGGCAAGGACTCCACCTTATAAATTGGTCTCCTCTACTTTGTCTTAACAATATGGTACTAAGATATGCATGCTTTAGAATTATAGAAAATATGCCTCACTCATATGATTCTATTTCTAACAAATATGTCTTAGTAACCTGTACTTTTGATGCGGTTTGCATAAAATTTTTGAAATTGTGCCTCACTCATATGGACCTATTTGTCTTGTTTTGTTGTGGTTTCACCGATAATCAAACTTTTAGAGAATTTTGGCCCAAAATTTTTAAATCAAAAATTGAATTAAAAAATCAACCAAAAATCAGAAAATATCGGAGTTTTTTGGCCAAAAAATTCAAAGCAAATCAGTGTGAATTCAAATTGGACCAAAATATTTGAGACTGATTTGTACTTTAAGCAGGGTACCGTCAAAAGGGGAGCATATAATAGTGGTGTTGAAGTGGCGTAGTAATTGGTTTGCTTTGAATTCACACTGGTTTGCCGGAAAATCAGTGTGAGATCGCCCTAGTGCTTACTGTACTTCCGTTCAAAAAAAGGGGCGCATATATAATAGTGGTGTAGTAAGTGGGGGAATGACAACGTGCTGGTTTTTTTCTCTCATCATGGCAAAGAATTCCACGAATCAGACCTGGCACCGAGGCAACAATCTATTCGGTTATTTAGATTAGTCCTGCTATAGAAGACTAGAATAGTCAAGTCATCAGATGAGTAAATTTTCCATCTAGAAATGGATCGAACGACGACGGAGTACCCGGTCTTTATTCTAAGAACTCGAATTTTCCGGCAATTTTAGACAAACAAGAGACTAAGGAGGAGTAAACGCTGGGGAGACCAGGTTATAATGATAAACGCGACAAGTTAGCGACAGGAACTAAACAAAAAGAAAAATGTTTAGGAAAATTAAGCGCCACAGGACAAACCATACGCAACAATATCCTACGACCTAAGCACGCTATCGACGTCGATCGTACAAAGTACAGAGGAAAACACTTGTGGAGGTAGGCTTCGGACCGCGGGATCGAGCGATTAGGCGTGTCGATGTCTCTCTCCTAACGAAATGCAATTAGTGATGATAGACTTCTTTTCATTAAAATATTAATACTCATATCTTTTTTTGCGAGGAATTAATCCTCAGATCTTAAGTACCTACGAGTTCGTAAAGAATTTTGGTTGAAAAGTTAGAAGTTGTTGTATGTTGGGAGGTCGTATTGCTGCGATTAAGTATAAACATATGAATAATATGAAGAAGAATAAGACGTAATCTCGATGCCTCCTCTCAACTTTATTGATTGGAGTTTCTACATATGCAAAATCAGGGTCTCTTCTTTTCAACTTATAAAAGTTATTTTTCGGTTTTTCTATAGAAACTAGCTTTGAAATTGAGTGTTTTTTTAAGATGGAGTCTATAAGTTGATTATAGTACACACTGTAACAACTTCATTTATATTGGTCAAAATCTTACGCGATCTTACTCTATACTCTCTCTCATGAATAACCCAAAAGACATAAACCGCAGCTATAAGCTGAAGCAAAAAAAACATGCCCTCAGCCCAGAGGGGAGGTGAGATAGCCGAATAACTATCCATATGGGACTAAGCTATTCTTATTATGGAACATGGGCCTCAACGGCCTTATGGGCCTGGTTTAGGTAATGTGCGTATATAATCATGCTCTTCGAAAATGGGTTGATATACAACACTTTTGCTTGGACACTTTGCTGACGTCATACTCATGCCTCATTAAAAATTTATTCCAAAAACCTAGTAGGAAAAATGGCAAAAAAAAGAGTATATAGCTCACATTCGTGTAATTGTACATGCTGCCTCATTAAATACCTTTGATTGAGAAAAACTAGTGGAATAAAACTCAATTAAGGGGAAAAAAGTACAACATCTTTTCACCCCACTGATGAATATGAGGATTATATATCTCCCTATGAATACAATAATTCTTTGTGTCTTCTTATGCCAATGCCATGACCATGCTTTGCAAAGGTAGAAGCTGGCAATACCTTTGTAAACAAATCAATAAGATTTTCATTTGTTTGTATTTTATTTATTTCTATATTGCCCTTCTCCTATTGTTCATGGGATAGAAATATTTAGGGAGTATATGCTTTGTCACATGAGTTTTGACATAGCTATTTTTCATCTATGCAACACAAAAACATTATCCTCATAGAGGATTATGGGAGTCTTATCCACCTCTACACACAAAACTCTTGGATATGATAAATCAATCTTCTAAGCCATATACACCCTTGAGTTGTCTCATAAACTGCAATTATTCCTGAATAATTAGTCAATGTAGTAGCACGCGACCATTTTACAGAACTCTAAGAGGTAGTTGTTCTTCTGCTTATAAATACATATTTAGTCTATGATGTAGCATTATAGGGATTAGATAAATTATTAGCATCTGAGTAACCTTTTAACTTTATATCTTGACCCTTGGGATAATGGAGTCCAAGGTCAATTGTATCTTAAAGGTACCTAACAATTCTTTTAATTCCTGTCCAGTGCTCTTAGTAGGCTGGGAAACAATTTCTTACCAAATAATTTAATGCAAAAGCAATATCAGGTCTAGTATAATTGGCAAGATATAATAAGGCTCCAATAGTACTTAATTATGGAGTTTTTGGTCCTAATACACCCTTATTATCTTGTGTAAGTTCATATGGATCTTATCCACTTCCAATAACCTATCTACCAAAGGTGTACTCAATGGATGAGATTTATCATAATAACAATCTCTTGGTGCTTTAGTGCATAAATATGTCACCATCCAGACGTTCAATCTACAACCCGAGAAAAAATTTGGCTCTACCCAAATATTTCATCTAAAATTCCATCTTTAAGTATGAGCTTGCTTCAAGAATATCTTCCGTGGTTCCGATGATGATCAAATCATCAACATATATAGATACAATACAAAATCCACTCATGGATATCTTTATGAATACACACGGACATACATCCTTGTTTGTGTATCCCTTTAGAAAAAGGAATTCTCTCAATCGGTTGTACTACATACGATCAAACTGTTACAATTTAACACTATATATGTTGCGTTTTTATTATTGATCGTACTAGGGACCTTCCCTTCTTCTTGAATCTTTATGTAGATTTCAAAACAAAATGACCCATATAAATATGTAATCACAGCATCCATAAGTTGCATATTCAAATTCATACTTGCTATCATAGATACCAAGTAACGAAACATTGTGCCATTCATAACAGGAGAATAAATTTCATCAAAATCGGTGCTAGGTCTCTGCGTGAAACCTTGTGCTACTAATCTCATTTTATATCTCATCACTTCATTACGTTTATTCCATTTTCTCATGAACACACATTTGTGTCCAACTGGAATGACATCTTGAGGTGTCTTGACCACATGTCCAAAGACTTTCCTCTCATTTAGCAAGTTTAGCTCGTTTGTGATTTCTTCCTTCTATTTATCACATCATGATGATTCTAACAACCAAAGATCTTTGGTTTTGGATCCAAATTTTTAATATGGAAAGCAATCCAAAGAGCAAAGTAGCCACTATTAGCACATACTTGCTTATAAAAGATTTCTCCTATTTTTACATAATTTATGGAAAACTCTTTATCCAATTCGATTGGTACTTTATTTAGATCAAACAACTCTCCACTATTTCCCAAAATGGTAGAGTCTGATCATTCCATTGCACTAGTATCAGCAAGTGCACTCTCCTCTGTACTAGGCATATCGTCCCTTGGACGATCTTCATCCATGGGATGAATCTCATTCACATTTTGTTCATGGAGTCTCTCTGCTTGTTCAATTCATTTGTTTTGCGGACGTCTCCATGGTATGAGATCTTTAGAACCATGTTGTCTCCCTTTCTTCTTGTGTAGTGAGGTGGAGTTAGGAGTAGAACCCAAAACCCAGGATTATTCTACCTGTAGAACCCAAAACCCAGGATTATTCTACCCTTTTAGGTGCATTTACCATTGGTATAAACGACTTTGTACACCCTTATGATTCGTGAATGAATCTGACAGTTTATTTGCAAGATTTTGCAAATCTATTATCCTCTAAATCTCTTGTTAAGATTCTTTAGTGTGTGGATCCACATTATAAAGACTACTATCATGCCATGATAGTTCCCATCATTCCAAAATAGGGTTATTTTCTCCTTCTAATGTTGGAAATAGTCCTTCATTAAATACATAATCAACGTATCTTGCTTTTGAAAGAGCCACTGTCATGGGGATCTAAATATTTTATTATAGACAAGAGATACAAATCCTGCGTAACGTTTCTATAAAGTTTTATTATAGATGGAATAGAGTTTCTAGCAAAATTGATATTTTTTGAATAACAAGGTTTAGATGCTATCCTAGGGATGGACTGACTGTCCAAGTATAAGGGACAAATAGATTGTGCTAGCTAATCGATTGCCCTCGTCAGTGAAGATGGGAATTGCACATAGGTTGTTCCCAACAAGTTGAGCCTTCTCTGCCCATTCTTAATTGTCTTCTAAGGGTAGAAATAAGCCAAGTACTAGTGGTATATGAGTATCCCGATGTGTTTCTAGGCGAATTGCCTCGAATTCCACCAGATAAGGACATGGAATTCGTGATCGAGTTGCCGCCTAGAACTACATCGATATCGAAAGGACCATATAGAATGCATGTGGATGAGTTAGCCGAATTGAAGAAGCAACTTAAGGAGAAGCAAGCCAAGGATTTATTAGGCTAAGTTCGTCACTGTGGGGATCACCGATGATGTTTGTTAAGAAAAATGATGGCACCTTAAGGATGTGTGTGATTACCGGTCTTTAAATGAAATGATTATCAAGAACAAATATCCATTACCAAAGATTGATGATTTGTTTAACCAAAAGGGTGGAGCCCGTGTAGCATCCAAGATTGACCTGAGAATATGATACTTTCAACTTAAGATAAGACCATAGGACATCCCGAAGACAACATTCATCACTCATTATGGATTGTATTAGTACACCATCATGTCCTTTGGATTGACCAATGCTCCTACCTACTTCATGAACCTTATGAATAAAGTGTGTATGGAGTATTTGGACATATTTGTGGTGGTTTTTAGTGATGATATCCTCATATACAAGGATTGAAGAAGAGCATAAGTATGGTGCTAGAAAAGCTCCGAGAGCATAGGTTGTATGCAAATTTTAGTAAGTGCGAGTTTAGTTGAAAGAGGTTGCATTTTTTAGCAAGGTTAAGTGCGAGTTTGGTTAAAAGTGGTTGCATTTTTGGGTGTGCAATAGGAACTAAGAAGTGCATGGAGCTTACTAGAGGGGCTAAAGTTGGCAAAGGGAGGACAGTAGTGGCCAGTGGTGAACAACGGTGGTAGCGAAAATAGGGCAAACAACGGCATGGATACTTGGCAAAGGGCAGCTAGAATGGGGCCATTCATTAGACTAATGGGAGAACAAAGATGGTGAAAATGTGGTTGGCGGTGGTAAGGGCTCACCGCAGTGGTGGCAACGGTGAGGGCGGTGGTGGCAGTCGGAGATGAGGAAAATGATGTGGCATCGGTGCTACACTGCATGGAGCACTAAATTAGTTTGGGGGTTATGCTATGTAGTGGATGTGGCTCAATATGATGTTGTTGGCATGGTGAATACTCATCAGATGGAGCAGGAACATTGGTGACGGTGGTGGGGCACGTCCATCTGCGCCGAGAACGACACTCCTATTTTGGCGAACAGAGAACACCATAAGGGGAGCTACCAAGGGGAAAGTAGTGAGACAAGATTCTACCAGCAATGGCAGTTCGACGGGGGTTATTTATAGGTGAGGGAGAAGATGGTTGTGTTGGATTCTGATTGCTCACGTCTCTCTATAGGAAAAAGAGAGAATAATCCGCAACCCTGATGTTTTAATCCTAGGCCCGTGCGTTGGTGAGAGAGAGGTGAGGCTGGAGGTGTAATAGGCAAAATACACAAACCGAATAGTGAAGACAATTCTTTTGGAAACGGCTCGATGGTGCTTGGCAATGGGCAGGGGTTTGGGCTGGATTTGTGAACAGCAACAACTGGAGATAGTTTTCGACATAGGAAGTGTTTGAAGTTTTAATTTGATTTTTGATTTCAAGAAATTCTAGAAATTATTTTTCAGCTCATAAAATATCAAATAAATAGTACAGATCTCATAAAATTTCAGAGGGGCACTTTAGAATATTCTAAACTAAAATAAAATATTTTGAAACTTTGATAATGTTTTAACAACTCATGATAATTGTTTTTGGTCTCAAAAAATTAAGAAAGGCATTTCAAAATTCTAGAAAATTCACAAATTGGATCAAAATTTCATATATGACTAAAATAAATATTTTTAGCCTAAACAATAAAAATGAGGTTGTTACAGCGTAGCAGGAATTCAAGTAGATGGATCAATGCTAGACACATGATTTTGCTACTTCACCAAGGTTGTTAGCCCAAAACATAGATGGATCATCCATTGAGACCAAAGATAGCACAATCATGTGACATTGTCAGTAGTTCAGTATGCTAATCCGAAATTTGGCTCGTGCGGTCGTGCCAAGCCAAGGAGCTCCTCGACCACCTCGAGATCGCCCTCACCAACAAACCCATCTTACTTTGCAACCATCTTTAGCTAATACTTCACTACTGTTTCATGGCAACAACCTCAGTTGTTGGTGGTGTTGTATCTCTATGAAGTAATTAGAAATTTATAATGCTCAGGATGTTACCAAAGGCTTAGTGGTAGAGCAACTCTTGTCGGGAATGCAAAAGCATGAGACAAACCAAACATTTGCAAAATTTTGAATTTTCATGAATTTTAGCTGAATTCAAATTCAGCTAGTGAAATTGATGAAGAATATACAGTTGTTGCAAATGACCATGCAGGTGATGAGATTGACACTAGTGATGAACAAGAAGAACACTTGAGTGGTAAAACTTCAAACAAGTACATGAGCCTTATAGTGAAGCGTGTTCTTAGTGCACAAATGGAGAGTTCTAAACAAGACCAACAACACAATTTATTTCAAACCAAGTTCGTCATCAAGGAATGTTCATATTGTGTCATCATCAATGCAGAAAGTTGCAACAACTTGGTTAGCTTGGAGATGATTGAGAAGCTTGGCTTGACCATAAGTCTTCACCCACATCCTTACTATATCCAATAGTTCAACTCATGTGGTAAGTTGAAGGTAATCAAAATTGTGACAGTATAATTTTTGCTTGGTTCATATCATGATTATATTGATTATGATGTTGTGCCTATGCAAGCATACTCCTTACTTTTAGGTAGATCATGATAGTTTGATAAGGATTCCGTTCATCATGGTAAAACTAATCAATATACTCTCAATCATAAGGGCAAGGAAATTATTTTACACCTAATATCTCCTGAAGCCATTATTAAAGATGAAATTGAATGATCTGAATGTGAGAAATAAGAATGCTAAAAAGTGATAATTAGATACTAGCTAAAGAATGCTTTCTACCTAAAAAAGGAAGCAAAAGAATCAAATGCTAGAAAGAATGAAATTAGATTGAAATGTGCAATCTATTAGGTACTAAATCTAATTTCAATGACTTGGAAGTAGAAAATTTTGTTTGCTATGCCTTACTTTGCAAAGATACATTGTTTTCACAATCGTATTTATTATTCTTATTGGAAGATCGGGCCAAATCCCCTCATCACTATAGTCTCGCTCATGCCATGTGACATATGTTTCATGAACTAACAAAGACTTTGCCTTTTAAATTGTTCTCTCCCCACTTTCACAAGAAAAGTAGTACTAAACTGTACAATGCTTTAGAATTCAGAAATAAATATAGGGGTCCAACAGACCCGCCCTAATCCCTACCGAGCCTCATAAGGATCCCTCTGGATATTAAAAGTATGGTTTAAGCATAATTTTTTTACTTGTTAATATGACTTTAGTTATTAATTTGTAAATACTTATGTATATTTGTTTTGCATATATAGCTTCATGTTGTGGCTACAGACCAAATAGTAAACAGGGGGACTAGTAGGATGAGTGTAAAAATGAACCGTGTCTCTATTTCTTTCCCAAGGCTATATATACATGGCCTTAAAGCCTGATTACAACGATACCACCTACAGTGGCCTAGTATGCTAGGGATGTAAGTGTCCTTTTACATGTTTATTGGGCCTCTTGGCCTAGAGGCTAAACAGGTGTAGGTGGAGGCCACTCCTATAACAGTAATCTCTCATGGTAAAGGGCTTCACCACCTATAGGCCAAAACCATGTTGCCAGGCCTTTTATCCCCCTCTATCCCTTCGGCCTATTCGATAGTTGGCCCGTAGGCCATATCTTGGTGCCAGCGGCTGGTTGGGCCTAGGGGCATCTCTTCCCCCAACACGTGGCGGTTGGCATCCCTTTAGCACTCAAGACATGCTCGAAAAGCCATGCTCCTTAAATGAGCACGTCCTTCTTAACACAGTCTATCATCGCTCGTTCTTCTTCACCGCCATGCTGCTATGTGCTTTTGCTTCCACCACACCGTCTAGCCACTCCTGTAGTCCTCCATGTACTACATTCTTTGCCACCGCCAAGCGCACCTACCGCTACCGCTCCACCACCAAGCATGCCTATCGCCGTTGCTCCGCCTTCTCTCAAGTGTTGAGGATGGTTCATGCTGGCAATCACCGCTCCCGTCACAATGTTGCAGTCAGTGCATGTAGCTGTAGTGGTTCATCCACTGTTGCAGTTCATCAGTTGCGGCAGTTGACTATGAGCTGGTCGAGCAAGTGCTGGAGCGTGGCGGAGAAGGTGAACGGCATCAGCATGAACATGTTGGGGCCGACTATGGCAATGGAGGAGCTGGTTTACTCGCTGGTGCGGGATGGAAAAATCTCAAAGCGCAAGGCGATTTGCTTGCCTACCATCGATGGGACAGACCCCCCAACCAATGGAGTTAGAGACCATCGTATTCGCCATGTATTTCAACGCTGGGATCCAGATCCCTATCGCCGCCTTCATTGGTAAAGTCCTTCAACTATATGAGCTAGAGCTTGCATAGTTGATGCCAAATGCCATCTCTTAGTTGGCCATCTATAGCTGGGCCTCATGAGCGAAGATGGTGTGGTTGAACCCAGTGCTCTTCATCTTCCTCCACGATGCCTGGTACCAGCTAAAGAAACTCAGCAAGGGTTAGTACTCCAACTTGGGCAGCATTAACTTCGTACTCCGCTACGGGTGCACGAAGCTGTTCCTGGCAAACTTTACGAGGATGAAGTAGGAATCGAACTGGATGCGATGGTGGTTCTACCACCGAACGGAGGCTGGCAGAGTCTTTAGTAGATGGGCCATCTGATAGACTTCAACATGTCTCTATCCGTAATCCTCAATTGCGAGGACAAGCATCATGCATGAAGGCTTTTTGGGGTGGCTATCTAGTTCAACATGCGGGACCTCGCAGAGACTACGCATGTTTGGCGTGTCACCGGGCTTTGTCTGCGTGGCACATGCAACCTAGTCCTGCTCACGACGACCACCTCTTCCCTAGTGTTGCCTCGCTTATGAAGCCCACTGGGATGGGTAAGAGCCTTGCCTTAAATGCCATGACTATTATGTTTGCTGTTGTGCGCTAATTTGTTGATAACTAGTGTGACTGCTTGTTGCAGTGCTTTCTCTCAACGAGGCAGAGCGTGCCACCGCTGTGTCCCTTAGTCTGTACATAGCGAAGGAGCACAGTTTGCGGGCGTCAATGACATCCAGCTGCGGCTAGGTAAACCAAGTATGTAAAGTCCTTAGCATCCCCATGCCGAAAAATCCTGCGCCCAACAGCAGTTGCTCACGCGCATGTGAAGGTGACTATCCGGAAGTGTCCCCCTCGCGTTGAGGTGGTCGTTCTCCGATTGCCACCTAGCCCCTGTCCTCAACACCCCTCCTCCAGAGGAGCCAGGTGGTCAAGACAAGGAGGTCACTGCAATCAGCGAGTCAGAGTCTGCAAATTATGTAAACTCTGACCTTGAGGTTGAGGATGAATAGCCTTTAGGTGGCACTAAAGCTCCTACCAAAGTGAGCCCACGGAGACCATGGATCATGGTGTGGGTGAGGTGGGCAACTCCGAGGTCACTCCAGAAAATGAGGGTGTGGTCGTCCCCGAGGTTGTCCCTATGTCATCGCAGGCTCGCGAGTTGTCTTTACTGACCCGAGCTGCGAAGCGCTCTCGAGTATCCTCTCCCCCACTGGCCATGGGTGTGGGCTTCCAGCTGGCTATGATGGCAAGCATCAAGGATTTCAGCTTCGATTCTGGCACTACCCCTCCTACGATGGGTTCTACCGCAAGCGCTGGCAACGTTGCACCTGCGAGTCCAACCATGGGCTCTACGGGGGCTACTACATCATGGTCGGCCTCTCTGAGTCAAGATCTAGGTACAAACAACTTGTTCTCCTCTTGGGATTTCGTGAAGCTCTCTCTGATCTACTCCCTCACAATTCCGCCATCATCAACGGGCCCTTGTTCTCTGGGCACGCGTAGGGCTCGAGCTACGAGGCTGATCATGACCTGGTTAGTGTTGCCGTCATGGACATCTCCTTAGGTCCAATCATTTCTGATGTCACCGGTTTAGAATCTCGGTGGCTCTTTGTGGTGGACTTCGTCCCCCGCCCAAAGGCGCTGAGGCTGTTCCAAGGAGCTGCGAAATGCGCAGACACCACCCTCGATCGACACGTGCTTTCTTTGTGTGGCCTAGAGCTTTTCCAGAGCGCCCTTGAGGCAACTGAGATGAAGGTACATGTATTTTAGTGTCTTTACGGTTTGCTTGCTTTCGTCCCTTACATAGTTTGCATGCCACATAGGCACTTGCCCTATGTTGGGCTCTGTAGGCGGCAAGGTACCGTGAGCATAGTGATATGCAGGAGCAAGTAACAGCTGTGTTGGGCTCTGTAGCCACTATGGAGGCGAAGGAGGAATGGATCTACTTCTTAGAGGCTGAGGGTGCGAAGGCTACATCAGATGCACACACTCTGGTCGAGCAGACTCACTCTATTGCCACCGAGAAGCATGAAGGTTTGCTACGATAGATTGCCATGCTAGAGGACGAGACGGCTCGGTTATCGTCCAAGCTATCAGAGAGGGACCGCGTACTGGGAGACACCTCCATGTTGGCATGGGGATCTATAGAGGCCTTGGAGGCCACCATAGGAGAATTTGCTCTTGAAGTCCTCCTTAGACGCATGGGCCAGAGGACCTCCTGAGCAGCATCCGAAGGATCGAGGAGGCCTCTTCGCTTGCATTGAACACTGCTAGGTCTTGGCAACCACTGCTCACATGCAAAGGTGCAGATAATTCTTGGGCTACTTCATGTTCGGGGCTACCTGTATGTGGGCGAATTGGCCAATCCCCGCCTGGACTTACCTGTGGGGAACAGCACGATGCATGAGGCATTGCATGTGACATGCCACTCCGCCCACGTGTTCTACAACTATATATGGGAGTACATCAGTAAGGCTGTGGTGAAGATCACTATAAAGTGGACTTTGGGCGCGGTGATGGACCTTCGTACCTGGCTTGGCGAGGTCCCCCGATGGAACAAAGACAGTGACCCCGCTCCCGATGCCCAAGTTGATCGGCAGGTATGATGCTAAGGCCTTTTGCTTTCGCCCATCTGTGGCATAGCATGTGTGTGTTGGGCCATTGTCACCTCTTTTGTACTGGGCATTGGCTACCTATAGGCCATGTAACTACCATCTTGCAATGAAAGATGCAGGGTGTTTGTGATGTGACCTTATCTTGTCCTATTTGTGCGATGAGAAGGTGCTCAAAGAAGACCACCACCTCGTTTTGGACCGTCTTCTTCGCTAGTGGCTTCGACACTAGGGTTGGGCAGAGGAGTCACTGTGCTTCTGGGTGGAGCGGCCTGTGCTTTCTTACACCCCTCTTAGGAAGTATATAAAGATAGAGTGCTCGTATAAGGAATAGACCTCTCCTTTTGTCATGTTGCGCTCCGAGAACAATGCTGTTGTAAAATTTTGTTGCAAAAATTATTTTTCACCACAATGACCACTTACCTATTGCTCCGTTAAGATCATCACGTAGTACTGTAAGTATTATTGTCATTGCATGTGGCTAAGCAAGTATCGACCCGAATTCTAGGGGCGCATGATCGAGCCGGCAATGTGATGGAGTAGGATCCCCACGTGCTCTGCCCAACAAAGTAGGCAAAAAGGTCTGTTGTGCCTATGCTTGGAATGGGTTCTGACGAAGCTGGGAAGTCTGAGACACTCTCTCCATCCCCCCTTCGGACGGTAATTGACAAAGTCATCGGTGGGAAAATATTGAAGCACGTGCGGGATGAAGTGTAAGATGCACACGCTCCATCCCCTAGCACTTCAAAACTAGGTCGACGCAATCAGCTGGTGAACTAGGTAAGAGTGGGCCTCGTACGAATGCTGAAACACACACTCTGCCCCCCACCCATCGGACGGGCATTGATGAAGTCGGCGGTGGGACGAAGTCTAAAAACACGTGCTCCGTCCCCCACCCTTCAGACGGACCTCGACATAAGTCGGTAGCAGGATGAAGTCTGGAATGTGCATGCACACAGTCCCCACCCATCGGATAGGCATCGATGAAGTCAACGTAAGGACAAAGTCTAAAAACATGCGCTTTGTCCCCCACCCTTTGTATGAGTGTTGATGAAGTTGATAACAGGACAAAGTCTGGAATGTGTGCGTGCTTCATCCTCTACCCTTTGGATGGGCGTCGATGAAGTCGGTGATGGGACAAAGTCTAAAAACGCACACTCCATCCCCCACCCTTTGGATAGGTGTTGATGATGTCGGCGGAGGAACGAAGTCTGAAACATGCACACGCTCTGTCCCCTACCCTTCTGATGGGCGTCGACAAAGTTGACAGCGGGACGAAGTCTGAAATGTGCATGCGCTTTGTCCCCCACCCTTTGGATAGGTGTTGATGAAGTCGATGATGGAATGAAGTCTGAAAATGCCTACTTTGCCCTCCACCCTTCGGACAGACATCGATAAAGTTGACGGTGGGATGAAGTATAAAACATGTGTGCGCACCGTCCCCCACCCTTCGGACGGTCATCGACAAAGTCAGCAGCGGGATAAAGTCTAAAAATGCACACTCCATCCCCACCTTTTGGGTGAGCATCAACGAAGTCGATGGTGGCATGAAATCTAAAAACATGTGCTCCGTCCCACACCCTTCGAACAGGCATCAACAAAGTCGGCGGTGGCACAAAGTCTGAAACATGCATGCACTCAGTCCCCTTTGGATAGGCGTGGATGAAGTCAGTGGTATGATGAAGTCTAAAAACTCATGTTCCATCCCCATACTTGCATGGGCATCAATGAAGTCGGTGGCAGGATGAAGTATGAAACGTGCGCGCGCTCCATCCCCCACACTTCAAACAAGAGTTAACAAAGTTGGCGGCGGGACACAATCTGAAAACATGTGCTCCGTCCCCCACCCTTCGGATGGGTGTTGACGAAGTTGGCGACAGGGCGAACTCTAAAACATGCGTGTGCTCCATCCCCCACCCTTCAAACGGACGTCGATGAAGTCAACGATGAGATGATGTCTAAAATATGCTTACACTCTGTCCCCCACCCTTTGGACGAGCAACAACGAAGTTAGCAAAGAGACGAAGTTTGAAAATGCCGATGGCTCAGAATGCATGATGGTCTAGGGAGATCACACTCCGCAAGATTGAAGAGGTTGACAAGAAGGTATATGAATGCAGTGGGTGTGTGGAAGTCGCCCATGGTGATTCCATGTTGTTACATGTATACCACATATTTGTCGCATTTGATACTCCATAGAGTTTGCTCGAAGGCTGCAGAGTCTCGCACCCAAACAGGTAAGCATAAAATGACACTTCCTCCTGCTAGTACTAACGGAGGTATCCCCTTCCTCACACACTGCTAGTAGGCATCGCGTGTGGTTACTACAGATGTGACGGTGCAAGATGAAGGCTAGCCAGGACGCCTAGGGTCCCAGCACTTTATAATTTGCAGAGTTCGCACGGAGGTCGTGGACTCCGCACTAGCATTTATACTCCTTAGAGTTGCAGGGGACACTTAAGGCTCCTAGTGCTTTATACTCCTCAAAGTTCACGTGGAGGCCGTAGACTCCACACTGCTATTTATACTCCGTAGAGTTACCCAGGATGCCTAATGCTCCCAATGCTTTATACTCTACAGAGTTCACGCCGTGTTGCTATTTATACTCCATAGAGTTACCCGAAACGCCTAATGCTCCCAACACTTTATACTACGTGGAGTTCGTGCAGATAGGACTGTTCGTTCGGTTTTTTCGGTTTATACGGTTCGGTAAATACGATTTATTCAGTAAATACGGTTTTAGTAATTCGGGAAATACGGTATTTTATAAAATACGGTATGGTATCGATAAATACCATCTTATTTCGGTACGGTAATGGTAAATACCAATTTTACCAAAGTTTGTGCGAATTGCTAAACGTTAATCTCCAGTTCTCCATAACTCCATTCCATTCTAGAATCCAGACTGACTGGCGGCCACTACCCATTCACTAGCACCCATCACACATATAGGAGAAGACAAACGCAAGTCCAGTTCAGATCAAAGCACACACATGCATGCATGTATAGCATGTATAGCCACGTACCACGACACATATATGGCATTTGTCATGTACTTCCGCTCAGTCGATGTTAGCTATTGGCCTCACAATAACATTATAAGCTAGCTAGCTATCCAGATGATTATGGACCATATTATGCATATAATAGTACAAACAGAATTCATGGTTGCGTATTCACGGTTGCGTATACACGTGCATCCGTTGGTGCGCCGAGTCGGAGTTGCCGCCGAGTTGGGCTAATGGGCTGAACTGCGGCGCTCAAGTCCAACGAACAGGCAGCGAACTAGCGAAGAGCAAACTGGAACTCGGTTTATTCGGTTTCAGCTCGGTTTATACCGAAAATACCGAATAGATGAAATGCCAATTTTTTAGAAACCGAACCGAATACCGAATACCGGTCAAACCGAGTTGACCGGTACGGTTCGGTTTTTTCGGTTCGGTGCGAAAATGCACAGCCCTACGTGCAGAGGTCGTGGACTCTGTGCTATTATTAATATTCTGTAGAGTTGTCCAAGATGCCTAATGCTCCCAATGCTTTATGCTTTGCAGAGTTTGCATGGAGGCCATGGACTCTACGCTGTTATTTATACTCCGTAGAGTTGCCCAAGACACCTAAGGCTCCTGATGCTTTATACTTCGCAAAGATTGCGTGGAGGCCATGGACTCCACGCTACTATTTATGCTCCGTAGAGTTGTCAGGGATGCCTATGGCTCCTAGCGCTTTATACTCTGTACAGGTCACGCGGAAGCCGTGGACTCCGTACTACTATTTATACTTCATAGAGTTGCCTGGGACGCCTAATGCTCCCAGCTCTTTATACTCCGTAGAGCTCGTGTAGAGGCCATGAACTCCACACTGCTATTTATACTCTGTAGAGTTGCCCAAGATGCCTAATACTCTTAGGGCTTTATACTCTGCAGAGTTTGTGAGGAGACCATGGACTCCACGCTGTTATTTATACTCCATAGAGTTGCCCAGGATGCCTAAGGCTCCTGGTGCTTCATACATCGCAGAGTTTGCACGGAGGCTATGGCCTCCACGCTCTTCACACATAGTATTCGAGGACAATAGTTTACATAAGAAAATGGGGTTATATTAGTGTCCTATTTGCATAGGTGAGCTGTTACAAATGTGCGAGCATGCAATACACAGGGGCTACTCATCTTGTTCTTGCTATGCATAGTATCGATGGAAATGATCAACATTCCATGTGTGCTTGAGGTCCCTCCCCTCAAGGGTTCCTAGACAATATGCCCCCGATTGGCGGGTTGCCATTATGATGTAGGGACCTTCCAATTTTGGAACCAACTTTCCTACTATTTTGGCATGCAATGCTTTCCTCAGGATGAGGTCCCCTACTTTGAGCTCCCGCTACTGCACATTCTTATTGTACAATGCTGTCGTTAGGCACATGTACTTGGTGACATGTTGGTGGCATTAACTCATATACTATCGAGAAGGTCTAACGACACCGCTCGTGCTTGACTCAAGGCCTGGGCGAGGCCCCTTCTTGACCCGGCCTTAAGTTCCTTCAGCGTCATGACCTCATCTCTAAAGAGTAGCTTGAATGGCATGAATCCGGTAGGACGCATCATTGTGGTACAGATGGACCAGAGTATGCTTGTTAACTCATGCAACCATCTGCCCTTCGGGAGACCTACGAGGTGCTTCTTGACGCCCATGGAGATGGTGTCATTGGCCCGTTCGACCGCCCCGTTAGACTATGAGTGTCCTATGGAGGCATAGCAGAGCTTGATGCCCATGTGTTCATAGAATGCCTTAAAGGTTGCAGAGTTCAACTGTAGTCCATTGTCAACGGCAATTTCCATTGGACCCATGTGTTCATAGAATGCCTTAAAGGTTGCAGAGTTGAAGTGTAGTCCATTGTCAACGGCAATTTCCCTTGGAACCCTGAAGTGGCAAATGACATTCTACCAGAGGAACTGTTGCACTGCCGTATAGGTAACTTTGGCTAGGGCGACTGCTTAGGGCCACTTGGAGTAGTACTCGTATGTGACTAGGATGAATCATAAGTCCCGTAGTGTGCATGGTAGTAGACTGACGACGTCGATTACCCACCGTACCAACAGCCATATTGATGGGATAGGTTGAAGCTAGGTGGGTGACTTGTGAATCATTCTTCCCATCCATTGGCATCCTTGACACCGCTTGACAAGGTCTTGTGCATCGGAGACCGCAGTGGGCCAGTAGAAACCTTGCCTGAATGCCTTACCAATGAGGGCCCTTGGGGCAATATGTGAGCCGCACAGCCCTGTGTGAATTTCGGTGAGAAGATCCCAGCCCTCATGATGCGAGATATTGTAGGAGCAGAGCACACACCCCGCACTTGTAGAGTACACTGTCATGCATGTCGAAGCTTGTTGCACACTGCTGTAGCCACCATAGCTCGTGCGGGTCGTCCGGTTCGGCAATCCCTTGTATAAGGGTGAGGATAGGCTCCCTCCAATCACCATCGTGGGTAATCTAGTGGACTAGGGTGGGGTCACCGTGGTCCTACGAGATGGCAACGATGGTGAGGGTCCCAAGAAACACCCCTGCTGGTGGCTGGAGTCGCTAGCCCATGGAACAGCCTTGACTTTGATGCCCAAGAAGTGGTAGTCCTTCGCTTTGATGATGGACAAATATTTTGCAAGGTCAGGATCCTTGGCCAGGTAGGACTTGTCAATGTGCCCACAAGTAGGCATGAGTCGGTATGCACTAGTATCCTCCACGCGCTGAGGGCCTTGAGGTTGCCAAGTCTGTAGAGTAAGGCCTCGTATTCAGCTGTGTTGTTGGTTGGTGTTGTGACGACTGCTTTGATACCTGCTCCGAAGGCGCCGTATGCCTGTCGATATGGGGACTCCATACCAGCTTAGCAAGTGCCTGAGTTTGTGGTTGGGCTAATGGGGTCCACTCCACAACGAAATCTACGAGAATTTGTGATTTGATCATTGTGCGTGAGGCGTACGTTAGGGAGAATGGTGTGAGCTCAGCTGCCCATTTGCGGATGCGCATGTAGACTCTATTCTGTAGCATCTCACCTACATGGTGATACCGTGCACCAAGAAGAAGCAATCTAATGAGAAAGGTAAGAAGCGATCAGTGTGATCGAACAAGAGAAGAAAAGTAAAGAAGAGAACGAGCGGTTTTAGCTCCGGAAAAATCAGAGGTGTTCGTGAAGCTAAAGTCGTGCTCATAAACGAGTTACGACCACGGCAAGCGGAGGTGTTCGCAGGAGCAGAAGACGTGGTCGTAAGTGAGTTACAACCACGGTCATGGAGTAGAAGACGTGATCGTAAGCATTACGACCACGACAGTCGATAGAGCCTTCAACGTAGTCGTAAGTTACCGTGTGGTCGTAATCGAGTTACAACTACAGTGATCGAGCGATTCTATGTGGTCGAAGGAGCAGTTATGAGGAGCACAGCACAGCGAGAACATGGTTATAACTTTCATCAGCGGAAGTTACAAGTACACAGTTGGAGCAAGAAGGCGTGGTCAAAGCAGCCACAACGTGATCATAGCCAGATTCAGAGTGGTCGTAACAACTCAAAACATGGTCATAACAACTGCAAGGTGGTCGTAAAGACTGCTGGGAGGTCATAGACTAAAATAAGTGGTATCAGAGCATGTTGAAGATCATGGGCGATAAGGCGAAGGCTCGGGATGGGCTAATCTCCCTCCAGTACCCTCTCCTGATGACTGACAATTACCCAATGTGGGCAATGAAGATGAAGGCGAACATGCACGCACCAGGGAGTCTGGGGTGCAGTTGATCCAAAGGGGAAGGATAAGGAGGTGGATGACAAGGTGGACCAGGCGGCTTTGGCCATCATCTACCAAGCGGTGCCACATGCGATGATGTATCAACTCATCGACAAGGAGATGGCACAGGAGGTGTAGGAGACGCTGCAGACGATGCACGAGGGCGTTGATCGTGTCAAGGAGGTGCAGCTCCAGAATTTGCGGAGCGAGTTCGAGAATATGAAGATGAGAGTGACCCAGTCGGTGGACGAGTTCACTGGCAAGCTGACTTCATTGTAAATCAGATTAACTCTCTTGGTGACAAGATGGAGAAATCTATGGGAGTGAAGAAGTACCTGCGCATGCTTTCGGAGAAGTACATACCTGTTGTGACACACTTATGTACTCCTCCATTCTGGATAAGAAGAAGATAGAGGAGATCACCAGCTCCCTCAAGGAGCATGAGCAGTTACTGAAGGGGATTCAGTCGCGTAATGAGCATGGATCCCATACTTGTAATGAGCAGGTGTTGCTAGTAAAGGGAGATCCGAGAGACAGTCATGGTTCATCAAACAACCGCGGGAGGTGGCGCGGTCGAGGCGGCCAGAGTGGCCGAGGCAGTAGAGGTAGCCGCGGAGACAAGGCTGGGTAAGACAGTGGTGACAAAACCCGTGATAAAACACATGTCAAGTGCTTTGAATGTAGTGAATACGGGCACTACACGCTAGGATGTCGTAGCCATATAAAGTGTTTTAACTGTAACGAGTATGGGCACTATACTTTTGATTGCAGAAGCAAGAATAAGGATGGGGACATGAACCTCGCCAAAGATGAAGAAGAAGATGAAGAACTGGGGCTACTTCTCTCCTCATATGTTGAAAAGGCGCCAGTCATGGTGATACTGAATGTGGAGAACGTAGTTCCAAAACTACGCATGAAGGAAGGTAGCCACAATCACACGGATCAATGATACTTGGATAGTGGAGCAAGCAACCACATGATGGGAGATCTGTAACATCTCAGGACCCACATTACCTTGGGATGCTAATAAACTGTTCTACAACTAGCCAATTTGCAAGATAAATTAAACTGGCAACAATTACTAAACAAGATAGTATAAGCGGAAGCATAAATAACTAAGGAATAACAAGATAGTGATAGCAATTCACTATTTAAACACATCCTCCAATATTTTAATCTAAAACGTAGTTCACAAGTTTAACATTATTAAGATAATGTAAACAAAGCTATGCAAAGGTCTAGAACCCTTTCAACTTTATTACAGTATAAGAATATAATTCACGTGCATCAGTGTGGTGCCGCTCCACCCTTCCCATGCATGCTCAAAGTCCACCTGTAGGGAGGGGGAAACAAGGATAAGATAAAATCTTAGCAAGCAAACTGTTTAACAGGCTATTCAAACTACAAATAATCATACATCATCATTTATAATTCCATACAACCACAACTACAATTCATGTCCACAATTATTAATCACCACGAACTTCCATGAATCATGCCTCTTCAATTTCAGATTTAATTGGCATATGAATGCAGTCATTTTATCCACAATTAAATGCAAATGAAACATTTAATCTTTCATAAACTACAATAGATTAATCATCAATATTTAATCTTCCACAAATAACAATGTTATATCCTCAACTTCAACTCACCATCAAAGACAATAAAACATATGTATGATCACCTCACTACTTTATTAATTCTCACATCCACAATTACTATCAACAATTAATACAAGAGAAAAGAATCTCATACCACAACCACAACCTTTATCATACACAAGGGACGAACCCCATTCCACGACCACATCCACAATCCTCATACCACAAATAGCTCACATGAACCAATTCCATATTACAACTATGAAGTTGAATATTCCACTAAATAACTTCTCCAGAATATATTGCATATGTATGCAAATGATCTTTCCACAATGCAATGCATATGAATACTTTCATACTACGCTCCACATCACTCTTTCCAGGGCAGGAATTGAGGTGCATCGTATTCGGCAATATACGATGCTTCCGCGGATAAGAGTTGCATCGACACGGCAATATATGTTGCTTGTCATCTGACGGTCGCGACTAGGTGTGGCGATATCCACATATGTATATGACATGATATGATATGAATGATTTGATAATCATAAATCACATTAATCCATCTTCAAAGGAGAATCATCATGCTCACAACTGTAGGATCGGAAATGACAACAGAGGAGGGGTGAATGGTGCCTTCAAAAATCGCCCCAAAATATTCACACTTACTTTTTCTACGATAGCTATAATAGCTATGAAGTGAAAAGTAGTTTCATGTTCATTGGAAAACCAAGATCAAACGATAAAAGAATGAAACCGACTTGGCGAAAAAGGTCACCAACTCGTAACAACCAGATGAACAAGGAACCAACTAAAAGAAAAGAGCAATGAGAAATTAAGGAGCACAACACAGGGATGAACTTTGCAAACATCAAGGTGAACCTGAAAACGAAGCAAAGAAATCTCCGAGATCAAAGAATGTGGCTGCACGAAAGACTTGACTTGGCCGAACAACATGACTGTTTTAACCGATCGCCAATGGTATAGCTTTGAGAGGATTTAACCAAGAGAGATACACAAGAACCAAATGAGAACAAAGAAGCAAAACTGATTTTAAAAAAAGCGAACACGCTATTACTTGTTGCGAAACAAACCGAGAAAGAACAAAGAAAACTAGAGTGATTGTTGCAATCGAAATCTGCGAGTGAATGTAAGGCCAAAACACGAAAAGACTAGATAGGCCATAAGATGCAGCTAGCAAAGACCAAAGAAACACACACACTGAAGTTTGCTAGCCAAGGCAATGAAGCAGTGCAGATTGCTCACCCGACAAAGAGAACAACAACTCGGCCAAAACAGAACTGCAGTGAAATCAAGTCAATCTGAAACCGACAAAGAACTGAATCGAGAATAGTAATTACTACTTGCTTCCGAAAACACGAGACAATTTAAATCTGCAAAGAAAGAAAGGAAGGCACACCAAATCAAAACTCGAAATCAGAGACCAATTGTTTGTTGAAACTGAACTGAAACAGCAGTTCACTGCAGATGAAAATAGCAGAGTAGTAAATCAAGGCGGACCAAAAAGTGCGATATGCCGCATCCGAAAATTGAAACAAGTGAGGACCATAGGTCAGAATCAGATTACGCTACTTGTCAAGACATCAAGCAAAAGACATGAAAGCAAGCAGCATGCAGCTAAAAGAGTAATCGAAACAGAGAAATGCTGCAGAAAATCAATACCGAACGCACAACAAATCGCAAGCATTAACCCACTGTTCTCACACGGTGGGTCTTTGGTTTTGCTTCGGTGACCGGATTTGATACCCGGAGGAGACACACAGAGGATTACAAACCGCAGCAAGTAACAGAGAGAAAACCAAATGAAAAGGACTAAACGATGAAGAACGCATCTTTGCCAAATCGTGGAATTTGATGTTTGCCAAAATGTGGATTGACCGACTTAGACCGCATTGGCGAAACACAAAAGAGTAGAATCTCCCAACCGAAAACATGAAATCGAGCGATCGAGTAATCGCAATCTCGGTACAAACAAATCGAACACAGCAAAAAGAATATGCAGACCGAAATGCAACCGAAAATGTTCAGAGCTGAAACAGAGAACTGAACTAAAAATTTTCGGCACACTGAAAATACTGACCAGATCCGAAAGCAAGGAAATTGATGACTGCATGCTGCTGGTTTCTGGACAGGGGATCAAGACTTCAAACTTACTAGCAAATCCAACTTAGAGGGAAAGGAAATGCATACTTAGAGCAAATAAAAACAAAGATTACTGTTTTTTGCCAAAAGAAACAGCAGGAAAGGATAAAAATCAAATTTCTCCTCAATCTCAAGTCTTTTGCTCATGAGGCTTTACAATTCGACTAGAGATGATCTCAGAGCTTTAAAGCACAAACCTCAACCCAACTTGAGAAGGGGAATCAAAACATCACACGTGCTCTGCCATGGAACCCTAGCTACAGGGAAAAACAGGGCAAAAGCATTCCTTCATTTCCTGGGAAGGATTTGGATGAGAAGATGATTGCTTTAGGAATATGATAACCAAATGGCTTTGGGATTAATTCCTGTCCAAAGCACATCCATTTTGCACTTCTCAACCAAAGAAACACTTCAAAGAAACAAAGAACAGAGAACAGCTACGAAAAGAAAATCACAGAAGAATACAGAAAGAAGAGAAAACAAGAACAGATCAACCACAGTCCTTCTCAAATAGATTCGTTTCATAGAAATGACTGAATACACAGGTGTTTTGTTATAGCCAACTCATCCCAATCTCACATCTTGGGGAGAAGCACACACACAAAAACCAAAAAGAAGAGAACACCGGAACACACCACCTGACTCACGCATACATGGTGGTAGAAAGTAGAAACATACTCTGCTGTCTTTACCAACTCCACAACCGAAAGAAGAAAGCAAAAGCAAACCCTAACTACCTCTCTCTCAAGCCATACATCAACCAGGAGAGCCTTCCCCTATTTATACCCTTTCATAATGGGTTCACCAATTGCTTTGCCCGCTAATTCTCAGCGTTTTACCCATTTAGTTCGAACTGAATCCGCTTCCGCTTTGCAGCCTTGCGCATTTACCGAAATACCCCTGCTGCACCTTCACGAAGTTTCCTCTTTTCTTGTCGATCACGCACGACCGCACCTGACTCGACCGATCGCACCTCAGACTCCTCCCGAGTGCGTCCCGATCCGTTCCGTCGCACACGACCGTAACTGTGTCGACCGTCGAACCTCGACTCCTCCCCGAGCCTAGTTCCACCGCCTGTCGTGTCCACCTCCCAGCTTCCAGCTCCGGGTTCCTCGCCTCCGCCTGCAACCACCTCGGCACCTCGATCATCCTCGACGTCTCCGACCATCTGGACCTCAACACCTCGTGTGCCTAGTCCCGGTCCTCCCACGTCTCACCACGACCTAGCTCCGAAGTCCTGCAACCACACAGACAAGCAAACCATCACATAGCACCGCTAAAAACAATATAATCAACATTAGCATCAAAGAAACATACTCATGCATGAAATACCCAAACGACCGATCGAGAATAAGAACAACCATCCTAAGCACACCCGACCGCAATCGACCAAGTCCAACTGAACCGAAACGCGCTATGCACCGACTTGGCGCGAACCGACCAAACCAAACTCAAACTTTCCAGAACACGAGTCAATTACTCATCACAAACATGGGAGCACCTCCACATGGTCTCTCAACAACATATCCACATCCACCACATATTATTTTCATGTTCCACATTATAACATTAAGCAAAAATTCCACATGTCTACTAGCAGATTATCAACATATCAATGGATCAATACTTGCTACCATCTCCACAATTAAAATATCATGCAATCTTGGCATAATGTATCAAATTACGATAATAATGTAAATTACAAGTAGAAGGAATAACAAGTTAAACAGTAGCAACCACCGCTACGTTCACTTGCCTCAATCCGACGAAGCGAAGTAAAATCAAGAGCGCTCAGGGACAAGACCACCTATCCAAAAGGCCACTCTCAGCACACAACCACAGCATACAAATATGACTAAAATAATTAAAGACGTCGCTAGAACCCCGAACACGCACAAACTCCTCTCAGCTCAATAATTCAGCAAATTACCCCTCTGCAGCAGCGCTACTTCACATTTTCGTATCTTTAAAAATATTGATCCAATACAGAAAATGATACCTCTATGGATTCATTACTTAAAAGCCTACATTTTTCATGTAGAACATATATTTTTATTTTGATCACAGCTAGGTGTAATTTAATACCCAAAGTAGGGGAAGAACTCTGTTCTGGCAGATTGGACAGCAGTATTCAATTGCGTCCCAGTAACAGTATAGGGGTCTACAAATTCTGAAATTTCTACAGAAGCTAGATTACCAGATTCTCTACAACTTTCTCAATTACGGCCATGAGCATAAAAATCATTTACTACCTCAAATTCACAGATTACCGTCGGCTTGTGCCAATCTGCTCACCTGACAAACAGCAATATTCCCGACCCTGTAACTCCCAGATCCCACGGCCAAAAGTTCTTAAAAAATTACAGGAGACGCGTCTGGAAGTCCTCTACAACTTTTCTTTTGGGAGAGTCTGCAGGAAAAATAGTTTACTAGGTCAAAACCGCGCGAACAGACGCGCTGTGTGAATCAATCTACAGACAGGCATCAGCTAATCTCTAATCGGGCAATTAATCTATTAACTACCTTCAAAATCCGTGCCAAGAACCCTAATTGTTCATAAAAAAAGAGGTTTTGGTATGGATAAAAATTACCTAGATGAAGAATTACCCCACTTTTTTCCTCCTCTTCTTCTTCTCCTTCCTTCTCTTCTCCTTCTTCTCCTTCTCCTTCCTCTCTTCCCTTTCTTTTCTTCCTTGGCACCATGGCAGCAGGAAGGAGGGAAAGGGAGGCGCCCAAGGTGGAGGGAGGGGTGGCAGCTGTAGGGGGAGGGAGGGTTAGGGTTAAGGGGGAGGTGGTGCGGCTTGGGGTGGTACGCCACCCCTTGAGCCTCGACCTAGGGCGGTCGGCCCACTCTCCGGCAGCCCACTGGGGTTTTAAAATAATTTTTAATATATTTTATTCATTTTACATTGTTCTACAATTTATATTTTTCCCTTCCCGCGATTTACCGAAAAACCGACGACTTCGTGATTGTTTTAAAAACTTTCGCCATAACGATGTTCGGGATATTATAAGATCGCTCCATATTTCATAAGCTTGACAAGAAGATTTGGGGCAAGGTCAAGTTTGGCGAGGGACGATGATGTTACAATGCAAGAACAGAGGTAAGAAGTTGTTGACAGGGATTTATTATATACCAAGTATATGCAACAACATACTTAGTCTCGGGCAGATGACAGGAAGAGGGTGCAGGGTGGTGCTGCAGGATGAGTTCTTGCGTGTGCATGACGAGAACGAAGATCTATTGATGAAGGTAAAAAGATCTCCAAATAAGAAATAAGTTGTATAAGATTTTCTTAAAACTTGTAAATTGGTTTGTCTGAAGAGTAGCATGGAGGAGACAGATTTTGGTGAAGATGCAGCCGAGACAGACACCGGCTCTGGAGGTGCACATAGCACGATGCAGTAGGCTTTGGAGCTGCGCACACACATGCACAGACTCCGGATGCGCGAATGCAGGTGGAGAGGAGCAAAGCGGTTTAGCTGGGCCCCACGCGTAAGGCATGCGTGCAGTAAGCAGTGGCTTGGGCGCACAAGGCGGCAGGACCCGAACATAGCACGCAGCAATTGTAGCAAGCAGCGCAGGAGGTGCATGCATAGGAAGCCAAGGCAGTGTGGCCCATGGGCATGTAGTTGGTGGAGGCGATGCAAGTGTCACTCTAACGAAATCATGCATGCGGGAGGCATGTGGAAAAAGTTCATAAGGTCCAAGAGGAAGACTTGGAGTACATGTTGGTGCAGTCTTTTGTTATTTTGCAAAGGGAACATGGGAAGTGTTGGAGACAGGAGTACAAGGAGAGACGAGGTCAGTCCAGGTGTGAGACGCGGCAAGCAAGGCTTAGGAAGGAACGACGCACGAGAGTGCAGGTAGAAGGAAGAAGCAGAAGCAAGAGAGAAGATCGACGTGATCAAGATGGAGAAACAAGATTAAGGAGGTGATTGTTAGAGTTAGTAATCTTGTTTAAGTCGTATTCGAGTCGGTCTGTCATAGTCGTAGCCGTGTACGAGTACTAGTCGAGTTCATGTCGTAGTCATAGTCGAATCTGTCTCAGAGTCGTAGCAAGTCTCCAAGACATAGTCATGGAATTTCAGTATGAAAGGGCAGAGCAATGTAACGAGAGACGTAAGAAGCGATCGGTGTGATCGAACAAGAGGAGATAACTAAAGAAGAGAACGAGCGGTTTTGGCTCTGGGAAAATCAGAGGTGTTCCTGAAGCTGAAGTCGTGGTCGTAGTTGTGTTATGACCAGGGCAAGCGGAGGTGTCCGCAGGAGCAGAAGACGTGGTCATAAGTGAGTTACGACCATGGTCACAGAGCAAAAGACGTGGTCATAAGCGTTATGACCATGACAGTCGATAGAGCCTTCAACGTAGTTGTAAGTCACTGTGTGGTCGTAATCAAGTCACAGTGATCGAGTGATTCTACGTGGTCGAAGGAGTGGTTACGAGGAGCGCAGCGCAGCGAGAACATGGTCGTAACTTTCATCAGCTGAAGTTACGAGTACACGGTTGGAGTAAGAAGGCATGGTCGAAGCAGCCACAACGTGGTCATAGCCAGACTCAGAGTGGTCGTAACGACTCAGAACTTAGTCGTAATGACTACAAGGTGGTCATAATGGCTGCTGTTGTAGGGGTGGCCCCCACCTAAGCGTAGCGGCTTGTTAGAAGGCTGTAAAGGCCCAAAGTGGGAGATGTGTAATGGCATAAATGCCCCTGAGAAGGATACTTAAATGTAAGGGTACCGTTGTAAAAACACTCCCCATGTGGATATATATATACGATACAGGCCATGGGGAACCCTAAGTATTGCTCACCTAACTCTCCACTACCATATATCTCTCTCTGTTTGGTTTGTAACCACAACAGTTGGCGCCATCCGTGGGGAGGACAAGAGCAAGCCTCAAGATCCGAAGAAGGATGGCACCAAAGAAAGCTTCATCGTCGGCGATGAAGAAGAAGAAGGGGAGCGCGACGGAGTCCCGCGTCAACACCAGGGCCTCGGCGTCGGAAATCGTGGGCATGGACAGCGACACGGGCGCGGTTACCACGAACGTCGATGCTCATGGCATGACGATCGACTTCGCTACCACTGCCGCGACGCCCAACACCACCCCGTGCGCGATGATCGACCTCACTACCGCTGGCGCGACGGCCGGCACTACCCCGTACGTGACAACCGAACCCACCGCCGACGTGACGGTCGACACTGGCAACATCGACCAGGTAGTGGGGAGCGGCAACGTCAATGCCAAAGCTGACCTGACCGCCGTCCCTACACCCGGTACGGGAGCGGCGAGCGGCTCCGGCGATAATGATGGCCTTGTCGCCGACTCCAGAGTCCACCACGCCAGCGCGTCGGGCAACCCGGGGGCGCAGGTTGTTGTCTCCGATGTCCCAGCAGCATGAGTTAGCGAACGGTGGAGAATGCCCTGCTAACAACCATCGGCATGCTCCAGCAGGAGTTAGCAGATCTCCATGGAGCGGTGCGAGATATGCAAGAGGCTCGGAGTCAGCAGACCCCACCGATGGTCACGTCGGAGCCCACGCCAGAGCGGGTGGATAGCCACGATGCCCACACGTCCAGCCGCGTCCCGCTGCGACGCGTGGACCCGGAGTCCCCACTCTCGGCGGGCCTGCAACAGTCGGCATGGTCGGAGGACTTCAAGTTCCTTAGCGCCATCAAGCCGTACAAAGGCGACACGGACCCTCGGGAGTTCGTGCGCGTGTACGAGATGATGACACCACGAAGGCGAAGGGGCTCCCCCTCGCGTTACAGGGAGTGGCGCTCTCTTGGTTTTTCACCATCGAGCCAACCTCCATCTACGCATGGGAACAGATCTGCGACCACCTCTATAACAACTTTCAGGGGAACTACGTCGAGCGAGTCGACGCGGATCAGCTCTTCGCGGTCAAGCAAAAGCCCTCGGAGAAGCTCCGGGAATACTTCAAGTGCTTCGGGAAGGTCCGCTTCCAGGTCAAGGATGTCAATGAGACAACCATCATCAATGCAGCGGTGCAGGGCCTCCACCCGAGGCCGCTGGCCGAGTATAACGCACAAAAGCCCATCAAAATGGTGGCGAAGCTCTTTGACAAGATGGAAGAGTACGCCAGGGCAGAAGAAGACGCATGGCGGCGCCAAGGTGACAACTCTGACACCAATCGGGCGGAAGGCACGGCGAAGAGCAGAGATTCACTGAAGGAAGGCTCCTCAAGGGCAAGCGTAAACAGGAGCCATCAAAGGACGCCTCCGAGTGCAAGGATGCCCAGCACAAGGACTCATCGGGTGACAAGTCTAGGCACGGCGAAAAGAAGTCTCGGAGAGCCCACCATGTCTTCGACATTGAGGGCGGCTCCGAGAACAACGCCCACGCTGGCCACGGCGGTGGGGCTCGCCGGGGGGGGGGCGGGCGCGCCGGGGGCATGATGATAGGACCCGTGCGGAATACGACGACCAGCATCATGGCCAGTGGTGTGTGGTACATGGTCAAGGTAGCCACGACACGCGCGCGTGCACCACCATCGCGGCACTTGGCAGGCGTTGCCATTGATAGAAACCTCGAAGTACGGCCACCCGTCATGGCCCACGTTCAGCAACCCCCGGAAGGCCTCATGCGGATCTAGGATTAGGGGTTGTAGCCTCAGGAGGGCCCTCTGTGGATTCAAGCCCACGTGCAGCAAGCTCAAGAAGGTCCGCGCGGAGGCTTCCCTCCGCGCGCACTCTACGGAGTATAAATAAGACGTAGCGTCGAGGTCTGCCTCCGCACACACTCCACGGAGTATAAATAAGATGTCGACGCACTCCACGGAGTATAAATAAGACGTAGTGTCAAGGTCCGCCTCCGCACGCACTCCACAGAGTAAAAATAAGACATAGCGTTGAGGTCCGCCTCCGCACGCACTCCACGGAGTATAAATATGACGTAGCGTCGAGGTCCGCCTCCGCACGCACTCCACGGAATATAAATAAGCGTAACGGGGGGACGCCTCCTCGCGCACTCTACGGAGTATAAATAAGACGTAGCATTGAGGTCTACCTCCGCACGCACTTTACGGAGTATAAATAAGATGTAGCGTCGAGATCCGCCTCTGCACGCACTCTACGGAGTATAAATAAGATGAAGCATCGAGGTCCACCTCCGCACGCACTCTACGGAGTGTAAATAAGACGCAGATATTGTCCCCGCGCACTCTACTGAGTATAAACAAGACGTGGATGTCCTCGCGCACGTGTGGGCGGTGCTCGGCGCGTACTCTCTGGAGTATAAACAGACGTGGTTGATGTTCCCACGCACTCTCCGGATTATAAATAAGACGTAGCGTCGAGTTCCGCCTACGCACGCACTCCCCAAAGTGTAAATAAGACATGGTCCATGGTCCCACGTACTCTATAGAGTAAAATAAAGTGGCGCAAGAGGCTGGCCTCCGTGCATGCTCCGCGGAGTACGCATGTAGCGCAACAGAGGCTGGCCTCCGCGCGTACTCACGGCGCGTAGATAAGGCGCAGCAGAGGTTGGCCCCCGCGCGCACCGTATGGAGCACAGATGCTTGTGCGTTTATTTTGACTAGGCGCCACCTCCGCTGCCACCACTACGAAGGGTACGGGACGGAGCGCTCACGCGTCTACTTTGACTAGGCGCCAGTTCCACTGCCACCACTTCGAAGGGTAGGGGACGGAGCGCTCGCGCGTCCACTTAGGCTAAGCGCCAGCTCCGCTGCCACCACTTCGAAGGGTAGGGGACGAAGCGCTCGTGCGTCTACTTCGACTAGGCGCCACCTCCGTTGCCACCACTTCGAAGGGTAGGGAACGGAGCGCTCATGCATCTACTTCGCCTAGGCGCCAGCTCCGCCGCCACCACTTCGAGGGAAAGGGGATGGAGCGCTCGCGCGTCTACTTCGACTAGGCTCCAACTCCGCTGCCACCGCTTCGAATGGTAGGGGACGGAGCGCTCGTGCGTCTACTCTGACTAGGCGGCAGCTCCACTGCCACCACTTCGAAGGGTAGGGGATGGAGCACTCGCGCGTCTACTTCGACTAGGCACCACCTCTGTTGCCACCACTTTGAAGGGTAGGGGATGGAGCGCTCGTGCGTCCACTTAGGCTAGATGCCAGCTCCGCTGCAACCACTTCGAAGGATAAAGGACGGAGCGCTCGCGCGTCTACTATGACTAGGCGCCACCTCCGCTGCCACCACTTCAAAGGGTAGGGGACGGAGCGCTCGTGTGTCTACTTTGACTAGGCGCCAGCTCCGCTACCACCACTTCGAAAGGTACGGAACGGAGCGCTCGCGCGTCTACTTCGACTAGGCGCCACGTCCGTTGCCACCACTTCGAAGGGTAGGGGACGAACGCCGCACGTCTACGCCGCTGACGCCACTCACCGCCACCACTTCGAGGGATAGGGGACGGAGCACTCGCGCGTCTACTTTGGCTAGGCGCCAGCTCCGCTGCCACCACTTCGAAGGGTAGGGGACAGAGCGCTCGCGCGTCTACTTCGACTAGGCTCCAGCTCCGCGGCCACCACTTCAAAGGGTAGAGGACGGAGTGCTCGCGTGTCTACTTTGACTAGGCGCCACCTACGCTGCCGCTACTTCGAAGGGTAGGGTACGGAGCCCTCGCGCGTCCACATAGGCTAGGCGCCAGCTCCGCTGCCACCACTTCGAAGGGTAGGGGACAGAGCGCTCAAACGTCTACTGTGACTATGTAATATCCCGAACGTCGTTACGGCGTAAGTTTTTAAAACAATCGCGAAGTCGCCGGTTTTTCGGTAAATCGCGGGAAGGGAAAGATATGAATTGTAGAACTTTGTAAAATGAATTAAATAAATTAAAATAATTAATTTGGATGTTTTGGGCTGTCCGAAGGGTGGGCCACCGCTTTGGGCGGTCGGCACAAATGGGGCCTGTACCCCTCCCAAACCCTAGCACCCTCTTTATAAACCCCTCCTTGGCCCCTCCCTCTTTCCACCCCAAACCAGCCACCACCACCCCTTGGTGCCCCCCTTCTCGCCCCTTGCTGCTCCCATGGTGCCAAGGAAGAAAAGAAAGGGAAGAGAGGAAGGAGAAGGAGAAGGAGAAGGAGGAGAAGGAGAAGAAAGAGAAGAAGAAGAGGAGGAAAAATTGGGGAAATTCCTCATCTAGGTATTTTTTTCCCATCACAAATCCTCTGTTTTATAGATTAATTAAGGTTCTTAGCACGGAATTTTTTGGTAGATAAATAGATCAAATGCCCGATTAGAGATTAGACGCTGACTGCTTTTAGATCGATTCGCGCCGCGCAGCTTGTCGCACAGTTTTGATCTAGAAAACGAATTTTCCTGAGGGTCTTCCCAAAAGGAAAGTTGAAGAAGACTTCCAGATTCATCTCCTGTATTTTTTTCAAATTTGTCTACCATGGAATCTGGGAGATACAGAGTCGGAAATACCGCTGTCCGTCAGGCGGACAGATTGGTGCAGTCCGACGGTAATGGGGAGATTAAAAATAGTAAACGAATTTTCTAGACATGGCCATAATTGAGAAAGTTGTGGATAAGGTTGAGATCTAGCTTCTGTATAAATTTCATATTTTTTAGACCTCTGTGTTGTTTTTCGAACGCGTTTGAATACTGTTGTGGTCATGAAAATAACATGTGGTGGATGTGGATATGTTGAGAGCATGATAATGCTCCTTGTGGATGAATTAATGAGATTTGTGAATTATCATATCATTCATGTCATATCATGTCATTTGCATATGTCGATGTCGCCGCACTTAGCAGCGACCGTCAATCTGACAAAGATCGTATATTGTCAGAATACGATGCACCTCTTCGCCCGCTGAAGCATCGTATATTACCGTGTCGATGAACTAAAATTCCTGCCCTGGCAAGAGTGATGTGGAGCATATCATGAAGCATTCATATGCATTGCATTGTGGAAAGATCATTTGCATACGTATGCAACATATTGTGGTGATATTATTTTGTGGAATATACAACTTTCTAGTTGTAATGTGGAATTGGCTCATGTGAGCTATTTGTGGTATGAAGATTGCGGATGTGGTCGTGGAATGGGATTCGTCCCTTGTGTCTGGTAACGGTTGAGGTTGTGGCATGAGATTCTTTTCTCTAGTGCTAATTGTTGATAGCAATTGTAGATGTGAGAAGTAATAAAGTAGTGAGGTGATCATACATATGTCTTATTGTCATTGATGGTAATTTGAGGTTGAGGATATAAGCATTGTTATTATGGAAGAACAAATGTTGATGATTAATCTATTGTAGTTATGGAAGATTAAATGTTTCATTTGCATATAATTGTGGATAAAATGACTGCATTCATATGCCAATTAAATCTGAAATTGAAGAGGTATGATTCATGGAAGTCTATGGTGATGAATAATTATGGTATGAATTGTGGTTGTAGTTGTATGAAATTATAAATGATGATGTATAATTGTTTGTAGTTTGAATAACTTGTTAAACTGTTTACTTGCTGAGATTTCTATCTCACCCTTGCTTCCCCCTCCCTACAGGTGGACCTTGAGCATTCATTGGGAAGGGTAGAGTGGCACCGCACAGATGCACTTGGATGATAATCTTAATGCTGAAATAGAGTAGAAACAATTCTAGTTCTTTGCTTAGTTATCATATTGATGAATGTTTCTCCTTATTAATGTTGAACTTAGAATTGTTTCTTTGGTTATTATTGTTAAGTTGATTATGAATATTAAATTGTTTTCAATATTCTATTATTTACTAGTTGATTATGCTTCCGCTTAGATTATCCTGTTAATTAAGTGTTGCCAGTTTAATTTATCTTGTAAATTAGCTAGTTGAGAGCAGCAATAGTAGCATCCCAGGGTAATGTGGGTCCTGGGGTGTTACAGTTGGTATCAGAGCGGGCTTTAGGTCCGTGGTAATTAAATTATTATATTGACACACTGGTGCACAATAGGATGGGATGGGTCAAGCATTGCATTTATGCTTTTGACATGTTGTATTGGCGATTTACATTATGATATAATCTTGTATGATTATGATTTGCTCCTATGACTGTTATGAGGGAGAATTGTCAATGTTAAGATGTAAATGTTGTTTGTGCTATTTTGGCTTTGCCAGATTATTTCACTGTTTGCAATATGGGGATAGCAATGTAGTTACCTCAGGTAACTTAATTGCAGATGTTGCGGGTGAGTTTATTAGAAAAGTTGCTATTATCCTTAAGTTGATTTCGGCCAATTCTTGGCCTATTGCAGTTCATGAATTTCTTTTGAGTTTGTGGTTCTTGCAGTTGAGGGTATGCAATTGGTCTCTACCTGTTCCTTGAAGCAGTTATTGTTTCTTCCCGGACTAATGAGATACTTTTGCTACCTGTGCTTATTGTTGACTTATAAGGTTAGTTCCTTCGTGGGAGTTTTGTCCTGTTGTGATTCATGACTTATTGGTTTGCTTGGTATTTTCTTTGAGTAATGCCAGTTGTGAGTTGCAAAACTCATTGATATGTGAAAGCCTTGGATCTATGTATTTCTTTTAGATTATTTCGAGTGTTGAAGTTTATTTCCTCTCCTTTCTGAAAGAGTGTTAAAACCCTTTGTGGTGTTTTGCTATGCTTAAGTGGAAGGTGGTAATCATATAAATTAATTCATAAGGTATGAATTATCATGTTGAGATGTTAGCATGGTGCATAATTAATTTCAATTAGCATCCTTAGAAGTGTAGTTGATTAATTTGATTTTGCCTTGTAATAGTTTCTGAAAAACTGTGATTAATAATTTGTCTATACATGATAGTAACTCATGGAATTATTGAGGGTGAGCAAAAGAACTAGAATGATTATTATGATTGCTTAAATTTCTATCATGTTGGATAATTTGAAGTATTTTTGTCTTTAGTAATTAATCTGACCATTTGGAAATTAGTAAGGATGTGTTGGAATATTGCCTTGGTAATATTGACCTTTAACCTGTCATTTATTTATATACTTTATGAGCATGTACAATTACTAGATTCATCTATCTTTCACCATATTAAATTGTTGAGACATGTATAAAGAAAGTTATGATAAATTAATAATCAACTATTGCTAGTAATGAATAGAGTACAATCAATTTGTGCTAAATTAGAGTTGAGCATCAATAAGAATTGAATATATGAAATTTAATGAGAGATTTATACTAGCATGTTTTATGAGATTGCCATGTTCTAGCATCATCTTGTTTAAGAGCTTTGCTTTAATATGGTGGCTTACGCACTAGGTTTCCTAGATTAAATAGTCGCAATCTTATCTAGATAATAGAAACATGATGAAGTGTTTTCTTATGTTTCTTTCGAAAAAGTTTATGACGTGATTTGAGGATATGATGATGCTTGTTAAGAATGTATTATTCTGATGTTAGCATGATGGTTAGTATGTGGTTGTGATGATAATGTTGAATGTTCTATAAATAAAAGAGTTAAATAACTTCTATGATATTATTTAAATCAAAAGTTTTGATATTTGCGTGCGTGATCTTTTGATCTCATGACTTATGTGGTAGCTGAAATTGTTTTAAGCAAAGTGTCGTGTTGAGAGGTTTTATTTAGTTTATAAAGAATTAATGTGTTGTGGTCTTCAATTCTCTTTTGTTGGAATTGTTAAGGTGATACCGTAATCAAAGAAGGTTGTTCTCTTTGTTAAAAGAAAAGCTTGGTAAAAGTATTGGAGGTTGAAATCAAGTTGTGCAATCTTTTTAAAAAATGTGTGTGACTTCTTTTTCTCGCCCCATAAGAGTTACTTGAGCTCAAATGGCAATGTTTTCGCCGCATAAGAGCTTCTTGAGCTCGAATGGCAATACTGTATTCTTATTTGTTGAGATTTGTTTTTGTTCTTCTTGAGGAGGCATGTGCCTTCATTTGTGATCTTATCTTTTGTTGTCCAAGATTTTATTGCTACTTCTTTTGGTCTTGTGTTTATTGTAGATGGTAACATTTTTCCTTTGTGCTGAAATTTACTCCTTTTTTGCCTCTCCAAGAAAGGGGTATTCGTTTTGGGTTGCAAAGACCTTTAAGAGGTGTATAGCAATTAGTTGGTGTAGTTATGCGATTGATTTTGGTGAGATTGTGGGTGTGATATGAAATTCGAGTTGTTATCCTTAAAAGGATTGAGGTGCTTAAAGAATTATATGTCAAAGTAATTCTATTTGGTCGGAGGCTTGGCTAGAATGTATTTTGTGGAGACAGTAAAGTCTCTCAGCAAGGGTGTGGATGATGTACTCAGTTTGAGCGCATTGTCGAAGTTGCCAACTTGAGATAAATGAGTTGGTGTGTTGGGCGATGATTTGAAAATCTTTGGTTCAAGGAAGTTATTTTTTTTCCAAAGGGAATGGATTGGGAAATTAATAATATCTCGAGTAGTATTATGCTCACTTGATTCTTGTTTAAAGCGTGTGTTTGTGGCGAGGACTTCGCAAATTGAGTTGATATATGTTGTGATGTATTCTTTTCGCTTAGGAAAAGAAAATGATTATTTTGGTTTGTCGAGTGATTTTCACTCTCGGCTTGTGCAGTGTGGATTCTCCAAATGTGTATTTGGAGAGTGTGAATGATTTTGTTGGGAATCCTTTGTTTGGATCGTAGTCCTTTGAAAGAAGGTTGCTTGCTAGTGTGTTGCTTGAGAATGCTTCATTTTTCTTGTGGTTGTGTTACATTTGCAACAGTTATTGTTTGCATTTCAAGTAATGTTATGAGTGGAATCGTGGTTGAATTCTCTAATAGGGTACAATGTATTATCCCGATTATAATATATAGAGGAAAATATCCTAAGAAGGAGGATGGTATTAGATAGTGGCTTGGTAGTTGTGGCAGGAATTTTTGTGAGAACCGCAGGATCTGTTGGCCGCTCAGAGCCAACAAAAGAATTGTGGGCGCTCGGCGTTGACCCGCGCAAGTCGTGGACTCATCGGAGTTGATGTGGATGCCCTCTTGATGAATCAATCCGAGCAGGAGGTGACGTGGAGCTTGAAGTTCAAATGTTGAAGAAGGACCCGAGTTCTTCGAGGCGGGTGAGAACCCGTAGTTGTTGTTCCCTCGTGATGTTCTATCCTTGGGATGCTCTATTCTTTGGTTGTTCTTTCCCTGATTGTTCTTTTTGTCTCATGGGTTGAGGAGCGAGATTCGAGGACGAATCCTTTTTAGGTGGGGAGAATGTAATATCCCAAACGTCGTTACGGCGTTAGTTTTTAAATCAATCGCGGAATCGCCGATTTTTCGGTAAATCGCGGGAAGAGAAAAATATAAATTGTAGAACTTTAGAAAAGGAATAAAATATATTAAAATTATTTTAAAATTCAGATTTGGGCAGCCTGGGAGGTGGGCCAACCACCCTTGGGCCAAGGGCCCAAGGGGGTGCGTCACCCCCACCTTGGCCGCACCCCACCCTAACTCTTCCCCCTTTTTCTTTTAACCCTAGGGGGCCTCTCCTCCCCCCAATACAGCCACCACCCCTCCCTTGGGCGCAGCCCCCCCTCTCCCTCTTTCCCCACGGCCACCCCCCTTGTCCCTTGGTGCTAGGAGAAGAAGGAGAAGGAAAAGAAGGAGAAGAAGAAGGAAGGAGAAGGAAGGAGAAGAAGAAGAGGAGGAAAAATTGGGGAATTTCTTCAGATTGGTAATTTTTCCTCATCCCAAACCCTCTGTTTTTAGGAGTAATTAGGGTTCTTGGCACGGATTTCGAAGGGGGATTATAGATTAATTGCCCGATTAGAGTTTAATCGCTGGCTGATTTTAGATCTATTCGTGCAGCGGCTTGTCTCATGGTTTCGATCTAGGAAACGAATTTTCCTGCGGGTCTTCCCAAAAGGAAAGTTGTAGAATACTTCCAGATGTATCTCCTATATTTTTTTTTAAATTTTTCTATCGTGGGATCTGGGAGATACGGAGTCGGAAATACCACTGTCCGGCAGGCGGACAGATTGTTACCGTCCGACGGTAATCCGGAGTTTAAAAATTGTAAATGAATTTTCTGTATTTGGCCGTAGTTGAGAAAGTTGTAGATAATTTAGATATATAGCTTCTGTATAAATTTGAGAATTTTTAGACCTCTGTTCTGTCGTGGGCACGCGTTTGAACGCTGCTGCCCAATCTGCCAGAGCAGAGTCCTTCCTCTGTTTTGGGCATTAAATTACATCTAGTTGTGATCTGAATAAAAATAGGAGTTCTTCATGAAAATTGTAGGTTTTTAAGTCATGAATCCATAGAGGTATAAGTTTCTGTATTTCGATCTATATTTTTAAAGATACGAAATTGTGAAGCAGCACTGCTGCAGAAGGGTTCTTGCTGTTTTGCTGAGCGGAGAGGAGTTTGAGTGGGTTCGGGGTTTAACGACGCTTATAATTATTTTTTTGCTGTGCTTGTATGTTGTGGCTTGGTGCTAAGAGATATCTTTTGGACAGGTGGTCTTGTCCCTGAGCGTTCTTGATTGTTTTGCTTCGCTTCGTCGGTTTGAGGCAAGTGAATGTAGCGGTGGTTGCTACCGTTTAACTTGTTATTCATTCTACTTGCAATTTACATTATTATCGTAATTTGATACATTATGCCATTATTGCATGATATTTTAATTGTGGTCATGGTAGCAAGTATTGATCAAGTGATATGTTATTAACTTTGCTAGTAGACATGTGGATTTCCTATTTAATGTTATATTGCGGAACATGAAACAAATATGTGGTGGATGTGGAGATGTTGAGAGCATGATAATGCTCCTTGTGGATGAATTAATGTGATTTATGATTTATCATATCATTTATATCATATCATGTCATTTGCATATGTGGATGTCGCCGCACCTAGCAGCGACCGTGCAGTACAACAACTTCTCCCCCACGGAAGCAATTCCCTGCCTTGGAAAGAGTGGAAGGAAGATAAGCATTCATATGCATTCATTTGTTGTTTGAATGACTGCATCCATATGCCATTTTGCATTCATATGCAATATGTTGTGGTGAAGATATGTTGTAGAAAGATTCATTTTGCATTCATATGCAATATGTTGTGGTGAAGATATGTTGTGGAAAGATTTATTTGCATCCATATGCAATATGTTGTGGTGAAGTTATTTTGTGGATTATTCAACTCCATAGTTGTAATGTGGAATTTACAGTTTCATTATTGTGTTGTGGATTTGGCTCATGTGAGCTATTTGTGAGGATTGTGGTTGTGGTCGTGGAATGGGATTCGTCCCTTGTGTATGGTAAGGGTTGTGATTACGGCATGAAATTCTTTTCTCATATACATATTAATTGTTGATAGCAAATATGCATGTGAAAAAGAATAATGTATTGAAGTAAAACATACATATGTTTTATTGCCTTTGGTAGTGGTAGTGCATGATGTTTAAAGTAGTTAAACATGATTTATTTGCTAATACTTTACCGTCATGGATAGTGTTTTGATGTTGAGGATGTAAACATTGTTAATTGTGAAAGATTTAATGTTGATGATTAATCTATTGTGGTTATGGAAGATTAAATGTTTCTTTTGCATTTAATAGAGGATAAAAAGACTGCATTCATATGACAATTAAGTCTTAAATTAAAGAGGTATTATTCATAGAAGTTTATGGTGGTTTAAATATTTATGAACATAAATTGTAATTGTGGATGTATGGAATTATAATGATGATGTTTAAATTGCTTGTAGTTCGAGTAACTTGTTAAACAGTTTACTTGCTGAGATTTTTTTTATCTCACTCTTGCTTCCCCCTCCCTACAGGTGGACTTTGAGCATGCATTGGGAAGGGTAGAGCGGCACCGCACGGATGCACTTGTATTATAATCTTAATGCTGAAATAAAGTTGAAAGAAATCCAGTCTTTGTTTAGCTATCTTGCGAGATGAATTGTTTCGCCTTATTAATGTTAATTTGGAACCGTTACTTTGGTTATTATTGTTTAAGTTGAGATGAATATTAAATTGTTCTCATTGTTCTGTTATTTCCTAGATGTTATACTTCTGCTTATATTATCTTGTGAATTAAATATTGCCAGTTCAATTTATCTTGTAAATTGGCTAGTATTAGAGTAGTTTTAGCAGCATCCCAGGGCATTGTGGGTCCTGGGGTGTTACAGTTGGTATCAGAGCGGGCTTTAGGTCCGTGGTAATTAAACTATTAAATTGACACACTGGTGCACAGTAGGATGGGATGGGACAAGCATTGCATTTATGCTTTTGACATGTTGTATTGATGTTTTACATTATGAGATAATATTGTATGCTTATTGATAATCTTGTATGATTATGATTTGCTCCTATGACTGTTTTGAGGGAGAATAGTCAATGTTAAGATGTAAATGTTGTTTGTGCTATTTTGGCTTTGCCAGATTATTTCACTGTTTGCAATATGGGGATAGCAATGTAGTTACCTCAGGTAACTTAATTGCAGATGTTGCGGGTGAGTTTATTAGAAAAGTTACTATTATCCTTAAGTTGATTTGGCCAGTTCTTGGCCTATTGCAGTTAATGAATTTCTTTTGAGTTTGTGGTTCTTGCAGTTGAGGGTATGCAATTGGTCTCTACATTCCTTGAAGCGATTATTGTTTCTTCCCGGACTAATGAGATACTTTTGCTACCTGTGCTTATTGTTGACTTATAAGGTTAGTTCCTTCGTGGGAGTTTTGTCTTGTTGTGAATCATGGCTAAGTGGTTCGATTGGTATTTTCTTTTGTTAATGCAAGTTTTGAGTTGCAAAACTCATTGATATGTGAGAGTCTTAGATCTATGTATTTCTTTTAGATTATTTCGAGTGTTGAAGTTTATTTTTTCCTCTTCTTTATGAAAGAGTGTTAAAATCCTTTATGGTGTTTTGGTATGCTTAAGTGGAAGGTGGTAATCATATAAACTAATTCATAAGGTTTGAATTATCAAGTTGAGATGTTAGCATGGTGCATAATTAATTTCAAGTAGCAACCTCGGAAATATAGTTGATTAATTTGATTTTGCCTTGTAATAGTTTCTGAAAAACTGTGATTAATAATTTGTCTATACATGATAGTAACTCATGGAATTATTGAGGGTGAGCAAAAGAACTAGAATGATTATTATGATTGTTTAAATTTCTATCATGTTGGATAATTTGAAGTATTTTTGTCTTTAGTAATTAATCTGACCATTTGGAAATTAGTAAGGATGTGTTGGAATATTGCCTTGGTAATATTGACCTTTAACCTGTCATTTATTTATATACTTTATGAGCATGTACAATTACTAGATTCATCTATCTTTCACCATATTAAATTGTTGAGACATGTATAAATAAAGTTATGATAAATTAATAATCAACTATTGCTACTAATGAATAGAGTACAATCAATTTGTGCTAAATTAGAGTTGAGCATCAATAAGAATTGAATATATGAAATTTAATGAGAGATTTATACTAGCATATTTTATGAGATTGCCATGTTCTAGCATCATCTTGTTTAAGAGCTTTGCTTTAATATGGTGGCTTACACACTAGGTTTCCTAGATTAAATAGTCGCAATCTTATCTAGATAATAGAAACATGATGAAGTGTTTTCTTATGTTTCTTTCGAAAAAGTTTATGACGTGATTTGAGGATATGATGATGCTTGTTAAGAATGTATTATTCTGATGTTAGCATGATGGTTAGTATGTGGTTGTGATGATAATGTTGAATGTTCTATAAATAAAAGAGTTAAATAACTTCTATGATATTATTTAAATCAAAAGTTTTGATATTTGCTTATGATCTTTTGATCTCATGACTTATGTGGTAGCTGAAATTGTTTTAAGCAAAGTGTCGTGTTGAGAGGTTTTATTTAGTTTATAAAGAATTAATGTGTTGTGGTCTTCAATTCTCTTTGTTGGAATTGTTAAGGTGATACCGTAATCAAAGAAGGTTGTTCTCTTTGTTAAAAGAAAAGCTTGGTAAAAGTATTGGAGGTTGAAATCAAGTTGTGCAATCTTTTTTTAAAAAAAATGTGTGTGACTTCTTTTTTCTCGCCCCATAAGAGTTACTTGAGCTCAAATGGCAATGTTTTCGCCGCATAAGAGCTTCTTGAGCTCGAATGGCAATACTGTATTCTTATTTGTTGAGATTTGTTATTGTTCTTCTTGAGGAGGCATGTGCCTTCATTTGTGATCTTATCTTTTGTTGTCCAAGATTTTATTGCTACTTCTTTTGGTCTTGTGTTTATTGTAGATGGTAACATTTTCCTTTGTGCTGAAATTTACTCCTTTTTTGCCTCTCCAAGAAAGGGGTATTCGTTTTGGGTTGCAAAGACCTTTAAGAGGTGTATAGCAATTAGTTGGTGTAGTTATGCGATTGATTTTGGTGAGATTGTGGGTGTGATATGAAATTCGAGTTGTTATCCTTAAAAGGATTGAGGTGCTTAAAGAATTATATGTCAAAGTAATTCTATTTGGTCGGGGCTTGGCTAGAATGTATTTTGTGGAGACAAGAAAGTCTCTCGGCAAGGGTGTGGATGATGTACTCGGTTTGAGCGCATTGTCAAAGTTGCCAACTTGAGATAAATGAGTTGGTGTGTTGGGCGATGATTTGAAAATCTTTGGTTCAAGGAAGTTATTTTTTTTCCAAAGGGAATGGATTGGGAAATTAATAATATCTCGAGTAGTATTATGCTCACTTGATTCTTGTTTAAACTGTGTGTTTGTGGCAGAGGACTTCTGCAAATTGAGTTGATATATGTTGTGATGTATTCTTTTCCAGTTAGGAAAAGAAAATGATTGTTTTGGTTTGTCAAGTGATTTTCACTCTCGGCTTGTGCAGTGTGGATTCTCCAAATGTGTATTTGGAGAGTGTGAATGATTTTGTTGGGAATCCTTTGTTTGGATCGTAGTCCTTTGAAAGAAGGTTGCTTGCTAGTGTGTTGCTTGAGAATGCTTCATTTTTCTTGTGGTTGTGTTACATTTGCAACAGTTATTGTTTGCATTTCAAGTAATGTTATGAGTGGAATCTGTGGTTGAATTCTCTAATAGGGGTACAATGTATTATCCCGATTATAATATATAGAGGAAAATATCCTAAGAAGGAGGATGGTATTAGATAGTGGCTTGGTAGTTGTGGCGGTAATTTTGTGAGAACCGCAGGATCATTGGCGCCGAGCCAACAAAGAATTGTGGGCGCTCGGCGTTGACCCGCAAGTCGTGGACTTATCGGAGTTGATGTGGATGCCCTCTTGATGAATCAATCCGAGCAGGAGGTGACGTGGAGCTTGAAGTTCAAATGTTGAAGAAGGACCCGAGTTCTTGAGGCGGTGAGAACCCGTAGTTGTTGTTCCTCGTGATGTTCTATCCTTGGGATGCTCTATTCTTTGGTTGTTCTTTCCCTGATTGTTCTTTTTGTCTCATGGGTTGAGGAGCGAGATTCGAGGACGAATCCTTTTTAGGTGGGGAGAATGTAATATCCCAAACGTCGTTCTGACGTTAGTTTTAAATCAATCGCGAATCGCGGATTTTCGATAAATCGCGGAAGGAAAAATATAAATTGTAGAACTTTAGAAAAGGAATAAAATATATTAAAAATTATTTTAAAATTCAGATTTGGGCAGCCTGGGAGGTGGGCCAACCACCCTTGGGCCAAGGGCCCAAGGGGGTGCGTCACCCCCACCTTGGCTGCACCCCACCCTAACTCTTCCCCCTTTTTCTTTTAACCCTAGGGGGCCTCTCCTCCCCCCAATACAGCCACCACCCCTCCCTTGGGCGCAGCCCCCCCTCTCCCTCTTTCCCCACGGCCACCCCCCTTGTCCCTTGGTGCTAGGAGAAGAAGGAGAAGGAAAAGAAGGAGAAGAAGAAGGAAGGAGAAGGAAGGAGAAGAAGAAGAGGAGGAAAAATTGGGGAATTTCTTCAGATTGGTAATTTTCCCTCATCCCAAACCCTCTGTTTTTAGGAGTAATTAGGGTTCTTGGCACGGATTTTGAAGGGGGATTATAGATTAATTGCCCGATTAGAGTTTAATCGCTGGCTGATTTTAGATCTATTCGCGCAGCGCGGCTTGTCTCGCGGTTTCGATCTAGGAAACGAATTTTCCTGCAGGTCTTCCCAAAAGGAAAGTTGTAGAATACTTCCAGATGTATCTCCTATATTTTTTTTAAATTTTTCTACTGTGGGATCTGGGAGATACGGAGTCGGAAATACCACTGTCCGGCAGGCGGACAGATTGTTACCGTCCGACGGTAATCCGGAGTTTAAAAATTGTAAACGAATTTTCTGTATTTGGCCGTAGTTGATAAAGTTGTAGATAATTTAGATATATAGCTTCTGTATAAATTTGATAATTTTTAGACCTCTGTTCTGTCGTGGGCACGCGTTTGAACGCTGCTGCCCAATCTGCCAGAGCAGAGTCCTTCCTCTGTTTTGGGCATTAAATTACATCTAGTTGTGATCCGAATAAAAATAGGAGTTCTTCATGAAAATTGTAGGTTTTTAAGTTATGAATCCATAGAGGTATAAGTTTCTATATTTCGATCTATATTTTTAAAGATACGAAATTGTGAAGCAGCACTGCTGCAGAAGGGTTCTTGCTGTTTTGCTGAGCGGAGAGGAGTTTGAGCGGGTTCGGGGTTTAACGATGCTTATAATTATTTTTTTGCTGTGCTTGTATGCTGTGGCTTGGTGCTAAGAGATATCTTTTAGACAGGTGGTCTTGTCCCTGAGCGTTCTTGATTGTTTTGCTTCGCTTCGTCGGTTTGAGGCAAGTGAATGTAGCGGTGGTTGCTACCGTTTAACTTGTTATTCATTCTACTTGCAATTTACATTATTATCGTAATTTGATACATTATGCCATTATTGCATGATATTTTAATTGTGGTCATGGTAGCAAGTATTGATCAAGTGATATGTTATTAACTTTGCTAGTAGACATGTGGATTTCCTGTTTAATGTTATATTGTGGAACATGAAACAAATATGTGGTGGATGTGGAGATGTTGAGAGCATGATAATGCTCCTTGTGGATGAATTAATGTGATTTATGATTTATCATATCATTTATATCATATCATGTCATTTGCATATATGGATGTCGCCGCACCTAGCCGCGACCGTACCGGTACAACCTCTTCTCCCACGGGAAGCAATTCCCTGCCTTGGAAAGAGTGGAAGGAAGATAAGCATTCATATGCATTCATTTGTTGTTTGAATGACTGCATCCATATGCCATTTGCATTCATATGCAATATGTTGTGGTGAAGATATGTTGTAGAAAGATTCATTTTGCATTCATATGCAATATGTTGTGGTGAAGATATGTTGTGGAAAGATTTATTTGCATCCATATGCAATATATTGTGGTGAAGTTATTTTGTGGATTATTCAACTCCATAGTTGTAATGTGGAATTTACGATTTCATTATTGTGTTGTGGATTTGGCTCATGTGAGCTATTTGTGAGGATTGTGGTTGTGGTCGTGGAATGGGATTCGTCCCTTGTGTATGGTAAGGGTTGTGATTACGGCATGAAATTCTTTTCTCATATACATATTAATTGTTGATAGCAAATATGCATGTGAAAAAGAATAATGTATTGAAGTAAAACATACATATGTTTTATTGCCTTTGGTAGTGGTAGTGCATGATGTTTAAAGTAGTTAAACATGATTTATTTGCTAATACTTTACCGTCATGGATAGTGTTTTGATGTTGAGGATGTAAACATTGTTAATTGTGAAAGATTTAATGTTGATGATTAATCTATTGTGGTTATGGAAGATTAAATGTTTCTTTTGCATTTAATAGAGGATAAAAAGACTGCATTCATATGACAATTAAGTCTTAAATTAAAGAGGTATTATTCATAGAAGTTTATGGTGGTTTAAATATTTATGAACATAAATTGTAATTGTGGATGTATGGAATTATAATGATGATGTTTAAATTGCTTGTAGTTCGAGTAACTTGTTAAACAGTTTGCTTGCTGAGATTTTTTTTATCTCACTCTTGCTTCCCCCTCCCTACAAGTGGACTTTGAGCATGCATTGGAAAAGGTAGAGCGGCACCGCACGGATGCACTTGTATTATAATCTTAATGCTGAAATAAAGTTGAAAGAAATCCAGTCTTTGTTTAGCTATCTTGTAGAGAATTGTTTCGTCTTATTAATGTTAATTTGGAACTGTTCCTTTGGTTATTATTGTTTAAGTTGAGATGAATATTAAATTGTTCTCATTGTTCTGTTATTTCTTAGATGTTATACTTCTGCTTATATTATCTTGTGAATTAAATATTGCCAGTTCAATTTATCTTGTAAATTGGCTAGTATTAGAGTAGTTTTAGCAGCATCCCAGGGCATTGTGGGTCCTGGGGTGTTACATGTTATCACAAAGGAGTGGAACACTGTCGATAACTAACCCAAAGTCCCGCAGGTCGAGACCATCAAAGCACTTGGCTACAAAGAATCGGTCGCAAAGAACGACTCGGCCTCTGCGGTGGATCAGCAACACCGGACTGCTTCCTCGAGGACCAAGAAACGAGAGAAGTGCCAATGAATTGGCAGGTGCCCGAAGTGCTCTTCCTGTCTATCCTCTGACCAAGAAAGTCTCGCATCCGAGTAGGCTCGTGGAAAGACAGGATGAGGAAGAGTACCGATACCATAGTCAATGGTAGCTCAAGGTACGAAGATGCGCTTCACCGCCTAGCGGTGAGACACGCGAGAGAAGCCTGAAACCGAGCACAAAGACACACGGAGAAGTGTATGTCCGGTCTCGAGCGGTGAGGTACAAGAGAGCCAATCATGCTTCAATTCGTTTTGATCGACTGGCTCACCGTCCTCATCTGGGTCTAGTACGGCTGTAGAAGCCATAGGAGTTGACACTGGCTTACCGTCACTCATGTCGAAGCGTCTCAGGAGGTCTCGAGTGTACTTGCCTTGATGCAAGAAGGTACCCTCCCGAGTATGCTTGATTTGGAAGCCAAGGAAGAAAGTCAACTCACCCATCATGCTCATCTCAAACTCGGTGCTCATGACATCCGAGAACTGTGAAACTAGAGCATGAGAAGAGCCGCCAAAGATAATGTCATCGACATAAATTTAGGCGACGAAGGTCATTGCTGCCGGCGAATGAACAAGGTCTTGTCAACTTTATCCATCTCAAAATCATGACTCAAGAGATAGGACTTAAGCCTCTCATACCAAGCTCTAGGGGCTTGCTTAAGTCCATACAACGCTTTAGAAAGCTTGTAGACATGGTTTGGGCATTTGGGGTTTTCGAAACCAGGAGGCTGTCTCACATAGACTTCTTCCTCAATGAAGCCATTGAGAAAGGCACTCTTGACGTCCATCTGGTAGAGCTTGAAACCCTTAGAAGCTGCAAAGGCAAGCAGAATTCTAATGACCTCAAGTCTAGCTACGAGGGCAAAGGTCTCCTCAAGTCTAGACCCTCAACCCGGGAGTACCCCGAGCAACCGTCTAGCCTTGTTTCAATGACTACCCCATCCTCACTTTGCTTGTTCTTGAACACCCATTTGGTTCCAATGATATTGTGATCTCGAGGGGCTCAATAAGCGTCCGCACCTTGTTTCTTCGAAACTCTCCACTCCTCATGCATTGCATTGATCCAAGACTCGTCGATAAAGCATGATAAACGCCTTTGGGCTCGAAGGAGGCAACAAAGGCGAATGGAGACGTAAAAGTGATGTACCGATTTGAACGAGTGACTCGCTCAAAGAGATCTCCAATAATCGCTCGAAGGATGAGCTCGGATATGTCTAGGAGGTCCAGGATGAGATGAAGAAGTGGCCTCTACCTCGTGAGTCGACGAGGTAGAACAGAGCCACTAGCTCTAGAAGAGGCAGAAGGCATGGGCTGATCGCCTAGAGGTGCGGTGGAAGATGGCACCTCAAGGGGTGGATGAGGGACTGGATCGGGTAGACAACCCTCATCTCCATCGTCCTCATCAACCACAAAGATGATCTCGATCGCTCTAAAGAACACGAGATATCGGGCCTAGTCCTGGATCGGCCTCATCAAGGTCACCTCACGTGTTTCTACCATTTTGCTAGACTCAGAGCCGGACCCTATAGGCCCGAAGAAGTCGAGTAGCCTAGAAAGAGTCCATCACAAGAACGTGACTCGAACTTATCTAGATTCCCGGACTTGAATAAAACACTTGCAACCAAACACACGAAAATGGAAACACGGGCTTTACCAGTATCTCAACTCATAAGAAGTGCGATGCAAGTGTGCCCGAAGAAAAACTCTGTTCGAAACATGGCATGCGGAGGCTATAGCCTCAGCCCAAAACTTCCGCGGTGTAGAGTACTCATCAAGCATCGTCCTGGCCATCTCGACCAAGGTACGGTTCTTCCTCTCCACAACGCCATTCTGCTGAGGGACGTATGGAGAAGAGAACTGGTGCTCTACACCTGTCTCACCACAGAAACTCTCAAAGTAGGAATTCTTGAACTCCGTGCCATTGTCACTGCGGATCACTCGTAAGGCACCTGGAAGCTCAACAGAAAGCCTACTGAAAAGACCTCTGAAATGTGAAACGTCTCATCCTTCGAGGCTAAGAAAAACACCCAAGAGTACCTCGAATAGTCATCGACCACAACAAGAACGTACCACTTCCCTCCTGCTGACTGCACTCGAGCTGGTCCAACTGTGTCCATATGGAGCAGCTGTCCTGGTGCATCGGTCATAGTAACTGTGACCGGAGGATGGGAAGCGGCAACCATCTTGCCGTGCCGGCAAGGAGCACAAACTAGATCTTTGACCATCTTGAGTTTTGGCAAACCACGAATGAGGTCGTGACCGCTAACTCGGGTCAAATGATCAAAACCAATATGACCAAGTCTCCTATGCCAGAAGGAAAGATCACGGGACTCAGAAGCAACCAAACACCGGAGAGAATCACCAAGACTCGGAAAAATCAGCACGAAAGATCCTCCCAAAACGAGAAATCCCGCAAACCAGACTACCCGAAGAATCAAGAATTTTGCAATTATTTTTCTTAAAACTCACCTCAAAGTCGTCATCGGTAAGCTGAGAAACGGAAAGCAAATTGTACTGCAGCTTACTAACCAAGGCAACATCTTTTAAAATAAATGAATCATTAATGCGCACTGTACCTTTGGCGATTACGCGCCCAGATGAAGCATCTCCAAAGGTGATCGTCTCATCACCTGGAGCACGAGCAAGGGAAGAAAACCAACGAGAATCTCCGGTCATGTGTCGTGAACACCCGAGTCTACAAGCCAAACTTTTCCTTCCCCGCCGTGAACCTGAGTCAACAAGAGAGTGAAGTCTCAGTAATGGGGTAAATCAAGAGTGATTTTGGCACCCAATACTGAGTAACACGTCGAGCAGATGAAGTAGTCAAGCACGACTGACCTCTATCTACCCTACGCTCTCCGTCGCTCAAGGAAGCAGAAGGTCTGTGAACAGACCTGAAGCTGTTGCTGGATCCGACTGTTATGGGAGAGCGAGTCGGGGCATCGGCAACACGCTGGTCACGCCGCGGGTAGCTGTCTCGATGGGGAAAACGAGATCTACCCTCAGGACGGCGGAAGTCACGATCAGGAACAGCATGAGGACGAAAACCAGAAAACTCGGAAGAACCAAGTCCTCGATGCTGCCCAAAGCTACCAACAGTAGCAAGCCTAGACCTTGTGCTGGTCTTAGGTGCACTCAAGGTCTGGGGCTGACCCTGAATACGCCTAAGAGACTCAACACGGTCTCTACGCGCGATCTTGGCACGCTTGAAGCAATGGTCAATCAGATGTCCATCCTTCTGACAGAAGGTGCAATGATACTTTGCCTTCTGAGAGGCTAAAGTAGCATGAGATGGCTTCGCCTTCTGAGAGGCAGAAGCTGCAGGTGAATTCACCTTGCTGTCAGAAATCCCTTGGACAAAGCCCGCTGATTTAAATTGAACTTTCTTGTTCTTGGGCTTGACCTCGATCACACCTGCGGCTACGGATTTGAGCACGACAGGTGGATGCTTCCTCACATCCTCATGAAAATCATATCCTAGACCTTTATGGAATCTGGAAATCTTAGACTGGTCTAGAATAAGGTTGAGCTTCTTCTTGCCTCCTACAAATTTCTCAAGAGTGTTCATAAGGTACTGACACTCCCGAAAGAGAGAGGTGCAAGAGGAGCAAGGAGGAGAAGAAACAGCAGAAGGTAAGGGAGCAGAAGAACAACCAACAGCAGAGGGAAGACTGGCTTGTGCACGCACAGCCGACTTAGAAGGGATAGTCCTACTGCTAGCAGGTTGGTTCGCGTCGCTAGGCGTCTCTACCTTACCCGGGGGCTTCTCCCCCTTCTCCACAACCACATTACAAGCACAAGGTGGCTTCTCTAGTAGGTCCTTAGTTAGCTTCACACATTTCTCATCTAATGCAATCAAGTTAGATTTTAGTTTGTTACAACTAATGCATGGTGAGCTAACAGGGTCCTTAGAAGCAAACTAAGCCAACTTCTTATCATGATCAATCATTTCTTGAAACTGCTTTGGAAATGATTCAAGCTCGTGATCGCTTTAGGACAATTCACACATGAAGCAATAGGCTCAAGTAGAAAAGCTTGTAATTCAGCAATTTTATGATCTGCCCGTTTTAGGTTCATCTTCAAATTATTACAACTTTCACAAGTCTCGGGCAGATCGAGAAGCATAGTGTAAAGACTTCTAAAAGCATTATCCTTATCCTCACATGAGGTGCAAGAAATAGTCTCAACAGTAGAAGATGAAACAGGAGCTACCCTACTCATCTCAAGCTCAGCAAGTAGACTAACATTCTCCACCTTAATCTCATCAAGCTCAGAGGACAGACTAGCATGAGAGGTCCTTAGTTTCTCCATGTCTCCAAGCAAGGCACAAGCATGTATCACAACCGTCACGGAGGGAGCGAGATATAAGTGAAGTAAGCTCCCATGACAATCTATCTACTTCCTTCTCCAACTCGCTACATCTAGCTCTAGATCTAGCATGAAATCCTCCTAACTTAAGAAAAGCTTCATTTAGTTGGTCATAGAAGGGACATACCTCGTCGGAGTCGGAGTAGAGGTCGCTGTCGCTGATCTCGCCCACGAGGGCCATGAAGCACATGCCGGAGAAGTCATCGCCGTTCTTGGGTTCTTGATCACCCGTCCTGTCGTCGTCGCTCCATCCCTCCATCTCGTCGAGGTCGAGGTCGTCGAAGGCGGCGAGGACGCGGTGGAAGAGCTTCTTGGCCTTCCCAAAGTCGCGGAACGTCTTCTTGCCTTGCGTCTGAACTGGGGGCTTCTTGTTGCGGTTCTTATCGGAGTAGTCGTTCTTGCCCGAACCGTCGTAGTCTCCTTTGCCCTTCCCGGCTTAGGCGGTTCGCTCGAATGTGGTTGGGGCCACCACATTCAAAGCAAATCACTGGTCCTCTTCTCTTTCCGTCCCTCCTCCTCTTGTAAGCATGCGAGAACTTCCGAGCTAGGAGGGCCAGCTGTTCATCCTCTAGCTGCTCTAACTGATCATCAGTTACATCACAGAGAGCAGATAGGGAAAACACGCAAAGAGAATCAGCAGAAGAACCAGAAGCAGATGTGGGATCGATGACTAGAGCCATCGACTGAGACTTCGACCGACGAGAGACTATGTCAATCTCGTGAGTCTTGAGGCGCGAGTAAAGCGCATCAAGAGTCAGGGTTGAGAGGTCCGTGGTGTCCTTGATGGTAGTCACCTTCATTTCCCAAACCCTAAGATCGATGCTGAAAGAATCATCGGCGTTATCCGAGTCGGAGTATGTGAGACCGACGGCTCGAAGGTTACTCAAAATCTTGTGAAAGCGAGAAAAGCACTCGTCAAGGGACTCACCAGCAAGCATCTCGAATTTGCTGTATTCACGCTTGAACTGGTCTTGTCGCACCGCCTTTATTTGGGTGGTGCCCTCATGGTAAGCATTGAGGGTCACCCAAATATCGAAGGCCGACGTCAGGTGAGAGATGCGATCAAATTCGCTTCTGCTCAATCCCTGAATGATGATGTTCCTCGCCCTTGCATTTACCTCAACATCAGCCATATTCCCGGCATTGACGTTCTCATCGGCGGGAACAACAAACTGGACCTTGACCTTTCGCCAGATGGCGTAGCCCTGAGCCTGGATGTAGGTCTCCATCCGACTCTTCCAGAATGGAAAATCCATCCCATCGAAGATCGGGGGCTTGGCCGAGTACTTGTCCGTCGCCATGGCTCTTGAGACCGGTTAAAGATCTATCAAGAAGAGCTAACCGGCTCTGATACCAATTGTAGGACCAAAATAGCGACAGAGGGGGGTGAATGTCGCTCTCTTTTTAAAATCGCCCCCGAGAATTCGACACTATTTTTCAAAATGATGCAAAACAAAACACCTCACAGAAAATTAAAATTAATCTTGCTGAAATTTGGAACGCATGCGACACTGAAAAATTCAGCATAAATCAGAGAGTAGTCAGTAAAAATTTCAGCTGAAAATATTGCCGTTTGATCTGCATGCAAAATCACCAAAGTTCAAGAAATGAAATAAAAGAAAAGCTACAAAGAGAGAACGATCAAAGACAGACTGGAACTTGTGTCTGGCCGAACTGAAAAAAAGCCAATTAAAAGCAGAGGAGACAACCAGCTACCAGCAAAGGAAAAAGCAAAGACCAGAAAAGGAAAAGAGCCTGGCGCCCTGAAGAACACTGACTGAAAGCTAAACCGAATGGTCAAGATAACATCAACGATCAGACAACATCAAAGATTTGGCACTTGTTTGAGGAGTCTGCAAACAGCCTAATAGCCGGCCCCATCTCAGAATGTGAGCATGCTAATTGAAGTAGCAGTTTGGTAAAGAAAACAATGAACACTGAAACAGTCTCGGCAGACAATGCAAAGCAGAAATCCTGAGTTTTGTCAGCACAGTAAATACTGAACAAACTGAAAAAGGAACAGCAGGGAATGGAGATGAACTGAACTGAACATGATGCCGCTGCCAAAAGGAAAGAGCATAGCCAGAAAACAGAGGCTGCCGAACTGCTGAACACAGAGGCTTCAGAGGGTAGCTAAGCAGGACTGAAAGCAGATTTAAAACCGAAAACAGATATCAATCTGACCCTGAAATTACAGAGACTAAAACTAATTCCCAAAAGCGTGCTGTTCTTGATTCTCTTGCACATGAGGCCTTTGGATTTCATCAAGAGATCCACCTTTGATCAAGAATACACATAACTAACACACATCTCTTGCCAGAATATCAAAAAAAATCTCTGCATACCCAAAATAGTAAACCCTAGCTACGAATGAAAACAGATAACTGCAAAGAAAGAACTCGAGCAAACAGAGTGGAGACAGAATAAAAAGATAAGAAATCAAGACATCTCATCCACAAAGTTTCTCAGAATGATTTAAGGAGATGAATGATTTCATAGAGATCCTTCTACAACCATCTCACATCAGGCCTCACGTCCTGAGCAACACACACCTGAGAGAGGGAAAACCACATCAGAACACCTCTCCCCTCATGTAGGAAACAAAAGCAAAAGCTAAACAAGCTCCTGCATCCCTCACCAACTAAAGAGCAAAAGCAAAAACCAACTCAATCTCACAAACCCTAACTCTCTCCCCAAAGCCATGAGGAGTATGCAGCCCCTCAACTCTATTTATAGCCCTTGGCTAACGGGTCTCCAACCCGTTGGCTAAACCCTAACGGAGCCGTCTCCGCTTGTGCAGCCTTGCGAAATTCCCGTTTCGCCCTCCCGCACCTTCCGGAAGCTTCCGCGCCTTGCCTCGCACGCCTCGCAACCACGCCGAGTCCACGCCGTCTTCGACACATCATGACCGTTCGACCTCGGCCCACTGCGCCTAGTCCGGTCCACCGTGTCTCGCCACGACTCCGCCTCGCCGTCCCGCACACACGCACAAGAAAGCACGTCACATAGCACCGCTCGATACAAGAACGCGCAAATAGCATAAACAAGATCAAACATGTCGCAATATCAGAATATACATCCTAACCCATACGACTAAGTTTGACTAAAGTTCGACCGAGCCCGTTGCACCATGCATTGTCTGGGTCCGAACACACCGACTCAAACTCGACTTTTGAGAACAGATGTCAATTACTCATCACTCACAATGGGATGACCTCCACATGGTCTCTCAGAATGCTTCATGTTATCTTCACTTCACTCTTTCCAGGGCAGGGAATTGCTTCCCGCGGGAGAAGAGGTGCATCGTATTACGGCAATATACGATGTTGTATCGGTACGGTCACGGCATTTGCGGCGATATCCATACATGCAAATGACATGATATGACATGAATCCACATCCACCACAAATTAATTTTATGTTCCACAATATAACATTAAGCAGGAATTCCATATGTCTTCTAGCAAAATCATCAACATATCAATTAATCAATACTTGCTACCATCTCCATAATTAAAAATATCATGCAATCACAGAATAATGTATCAAATTACGATAATAATGTAAATTGCAAGTAGAAGGAATAACAAGTTAAACGGTAGCAACTACCGTTACATTCGCTTGTCTCAATCCAATGAAGCGAAGTAAAATCAAGAGCGCTCAGGGACAAGACTACATGTCCAAAAGACAACTCTCAGCACACAGGCATAGCATACAAACACGACTAAAAAGACGTCGCTAGAACCCCGAACCCGCACAAACTCCTCCCCGCTCAACAATTCAGCAATTACCCTCTGCAGCATCGCTGCTTCATATTTTCGTATCTTTAAAAATATTGATCCAAATACAGTAAATGATACCTCTCTGGATTCATGACTTCAAAGCCTACAATTTTTATGTAGAACACATATTTTTATTTTGATCACAGCTAGGGGTAATTTAATACCCAAAATAGAAGAAGCACTCTGTTCTGGCACATTGGACAGTAGTGTTCAATCGCGTCCCAGCAACACTACAGGCGTCCAAAAATTATAAAATTTCTAAAGAAGCTATATTAATAGATTCTCTACAATTTTCTCAATTACGACCATGAGCATAAAAATCATTTACTACCTCAAATTCCTGAATTACCGTCGGTTTGTACCAATCTGCTCGCCTGGTGAACAGCAATACCCAACCCCGTATCTCCCATATCCCATGGCCAAATATTACGAAAAAATTACAGAAGACGTATCTAGAAGTTCTCTACAACTTTCCTTTTGGGAGAGTCCGCAGAAAAAATTGTTTACTAGGTCAAAACCACGCAAACAGACGCGCGGCGCGAATCAATCTACAGGCAGACAGCAGCTAATCTCTAATCGGGCAATTAATCTATTAACTACCTTCAAAATTCGGGCCAAGAATCCTAATTAATTTGAAAAGCAGAGGGTTTGGGATAAGAAAAAATTACCTAGAGGATCCCTTGGGATCATCCCTCTTCTTCCCTCCTCTTCTTTTTCTCCTCCTCCTCTTCTTCTTCCTTCTCTTCTTCTTCTTCCTCTCCTTCTCCTTCCTCTCATTGGCTTCAATGGCAGCAGCAAGGGGATGTTGGGGCGAAATTTGGGAGGGGGCCAAGGGGTGGGGAGGGGTGGAGGGGCCAAGGGACGGGTTTATAAAGGGGTGTTAGGGTTTGGGAAGGCACAGGCCCCTATTTGGGTTGGCTGGCCCAAAGCGGCTGGCCCACCCCTCTGGATAGCCTAAAATATCCAAATTAGTTGTTTTAATTTATTTTTTAATTTTGCATAATTATGCAATTTAATTTTCACCTCCCGCGATTTACCGAAAAATCAGGAAACTCCGCGATTATTTTAGGAACCTACGCCGGATCGACGATCAGGATATTACAGAAACTCCGGCTTCGACTGCGGCCATGCCCCCGCGAAGGACAACCGAGCTATGCCACCATGGGTCTGTGCGGCAAGCCCGAAGACCACATCGACTTCGGTGGCTCGGGATGACCTGGCGCCTAATGCGGCCCAAATTTCTGGGGTCCAGCCGGACCTCCGACTTGGTCTCACACACCGGTGGCAGCTTCGCACCCCACTCCTAACATTCTAAATATTTTACTTCACATGCTTAGCATCTCATAAATAATATTCATGGCATGCGATCGCGTGCAGATTTGGTTTCCTCTTGATAGGACGCCCCCTAAGCACCGTCCACGAGTCGCGGGATGCCATCCAGCCCTCCGCCCCACGGTCCGCGAAGACTCGGAGTCTCCCCAAAGAAACTGCGTAGCGATGGCGGAGGCCACCATGACTTCGAAGCCTGTGCGACGACCCGGCGGCCCCAACCGGTGGGATCCATTGTCGCCCTCCCGTGGCGGGAGCGCGGCCGCTAATCTACTAAGAAGTCGGACTTGTTCTTATAAACAGGCCTCCTTCAGTACATCAACATTCTTTGATACTTAGCATCAATAGACACAATCAAAGAACGCAGATGAACCAAAGTAGGCCAGCTTGTAAGAACAAGATCATCATACGCAGGAAGCCCTAATCAGCGAAAATGTAGCTGTCCGCCTTCCACCGTGACCAGCCGCCGCGGCCGGGGATTCAGCACGAGCCCTAACCAAAGTCAAAAACATGCCCCCCTTCTGTTCACCAACATTCGTCGATTGCGTTCACAACGCTCGTTCAGCTGTTCAACGGCCTTATCGGAGAATGCAGGGGAACATAGGCAGGCCTATTTTTGAAAACCAAGACCACCCTACCTGTACCCAGCTGCGTCACAATGAAGGACGGCGCAAGAAGATGACAGCATATATATAACCCGCTGCGCCCCCCCACCGGGAAACGCAACCGGCGGGAAAATAACAGGCGGAAACTGAACCATCACGCATGGTCCAGCTCCCGTCTTGTGGTGACAACAGACTCCGCGCCGCCGGTTCGTGCGCAGCGTCCCGACTTCTGGAAGGGGACTACATCGGACAGTAGCGTATGGTCGCAATGCCCCCTTGGCACGTCAAGGGTCGGCGCGATTCTTGCTTCCATTAAGACATCGCCTTCGGACCGCGAAGTTGTCGGGTCACGTCGACTACACCTCTTTAACGTGACCCCGGAAGGTACCTCAGCGACGAGCTACCTCCAGACCCGTCTCCGCGCGAAGACCCCCGTATCCGCCTCTCCGCCACCAGGCGCGGTGTTTGACCTGCCCCGCGCCCCAGCATGTCCGCACCATGAGCCAGCATTCACTTCGACCTCGGCTCCTCCACCGAAGGGCCCCGTGGTCAAGGACGGCTCCGACAACCCACTCAATGCTATACCCACGACGCGGGGCGGAAACTACACCAACAAATGAGACTCCACACGATAGCATAGAAATTCACAGTAGTGGGGACGGAGGGGCCAAATGGCTGCAACATGGCCGCCTACGTGAAGCCCTTCACCATGAGAGGCTCCTGTTGTAGGGGTGGCCCCCACCTAAGCCCAGCGGGCCTGTTAGAAGGTTGTGAAAGCCTAAAGTGGGACATATGTAATGGCATAAATGCCTCGAGAAGGATACTTAAATGTAAGGGTACCGTTGTAAAACACTCCCATGTGATATATATATATATATATATATATATATATATATATATATATATATATATATATATATATATATATATACGAGCCATGGGGAACCCTAAGCATTGCTCACCTAACTCTTCACTATTATATCTCTTTCTGTTTGGTCCAGAACTACAACAGCTACTGATAGGTCGTAGACTACTTCAAGAAAACAATTGTACCATATATAGACACAAATTCTGAACACATTATGCCTAACTTGTGGCGACCAAACTGGTCCCCACAAGAAGTGTGTGTACCATACTATATACTACAACTAGACAAAGTGTGGAAGCCATCCAAACAAATGCACGTGCCCCGCCTGTATTCAACAAAGGCAACAAGGTAGTCCTTATGGACTGTCGTGATTAGGAATTGACACTCCAAATCAAAGTACGATAGAAATTTAGAGCTTGAAAACTTATCACTCGCCTCGATCCAAACCATCTTATGCTCAATCCAACAGCCACAAAAGTGCTGAATTAATGGCAAGGAAAGGTACAGATTAATGGAAAGGCATAGCACACACAGCCATCCAAACACTCTTATTTTCTAGGCAAAACCTACTACCAAATGTGACAAATGGTTTTGGCACTACAAAAATTGTGGCTTACCATACATTTTGTACAAGTCTGGCAAATTGCAATCAAGCAACCAAATGCCTCAAAATATTATGTCACCGTTTCCTTTTGATAAACCACATATTACTCTCTTCGGTCCTTTTAGCTGTGTTTAGGATATTGCAATGGTAGCTAATATGCAGTTTTGACCATTATTACATTTTCTAGTTATACGGTAACAAAAAATAATTAAATATTAATAATATGGAAGTAACTTTTTTATCATAAAACTTGTAATATCATTTCCATGTGATAGATCCAAAAACTTACATTGGTGATCAAATTTTTGGAAGATTGACTGCATGCATTCTAGGACTCCACCTATTTTGAACCGGAGGGAGTTCCACCTAGAATAAATTGAGGGATGTTAAAATTACTGTAAAGCGCACTCTTGCAGATATGTTTGCATGAAAAGTCTATTTTTGGTCCATCAGCTCTTCCCGAGTCTTTGTTTATAAATCCTGGAATCTAATTTTTGCCCGTAACTGCATAACAATTTACTTTTAGTCCCCAAATGTCAAAACCAATGTAAATCACATGCCAAACTGATTTCATAAGTGGCTTTGGCTGATATGGCTACACCATAATCAATTTTGTTATGTCCGTAGACATGGGGCATCCCAGTCGACCTGGCCCCACATAAGTAGAGAGATAGATGAGGAAGAAGAGAAGGGGCTTACATTTGGCGTTAGGCTGATGATGTGGCAAATTACATCACAAAATCGACCATTTACCCAAAACCACCATAAACTATATTAAGGACATGATTTGCATTGGTTTTGGTATTCAAGGGATGCAAGATAAATGAATTTGATGTCGAGGGTAAAAATTAAATTCTAGGAAGTGTTGAGGGGGTAAGAATAGACTTTTTTTAGGGGTAATTGATCGCATGCCAATACTTAGTTTGGCACTTTATGATTTGCCACTCCTCCTATCGTAATTGATAATTTGCCAATGGGTTCGTCTATTTCTCTAGCATTTGCCACTATGCCACCTTCGTCTTCCTCCAACTCCTCTCTTCCTCCCTCACCATCCCCAGCAATGAAATTGCCTTGCTCCACCTACGCCCCCCTCCTCCCTCGTGTCTGTCGCAACGCCCAACTCCGCCTTCCTCAGTCTCGTCTCCTCGCGCTTCCTCGCCATTGCATGCTCCACCAAGTCCCGGTCTCCTCATACCTCTGCGGTGCACTCTATCGACTAGCCTTACCCAAAATGTTGGGACAGAAGAAGAGGCCATGACGGTAGGATCTGGAGCCCGGGCAGAGGTGAATGTGAAGAGGAGTGGTAGGTAGGAGGATGAGGCAAGGAAGGCGACGTAGTTGAACTTGAGGTCATAGACTTGGTTGACGGCAATCTGGTGCCCGAAGGCGGAGGCCTGGGAGGCGGCTTGGGAGGCGGTGTTGACCCACCCCACACCATCACAACTACCGTCACTGGAAGAGGCATCGTGATTGCCATGGTTGGTGAGGGAGAAGGGGGGTTGTTGGGAGGTGGAAGAAGGGATAGCGGTAAGTTGGTCAATTCAAGCCCAAAAGTGACAAATATGAGAGAATTAGAAACTAAGAAGTGGCATATGATCAATTATTTTTTTGATGCGACTAACACACGACCGGTGGCCCATTAGCATGAGTGTGTAACAGCACTATCTGATTCAGACAGCAAGATGACAATGGCAACATGGCTGGATGTCTTGTTTCGAATACGATATCATGGTAGTGCAAAGGTAGCACAAGTAGTTACTTAGTTCTTCGTTGATGCTTTGTACATGCTGCTTCTTCTATCTTTAAATGATCATAACTTTTAAACTAAGTGTCTGATTCACATTTCGTTTGAACCGTTGCAATCCAATTGTCAAGCTTAACAAAACAAGATCCATATTGCATATGTTTTGAGTACATATTGAGAAAATTATTTCTCAAATAGCAACTCTAGGTGTCCTACTACTAGTAATTATATGTTTTCATAACTTAGGTGATGGCAAGTAGCAATTCTACATTTTACATGATAATATTTCGTTGATACCCACTACGAACTATAAAATACAAGTTTAATTATTGCTGTAATTGGCACCTAGCAACTAGCAACTCTAAACTACAGTTCCAATCAACTAGGAACGATGAGTTTGATAGCAGCTAGCAACTATAGTTGATGAGGACTAGCAATTCCTAGTTTGCTGGCAGCTAGCAACTATGATTGATGATGGCTAGCAATTTCTTACGTGTTGTTTAGTTGCTAACTCTATGTGTTACTATATTAACTGCTTGTGGTTTTACATGTTACTTGTTAGCATCTTTATTACTTAGTGACAATTATGAATTATTTGTGCAATCAACTACTAGTGGTGCTCTCGCATTAGTGCTAGCTCTACATGTTACTTGCGATGTCAGTTGTTAGCAACTCTACATTAGTTACTATCTTTACATGTTACTTGCTACATTAGTTGTTAGCTCTACATGTTACTTACTACATTAGTTATTAGTAACTCTATATATTACTTACTAGCATATCACTATTGCTTGATAACAATTATCAATGATTTGAGCAATCAACTGCTAATAATGGATTTACATCAGTTATGAGCTGCTAACCTCTAGAGTTGCCAATAAAGGACACAGAATTGCTACATGAGTAATGGTTTTCTCAATATATCCTCAAAACATATTCAATATGGATCTTATTTTGTTAAACTTATCATATGGATCACAATGGTTTAAACGAAACACAAATCAAACACTCCGTTTAAGAGATATAATAATTCAAACAAAAAAGATGAATGTGTATAAATAAATCGGACATCACTTGTTAGTTGTTACCCATAGTAGTCGAGTGTGTATGTCTCTCTTTTAACCGAATTATGAGCGACTTCAAAAACGGTTTTCCTATTTTTCTCGCTCTCGTCTCGCTTGAGGATAAAACAGGGGTTACAGATACATGACACATCTTACTCTATTTCTCCATGCATCTTTTCCTCACTTTCCATATCACTCATCTTCTCCTAAAATTCACCTTTTCTATCTACTATTATTTATTTTTAACCAAAACTGTTGACTGTAACTATAATCTATAAGTCACAATCAATATAAACAGATCCTAGACAGCTCTCTTTCAACCCAATCACATGACTCTGGTTACCACCCACGCATGGCGCGCATGTGGTGGCACAATCGCGCCAACGGGTGAGCAGATGCAAGGAAGAATTACTTTTTTTTATGCACCTTCGCCTCGAGGACGCCCCTTGGTATCCCTTTCAGAGTGCGCATCAGCGGACGTGTTCCTTTGTCTATCCAACTTTTGGATAAAAAATCTTCGCCTTCGGCGCTCGTGTTGTTCTGTACAAGCTTTTCCGTTGGACTCCACGTGGAAGATGAGATTGGGAGGAGCGCCCTACGGCTGCTTCACCCCACTGCACCCCCTGCCACCGCCGCCGCCGTCAGACTGCGGCTGGCGTCTGCTCGCACCGTGAACACCTCCTCCGAGTCGGCAGCGCGGCTGAGGGTGCCGGGGCAGCTGGACGAGGAGCTGCGCAAGGGGAACGACGAGGCCGCGGCTCACATGGGGAGGATGGCGGGTGTTTTGGCGTGGCGACGCAGGTTGTTTTCTTTCAACTCCATATTATCTTGGGTTCTTGATTCTACCAATGTGTTCTTTTCTTGCTAGGGTGTGCTATTGTGTGATTATTAGGAGTGATGCTGCAATTATTCACGTTCGTCTCTGAATTAGAGTATTTCCATGCATTTAAACTGATTTGGCAAAGAAGCAGAGAGGGTGCAGTGAGATGTTCCGATTTGTTTGGAGACGATCTGAATTGTCTGGGGCATGTTATGCATATTTTTGCTTGACATAGTGATGTGCTGCATGCTTGAGAACCACCACTAAGGCACTAACCGCACCTCTGATAATTTTGGATTCTGCAACCCACCTCCATTTAAGGCTCTAGAGTTGAAATAAAAGGAGGAAAAATATAAGCCTGTTTGGTTGAAGGGAATTGGTGGGAGGGAATGGGAAATGAGGAGGTGGGGGTTTTAAAGTTCATTGTTTGGTTAGTGGGCATGGGAATTTGAGGGTCCAACTGCCACCATTTTGAACCCATGGAAGAGGCTGAGAATTGGAAGGAAATTTCACCATAGATTAGGATTTTTTTAGTTGCCACCGATGCAAAGATAGCCTTCTTCACCTATGCAAGAGGTGGTAGCAGCATTGGAGGAAAAGTGTTGCAACGGCGTGAGAGGAGCAGTGTGGCAGCGGGATAAGAGGAGCGCAGGAGGGCATAACTAGCAAAGGTGTGAGGTGGGGCTAGGGCGTAGGCAATATGTGGCGGCAGCTAGGGTTTCGGTGGTGAGGGGAGGGAGAGGAGAATTTAGTGGGAGAGGGTGAGAGGGGAATCCATTGGAACCGGATCCATCAGTCCAAGATTCAACCAATTTTTGGGGAAAAAACTATTGAGATTTGAATAGGCAATCCCATTTAATTAAGGGTTTCTAGTAAAATTTTCATCCTCACTTGTTAGCATCTTTGTTGAACACCTGAAAGCTCTGAAGCACCTACACGTTGCCTAACTGTTGTATTCATGTTTGACACAGATAAGACACTAACACGTCGCAGACACGTATCGATGGCGTGTCGACTGATTTAAAAATGAAATATAATTTTTTAAAATTTTGACACGTGTCAAACACGGTGTGACCACTGAGTCCGATATGCCCAGGACACAGCATGACCACTGAGTCCGATACGGCCAAGACATAGCCCACCAAGCTATAGCCTTAACCCTACTTTCCCGATCGATCCCCAATCCCTAACCTCCCCGACGCCTTCTGCCTTCTACCACCTACATCCCCATCGCTCTCCTCGCGGCCGTCGGCCTCACCACATCGCCGGCTGGCCGCGTCATCGAATCGCTACGCCACCAGCTCCTGCACCTCCTCTGGTCCTCCCTCATGCCGCCTGCTCTCCTCACACCGCCGGCTCCCTTGCAGCCTCCCTCGCACCGCTGCCGCTCCGCCGAGGCCTCCTCGAGCCGCAGCCTGGCGCCTCCTCACGCCACACCGCCCTTCCGCCAAGAGCCCTCCTCCTCACGGCGCTGGCTCCCGCATGACCTCTCGAACCTCCGTCGTGCCTCCTTCCTCGTGTCGCCGGCTCCAGCACCACCTCTGTACCTCCATCGCGCCTCCTCCCTCACGTCGCCGGCTCTAGCACCACCTCCGGATCTCCGGCGTGCCATGTGAGTCATGTGACCATTTTGTAAAGTTCATGCTGTTATGTAATCGTGTTGATACCATACTCCATGAAGGTACTGATTCTACTGAAGATCTGAAAAAGGGCCTTATTGTTACTCCTTTACCTGCCAAAGCTACCTTCCTGGATGACCCCCTTTGAGTTCTTCGATCAATCTGATTTGGTATATTCAAACACCCTTTGATTGATCTCTAATAATTTATAGCTTTATACTTTAAGGTTTCAAAGGTGTTCATGTAAAGTTGACTTGCTAATAAGCTGATAATATTTTACATGTAAAGCATGTACACTAGGGGTAATCTTATTCTTAGCTGAAAACTCAAGAAATAGCTTTTCTATTTTGTAAGTTACATATTTTGTTGTATGTTCATCAGTAGTCATTTCATACATACAATAGGGGGCCTCAAGCATGTTTGTATTCTATTTTACTTGAATATACCAAAGTGATATGATGGTTGTTTAAAGTGTGCTTCCGAGAGAATAAAGTTTCTGTTAGGACACAAAGTGATGGTGCTGGTTTTGTCTTATTTTGTATTCAGTACAGTCCAACTTTTTCATGGGCGTGGCCCCAACCGATTCGTTATTAGGAAGTACAGTTTAGTTTCAATTTAAGTTAGAGATTAGTTTCTATTTTTTAAAGATATGATTAGAGATATGATATTAGATTTTTTTGAGATATGATTAAGATTAGATTCTATCTATTAGGCGGATCCCATCTATATAAGGGGGGGCGCCGCATGCTATTGGAACTAAACAAGTCTCTCTCTCCTCTCTGTTGGCCGCCCGCCATCTCTCGGCGGTGTTTACCCTATGAACTAAAGTTTATAACAATTTGGTATCATAGCTAACACTATGGCTTCTGTTGCCAAGTTAACATGTGACAAGTCCATCGCTGGCTATGAAGAAATCATCGCTGGACTCAAGAATATTGAGAGTATGTTGAAGAAGATGGCAGCAAAGGAGAAGGCACAAGCAATTGTTGTTGTGTGATCTGCGGCGGCACAAGCGGCAGAAGTAATGGTGGTCGCGCCACGGCAATGACGCTGCTGCTGCTGCTCTTTCATCCGGCGCGGACATCGGTGTGACTTCAAACGACGCCGGCATGGTATCTTCTCAGGGCGGCGCACAGGGTACAAGCCGCACACCGTGACGGTGGCGGCACTACTTGAGGAGGCAGATGTGGCGATGCGGCTCCAGGCAACCATGGCGTTACATCAGGATGCACCTCTTCTCCAAGATCGCATGCCAGCGCAACCATGGTGACCTCCTTCATGTTCGGTTCCTCTGCCACCGCCTCCTCTGCTTCCACTTTTGGCTCATCCCTCGATGCATCCTCCCCTGCCTCCGTGTCCGCCCCCACGACCGGATCCGGCTCATCCCTCTTCAGCGCATCCTCCTGCTTCCCCGTCAATGCGTCTCCCTTTCTAGTGCAGAATTTATCTTCTCCGAACCCCACTCTAAGCGCCTCTGCCTCAAGCTCCGCCTCCGCGGCGAGGTCCTACACGGCGTCGTCCTCGAGTAGACCCACCTTGTTGAGTTCGCTGTCCACAACCGCCTCTACGACGCCTACGCTCGCGCCCAGTCCAACCCCTACCAGTGGGTCGCCATCGTCTAGCTCTGCCAGCACATCCCGCACTGCCGCTAGGCGCACGAGGTCGACTTCATTAGATCCAGTTGTCTCCAGATCCGAACGCTGTGGAAGCTCAAAGGCGACTAGACATTCGTTGCTCGATGGCCGAACGGATCCAACGTCTCCAGGACGGACCTAGTGCTCTCCGCTGCTGGGTCGTCTCCTCCCGTGTCGACGTCACTGGCGTGGTTCTCCATTGCCTCTCGACTAGATCGATCCAACTCGTGCATGTCGCCTCCTCTCCACGGGATTTGGCATCGCTGCCTCGCCTCGAGTTCTTCCTCGATGCCAGGCTCTTCACCGGCACCGCCTCAATCCACTAGTCTTTCACTGACACCGCCTTGATCGGAGCCGCCGTTGCCCGACCGCACGTCGGCCACCACCTCTGGACACTCTCCACCGACTGCCAACCATCGGAAGCTAGAGCAAGAGCCATCGCCACCGAGGAGCCTCCGCCATCACCGCCTCTGGTTCCGTCGATGTGATATCGTGCCTCACGTGTCTGAGGCAAGGAAGATAGAGGAGCCGGTGAAGAAAAGAGAAAAAGAAAAAAGAAAAGAAAGAAAAATTGTTTTCTTTTGCAGGCACCGTTTAGCTGAAAGCGCTATACTTTGTCGACGTGGGACTGCAACCATGGCCACCGCTTAGCAGCTTGAGGACGAGCTGTATATCCAAGAGGGGTATAATGTTTATGAGCGTGGGCCCTGGGCCCAACCGATTTATTATTAGGAAGTAGAGATTAGTTTCTGTTTGAGTTAGATATTAGTTTCTATTTGTTAGAGACATGCTTGATATTAGATTCTATCTGTTAGGGAAAATCCATCTATATAAGGGGGCTGCCGCATGCTATTGAAATCAATCAAGAAATAACAAAGTCATTCTTATCTAGAGTCTCTATTTCTCTACGCCGACGCCGTCCGGCCATCCTCTCGACGGTGCTTACCCCTATGAACTGAGGTTCATAACAAACTTAGCCGGTGATCTTCGCTTGGAAAAAGAAGCATGGCTTTGCTTGAAAATCTAAAACTCATATGAAGTTGATCTTAAAAACAATAATTCAAAGTTAAAATAGGAACAAATAAAGTAGGAAGCCACCAAATTATTTGTTTTTCATCGTATACAGCTGTTGTATTTTCCATCTTCGAACCTGGCTACAAAATGCCAATTTGATTTCCTTGAGTGAATTGCTTGCCTCATCACTTTTGTAAAACATTGATTTTGCAATTTACACAATCTAACATCTAAGAAACTAATATCCTGTATATGAAAAATGTGAAGCACGAAGCTGGTCACTTCTTGATAGCGTACTTGCTTGGGATGCTTCCCAAGGGATACACTATCGCAAGCTTAGATACACTTATCAAACAAGGATCACTGAGTGTGCAAGCTGGGACAGCTTTTGTGGACTCCGAGTTTCTCCAAGAGGTTAGTTTTCTTATGGCCTCCACATGTTTTTACCGCCTTCAATATTTTGGAAAATTGTGATCTTTGAAGTATTATTATTCTTCATCAACACACAACAACTTCTATTGATTACCATCTTGATTCTTGAATGTTGAACTTTCCAATATATGTTAGTTTGGTCGAGCCTTCATGTATACCTACCAATGTTTTCCTGCTTTATTATTGGTATTGTACATTTGTTCCACTTACCAAATACATTTGTACATTTGCTAAGTGAAATTCTCGTTCGTAGTTAGGGATGACAATGACCCCATTCCCTTTTCCAGACAAGAAATTCCTCTATTAAGGGACGGGAATGGAGGAAATTCCTTTCCCACGGGGAGCTAACGGGCTCAAAACATTCCCCCATCGGGGATAGCAAGGACGGGGACGTTGCCACGCTCCCCATACCCGTTCCCCCGTTGGGGACCCGACTGGACAACATGACAGGTGGGTCCTGTGATTTATATTGATCACCTTGCCTCAGAACCTAGATCTGAGCCGCCTCCCTCAAAGCAACCAGACTCCAATGTCTTGCTTGCCTTCCCCATTTCTATTCCATGCGCCACCTCCTATGAATCACCTGCGCCATCAAGATCTGGAGTCTGCACCATCGTTGCCCATACATACTCAGGGCCGGCACTTCCAAAGCTGCACCCACCGACTGTAGATCCCGTCCCGAAGCTGCTTGCTGAGCCATCAACGCAACCATCTTCTGCCGCCACCGGTTCACATGGGAGGAGTACAAATCCTTGACATTCACTATTCAAGTGATTTGACCTTACTTTATAGCAATGTTTTCCAACATTATTTTAGTGATGTTTTTTTTAACTCACTTGAGCTTGTTTACCTGAAGGTTATGAATGAGATTACTCGAATTAGCAATGTTGCACCTGGAATTTTCAGCAAAACTCACACATTTTCTGTTGTGTTCCATTATCTATTTCTCTTTAATATGAATACATTACAATACTATACGATACACTAATCTATACATCTATATTTTGCAGAATCTCTTCTGAATATGTGATTGGACTTTTGTTGGTGACTTATCGTAATGTCGCATCGAGGTACTTGTTATCATATATTGATTTTCTTTTCATCTATAGACATTTAAATGTGTATTTAATTTTGAAAATATTGTGGTTATCAACTTTCCTCGTATCATGTGCATATGGGTTTATTTGCGTGTAGTAGCTATAGCCTATACTTAGGCTTGTGCAGCGCCAGGCTCCCACAATGGCACCGCTCAATATGGCTTGAGTTTCTGGCTTCTGACTTATTTTTGCATTATTCATAATTTCGTCTTTTTCTGAATTTTTGGCTTTTTTGCCGGTTTTTTTTCCCGTATTCATTTGCGTTGTCTGTGATGGGCTAACAAATTTTTTATATTTTTCAATTTTTTTTTAAATTTAATTATGTTGAATAAGCCTCTGTTAGCTACAGTGTTTCTTTCAGCCAGCTCCAGTGTTTTCAGCCATAAGCCACCAAAAATAAGCCGAACTGAACACCACCAAAATCCTGCAGGCTCCGCCACCGTAAGCATGAGTTACTTCTATGGAATTTTAAAGACATCCTGTAACACTATCATTTGTTTTCTGGGCCTCATTTTTGTATTAACAGCTTGGATGGATTGCTCAAGAGTCCGGGTTTCACCCATAAGAAAGCCGGTTCACAGTCGATGGGTCATCTTGAACACGGTCTATCTCGCGCCGCCATGAAAAGGCTAGATCGCAGCTTGCGAGGCAATGTCTTCGGGAAGTCGCTTGGATCTTGCATCGGGTCATAGAAGGAACATAAACACCGAGGATATTTAGTAGCTAGTGTGCATAGTACACACCGGTGTCGAACATACAACTTGCGAGATATAAACCTCTGCAGATCTTTATACTTTTTATCGTATATTCGGTTTGTATTTAGATGATATAGGTCAAAAGCATGAGTTCCTTTTCAATGTCATGCCTACCATTTAAAATTTTAAATATTCAACGGAGGGATATAACATTTGTGGTTGGATGCTTGAGATTTTCGGTCAGTAGACATTTTCATGCAAGCAGTCCTGCAGTTTATCCGGTGGCCTTTGTTTACAAAAACAAAAGAAGAGATTCTTTTGCAGCAAATTCTGATATTGTTACCAAAGCTTAAAGTGGGAAATGAGAACCCTCAAAACATTTTGTTGCAGTTCCTAGTTCTTAAAATCAACTGCTAGGTTTCCTATTTCTCCAAACCATCGGGTGAGGAGGTCTATCGTGTGTCTATTCTGAGATCAAATCAACACAGCCAAATCAAATCTCTAACAACAACACATTTAGACATCGAAACAACTTCGTTTATTCAGCACCAAGATACCACGATTGTTTTCCAAAAAAACACACACATGTTCTCCTAAGAAATGAGAATGATGCACGCTACCACAATATTCTACGGGTACATTAATGTGTACTTTATAGCCACATGTGTTCTTTTGGATGCCTATTGTACCCCCTTCTTTCTCTTGTGGCACCTGTGCTTGGGCATAACTGGTGGAGCTTTCTGCACAGCACAGCTTATAATAGAGGCGCAATATGGGGGTATCACAGATTGCCATAGTAGCACATCAATCCTCTCTTCTGTGGAGACAATATTTCCATTGATGGAGTCTTGTATGGTGAATTTTGGGAGCTCCTGCTGCATCGGCAGCACAACTGTACGCCAGTCAGAGCATAGAAATAGAGGGCCATCCCCATACTTACTATAGTGAGGAAGGCCTTTGCAAATAAGGTCCCATGGGTGTTCACCAAAGGTAGAATAATTCAAGGGTGCTGAATGGCTGATAGTTTCCAACACGTGGCACCAGAATTTCGCATTGAGATTAGCTCGTAGTAACCTAGAAAACGCGTTTGCAAGGGTGAGTGAACCTCTCATCAACTTCAAAATCTTCCTAGCTATGAATGACAACGTTGGATAATCCTCCGGGTTTGCGCTCCCAAATGCGAGAACTTTGAAGAAATACCATTGCTCCTCTTGATTCAAAATGTTCACCCTAAGTGCTTGAATCGTGCCGAAGCTTGAGATCTGATTTGTTCTACCGACAACTATGACTTTAGTACCACTGTTTGCACAATGACAAACTGAAGAGTAAAACCTTCTCCACGTCACATCATCCATGATGTTGCGAACAAACTCAATGATGATCAAGGACCTTTTACCAGAAACAAGCTTCTGATAATCATCACCGAAAGGGTTTCACTGTCAAGTTGCAATATTTGAGAGAAATGTTTCTGCACTCTTTCCTCATCACAAACATATTTGACCAAAGTTGTTTTGCCACTATCAAAGGGGTCAATGACAGGAAGGACATCCAAAACGACCGAATCACCGGATAAACTAGGTTGTAGTAAGACGTTAATAATTTTCTCCTTCTCCATATGCCGGCCAAACATGCAGTTCTCCATAAACAGATAGGTGTTATATGGCTGGTGAATCATGGGTGGACAGTGCATCAAAAGCACTGCAAACTCTTTCATTTCATTCAGTGTAGCCTCTAATCTTTCCAAAACAACATGTAACTTCTGCAAGTGGAAGGATTGGGATTGTCTCACCATGGTTAGTTGCCTGTTTTGACAAAGGGCTCGCATGTTGAAGGTGTCGAGCACGTAGTAGCCTCGGCACATGGCCTCCCTGAGCTGACTGAGCTGTAGGAGCATCCCTTGGTGATTTGCCGTCTGTCAGCCTCCTCGATGATGGTACGGGCCCTAAGGAGCAGCCGCTGCAGCCTCGCCGGCTCATCAGCGAGGGCCTGCTTACGATATCTTGAGACGAGGAAGGAGATGAATCGGCTGCCGAGATCGCTGGCGACTGCAGATAACACCATATCCATTGTTCGCTCGAGAGTGCTATGGTAGAAAAGAGGGCAAAAATTTGTAACTGAGCTGGGTGCTCAATTGCATTGTTTCTCTGTATGGAAAGCCTGATCTCGGCTTGTGCTTGTGGCCGAATTTGTATCATGGAAGCCGGTGTGAGTAAGGGTCAGTGCCAAGGATGGCACGGCGATGGCTTGCCGGCCACTAGACGCGTCTTTGGATTATTTAAAAGCAGTAGCAACCCGTCATCACACACACGTCACGTCCGCACCAAACTTTACTGTAAAGTTTTTATAATCGGACGGGAGGAGCAGAGAAACTAGACATGGAACTAGCAGGCTGGCCGTAGAGACATTCTGTGAAATTCTCAAACAGTTCCCTAGCAAGTGTTCGTTCAAGTACATCTGAATTCTTATTTTCTTTATGCAGGGCATGGAGTCCTAATTTCGAAAAGTAAAAACTCTGAAATATCGCAACTTCTATACGTGGCATGCGATTTGCATCGTTTGCAGTATTTTACCATAATTAGGGTATTTTTGTTTCTATCTATGTCGATTACAATTTTTTTGCTTGTGATTGAAAAGATCTAGTCATCAACCATGCAGCTGCTCGGGCTACATTATATTATTTTCTCACTTTTTATTTCCATGTATGTATATGCTATAATATTTTAATATCTTAAATTCTGAATTTATTTCGGTGCTTAACCAATTTTTTCCTTTTCAATCCGAATGTTAACCTCGTAAACGGAAGAGGATAGTTTGCATAATTTTCTCTTTTTTTCATCCACTTGAAAATAAGGACTTTTTTTGTACGGGGGTAGGAGTGCTGCCCAATATTAATTGAGAGGGAGTTTACATATTGTAGTTAGTTAGAGGCAGAGGGCCGAGGCCAGCGCCCCAGGAGAGCACGTTCTATTAAAACATTATAGGGGTACTAGAGAGCTCCACTAGCCTGTTGGCTCCCACTAGAGACCAACCTCTAGCCTTCTCTTTTATATTGGCAATCAAGAACAAAGGTGTGGTCGCAATGGAGCGAAAATACTTGGGAGTTCCCCTCCTTCTAGATTTCCCAAGTAATTAGGATTACTATCATCTCCAATGCTTTTCATGGCACACTCGGTCTTAGAATGACCGATTCCCACTAGTGTTAGGTTGAATGAGAGTTGTGCCAAGTTGTCGAATTGATAGAATCACAAGCTGTCCAGCACGCAATAGCGGTCCAAATTCTTGTCATGCATTGATAGGTGGATGGCCAACTCCGGTGCGTACCTCCATAGGGGGCATGTTGAGTGGTTGGGGTCACCCTCTCGAGGACAGACGGTCTGCTATCCAAAACCTATTTTGTATTGCCAACCAGGCAAAAATTTTAACATTTCTAAGGCACCGAGGTTTTCCATACTAGGGGGTTTATGATGGTCTTTGTGGCTCCGAAGAACTGAGCATTGTATGTTGAAGCCATCGTGTACATTTCATCTGGAGTTAACTTCCATATGATTTTGTGTAGGACCGAAATAGCAACAGAGGGGGTGAATGATGCCTTCAAACCTCCCCAAGTATTCACATAACCCTTCTTCTCCAATAGCTATTGAGCTATGAAGATAGAAGGAGTTTGCCCACTAGAAACCGAGACAGGAAAGCAAAACTGACCGACAACAGAGAACAAAGGACCGAAACCAAGATAGAACAGGAAGACACGCATGACCGCAAGAACCAAAACTTGGATCACTTTTGATTCTCGGGTCAAACGACCACGAAACTCTAACCACAGCAAGATAATGACCTCAGGCTAAGAAATCACGAAGCTAACCAGAACTCGTCGCCGTGGTCGAACAGGAAGAGATAGTCGAACTCAAAACAGAGGAAACGCAAAGCTCACGACCGCTAAGTCCGATTTCCGAATAACTTGTGATTCTCAGATCTTTTGGTCATGGGACTCTAAACACTACAAGAACACATCCTCTGGCTGAGAAAATACAAAGAAGTTGAGACTCCTCTGTCGAGAACAGAATAGAAGCAATGGTCGAACTCGGAACAGAGGAGGTCAGAGGCGGACGACCGCGTGCCAAAGAAACCGATCGAAATCTTTGCTCTCGGGAAGGAACTGGCCAAGATATCCTTAAGGATGATTCCCAGTTCACAGTAAAATGAAATCGAGGCTACTCGAGCCAAGAACACAACTCAAATGGAGATAGGCCAGAGCTGACCAGAGAACCAGAAGAGAAAAGATACAACAAAGAAAATGCAATCAAAACATCACAGATAAAACAACTCAAAGATAGAGGAATAGAGATGAATGATTGTATTAACGGAGGTTTCTACAACCACTCCATACAAGCTCTCAATCCCAAAGAAACGCACACAAAAATAGAGAGAGAAACCCGAGCGCTTGCCAGAAAATCTCCACCTCGCACTTGTGCTCTACCTCCTCTATTTATAGTCTTCAGATACCGGGGGGAACTTGTTAACCCCCAACCTAACACCGGGTTTTACTCGTAGACAACCCGCTAGCACCGACAACAGTGCTTTTACCAATGTTTTAACCAGAGATCAGTTTCCTTTGCAGCTTTGCACATTTCTCCAAAATGCCCCTCCTGCACCTTCCCGGAAACTTCCTCCTCTCTTGATGTCCAAGTCTTGCAACCATCTTGCAAGCCTCATTGTCTTTGGCATCTCCCAACCGTTCTTGACCTCAGCACCGCATGTGCCTAGTCCCGACCATCCCATGCCTTGCCACGACTTAGCCTCAAAATCCTCAACCATCACAGACAAGAAAACATCTCATAGCACCGCTCGAAACAAAGATAACACCAATTTTTATCAGAAGAAAGTACTCAAAACATACTCCTACAAAATCGTATACCCATTACGACCGGTTGAAATCACAAGATTAGCCATGCACATAGCCTACGACCGCATTGTACGTCGTTACGACCACCCCGGAGATCCATACGACCGATGTTACGACCGCTTCAGGAGCCCATCCGATCGGTTAAACGGAAGCTACGACCACGGCCAAGGGTTTCAACGTGGTCAAAGGGACTTCCGACCATGTCTAACCACGCTACGACTCCATCCGAGCGCTTCCGACCGCGTCCCTAGCACGTCCGACCGCGTTCAACTGCGTCCGACCACGTTCCGAGCACATTCGAATGCATTCGATCACAACCGACTGTGTTCGACCACTTTCGACCGTGCTCCAACTACGTCTGACCGGTATCGACCACGTCCGATCGCACCAGACTGCGCTACGACCACGTCCGACCGCGTCACAACGTGGTCGAAGTCCACCAACTTCCCAATGTGGTCGTCAGTCCGACTGCTGACTATCGACCGCAGCGGTCGAAACTTTGACTTCCGACCGCTCCTCGCAATAACATGGTCGTAAACTGTGTGCCGACTTTCGACCAGGGATAACGTTGTCATAAACCCTTCTGACCACATTCAAATTTCACTACAGAGGTTGTAAATCAATCAGCAGGCTTCCGACATTCGATAAAGTGGTCGTAAACTCTCCTGCTGCCATCCGACCACGGCCAACGTGGTCATAAACTCTCCTACTGCCATGCGACCACGCCTAACGTGGTCGTAAACGCTGCTGTTGCCTTTTGACTACAGCCAGTGTGGTCGTAAATGCTGCTGCTACCTTTCGACCACGGCCAACGTGATTGTAAGTCCATCTGGGGGCTTCCGACCACGGCCAACGTGATCGTAAAGATCTTCCGACCATTCACCCAGAGCTACAACTGTGCAGGAGAAGCACAAATCAAACTTAATCTTTCTAGAACCAGGGTCAATTACTTATCACAAACATGGAGTCATCTCCACATGGTCTCTCATTTTGTAATCCACCCCTTGCTAAAGGTTGATAGTGGAGATGTGGCTCCAGATCATGACGAGTTCTTGTATGTACTGCATTGTAAGCCCAACCAGCCAATTCAAATCTTGTAGGCATTTATTCTCCATTACTGCATCCTGTAAGGAGTAGTTCTTCCTTCGGGATGCTCGAAATATATTTGGCACGATGTCTCGCAATCGCTTTCTGTTAATTGCTCTGAGCCGCCCCAAAGTTACTATCTTGTGCATCTTTTGAGAATTTTGAGCACACCTTTTGGTGCTCCGAGGGTTGTAAGAAAGTAGGTCGATTGGGTAGTCAGTATAAATTAGGACCTATTTTAATATCTCCATACAGTACTACAGAAAAGGTCATCACAGATGTTCAAAAACATCATCACAAACGGTTTCGTAAGCTGTCTGAGTTTATCTATCAGTAATAATATGAGATCATCACAGACGGTTCGTAGTTGAAATCGTTTGTGATACAGTATTTCATAGACGGTTTCAACTACAAACCTTCTGCGATAGTCGACTATCACAAACGATTTGTAGTTAAAATCATCTGTGATATAGATTTATCACAGACGGTTTCAACTACAAACCGTCTGTGATATTAAATATCATAAACGATTCGTAGTTGAAACCATCTATGATATATCTATGTATTATCTCTCGAAACAAATTACCTCAGTACATAAAAGTAGGCATTAAAAATCTGCATAATGCACAGATTAAGAAGTGTGTTTTTTCTCTCAAGCGAGGAGTTGCACAAGATCTAAACTTGGCCTTCTCCACTCTTGTCAATATTTCAATGATCACAGTGACAATTCCTCAAAAATTCTCCTTGATTGTCTAATTGAATATTATCTCAGTGTAGTATCAATGTCAAGAGCATGCAGAACCACCATATATTCAGAAAAGCCAAAGGACAGCAGTAAGCAATACTAAGCATGCAAAAGACTAAGGACTAGCTATTAACAAAGCTACCGACTACACAGAAGTATACAACTAGCAAATATGAATTCAATCTAGGAGAATAATCCTAGATTGTCACTGAGATTTTAATCTTAACAAATTTTCTCATTGAGCAATCAAAAAGCCACAATCTAGAACATAAAGTAAAGCTCATTGTGCGGCTCGGGGAGGCAATATGCTTGGGGTGGAGGAGAGCTCGGGAGAGGAGGAGTGCTCGGGAGAGGCGGCGCGCTCCGGGAGGCGGCGTGCTCAGGGAGGAGGCATGCTCGGGGGAGGAGGAGAGCTTGAGAGAGGAGTACTCGGGGAGGCGATGAGCTTGGGGAGGCGGCGTGCTCAGGGAGGTGGCGCGCTCATGGGAGGCGGCGCACTCGGGGAGGAGGAGAGCTCAGTGAAGGCGGCGCGCTCAGGGGAGGAGAGCTCAGGTGTAGCGTTAGTACAGTGGTGAAAACCCTAGAGTGCAATATATATATAGGGGAATAATCACAGACGATTCTAAATAAAATCCGTCTGTGAGGATTCTCACAGCCATCACACATTCTCATATACATAAATGCAAATTCACATATATATCACACATTCTCATACATATATATAAATGCAAACTCACATATATATCACACATGCTCATATACATAAATATAAGTTCACATATATATCACACTTTCTTATATCAACATAGATATATAGTAACATAGACATAGACAGTAACGTGGTTAATTAGTTGTTTTTATAAGAGAACTTTGGTCTTTATGCCAAAGTTAAAAGGAAAAGAAAATTAGTTTTCTAGGCTTCATAAGCTTCTTCGTCGGCTTTTGGAGTAGGAGGAGGATCAGCAGCTGTGTCCTCGAATGACTTCAATATTTGTCTTTTTCTCTTGACTTCATCTTTCAACCTTTCGAATTCATGAATTAGGTCTATCATCGGTTAGAGGAAGACATCCCTAGCTTCCTCAGAGTTGGCCACTACTGTTTGATTGGCTAAAGAGTCCATACACCTCTCCATTGCCTCGACAGCCTCCAAGGCCTTGCGTGTTTCAAAGAGGAGGACGAAGTTGAGAGCCAAGTCCCTTTCCCTAACCATGGAGAGTAGCTTCCATCGACGGAAAATGATCACATTTAGTTTGCGAACTGCATCACTAACCACGTGGGGAAGGAGAGGAGGGGTGCGAGTGGATGATCATCTTCAAACGGTGGTAACTATCGATCGCTTGTGTGAGGTTGTGGTCAAACAACTTGGTGTAGATGGATGAAAGAAAGGAGAGGATGATTGCTGATGAAGGAGTGGGCGCTATTGTCTGTGGAATGAAGGATCGATGATCTTCTTCGGTGAATGTGCTTGTATTTAACACTGATGATTTTAGAAAATCGTCTGTGGTGTGCTGTCTAATATTAGATTTTTTTTGTAGTAGTGATAGTTTCCAAATGAATCCTGTTCATACAGACACCCCAGCCTTACTCCTATGCATATCCTGCAGGACTTCTATTGTATTACAAATTAATGGACTTGCTTTTTTTTGTCTATCAGCAACTCATATCATCCATTACATACGTGTACACCTATACGAAAGTTGAGCCAACATGGAATTACATTGTTAGTCCAAGCTATTGCTTTATGATAGGAGGCCATCAAGTACATGGATTAGAGTTTTTTAAAAAGCGGACTATAGTCTCGGTTGGGATTCCATCTTTTTAAATGATCTGTACACGGATTTGATATTCTACGGCAAGTTAATTGGTGCTACGAAAGGACTCGGGCAATTTATTTATCACCGAACCCATATCTAGCTTCTCTTATACATAGGGTACAATCCAAACGAATACGAACAAATATCATTTATTCTATATCATATTTTATATTTTTTTGGAGTTGAAGTCGGACACAGATCATACCGAATATCTATTTCTCCATTCCGTATCCGTTCCATAATCTTTCAGACGGTTGATCGGACGAAAATTATCTGTTCCTTTGCACAGGACATTAGATAAATCAGAACGAATATGGAGAGACTAATTACTGAGATATTGAAAAAAGAACACTCAGTACTCCCGTCTATTTAGATATGATAATTTGTCTATATGTTATCTTATTCCTAGGTGAAGTCGCAACAGACTTCTTCATATCACTTGACATACAGATATATACGGACGGATATCACTTTTATATCACATTTCATATTTTTTTCCTCGGAGTCGGAGTCGGACACGGATAGTACTGAATATCCATCTATCCCTTCCATATTCGTTTCGTAAACCGTCGGTCAGTTGGACGGATGAAAAGTATCCACTCCATTTGTACCCCTACTTATACATATACGTACATGAGATCTCAACCATATATATCATAGATGGACGGTTAGGATTGTTGGGTTTTCTTTAAGGTTCGGAGCCGGCGTGACGAAAACTCTCGCCGTCCTTGATCCGTCCGCGCGTGAGCAAAAACTCTCGCCTTCCTCCGTCATCTTGCGCATGGGCCGAGAGAAATCAACATTGATTCATCAAGTCACGAGATCAATTCCAACCGCATTCAGTAATCTATCCCCAAACGTAATCAATCAGCACAGCCGGAAATTTCTATTGGACAAACGTAGTCAATCAGAACTTGGACAAAACGGTGGCCGTCCAGCGGAGTTCTTTCTTTATCGATCTGGCTCCCCGGTCCACACGCCGTGAGGGAAAGGACAGCGCGCGTTCTCATCGTCTAGGTCTCGCGTGCGGCAGAAATCTCCTCGCCGCGGTCTCGCGTGGAATTCCTCGAGTCGCGCGGCGTGCAGATCAGCAACGGGCCAAGCACGGAAACAGGGAGATCGAGGAGAGGAAATCCAGTCCATGCGCGCGCGGTTGTCTTGCTTTCCTTTTGTCTTATGCAGCTGTGATCTGTTTTCCTTGCTAACCCCAAAGTTTATGTGTGTTTATTCTCTACGTGAGTTCATGTGTGCTCTGAAGGGATGATTCAATGTGTGAATTTCCTCCAGGAGAGCTGCGTAGAGAGAGTTAGGGGTTGAGTGAATCAACTAGAGACAGAAGGGTTGAGATTGAGAGTGTCTGTGTCCACGAAAGTACTGTATGAGTGCATTCTCGATTTCTAACATTAATCACATCTTGCTGTAATTAGCGAGCTTGATTTGTAATTTTGTATTGCTTTGTTCAAGTCGCGGTTTGAACGATGTGATGCGTCTATTAAAGTTTTTGTGGTGTTTTTCTGTTTCTCAATTTTGCACATTTGCTCACCGTTCTCTTGCTGATCAGAACCAGTTCTTGAACTTCTGTGTTTATTCATTATCGGATAAGGTTCCTCGGCTGGGGGGCGGGCAGCCGAACGTGTTGTCGGGCGCGGGGAATGAGGAAAATCAAGATGTCGGGGGAGGGAGATGTTCCATCTATCCCCGCCGGGGAAGGTCCCTGTTGCCGTCCCTATTCGCAGTAACCCCCACTTTATAGAAAACACGCTACATGATCAGCTTATGGATCGACACTTCAGAGTTAGGACATTGAAAAAACATAGATAACATGGCCATGTGTAATTAGTCACCTTCTCTTGCTTTCCTTTTGTCTTATGTAGCTGTGATCTGTTTTCTTCATAGATAATATGGACAATTGGACATGTGCAATTAGTCGCCTTGCATTGCTTTCCTTTTGTCTTATGTAGAATCAATCAATCGTGTAAAAGAAAGAAACCATGTATCTTTTTTATTAGCATTATCACAATGACCTACTAATAGCAATGTACTGCACAATCCCATTCCAAGTGTCCAAGCTGTAAAAAATGAAAACAACAGGCTAATCAGAAATTTAAAACCATTAAAGGATGACAGAAAAGGTGAGGTTATCATGTAGAACTACAACTTACAAAAAAGAGTTTCTTGCTCTCATGCTGATTTCCACCCCTGCCCTTTGGTTTGCATCTAATCAACATAGTTCAATGTACTTCTCCCTTATGATGAGAATCACTGTCGGGTGCCATAATGGGAATAAACGAAGAGGACAACATCTCTGCCGCTTGTCATGGTCTGCAGTTTACGACAATATGTGCATAAGCCATGTGTCCATGCAGATTAGATAAGTTAGTTGCATTGTCAGTAGAGATAAGCCATTATATATTTTGTTAGTTGCTTTGTTATCAAGTAATACTTAGACCTCAAGTTCGTTTTGGAGTTGTTTAGTCGAAGGAGTCCCAGTGGCATGTGTTAGGGAGTTTATTTAAAGGGGACAAATCATCCCGTGAGAATCAAACAAAGATTAATCAAATTACCCTATCTCACATCTTTTTCCTGCCCCGTCTACAAAAGCTATGAGACCATATGGAGATCACCCTATGGTTGTGATGAGTAGTTTAGAGAATTTGAGTTTGGTTTTTGAGGCTTGGCTCTCTGGTTGAGTTCTAGAGCCCTTTATGTTCTGTCTACGACCTTGTCCTTCCGACTTATGTTGTGTGTGGTCGGGAGTACTTCTTACTACCACGTTTGTCTGTGGTCGGAAGCCGGCTGGAAGGTTTACTCGATAGTCGGAAACCAGCCGGAAGGTTTACGACCACGTTGGACGTGGTCGGAACCTGGCAGATGCGTTTCTCGAGTGGTCGGATGTCAGCAGAATGGTTTACGACCACGACAGAGCAATTATGATGTGGTCGGAAGGGTTTAAGACCACGTTGTAGCTGGTCGGAAGTCGGCTGGAAGTCTTACGACCACATTGAACATGGTCGGAAGCCGACAGAAGGAGTTACGACCACTGCAGAGCAATTTGAACGTGGTCGGAAGGGTTTACGACCATGTTATCTCCGGTCAGAAGTCGACAGGCGCATTTATGAGTGGTCGGAAAACAGACGCCGATCAGAAGTCGGAATCAAGTTTCCGACCACGTTGGGAAGTCGGCGGCCTTCGACCTCGTTATCGCGAGAATTGGTCGGAAGTCGAAGCCTCGACCGCTGCAATCGGAAGTCGGCGGTCGGGCTGACGACTGTCGGACCCAGATTTTAACATCCGGCATCCTTTGTGATTCCACCGCACTATTCCCTGGATCAGTAGATAGTGCTCACAGATTACAGAAATAAACATCAAAATACATATCATGTGGAAGCATAAATATAATAGAAGACTTACACATGAGCCGATTAGGCCGACATCAATGAAATGCAGCAGCGGAAACAAAGCACACAGATGTGACCCTCAAGACATGCCCACAGGCAGCCAACTGGGGGTTTGCGATCTAGTCCTTGACATCTTCATCTTCTTTGCCACCATGACCAAAAGTATTGCTGAAGCATAGTGATTTGATTCCTGATTCTGGATTTGTTATGAGAGCGAGTGTGAGCACAAACCACCATGCTCTGCGAGCCAATATACAGGATGAAAATAAATATTATGCATGGCTAATCAAAGGAGAGGCTCGGGTTGTTTTATTTGCCAAAAATTGCTTTTAGTATTATTTTTATTATTTAATCATGGTGTTATTATTGCTGCCTAAAACTCCGAACAGTGAGTGTCATCATTTATTTAATCCACCGAATACACTCTTTCTATATAGATTGCTATCTAACTCCAAACAGCGAATGTTATCATTTATTTTGAATCCACCAATATCTTTCGTGTTCCGAATTTCTAATACTCCAATCTTGTAATTGCTATTCTTCACTTCCGAATTCAAAAGATTCTCTGACATAATTACTTGTTAATCCACCGAATCATTCGTATCAGGATTTTCTAACAATTCAATCATTTCTATTATTGATCTAAAAACTATAATTTGCTCTTCCAATAATCAACCTTATTTTCCATTATATATTTCTAACTAATTCACTAGTATACCACCACCAAGAATATCATTGATCAAGTGTACGATTCACTAGTATACTTCCGCCAAGAATATCATTGATCAAGATTATACTCCATTAGTTGTTATCATACCTTCAAATTCCCAAAAACTCAATTGATTCAAATTCTAGTAATCTACTAATCGATCAAATTCTATTAATCCCAACATTGCCAACATCTCCCAAGAATTTATATTATTTATCAATATCGTAATCCAGCGACTACGTTTTGCATTCCCTAATTCTCCGCAATCATTTAATTCATCCATCTAGCCAATCTATCCACTCTACAATTCAATGATAATCCAACACATTTAAGTTGGATCCACCAATTTATTTTTTTCCAGAATTCACACTATCGTTCCTCTTTATAATCGACATCAATCCACCAACCTCTTTATATGTTTACCACAATAGCCGCCTTCTTTTCTTACGACTCTATTTATTCTTCCTGACATTTTATTTTGTGAGAAGTACTATCATTATTTAAAAATATAATACATAGAAATTCCCTGAGACCTAGCAGTTTTGAACAAAAATATATTGTGTAAGAGAATACAATAATAATAACGATCCAGATTTCATTCACCGTTACATGGTCTCTGCACCATATGCTAGACCTTCAGTGTTATAGTCACTTACATTATCACTGGGACGACACCCAGGGCAACACAAATCAGGGCTTTCCACTGCCCTCCACTTTTCCATTCCCACCCACAAAGTTTTTGAAATAGAACTATGGCCCTGTTTTTTTCAGCTTCTAAAAGCTGTTTTTCGGCTTTTCTACAGTAACTAGCTTTTAAACGGAGTATTTTTTTCAAGATAGGATCTACTAGTTAATTGTAGTACATACTTTACTGATTTCATTTATATTGGCAAAAACCGCATGTGAGTTTCTGTTACTCTGTAATCTCTCGTATAAATAGCTCAAAAGTCACAAGCCGCAGCCAAAAGCCACAAGCCGCAGCCAAAAAGAACAGGCCCTATTTCTGGTTAAGTTCTCATGTCCGCTCTTGACTGTGGGCACGGCTATTCGAATAGTTTTAACTCTACAGAGTCTGTACACTTTCACTAGAAGAGACAATCAACTCGTTGCCCCACATGATTTCTTAGTATGCGGTTGAGCAGACCATCACAGTGACTTTTCAAAGTATCTAGTCCCTGTTGTCATCTCACCCTATGGGCCGCTCCCACTTGCGGTGGGTCCCATACGTTGCACGGGATGTTCACTACGGTTACTAGTACTATTCGGGCTCCACTCCCCACAATGCTAGTACGACTGGGAAACTTCACCCTCCACTCTGTGTCCCTTTAGGCCTCCCCTTGCCCTTGCATATCCACTCCTATCCATTACCGGTGAGATGAGTCCGGGGGTTTCGATAAATTTACTTAGCTAAGTTGTACTTTACAGACTTGTGGTTGTACTGTTTTACATGGGTTATCATGACAAGATTTGGTCCTTAGAATTACCTGGACGGTTCTACCGTCATGTACACTTCATTCGGAGTTAGCTTCTATATGATTTTGTCATCTACACCTTACTGAAGGTTGATAGTAGAGATGTGGCTCCAGATCACGACGAGCTCTTGTATGTGTTGCATTGTAAGCCCAACTAGCCAGTTGAAATCTTGTAGCCATTTATTCTCCATTACCGCATCCTGTGGATACTCGAAAGAAGTTTGGCATTATGTCTCACAATTGCTTTCTTTGTGCCCAAGCCAAGTCCCAAAAGGTCACCGTTTTACCATCTTCAACTGTTATGAAAGTTGCCGCTGCGAAGAGTAGGCGATCATTCTCATCGCATAGGATTTATGTGCCTTGCCAAGGTCTGTTTCTCGGCCCCCATTTGTGCCACAGGCAACTAAGTCTGAAAGCTCTAGCGAATCATTCTAGGTCTAGGAGGCCAAGATATCCAAGGTATGTAGATCTGCACATCCTATCCCAATTAACTTTGCACTTGTCATCAGTTAACTACTCTGAGTCGGTCCAAAGTTATTGTCCCATGCGTATATTGAGAATTTTAAGCACACCTTGGTGCTCGGAGAGCCGTGAGGAAGTAGGTTATAGGGTAGTCAGCACAAATTAGGCCCTATTTTAGTATCCCCATAGTTTCCAAATGAATCAACATTGATTCAGTCACGAGATCAATTCCAACCACCAGCGTGAAGCAGACGTAATCAATCCGCACAGCCGGAATTTCTATTGGACAAACGTAATCAATCAGTGCTTGGACAAACGGTGGCCGTCCAGGCGGAGTTCTTTTTTTTTATCGATCTGGCTCCTCGGTCCACGCGCCGTGAGGGAAAGGCTAGCGCGCGTTCTCATCGTCTCGGCCTCGCGTGGAATTCCTCTGCTCGCGCGGCGTGCAGGCGGCACTGGAGGATGGACCAAGGTGGTCGTGGTTCCGCGCGCGTGCAGATCAGCAACGGGCCAAGCACGGAAACAAGGGAGATCGAGGAGAGGAAATCCAGTCCATGCGCGCGCGGGCCGAGGGGGACGTCACCTCGATTCACGTCACCTTGTATGTAGCTGTGATCTATTTTCTTCATAGATAATATGGACAATTTGACGTGTAGTTAGTCGTCTTTCATTGCTTTCCTTTTGTCTTATGTATCTGTGATCTGTTTTCCTTGCTAATCCCAAAGTTTATGCAACTTCCTTGGTGATGAATTACTATTCATCAATGATTTAGTGGGGACTATTTAAAAATTGGTAGCTACCCTTCACTATATAACATCTATAAGGTGGCAAATAATCCTTATTAAATTCAGTTTGAAAAAATTGGCAGTGTGCTAACTTGTTAAATTCAAACCGTTTAAAAAACTAGACAGTGCAAGCTTGTTAACCTCTTCAACAATCAATCAATCATGTAAAAGAAAGAGACCATGCATCTTTTTTATTAGCATTATTACAATGACCAGTATACTAATAGCAATGTACTGCAAAATCCCATTCCAAGAGTCCAAGCTATAAAAAATGAAAACAAAAGGCTAATCAGATATTAAAAACCTTTAAAGGATGACAGAATTGGAAACGAAGAGGACAACATCTTTGCCACTTGTCATGGCCAGCAGTATACGACAATACGTGCGGCAGCCACGTGTCCATGCAGATTAGATTAGTTGCATTGTCAGTAGAGATAAGTCGTTAGATCTTCTGTTAGCTGCTTTGTTATCAGGTAGGGAGTGTGTAGGTATCATCGGAATGTTTTTTTTAATTATTATTTAAATTTGTGATTTTTGGATTAGAGCTCAGGTTAGTTTAGGAGTTGTTTAGTCGCATATGTTAGGGAGTTTATTTAAAGGGGACAGATCATCCCGTGAGAATCAGGCAAAGATTAATCAAATTACACTCTCTCACATCTTTTTCCTGCCCCTCTACCAAAGCACCCTTCTTCCTGTTACTCCCTGCCGAAGGCTCTCTCCCTCTGTCTTCTTGCTGCTCCCATCCAATCTGTTGCTATTTCTCCAATTCCCTACCCTTTCCCAAAATCAGTCCATAACACGCTGGTGGCGGATGCGGCTCCAGTGGTCCATCACTCCTGATCGAAATCATCGCAACTTTAGCAACACAGAATGACATACAATGGCGTTAGAAGAATTTCGCTGCCAACTAATTGGGTTGGCCGACAACAAAATTGGGCTTGGGGATGTGGGGTGCCTGATCTCACTTCTCAAATTTGGAACTTGGGGACGTGGAAGTTGCAATCGGCGACCATTTAGTACAAAGCACGTAGAACATTGTATGGTGTGGTTCATTTTGCTTCAAGATCTACTATCGATTGTCGATCAGCCTCAGAACTCAGATCTTCCACAGAAGATATGCTGATAAAAGTTCTTCAGTGAAGTTAAAATGTAAAGAGGTTTCATTTCAATGTAGTGTAGGATCATTAAAAATAGATAAAACTATGGAAATGAGATGGTCAACTTCATGCCAACTAGTAATCCCCATGCAAAATGCTCTAGATCAATCGTTCGTCATCCAAGCTTTTCAAGCTCCCAGCTTGCATGTACTTTGAACTGCAGTTTCTGTCATTTAATAATGTTCATAAGCTAGGAACTGAGCCTAGCTCAGTTGGTGTGAGGTGTGGGTGTACCTAGTTCCTCCTAGGTGTTCACCTAGCTCGTCTTCGCCTTAAATTTAGATGCCTATTTTCTTCTTAATTAAAAGATACCTAGTTCATCCTAGGTGTTCTCTTTTTTTATTTATAATGTTCATATGCTAGAATGGGCACAATTGTTGCTGCCACATTAACTACTGCTTCGGTGAAGAGTGAATGAAAATCAAAAGATTATACCACATAGTTTCGAAGTATTAGCGATCATGTTAAATGTTGGTTGTTTTGTGATTGTCATCAATATGTGTGATTGACCTTTGACTGTAAATTGGATATAATGGCAGATGTTGAACAAGTTCTCATGCATTGCACTGGCTGGAGTAGCTACAAAGTATCTTTTGTATGGATATGCTGAAGGAGGACTACCTGACATCAACAAGGTAAGCATGAGTTACTTCTATGGACTTTTAAATACATCCTATAAGGTTGTGACACTATCGTTTGTTTTCTGGGCCTTTTTTTCTGCATTAACAGTTGGATGAATTGCTCAAGAGTCAAGAGGGCGACAGGCGACGGTGCCAAGGCTGGCGAGCGGCGGCGCCGACGGCTATGCGATCGGCGACAACAGGCGAAAGGGGTAGCGGTAGCACGCAGATGAGCACGGGGGAGGAAGTGAAATTGATTTTTGCCTCCTCCACCTGGCTTCCCCCTCTTAAAGGCAATATATGGGCTGGGCTGGATTAAATCCGGCCCAGGTATTACAGTTTCACCCATAAGAAAGCTGACTCACAGGTTAGATGGGTTGTGCTGAACACGGTTCTAATACTGCGCCACCATGAAAAGGCTAGATCGCAGCTTGCAGAGGCAATGTCTTCTGGGAAGTCAGTTGGATTTTGCATGGAGGTCATAGAAGGGAACATAAACACCGAGGATATTTAGTAGCTAGTGTGCACAAGACGATCGGTGCCGGAACATACAACTTGCGAGATATAAACCTTTGCGGTATGTTTATACTTTTTATCAGTATATTCAGTTTGTATTTAGATGATAAGAGGTCAAAAGCATGAGTTCCTTTTCAATGTCATGCCTACCATTTAAACTTTTAAATATTCAATGGAGGGATAGAAAATTTGTGGCTGGATGATTGAGACTTTTTTTTGACGGAATACATGATTGGTCATAATCTAGCCAAATGTGTAATACCAAAGAGGTTCAAGTCAATACTCCCTCCAGTCACAAATTGGTATAGTCAAATTTTCAAACTTTAACTATCAATATCTTTTTAAATATTTAAATTAGATATATGAAAATCATATATATATATATATATATCTCGAAAACTATTTTCATAATATTATAATTTCATTGGATTCTATAAATATATTATAATAAAAATTTGTGGTGAAAGTGTGTTTTGAAGGTTATGTCAATGTCCAAAATGATATGTATTTGTGACCGGAGGGAGTATATACTGCCTATGGTTCGGTGTTGAAGGACCGAAATGGCAACAGAGGGGGGGTGAATGGTGCCTTAAAAATTCCTCCCTAAGTATTCAACCTATTCTTTTCCTCCTATAGCTAGAGAGCTATGAAGTCAAAGAAACAGGCCTCAAGAAAAGACAACCGAAAACACAGCTGAAAAAGGAAGTCGTGAAATCTACCACTGTGATCGTAACTGGACAACGGAATGCAAGTGATCGAGACAAATACTGTGGTCGAAAGATCTTCTGCCGTGGTCGAAGACACACCCGAGAAGCACCCTCAGAGAAATAGATACACCGTGATCGATCGCCAACCAATGGAAGTGGTCGTGGTCGAAAACTATCAGAACCAACCAAGGAAGCCAACCGTGGTCGTAAGAACCGAAAATCGGATGATGAACTGTAGTTACTCTTTTTGCAGCACGACCGTAGAGCGGAAAAATGAGATAACTTTTTGCACAAGAGTCGAAACCGCAAGAAACTTGAAACTTAGCAAGAGCAAGATATTTAAAAGTGAAATTACCAAGAATATCAAGAGTCTTTGCTAAGGAAGGAGAGAACGATGCGGTCGAACACAGATCAAGGCAAATAGATGAGGCAGACCGAAAAACACAGAAGTTTCTCTGTTTTGATTCTTGGTCTTAGAATAAACTGACCAAGATGTCTTAGAAAATGAATCCCAGTTCAGAGCAAAGAAATACGAGCCAACTCTCAAAGAGAACACATATAGCAGTAACAACAAAGAGAAGGCAAATGGATCAAACAAATCATCTCAAGAACAAAAACTGAGAAAGATACGAGAGATGAATCCAATCTTTTCTATTGCACATGGAGGTTTCTCTGACCACTCCATCGGAGGTACACGAGCATCCATGCTCTTACCCGAGACAACTCACACAAGATAGAGAGGAACACTCGAGCACTCGGGGACAACCTCCTTTGCTCCCGAGACCTAACCTCTCTATTTATAGTCTCACTAACGGGTCTCCACACGAGACAACCCGCTAACCGAGTGGTTAAGCTTTGCGAGCCTCGATGCTTTACCCGTTCCTCTCGTGCAACGGCTCCACCGCTTTGCCCGTTAGCGCCACCAACTCCACGAGCTCTCACAGAGCCTCTCCAAGTGGTCACAAGTGCTTTCCAGGTGGACGCCTTCCCCGCAGCTTTGACATTTCTCCAAAATGCCCCTCCGCTGCCTTCTAGGAAGCTTCCTCCACCGCTTTGCTGTCCATGCTGTCAGCCCACCTGGCACGACACGTCCTCTTCGGCTTTTCCACGTCGCTCGGACCTCAACAACTCCCTTGTCTAGTCCCGACCTCCTAAGCCTCACCAAGACTGTCTCTCGGTTCCCGCAACCAACAAAGACAACAAAACCATCACATAGCACCGATCCATACCGCAACACACAAACCGCTCACTCAAACCGAGCTCAAGTCTTTCCACGAAAATAGACTTTACCAAACCTTGTCAAAATAGTGAACAAACCAGTCCACAAGGTCCATGACTTCACAAGGAACCCAACCGACCAAACCTCACCGTAATCGGACACCATATGAGCCCACACGACCGGTTTGAATGAACCCGCACGACCACGGTCAATCTGCCGACAACGTGGTCGAACACTCGACCGCACAACGTGATCGAAAACCATAGCCACGACTACCGACCACGCTCGCACCCGTGCTAACGTGGTCGTGGCTCGATCGCCAACGTGGTCGCACCGCTAGCGATACAATGTGGTCGAGACCCAAGTCACGATCGCCGACCACGTTCAAACCCGCGCTAACGTGGTCGATGCACTGATTACACAACGTGGTCGAAAACCCTAGCGCCGAGTGCCGACCACGGTCAAATCTTCCGAGGGCTCCGCAACGTGGTCGTATAAGCTTCCGATCACTCGTACGCTGCTCGACCGCAACCCGATTACCACCAACGTGGTCGTGCGCTACCCGTAGACTTCCGATCACGTTCACCGCCGAGGACGCCACAACAGGGTCGTGCGCCGTCCGGTGACTTCGATACTCGGCAACATGGTCGTCGCCACCCGATATGCGCCAACGTGGTCGTAACGCCCGACCACCGCCGCTTTGCCGAGAACACCTCAACGTGGTCGTGCGCTCCGAACGAATTCGACCACGACCAAACGTGGTCGTATGGCATCCTATATGGTCGTGCGAGCGGGGACAAGTCGTACACGACTTCATTTCGACCAGAATTAAGACTTTGCAATAAAAGCCCAAAACAAACTCAATTTTCCTTCAACCAAGAGTCAATTACTCATCATAAAGATGGGATCATCTCCACATGATCTCTCAGGTGTACCCTCGGATAGCCAGTTGTTCTGCATTTGCAAAAGGAAAGTCGTCTAGCACCTAAGTTGATGAAAAAATTTGCACGAATGAAAACTCCTCCGAAATCGACATGTCAATATTGAAGAGTTCCTCCGCTTACAAACAATGCAACTATGAGACATTTTAGTCAAATAGTGAAACATGGTGTAGCCCAGAGTCGGGGCCGTTAGGGCATCAATCTTGTTTGTTGTGAACGACTAGGTAAATGCCATTTACACTTTTAAATATTCAATGGAGGGATAGAAAATTTGTGGTGGATGCTTGAGACGGATTTTTGACGGAAAACATGATTCGTCATAATCTAGCCAAATGTGTAATACCAAAGAGGTTCAAGTCAATACAAACTTTGGTGCCTGGAGATTCTTTTGCAGGCAAATTCTGATATTGCTACATTTTGTTGCAGTTACTAGTTCCTAAAATCAACTGCTTGGTTTCCTGTTTCTCCAAACCATTGGGTGAGGAGGTCTATGGTGTCTAGCAGCTCTCGCAATTCTGAGATCAAATCAACACAACCAAACCAAATCAACAACCTCTGTCAAGCTATAATAATCTCCAACAACTCCACATTCTTTACATCGAAACAGCTTTGTTTATTCAGCTGCAACATAAACCACAATTGTTTTCCAAGAAAGCACACACATGTTCTCCTCAGAAATGAGAATGATCCACATGTGTTTTTTTGGATGCCTATTCTAGCCCCTTCTTTCTCTTGTGGCACCTGTGCTTGGCCATAACTGGTGGAGCTTTCTGCACAATACAGCTTACAACAGAGGCGCAATATGGGGGTATCACAGATTGCCATAGTAGCACATCAATCCTCTCTTCTGTGGAGACAATATTTCCATTGATGAAGTCCTGTATGGTTAATTTTGGGAGCTCCTGCTGCATCGGCGCAAGCCATCAGTCTGCATGATGGGAGCATAGAAGTAAAGGGCCATCCCCATACTTCCAATAGCAAGGAAGGCCTTTGCTAATAAAGTCCCATTGGTGCTCACCAAAGATGTAATTATTCGGGGTTCCTAAATGGTGAGAGCTTCCAGCATGTGGCACCAGAATTGCGCATTGAGATTAGCTCGCAGTAACCTGGCAAACGCGTTGGCAGCGGTGAATGAACCTCTCATCAACGTCAAAATCTTCCTAGCTATGGATAACAATGCTGGATAATCCTCCGGGTTTGCGCTCCCAAATGCGAGGACTCTGAAGAAATACCATTGCTCGTCTTGGTTCAAAATGTTCACCCTAAGTGCTTGCACCGTGCCTAAACTTGAGATCTGATCTGTTCTACCGACAACTATGACCTTAGTACCACTGTTTGCACAATGACAAACTGAAGAATAAAACATTCTCCACGTCACATCATCCATGATGTCGCGAACAAAATCAATGATGATTAGGGACCTTCTACCAGAAGCAAGCTTCTGATAATCATCACCGGCAAGGCTTTCGCTGTCAAGTTTCAATATTTGAGAGAAATGTTTCTGCACTCTCTCCTCATCACAAACATACTTGACCAAAGTTGTTTTGCCACTATCACAGGGGCCAATGATAGGAAGGACATCCACAATGACCGAATCACCAGATAAACAAGGTTGCAGTAAGAAGTTAATAATTTTCTCCTTCTCCATTTGCCGACCAAACATGCAGTTCTCCATAAATGATAGGTGTTATATGGTCATGAATCATGGGGGGCGTACATCAAAAGCACTACAAACTCTCTCATATCATCCAGTGTAGCCTCTAATCTTTCCAAGACAACATGTAACTTCGGCAAGTGGAAGGATTGGGATTGTCTCGCCATGGCTAGTCGCCTCTTTTGACGAACGGCCGATATGTTGAAGGTGTCGAGCACATAGTAGCCTCGGCACATGGCCTCCCTGAGCTGACTGAGCTGCAGAAGCATCCCTTGGTTCGTGATTTGCCGCCCGTCGACCTCCTCGATGATGGTGCGTGCCCGAGGAGCAGTGCTGCACCTCGCCGGCTCATCAACGAGGGCCTCGCTTACGATATCTTGAGACAAGGAAGGAGATGAATCGGCTGCCGAGATCGCTGGTGATTGCAGATAACACCATGTCCATTGTTTGCCTACACCCTCTAGACTGAGAGAGTGCTATGGTAGAAAAAGAGGGCAAATATTTGTAACTGAGTGGATGCTCAATTGCTTGGAATTGCACTGTTTCTCTGTATCGGAAGCCTGATCTCGGCTTGTGCTTGTGGCCGAATCTGTAGCATGGATGCCGGTGTGAGTCAGGGGTCAGTGACAAGGATGGCACGACGATGGCTTGTCACTAGACACGTCATTTGGATTATTTTCAACCAGGATAATCACCTAGGTATTGATACCAATTATTAATTTTGCCTTCAAAAATACACATTGCAAAATAAACGGAGAGAACACGAGCAAAAATTTTCATTTCACTATTCTCTATTATTCTTCTTATTATAAAATTGGTTACAAACTTCCTTATTATATAAGCTAATACTCTCCTACTAAAATATGTATTCAGATTTTAAGTTGATCGTGACTTCAACTTGAGTTACACACGGAAACGGATTCTACTGTGTCTTGGACTCATTTTAAACTCTAAGTCAAAATTATTTTCAACAATCTCCTCCCCAATCTTAGACTCAACATACTCCTAATTAGGGCATGTTCTTTTCCTCCGAAGCTAGCGGCTTTTGGCTTTTTTTACAGTACCTAACTTTCAAACGGAGTATTTTCTCAAGACGAGATCTATAAGTTAAAATATGTACACGTTAAAAGCCCAACATCTATACCATGCAAAATCGTAAGTGAATATCTCTCTCTTCGTAATCTGTACCGTAAACAGCCAAAATTCAAAAAATTTAGCCAAAAGCCATAAGCCGCAGCCGTTGCCAAACAGACCCTTAGTCTCAATACATTATAAACTACCAGGTACGTTTCCACATGAAACGTTCTACATGCAAGCCATATGTTGGAGTACGACTCAACTGATACAGATCCATCCAAATACAAAGACTCTAACTCGTTAGGTCAGTCGATCTCAACTACAACTTATCCAATTCATACTCGACACAGAACGACAAAGTATCTCATCAACGCTCCGAACTCAACTATACGTACTCAAGTTAGGACGGTGAACACATCTTCTCAACATCCCGGACTTATCTCAGCTTACTTAAGTTTGCATGATGAATATATCTTCTCAACATCCCGAACTCATCTCAGCTTACTTAAATTTGAACGACGAACATATCTTCTCTACGTCCAAAACTCTTTAAGTCCTCATGTACACCTTCATCTTGATGGCTCAAACTGCATAATTGTTTATTGTGAGCATCGGATAATGTAACGAGACAACGGAACTTTCCTTCGCTATCACACTAGATGATATCTCGTTATCGGTGACATCACTTTCTTCAAAGAACGTGCATGATCTTAGGTACAGATAAAGAATTTATGCTTACAAAACTCCTGTTATGGACCGATGAAACCTTATCTTCGGATTTGAGATAGATAGCTGCTGCGCACTGAGTTTTTTATTCTTGAATTGAGGGACCGAAGTAAATCACTGTTTTTCCCTGTGTATGCTGGATGGTACGGTTTATGTCTAAGGAAAACTGATGCTGTTTGCTGGTTTTTTCTTCACGCAGACGGACAAAAAGAGCCTGAAGTCGCTTCTCTGCCGTAACCGACTCGCTCTGCGCGTGCTGGACCGAAAGCAAAGCTGAGCTCTCTCGGCACGTCCTCGCTCAGCGTGCGACCAAGGCAACAGGAGCAGTATGTGCGCAGGTCAAGGCTTCACGTGAGAAAGAAGTTTTAGTGCTGCATCGGGTAGGCAAGCGAAGTTTCGCCACTAGGGAAGAAATAGCTGTGCAGTTTCTCTTCTCTCGGTCCGCGCAGCGCAGGGCAGCAGCCTCAGGCTTTCCTCGGCCCGACGGAAAGCAGCACAGCAGCACAACAGCTTCGGTCCTGTCCAACCGACAGAAGACCGAGACAGGCGGGAACCAGCGGCAATGGCTCACGCTTCTAAAACCTATTTCTCTAAGGTAAATAATTTTTTTATAGTATTTAATTTTTAAGTAAAGTATCTATTTAATTTTTTCATATTTATTTACATTATCTATGATAGGATAACCTTTTTCTATTTTTCTATTTTTTAAATTTAATTATACAAAAAACTACCGGCTACTACAGCTTGAAATAAGTCAGTACATGAAACACCCCAAATTTTTGAGGTTTTTGAAATTTTTGAGAATTTTGTTTGAATTTGGATTTCTTTCCCAATTTAGAAATTTCCCTGGAAATACGCTTTCCATTTTTGGCAAATACGCCTCCTCCTCCTCCCTGGCGCTCCCGCGCGTGAGCCGCTTCTCCCCCTCCTTCCCGAAGCCGCCATCGCGTGTCGCCTTTCCCCTTGCATGAAATATCGGCGCCGCCTTCCCTCACCCGACGTCACCACGTACACGGGTCCCGGGCCACCGCACCGCCCGCTGCGTCCTCCGCACAACGTGCCTCCCCTACGCGGCCGCAGCCACCGCCACACAGCTCATCCTTTCTCGTTGCTTCCACCTCTCACCGAAGTCAAATTCTTGGCTGGGGAGACACCACCTCCTCCCCACAGTCTCTACGCCACTCCAGTGCTTTTCCCCTCCCCGCTCTGCATAGGAAGAGCGCACCCGAGAAATGTCTCGCCATGGTAACCGCCTTGTGCTGCCTGTAAAGGCCTAACTCCGCTGCCTAGCGTCTTCTAGCACCCTCACAAGCCTCTTCCCATAGCCGATTGAACATTTATCACTTCTACCGCCGGCAATCGACGCCCCTGAGCCCGGTAAACTCTATACCCAATCTTTCGATTTTGCTCATTATTTTTCGATTCCTTGTTCTAGTATAGTCCTTAGTAGTTGTGGATCATAGTGGTACACTCGATTGAGCAAGAGCATTAGCCTAGAGTTTTACCGACGAAAACCGCCGCCCGGCTTTGGTATCTCGCCGTGGCCAGCTCGTTGTGAGTTTTCCTAGTGCAAACCGCCACCACTAGGACCTTCCTGAGTGCCCCTAGATGGTTAAACACTCGTTGATTTTAAAAATAGTTGCCCCTATAGCTCCCATGTCATCAAAAACCGTACCGAGTTCTTGAGCTCGCCGTCGGCGATCGCCGCCTCCTCGGCCGCCGCCAACCCCAAAAATGGGTTCTCCTCAATCCCCTGAATCCGTCCATACCCTTGGTGTTCGCCGGAGATGATCGTAGCACCGGGAATCTCCATTTGAAAATTTTCTCTATTTCGGTTACTCTAGCACGCGCGGGAGGAAGACGATGAACAAGTCTTGCCTTGCATCAGAAAGCATCCGATCCGTGTGAACAAGTGATATATCTGTATCAGAGCAAACGGGTCCGGTTTGAACAGTAACCGACCCGCAATGAATAGTATAGGCCCGCAGTAAACAGTAACAGGCCTGCAGTGAATAGTAAATATCCGTTACTGTTCATTTGATTTAGAAAAATTCATAAAAATTATTAAAAATCTCAGAAAAATCTAGAAAAATCCAAAAATTCCAAAAATTCCAAAATCCACCATTTGATCAGTTTGACACCCTGAATTCAAATTTAACCCCCATGTGTCCAAATTCCAATTTTTATAAATTTAAATTACACCATTCCACTCGGGTTTTAATTTTGTAAATTCAAAACCCCACAATTCCAAAAATACCAAAATATACCCTCTTGACCAGATTAATACCCTGAATACCAATTTGATCTCCATTTCTTCAAATGCAAATTTTATTAATTTAAATTTCGACCTTTTACCATAATGAATTCTAAATAAATTTGAATTCCACCATTGTGCTAAAATTTAATTTCGTAAATTCAAGACCCTAAAAATCCTAAAAATACCAAAAATACATCATTTTGATTAGTTTAATACTATAAGCCCACTTTTGACCTGCATTCCTTTAAAACCAAATTTATAAGTTTAGAATCCTCCACTCTGTCAAATCCAGTTTCAAGTAAATACAAACTCCTTTGTTCACCGAAACCCTATTAACACATGTATCCACTTTATCTCCCTGAGTCCATCTACAATTCCCAACTCCACACTAATGAATACCTTATTCTTAAAAATCAACGTCGTCCACACATTCGGCCGTTCGCCAAAAATCCGTTCGTCACATATTCAACCTCGGCCATCTCGAACCCATTAATCCTAATCTTAATTTCGTTGAGTCATATCATTCGTTACTTAAACCTTAATCACCTCATCATCCCTCTTTATGTCTTTTTGTTGTTTATTTGTATTTTGTTCCCAGCTTGCGTCTCGCAAAGCAGGAATTCGTGTGTGTGTTCGTTTTCCGCGCTAGTAAACGGACCAAACGAATTGGTCAACTGAAGAACTGCAAAGGCAAACGAAGACAGATTGAAGCCGGTCAAGCGGATCAAGAACAACAGAAAGGAGGCAAGTCCCATGTTTTTTATCATATTGAATCCCATGAAATTACATTATTTATTTAATGTATTTGCATTATGGATAGTTTTAGATTAGTAATTGCTTAAAATAAAATATTTAGAATGGCATGCTATTTAGTTATTCCTACCACTTATAAATGCCCTGTCTAACTTGATGGCCATATTCACCTTGACAACCTTAGTAATTATGAATTATTGCATTATGAATAAATAGATCATATCACATGACATTTTGTACTATTAAGTGACTTTGGCTGCTGGCCATTAGAGTTGAAAAAACTTGCACCAAGGGGAAACTCAGGAGTGGGGTCATCACGTAAGTGATTGTCGCCCACGGCTTTACCTTGGGAGAACCGAGGGGAAAGTCAGGAGTGGGGTAATTACGTAAGTGATTTTAACCCACGGCTTTACCTTGGGAAAACTAGGGGGGTCTGAATGTGGGGGTCTTCACATAGATGATTCCATCCCACGACCAAACCCTAGGATTGAACCTGGGGTAGAGAGGCTGGTGAGACTCCGGTTAACCGGATTGGGCCTACCGCTTTACCCAGGGTGGAGGCTGGTTGGATTGGTGGTGGCTGGAGCTGTTGAGCTCAGCAGAAGTTTGTGGTTAGTGACTGGTGAAAAATATGAGGACAAGAACCTTGTGCCAAGTAAAAGACACAGTAATCGCCCAAACACAAGTGTTGATACGTCAACCCCGGTCTAGTAATCGCTGTTCGATTGAACCTCTACAAGTCGCCAGAGGAAGGTGGGCGAGTCCATACGGAAGGGGTTAAGCGAGGGCCGTATGGAGGTTGGTTATTTTATGTGAACAATCTGATCAATCGAATTGAGTTTCGATTATATGTTATGTGAGCCGCACAATAGTAGGCTAAGATAAGTCAGGAGTTGCCTGAGCTTATTGGGAGGCCTACTAGGTGGAGGCTATATAAAGAATTGAGCGGAAAAGCCTTGTTTTCTTAAGACCGACGTGGACTAAGAGATCTTGTGGGTAAAGGCAGCTCAGAGAGTGAAATAAATGGTATTCGAATACGCGTGCTTCCGGTTAATGAAGCTGTGTTAATTGGGTGATTCCATCAATGAGGCATAAGTAGTGTTTCTGATGTTGTTAATTTCATAATTGATGAAACTTTATCTGATGACAGAAAACCCCCTTATCTTAAGGAGAAATATTTTAAACTTTTGTTTGTTTGCAAATAAAAGTGCATCCACCTCATAATAAAACAACTATACATCCCTCCTTAGGAAATCCTGGCAAGTAGTTATATAGAGTTCCACATGTGATTTGCTGAGTACGGGGTCGGAGTACTCAGGCTTGCATAATGTCCCCCCCACAGATACTAGAAGAAAAGAAGGCAGATCAAGATTGAGTATTAGGGTTGCGACCGCACTCAAGCGTTTCTGTGGAGTTTTCTTCGGCCCTTCTGTATGTAAGTTAAGTTTTGGGCTTGAACGCCCGTATAGTCATTATAAATCGACCATTATGTCTTATTTCAATCAAATTAACTTCTTTTAAATGTTCGTGAGCAGGTATGATATACTTTGCGTCCGCAACTGAACTTCTGGGCTGTTGCGGGTGGTAAAACGTCCCTGTTCTCAAAAATAGGAAAGTTACAGTACAGTAAAAAAAGTCAACTTAAAAAAAAGCCAAATGAGCACACCGTCTCTTCTGTTAGTCAAGCGAGCAACCAATGGGCAGCAGTTAGCGCCACAAGTCAAAAGTAGTAGTTCAGCAGGAGAGAGAGACCAGACACAGAGCTCAGCTCTGCATTCGGTCCAGCACGCGAAGACCGAGTCGGCTACGGCAACCCAAGAATCATCAATCAAGGCAGAAGAGAAGCGACTTCAGTTTTTTTTTTCATCCGCGTGAAGAAAAAGCCAATAAACAGTATCAGTTTTCCTCGGTCCGAGTATTAAGATAAAGATAGAAAATCAAAGCATCTAGCGATCGACGTAGAAAAACGGCGTCTCGCTTAGGTCCCTTAGTTCCGGTGAAAAAATAAAGCTCATTGCTTAGCAGTCATCTACCTTAAATTCAAAGATAAGATTTCACCGGTCTATAACAGGGGTGTTACAAGCATGATTTCTTGATCCGTATCTACGATCATATTGCGTTCTTTAGGAAATGATATCATCGGGTGACGAGACTAATGGATCGCGAGTAGGCTACGATAGCAGAAAACAAAATTTTTCTACCGCGCACACAAGAACATCATGCTTAAGGAAGGATCATAGATCGTTACCACTAGACGCGCAGCGCAGCGAAAGAAGAGTTGGAGAAGCCGATCCAACCACGCCGTCAAGTAGTAGTGGAAGTAGTCGATCGTCCCGAACCGATCGCCTCCTCGCGATCAACCACACCACGAGCAGATCCAATCAGAGGTTGTTGATGCCGATCAACGCCGCAGAACGAGCAGCGCCTCCACGGTATCCACACGTCCCGGTCGGAACGCCGATCGCGAGTGTACCAAAGACTCGCGAGCGGCTAGGGTTTGGCTCGAGGTGGCGGCTACGGATTAGCTCGGGATTATCGGTGCGTTCCTCACCCTCGCCTCCATATATAGACCTCCTCACTTGGGCCTCGTGGACCGAGGCCCAATAGGAGTCTATCCGGATCTCTATCCGAATTGAGCCCATATCCAATCACATTCGAATTAGTGTTCCAACCCGTTAAGTGTGCGACCAGAGGTTCACGATACTTGGTCGCGACCCGTAAACACCTTTCCGGTCACCGTGTTAATATCGGCCTCTAGTAAGACATATTAACCCCAAAGTATACGTAAAGATCATATCGGCTGAACCTGTAATGTTCTCATGTACTAATCCCTTTGCCTCACGATATAGATTAAGCTCAAGGCGAGACCGTGTCATCCTCTTAATAGCTCAATCACTCTCTCGATTCCGTGATGGATTATAAACTCGTGATTGACTCCTCAATCACCTTGGCATGGCCATGCACTTTCATAATCCATTACATCGAAGGGCCCGTAGATATCTCTCCCATAAGGAGGGCAAATTCTATCTTGATCATTCACATCCCACTACATGTTTCATGGCAAACCCAAAGACTACTTTTATGACTACCCGATACTGAGTAGTGTTTAGTAGTCCCAAAGTAAGCTACTACGCATGCTGGGAACCATGATGATCTCAAGTCTAAGGATTCCACATAAACACTACTTGAGACCAACTGATGACACATGGAATCTCTGCAGTGTCTCATGGCGGGTCTATCCAACATATGTTCACTAACACATATCCATATTATTGATTTGGTATCTCCATACCATGATCCATGAGACATGATCATCAATCAATACATATGCTGATCTTTGAATCATATTTGTTCCTCATATGAAATATAATCAGGGATCATTTAGAAATAGCAATATTTTGGCATTAAGAGTCTCATGAATAAGTCACATACTCATTGATCAATAATGATAATGTCTATTTCAAGGAACAAAGCAATGTATCATAAACATAGTATGTGATATATTCAACATCTCCATGTTGCCTCTAGGGCATATCACCAACAGAGACATCATCCAGTGTGATGGTGAAGAAGAATTCCGTTGTCTCATTGCATTATCCTATACTTATAATGAGCAATTATACAACCTAAACAATCAAGATGAAGGTATACAGAGGGCTCAAGGAGTGTTGGACATAGAGAAAATATGTTCACCATCTAAACTCAAGTAAGCTGAGATGAGTCGGGGATGTTAAGAAAACGTGTTCGTCATCCAAACTCAAGTAAGCTGAGATAATTCGAGATGAGAAAATGTGTTTGTCATCCTAACTCGAGTACGTACAGTTAGTCTAGAATGTTAATGAGATGTGTCGTCATTCTGTGTCGAGTATGAGTTGAGTAGGTCGTAGTTGAGACCGACTGACTCAACGAGTTAGAGTCTTTGCATCTGAATAGATCCGTACCAGTTGAGTTAAGTTTCTATATGCAGCTTGCATGTAGAACGCTTCACGTGGAAATGTAACTGGTAGTTCATAATATACCGAGACTAATTAGAAGTATGTCGAGTCAAGACTAGAAAGAAGACGGTTGGAAATAATTTTGACATAGCGTTTAAAACGAGTCTGAGACACAGTAAAGTTTGTCTATGTGTGTAACTCAAATTGATGTTGTGACCAACTTGAAATTCGAGTACGTATTTTAATAAAAGAGTATTAGTCTATATAATGAGAATGATTGTAACTAATTTTGTAAAAAGAAAAATAATAGAGAATAGAGAAATTAAAAAAATCATGTTCTGTCTATTTGTTTATTTTTAATGTGTGTTTTCTCTTAAGGTAAACCCAACACGTGAAGAAGTGATCATTCAATGCATGCATAACATCCTTGACCACAGTCTTCGTGGCATCCTTAGGAGCGCTACGCCGCGCCGTGTTGGTAGCGTGCGATATTTGGAGTTAGAGCCTTTGGTACTGTAGTACATCGGATTTATAAAAGTAGTCATGTGTATTGTATTTGTAAAATGGTACTTGATGTTTGGTGAGCGGGTCAGGTGGCAGCACTGACGAGGCGACAACGGCTAGGCCATCGGCGGCTGCCGCCCTGCCAGCAGACGGCAGGCAGTTTACCGCCCGGTGGGGGGACGGCAGGCTTGCCCGCCGTCTAGTGAGGAAGCGGCAGGTGATTGAGCCGGTTTAATTACATGTCCTAATGTTTTTTGCATTTAGTGCTTGTTTAAATTTTTAAATATATCAAATGAGCTTAAAAATTACAAAAATTTATACATAGCCTTCTGACACAACGTACCACGCAGTGTAATTTTTGGGTAATTTTATCCATTGCAAATGTTGCTAAAAAATTCATATAATTTTGATATTTTGATGAGTTTTTACATATAGCAAACGAGCTCTAAAAATTACGAAATTTTATGTAAAGCATCCCGACAAAGTCATAATTATTGTGTAATTTTTTTCAGAATTTTATGTGGTCCGAATTTTCCATATTTATTCAGGTTAATTTAATCATGAATTTAACGATGCTCAGACATCTTTTCAAATGGCATGTGTCGGCCAATCATGTTGTATTTTATTTTCTGCTATCTAGTTCGCACAATTGTCACTCTCTCTGTGTTGTGCCCTCTCGCGCTCTCTCGCTCGCACTAATGTCACTATGTCCATGTCGACTCCCTCGCCCCCCCTCGCTTGTACATTTGTCGGTGTTACAATGTCGCCCCTCTTATCCGAGCGCCGCCGTGATAATGGGTCTCAATGTACGTGTGAGCACACCGGTTCACCTTTCACTCGGACATAGATACAAACGCCTCGCAGCTCGTCGTTACTCATCTCGGTTGCTAATCG